>OY728123.1:847799620-849049620 GCA_963277665.1 Viscum album | reverse complement strand
ATGACTCAGCTCTCATCTATTGAAGTTTTTCTTCTAGCATGTGCTCTTCCAATGATATATACCCTCCCCAATATAACTTATGAGGGTATACATTTCTATATTAAAGATCCTGATAAGATCTCCTAGATTATTGTAAATTAATAATTAACAATAAAGAAATCATTAACATGGTCATTGATATAAAAAACAATCTAAAAAGGTAACATTTCACTTATTAAAATCTCTTCTCATCATCTAATTTCAAAAAATTGTTTCCATGTATATTCATCTATAAATGGATATATATAACATGGATTTTTATGTTTTCTATTCCCAAAAATGAACTGTTATGTGAGGGATGATTTAAAATCCGTATATCTCCAAGCCGCCAATGATAAACATTTCCTCCCGACTCCTCTAGTGTTAGGTATATCATATGTAATTTGATATGAAGGGGAAAACATATATTACTATGAACATTTCAAGATAAGTAAAATAATAACAACCAAGATTATAAAAATAATATCCCATAATATTGATAATGTCAGTTTTCAGCACTTTGTAAATCCTCAATCAAAATACTAACTTTACTTTTATCCTGTACTGATAAAAAATTATTGAATTGTTTTGCTTTTGGACCTGCTGGAATATCATTATCATCAAAGTCCAATGGTATCTTCTATTCCTGGGTACGGGAACTAATAATTTTGGTAAATGTGTTGTTCCTTATTTACCAACCCTAAAACTCTTTTTTGTCCCCATGGAAGTAGATGTCTCATGTAAAGAATGATGATGAGGCTCATCATCAAGAGCATGTGTAAGTTCCTCTCTAGAGGTATGAGTGTGATCGTCTCTAGAAATATGTGGTAGATCAGAGCATTGATCTATCATTATCCTACAAAGAAAAGAAACATAAATTGGTAATATATATATATATATATATACAATTTTACAATTACATAAAAATTTAAATAAAAAAATTAACAATTATAAAAAAAAAGAAAAAGTAAACGAAATGAAACACATATTTATTCAAATTAAAATATCTAACTTATGAAATTTAAAAAAGTAAACCATAATTAAACATATGTTGCCTATAATATTAGGAATGTACAAAAGAGTGTTTTCCCAAATTCAATCTCCATGACCGTTTCGTATGACACAAACCATGTCTTAAACATGTTCATCAATATTATTTGTTAATCGTTCCACAGATGTAGGGATCTCACATAAATCAGCATCTTGATCAAGTTTATCATCACCAATATACTTTTTTTTCTTGTAAAATAATAGCCCACTGCATATCAGATTGATCAAGAACATAGAAAATTTGTTTTTCATGCGTTTCTGTGATAAAAGGATCATTTGTGTGTTCAAATTTATTCAGATGAACTAGTGTCATTCCAAATTCATCATGTTAAACACTATTGTTACTGATAAACCATTTACACTTAAATAATTGAACTTTAAATTTAATATAATCAACCTACCATATTTATTCAATGAATCCATAATATGTGGTTTATTCGAATATTAGGTATTTGTCTTTGGCACTTGAAAAATGCATTTCTTCTACGAACACAAACACACTACTATTTTAAACCGCACATCTGTTGTCCTGATCTTTCATATGAAAAGTGTATCCATTAATGTCATACTCATGCCTTTTTATCAAATTTAAACCTGGACCACCCACTAAGAATGTCAATGTTTCTAATGAATCTGGTTTCACAATCACTTTAAACCATGGAAATAATGTTCTGTTATTCTCATTCAAAATCCACAAATCATTCTTTTTCTAATAACTTTGTTTCAGTTCATTAATATGAAATGTTATATATAGTTGATCATCATCTATGTTGTTCAAGATGAATAACTGTATCTTCTATATCTATTCACCTACCAACTATTTGACTTTCTAGCCACAAATACCCCTTCCCCCAAAATTAACTCGCTTATAGAGAGATATAGGCAAACCGATGTTCTCCAAGTTCGACAAATAACTTGTACAAAACTATACAAAGTCCGTAGAAATATAATTCTCAAAAATGGATGATTCGGGTCGATATGAATTCTTAATATAACCATTAAATATATTTATATACCTTTCAAAAGGATATATCCAATATAGATATACAAGACTGTAACACTTTATTTCTCACACCAAATGAACCATTAACTGCAAAATGATATGAAAAAAATGGAGGAAAATACATTTCTAATTGAAAAAGTATAGAAACCAATTCATTCTAAAAAAAGTTCAATATAAGGACCCAACCTTAAAAATTACATAATATTGAATTAAATGAAAAATTAACATTGAGGATCTTTTCAGGTTTAGAGTTTTAGAGAATTAGGCCATAACTATTACATTACATCTCAAAAATACAAAGTAGACACTTCTACTCAGTTTCCATTTTTTTACAAAATATATACTCTTTGAAAAAAAAGTTTCACATCTAGTTCCATGTTTTGAGGAGGCATGACTTTTCCATGATCACATCCTTGAACCTATTCATATTTAAGTCCTGTGAAAAACATTTCAAAACTTAGTATGAGCATAAAAAGCTCACTAAGGGTTATAAACTAAAGAAAAAAATCATTAGTCCATCAATACAAAAAAAACATAAACTCCTTTACATGCCTCATGAAAACTTAAGATTTATGAATAACATATAGTAATCAAAAATCATAAAGGTAACTTATGGCATCCATATCATACTTATGTTGTAGCTTTCATAGCTATGTAGAGAGACACATTTGGAATACCCATCACAGTATGTTCCCTAAATATCTTAGGAGGAACATTCATGTTTACCTCCTTCATGTTACCCAATTCAATGGAGAGCTATATCGAGCTCACCCACCAAAGGTTTATCAATCACCTGTATACATAAAAAATTCCCAATAACCATAACATATTCATAACAAAAGAGATAAACATAAAGGAAAGATAACATTTCCACATTTCAATCACAATATATCATTTAACTATATTGACATAACAAATCCATTATCAAATCCATTTTCAATACCAAAATATGTAAAATATTATATGATATTTATTTTCCTTTTAAAAACATTATGTCTTGTTAAGGAAGCCAAAGATCAAATAATACTCGCAGCAGTGGAAAGGTCGTTGTCACCGCTTACCTTAAAAAGAAACATTCCTTTTTGTCATTTAGTAAAACACCTCAGAGAAAAATAATCCTTTTGAATGAAATGAGAAGTAAAACTTGTTTATACAGTGTATAAAAGAAAGTCATGTATTAAAACAAAACATTCCTCAATGAAAAGAGATTGAGACGAAGTCCTTTACCACATTTCTGACTTGACCCATTTGTCCTTTAATCTCTAGAATAATAAACTAAAGTTAATTTGTACTTGCTTAATTTTTTTTCATGTTTATTTTCCCTTTTATATAACTTGTTACTATGTTATAAACATTATGTAATAATTTAAGGTAATAATGGTCATTTTGTCGATATTTGGTACCTAAGTCAAAAATGAGCACCTTATATTTAAAAGTTGTCCATGTGGTAAATAGTCCATTATCTCCAGAATGATATTAATTATTTAGATATAATATATATAAAATATATCTAGTATATATATTTATTTATAATATTACATATCATTTGGAGATAAGAAATTAAATGCACCATTCATGGAGACGATAAGCCGTACGTATGCATGAACGGTACTTTCATTTCTATTTCATATTTTAATAGAATGAAAACATAATTATACATAGGTATATTATAATTCTAGTATAATATCATATATAATATCATTAAATCCATAATTTATACGTCCCACATATGGCATTAACGAGTCATATCTCTTTGAGGGGGCGGTAGTACGCACTTTCTCCAATGAAATTATCGTGTTTACCCATTATGGAAACCATAATGGTAGGATATAAATGTAAAAAACAGAAGAATAAAGAAAATATAAACATAATATATATCATATATAAATATAGTTCCATCTTAATGGCCACCATGAGAGGTGATATGAGATAATTGAACAATAATCATTTCGTGAGGTGTTAGTTTTCCATCCATAGAAACAATATGTTCTTGACACATCAGATGGAGGTGTGTGTAAGTGTTGTTTTAATCATTCTCATAAAAAAATTCCAATATGTTGAGAATACTGGTGTTGTTATAAAATAAAGTAATACAAATATTTTAGGGGTTAGAGAAGTAAAATAAAAGAAAAAAGTTAAGAGAAACTATTACCTTTAATTTGGGTAACTCCCTTTGGTTTGAACCAAAAGGACTTCTTGAAGTGACTTCTGCCTAAGGTAAGGATTCTAGGTGGAAGAGAGGGATATTGAGAGATTATTTGGGCAGGGTTTGGATGATCCAAGGGAATTGAGAGGTGTGAAGAATGAGTTAGAAGTTATGTCTTTTTATAAGGGGGAGGAGGGGCTCTTTAGAAAAGTGTGAAAATATTATTTTATTATATAATAATATTTGGTTTCTAAAGATCCAAAACTAATTACTGTATAAGATAAGATGAATAAAGGTCAAAATAGAATCATCCAATAAAAATTGGACAAGTTTTGGAATTTTTTTAATATTTACAATCTTATTTATTTAAATCATTTATTAATGAGGTAAATACTCCATCATTATTGTGTCATAAATAATGTAATTTATTTGATGTCTAAAAATTATATAAAAAATACCATGATGTAGGAATTATTTTTTTATTTCCAATTAATATTTATAGTCAAAAATATGACTTATATAACCCCATGTAAAAATTAATTTACAAAAAGATATTTGTTTATGTCATTTTTGCCTTTACTTTAAGTTAATTAAAATAAAGTGTCATTATCACTCCCAAGTGGCCCCATGGGGTCTCAAAATCGACCCAAGGATGATCACGGTCGGATTTGTATCAACCAATAGGATTAGGAAACCTGTTAGGGTAAGTTTATATTATTATAGTAGTATTTGTTTACCCTTATTTACCATATTTACCATTTAACCATAGTAAATAAAATATTTTCTGAAGTAAATATTCATAATGTATAAAAATTAAAGTTACCTATTTAAACAATTTGGACATCCTGATTCTAAATATGGAATCCATTTTTCCAAATTCAAATAATAGAATTGGCACAAATCAATTTAAAATTAATTCCCATTGTCAAAATAAAAGGCGTGTTTTTAAGAAATAATAACTATCAAAAGATTGACACTTGTTTATATCCAATTTCAAAGTGAAATTAATTCCAATAACCAAAATTAGATTAAATGGTAAAAATATAATCTAATTATACTTAAAAAAAAAATTAAAAATATCATCTACCCATACAAATAAATTAGATTAAAATTCAGTTTTGAATTAAAATACATCATTTTTCACTTTTCATTAAAAATTGGATTTTATCAGAAAAATAATAAAAATTTACCCAAAGAAAATTTTGATGTCCCAATTCTAAAGAAGAATTTTATTTGGTCAAATTGAACATATAAAAGTGACCAAAACTATATTTAAAGAGGGTTCTCTATTAAAAGGCAGTAAATCAACCCTTTTAAAGTAAATTATGCTTAAAATTAGATTCATTAACATTTTAAGCCTCTAAATTTTGTTGGATAAATGTAAAAACATTTAACAAACATGTATAATCATATTTCAGTTAGTTCAGTTCATTCCCACCAATACAATGGCTAGGTGTTAACTACCATTTAAAATAATAATAATATATTATTATTGTGCAACGTAAGATTTCAAAGAAAGTCATTGTTGTGTATCGGGTACACCATCAAGCATAGCAACCCCTTTAATGTAAAATTAATATTTAATTTACAAATATTAATAAAAATGAAAATGTATTATTTCTTTATTTACATGGGATGTTACATCCTTCCTCCCTTTTGGAAATTGCGTCCTCGCAATTTTGTTCACTTATCAAATAAATGGGTGTATTTATCCCTCAATGCATTTTCAGATTCCCACGTTTTCTATTCAACCATATGGTTTTTCCAAAAAAACCATTACCTAGGGAATTACCTTATTCTGCAACACTTTCTCCCTATGGTCAAGAATCTGGACTAGTTGTTCCTCATAAGAGAGATTCTCTTCCAACTGAACTACCTTTGGGCTCAAAACATGAGATGGATCTAGCATATAATTTCTCAAAATAAAAACATGAAAAACATTTTGTACCTAGGATAAATATGGAGGTAAATCCACTCTTTATGCAACTGATCCAATTTTCTCTAGGATTTCATAAGGTCCAATGAACTTCGTACTCAACTTTTCCTTCTTACCAAAACACATCACACATTTCCATGGAGAAACATAGATAAAGACATGATCACCTACCTCAAAAGGGAGATCCTTCCTCTGGTTATCTGCATAACTTTTCTGCCTTCTCTGAGATGTTCTCATGTTCTTCTGAATCAACTAAACCTTTTCTACCATCTCTTTTACCAATTTTGGTCCCATCATCTTCCTTTCACCTACTTCATTCCAAAAAGCTGAAGTTCGGCAATGCTTTCCATATAAAACCTCAAATGGAGCCATCTATATACTGGAATGAAAACTGTTATTATATGAAAATTCAACCAAAGAAAGATGTTGGTCCTAACATCCCTAGTAATCCAATGAACATGCACGTAGCATATCCTCCAATGTATGAATTTTTCATTCTGATTTCCAATCTGATTGAGGATGAAAAGATGTAATAAAATTTATTTCAGTACCCAATGACTACGGAAGGCATTTCCAAAAGTTATAAGTAAACCTGAGATCATGATCAGATACAATTCATAGGGGAACTCCATGAAACCTGAATATTTATTTAACATACAACCGAGAATATTGATCTAGAGAAAAAAATATCTCAAATAGGAAGGAAATGAGCAGATTTAGTCAATCAATCAATAATAACCCAGATTGCATTATTACCTCGTGATGTATTCGGTAATCCCACAATGAATTCCATGGATATATTTTCCCATTTCCACTCTGGCACTGGTAACTACTGAAGCATCCCTTTTGGTAAATGCCGCTCTACTTTAACCTACTGATAAGTCAAACACTTCATAGTAAAATCAGCAATATCTATTTTCATTCTATCCCACCATTAATACTCCTGAAGATATCTATACATCTTAGTACTTCCAGGATGAACTAAAAATGGGGAACTATGAGCTTCACATAACAACTTATTCTTTTACTATGAATCACAAGGCACACATAATATTTTCCCAAACCTCAAAACACAATCATTATCAACATTAAAATTAGGCAACTTACCCTTCTGAAATAACTCTGCCTTTTTCTGTAACTCATTGTCTTCCTTCTATGCTTTCTTAATTCTGTTTGATAGAGATGATTTCACTGACACCTGAAACAAAACAGAATAATTTCCAACACTAACAACTTCTATTTAAAAGTTTATCAAATCAAAAACCAAAGGATCTCATTCTATACATAACATGGTTAATGTATCATTACTTTTATGACTCAAAGAATAAATCATTTTATTTTCTTTTCCCAGATGGTAAAGGATCATGCAATCATAATCCTTGATTAATTCTAGCCATCTCCTCTGTCTCATGTTCAATTATTTCTGAGTTAATATATACTTTAAACTTTTGTGGTCAATATATATTTCACATTTTACTCCATACAAATAATGACTCCGAATTTTAAAATAAAAAACAATAGAAGCTAATTCCAAATCATGTGTAGGGTAATTTGACTCATGTCGTTTCAACTGACGTAAAGAATAAGCAATTACCTGATCATTCTACATAAGGACACAACCAAGTCCTTTCAACGAAGCATCATTATAGATAAAAAACTCACCATTTTTTGTAGGTAGTTCTGAAACTAGAGCATTCACTAATATTATTTTCAATTCATGAAAACAATCATCACATTCTATTGTCCAAATGAACTTAACACCTTTTCGAGTTAACATAGTTAATGGGCTAGATAACCGTGAAAATTTTTCAACAAACCTCCGGTAATATCCCACCAAACCAAGAAAACTACGGATCTTGGTTATATTTGTGGGTCTTGGCCATTCTTTAACAACTTTTGTTTTAGCAGGATCAACAATTATTCCATTTTTTGAATCAATGTGACAAAGGAAATAAATTTGTTGTAACCAAAACTCACACTTGCTGAATTTCCCATAGAGTTTATTTTCTCTTAAGGTTTGGAAGAAAACCCTTAAATGACTATCATACTCCTATTTAATTTTAGAAAAAACCAAAATATCATCAATGAACACAACCAAAAACTTATCCAAGAACTCACAGAAAATTCAATTCATAAGATCCATGAATACAGTAGGTGCATTGGTTAACCTAAAAGGCATAAATAAAAATTTATAATGGCCATATCTAGTACGAAACACAGTCTTCAGAATATATGCTTCCTTTACTTTCAACTAATGGTACCCTGATCTCAAGTCAATCTTCAAAAAATACTGAGCTCCCAAGAGCTGATCAAATAAATCATTGATATGAGGAAAATGATTCTTGTTCTTAATAGTGATGTTATTCGATGCTCTATAATCAACACAAAGTCTCATTGAACCATATTTCTTTTTAACAAATAGGACAAGAGCACCCCATGGTGATGTGCTAGGTCGAATGAAACCTTTATCTAATAACTCATGAAATTGCTTCTTTAACTCTAAAAGTTCAATTTGAGCCATTCAATAAGGGGGTTTTGAAATTGGATTAGCATCAAGAACTAAGTCAATAGTAAATTTATCTTCCTGATCAGGTATAATTCCAGGAAACTCATCAGGAAAAACATCAAGGTACTCATTTACCACTAGAACATCATTAATTTAAACAGTTCCTTTATTTTCAACAATATGTGAAAGGTAACATTCATTTCCATATTTCACTAGTTTCTCAGCTTCCTAATATGTTATCAAAAGAAAGGGTTCATTCTTGTACACAAAATAAGAATCTTTCTATAAATAAACCTCTTTATCTCTACAGTAAATCTTAGCATGATAAATAGAAAGCCAATCCATATCCAAAATAACATCAAACTCTACTAGAGGAAAAGCAATAAGGTTTTCAAGTAGATTCTTTCCACACACAAGCACAGGAAGGTTCTTATGTTTTCTTTTTATATCAACATTTCCTCTAGATGTTTTTACCATAGGTTCTATATTCATATCTTGAGATGGAATTCCCAATTTACTAGAAAAATTATCAGAAATGAAAGAGTGTGTAGACCGTAAATCAAACAACACATTGGCATAATCTGACCAAAAAAATAGTGTACCTAATACTACTTCATTCGATGGCCCAATATCTGCTGAAGTAGTGGAAAAGGATTTCACCAACCCTTTTTGCTTGTAGTATGGCTGCTTTCCATTAGTTAAGTTCTTCTTTAGACACTCAATTTCATAATGACCCATTTCATTGCACTTAAAACATTTTATTGACAATAAATCATATTTTGTCTTACCATTACCTTGAACTTTTTCAGTTCAATTATGAGCCTTATGTCCCATTTTACCACATCAATAACACTTACCAGAATTCAAAAGACATTCCCCAACATGATTTTTACCACAATTTTAACAAACTGAAAACATATGTTTCTTACCATCAGAGTTTTTTTGAAGAGTTATTCCCTTTTTCCTTCCACCTCAACCTCTTATTCTGTTGTTTTTCAAAGAACACTTGATCATTAGAAAACTCTATTTCCACCTTCTCCGCACAACGAACAAGTTTTTCATAACTTTTGAACTCACAAGAATCTAAATCCCCTTGATAATTTAGCTTTAATCCTTAGTGAAAATGGTTGATTTTACTATCAAGATCTCATATGAAATTTGAGCATACCTTGCCAGTCGAGTGAATTTTTCTTCATAAGAAGCCACTGAGTCATCCTCCTGCCTCAATTCCAGGAACTGTTTTTCCATTGAAAGATGAACCACATTAGGAAATTTTTTCTCAAGAATGATACCTTTGAATTCATCCCAATCAAGAGCATCAATCTCCTCACTATCCCTAATATCTTTCACCATTGACCACCACTGATCAGCTTCACCTTCAAAATGATAAATATAAAGACTAACCTTTTGATTTTATAAACACCCCATGACATCAAATATTTTCTCCAGTGATTTAATGCACCCTTTTACTAGCACATGGTCAGATGGTCCTCTGAATGATGGGGGATGTTGCCTCATGAAATTCTCCACTACCGATATGTTCCTCTGTGGTTGATTTGGCAGATCTCGTGCCTGGATACCACCACCATTTATATCCTGAGTCAATTGTTCCATCACTGCAACAAACTGTTCAGTTCTGATTCTGACCATCTCAGGTTGTGGATTTGGAAGGTTTTCTTCCTCCTGATGTCGTCCCAACACGGCTGCCCTGTTTCCTCTGCGGAAAACCATTCTGAACACAGAAATGTCTTAGGCGAAGCAACTTTGTAATATATAAATTCCATATCATTTCAATAATAACTTAAATTAAAAATAATTTATGGATATTAATTTAACTATATTCTAACTCTTAAAGTTTTCTAAACCGACCTCTGATACCAACTATAAGGACTCTTCCTTAAAAATTACATAATATTGAATTAAATTAATAATTCACATTGAGGAACTTTCTCAGGTTTATAGTTTTAGAGAATTTGGCCATAACTATTACATTACATCTAAAAAATACAAAGTAGACACTTCTACTCAGTTTCTATTTTTTTACAAAGTAAAAACTCTTTGAAAAAAAGTGTCATGTCTAGTTCCACATTTTGGATAGTATGACTTTTACTTGATCACATACTTGACCCGATTCATCTTTAAGTCATGTGAAAAACATTTCAAAACTTGGCATGAGCATAAAAATCTTAGTAAGGTTTATAAAATAGAGAAAGAAATCATTAGTACATCAATACATAAAAAACATAAACTCTTTTACATGCCTCATGAAAACATTATATTTATGAATAACACATAGTTCTCACAAATCATAAAGGTAACTTGTGGAATCCATAACATACTTTCGTTGTAGCTTCCATAGCTACGTAGGGAGTCACATTTGGAATACCCATCATAGTATATTCCATAAATCTCTTAAGAGAAACATTTACGTTTAACTCCGTCATGTTACCCAATGCATTGGAGAGCTATCTCGGGATCACCCACCCAAGGTTTATCACGGATCCACTCGTATACGTAAACAATTCCCCAAAACAATAACATATTCATAACAAATGAGACAAACATAAAGGAAAGATAACATTTCAATATTTCAATCACAATATATCATTTAAATATATTGACAGAACAAATCCATTATCAAAACCATTTTCAATACCAAAATACGTAAAAGAGTATATGATATTTATTTTCCTTTTAAAAACATTTTCATCTTTTTAAGGAAACTAATTATCAAATAATACTCACGATGGTGGAAAGGTCGTTGTCACCGCTTACATTAAAAAGAATCATTCTTTTCTATCATTTAGTAAAAGGCCTCGTAGAAAAAGATTCCATTTGAATGAAATGAAAATTCAAATGTGTTTATACAACGTATAAAAGAAAGTCGTGTATTAAAACAAAATATGCCTCAATGAATGGAGATTGAGACGAAGTCCCTTACCTTGTGTCTGACTTGACTCGTTTGTCCGTTAATATCAAGAATGATAAACTAAAGTTAATTTATAATTTATTAAGAACATTTTTCATGTTTATTATTCCTTTTATATTACTTATTACCATGTAATAAATTTTTTGTTATCATTTATGTTAATAACGGTTGTTTTGATTATATTTGGTACTTGAGTCAAAAAATGAACACCTTATATTTACAAGTCTTCCAAGTGGTCAATAGTCCATTATCTCCAAAATTATATCCATTATTTAGAAATCATATATATCATATAAATATAGTATATATATCTATTTAAAATAGTACATATCATTTGGAGATAATAAATGAAATGCACCGTTCACAGAGATGGTAAGCCGTACGTACGCATGAACACTACTTTCATTTCTATTTCGTATTTTAATGGAATGGAAACATAATTCTATATAGTTGTATTATATTTCTAGTATAATATAATATATAATATCATTAACTCCATCATTTATATGTCCCACTTATAGCATTAACGAGTCATATCACTTTGAGGGGGTGGTAGTCTGCACTTCCTCAAATGAAATTATCGCGTTTACCCATTATGGAAACCATAATGGTTGACTATAAATGTAAGACACATAAGAATAATGAAAACATAAACATAATATATATCATATATAAACATATTTCCATCTTAATGGCCACCATGATAGGAGGTAGAAGATAATCAAACAATCATCGTTTCGTGAAACATTAATTTTCCATCCACATAAACAGTATGTTCTTCACCAATTAGATGGAGGTGTGTGTAAGTGTAGTTTGAATAAACCCCATAACAAAATCCTGGTATATTGAGGATAATGTAGTTGTTATAAAATAAATGAATAAAAATATTTTAGGGGTTGGATAAGTAAAATAAAAAAAATAAGTTAAGAGAAACTATTACCTTTAATTTGGGTAACTCCCTTAAGTTTGAACCAAAAGGACTTATAGAAGTGACTTCATCCTAAGGTAAGGATTCTAGGTGGAAGATATTTATCCTTAGAAAATATTTGGTCAGGGTTTTGATGAGCCAAGGGTACTGAGAGGTGTGAGGAATGAGTTATAAGCGAGGGTTTTTATAAGGGGGAGGAGGGGATCTTTAGGAATGTGTGAAAATATTATTTTATTATATAGTGATATTCAGTTTCTAAAGGTCAAAAAGTAATTAAAGTAGATGATAATATGACTAATGATTGAAATACAATCATCCAATAATAATTGGACAGGTTTTTAATATTGTTTTAATATTTATAATATTATTTATTTAAATCCTTTATTAATGAGGTAAATATTGCATCATTATTGTGTCATAAATATTTTAATTTATTCGATGTATAAAAATTATAAAAAAAATACCATGATGTAGGAAATATTTTTAGATTTAAAATGAATACTTATAGTCAAAAATATTACTTATATAACCCCATGTAATAATTAATTTACAAAATGATATTTGTTTATGCCATTTTTTCCTTTACTTGAAGTTAATTAAAATAAAGTGTCATTATCACTACCAAGTGGCCACACGAGGTTCCAAAATCGACCCAACGATGATAATAGTCGGATATGTATCAACCAATAGAATTAGGACACCTGTTAGGGTAATTTTATATTATTATAGTAATATTTTTACCCTTATTTACCCGATTTACCCATTAACCATGGTAAATAAAATATTTACTAAAGTAAATATTCATAATGTCTAAAAATTAAAGTTACCTATTTACACAATTTATACATCTAGATTCCAAATATGGAATCCATTTTTTCAAATTCAAATAACAGAAGTTGCAAAAATAAATTTAAAATTAACTCCCGCTATCAAAATAAAAGGTGTGTTTATAAGAAATAATGACTATCAAAATATTGACACTTGTTTATGTCCAATTTCAAAGTAAAATTATTCCAATAACCAAAATTTGATTAAATGGTAAACATATAATCTAATTACACTTTAAAACCAATTAAAAAAATAATCTAACCATATAAATAAATTAGATTAAAAGGCAGTTTTGAATTAAAATACAGTATTTTTCACTTTTCTTTAAAAATTGAATATTATCAGAAAAATACTAACAATTTACCAAAAGTAAATTTTGATGTCCCTATTCTAAATAATAATTTTATTTGGTCAAATATAACATTTAAAATTGACCAAAACTATATTTAAAGAGGGTTCTCCATTAAAAGGCGGAAAATCAACCCTTTAAAGTAAATTATGCTTAAAATTAGATTCATTAACATTTTAAGCCTCTAGATTTTATTGGATAAATGTAAAACATTTTAACAAAAATTTATAATCATATTTTAGTTAGTTCAGTTCATTTCCTCCAATACAACATCTAGGCATTAACTACCATTTAAAATAGTAATATTATATTATTATTGTGCAATGTAAGATTTCAATGAAATCCATTGTTGCGTATCAGGTATTCCATCGAACATAGAAACCCTTTTAAAGTAAAATTAATACTTAATTTAAAAATATTAATAAGAATGAAAATCTATTATTTATTTATTTACCCGGGATGTTACATTCAAAGCATTAAAATCAATCACCTTATTACAAATGGAATTAAAAACATAACACACCTTCATGATATCCATTCTGACAGGGGTGGTCAATATTCCATGCAATATAACTATTTGGATTTGTTTCATAATTATGTGATAGTCATGAGATTTCATACCTATCAACTTCAAATACATTGAATATATTTTTTTACATTTTAAGAATAACCATGTGGCACTTTGATATCATTAAGAAGTTGAAAAAAGCTAGTTTTCTCTCTCTTGGATAAGGTATGACAAGATGGAAGTAGGAATGTTATCCTTCCAATAGGAGTGGGAGACAAATCCAAACATATTCCCATTGAGATTAAATCCACTCTTGTATTCAACCCTTATTTATTATTTCCTTTAATATCTAACAATGTTCCAATCAAACATTCATATATATTCTTCTCCACATTCATGAAATGAATGTTATGTTTCACCTCATGATGTCTTTAATATGGTATCTCAAAAAATATTGACTGTTTATTCCAAATATTTCTACCATTACCAGATTTATGTGTCTTTCCGAATGTCAGATCAATGTTCTTCACCACCTCAAAATACTGATCAATGGATAAAGGTTTTGGAGCAATATCAAATTCCTATGATCTGTTGAAATTATTTTACATTATTCTATATGTGTGATCCATAGAAAGAAACTTTTGATGACCCATGTATACTATTTTTCTCCCATAAATTAGTTGACAATATGATGTTTGGTGTTCACAAATTGGACAAGATTTATTCCCCTTAACACCATATCCCGACAAATTTCAATATGTTGGGAAGTCATTTATAGTGAACAAAATCATTTCATGCATTTGAAAATATTCCATTTTGTAAGAATCATACACCCTTATACCATACTCCCATAGCTATTTCAAATCATCAATTAATGGTGACAAGAAAATGTTAATATCATTTCTGGGTTAATTATTTCCACAAATCATTAAACACAACATGAAATATTTTTGCTTCATACAAAATTCTGGTGAAACGTTTTAAATTACTAATAAAACATGTCATGAACTATGTGGGCTACTAAGGATTTGATATGTATTAATTCCATCTGTGCACAGTCTAAGTCTAAGATTTAGAACTTCATTTCTGAATGTAGGAAACTGGTGATCAATTTTCTTTCACTGTGGATAATCAACTGGATGATGTATTTTCTATCATATATATGTGCATCATCATACCATCTCACCCTTTTTTGCATCATGTGAATTATTAAATAAAATTTTCAAATTAGTAATTATAGGAAAATACCAAAATGCTTTGGTAGGGGTCTTTAAAACTTTTAAATTAGCATGTAATTTTTTTTTCAACATATACCGTGATGTCCCACATTTAGTACACTCTAACAGAAACTAATATTCTTTCTTATATAGCACAAAATCATTTGAGAAGACATTTATTTTCTTGTAAACCAATCCAATTAGGCACAATATTTTCTTTTCCTTATAATTAGAATTTGAAAGATTGTTGTCTTTAGGAAGAATGAATTTCAACAATTTTAACAGCTCTGTAAAATTCTTTTCACTCAATCCATGTTTTGTCTTCAGATTTATCAATCTTTACACCATCAATAAAACTGTATATTCTGTAAAACTCAGATACAATGGTTTTTCAACATCACCATATAAACTCTCAATTTTTAGTTGTTTCTCAATTTCTTCTACTTCAATATCAAAAATCATTTCATCAAGTTTATCAGATATATCATCTTGAAAGAACCATCATTAATAGATCTTGAATTTTGACCAGTTTCACCATGCCAAATCCAAGGTTCGTAAATCGAATTAAAACCATGAAAAACTAAATGATCTTTTATCTCCATGCTTTTCAACTTCTTTAAATTTAAATATTTTTGGCATGGACAGAAAAACATTTCATTGTTTGGAACATTTTGTTTAGAAAATCCCAAAAAACATGGAAACCTTCCTGATATTCAACACCATTTTGAGATGTATTATTACAACTTGATGTATTATCTATAAAAAATATCAAAAATAAATATAAAAAACAAAATTAGTAATTTAGAAAATATTGAGATTAGAAATGATATTGAAAAATATTGAAAACCAATAATGGAAACATTTAAAGGAAAATAGAACATTTTTATTAGAAAATTCATTCATGGGGAAGGAATTACAAAATATATTCCTTTAAAAATGTCTTATGTAAAAAATAAAAGAATTTAACCTTATAAAATTGTTAAAAAATGGTTACAATGATATCCATAAAACAATATCCACAAAATAATATATAAAACGAGAATAACTACTTCATAGTTGATTATTTATGAAAACAAAAAAATTTATTCTATATTGTAATTAACAATAAAATATAACCATAAATTGATTCTTAGTTTAAAAAAATTTCATAACAAATAAAATCAGGAACTAATTAACCCGTTATAAAATCAGAAGTAGAATATAAATCCTCAATCATGTGAGGTGTGCATTAAGAATTAGACTTTAACTTGTTCCAATAAGCTATAGACCTAAAAAATACATATCATGTTTGATTTTATTATTATGTTACTTTCTTATAATTGAATAAATGAACCAGGAAAATAAATAAGGGAATTATAATTTAAAATATAATTTATATTCCATTGTCAACTATTTTTGGGATACACTATTATACTGAAACTTTGAAGCCATCCAAAATCAAAAGCTTATGATCCCAAACCAGGATAGGAATTTATCTCCTAGATATATTTATAGTGAATTATCATGTTTGATTCAAAAAATGAAAGAGGAAAAATATGGTAACTATTCCATAAGAACACAAAGGAAAAACTATTGTTCTATTTGGTTCATAAAATAAAATATCCAAAAATAAATATTACACTATGAACCCATGTCGAAGGTATTAACTAATTTATGAAACATTAATATTTAAAAAAATTAAGTTATATGAAATAGATAGTTCAATAACCAAACAAATGAATTCTATTAAATATTAAACTAAAAACACAATTTTATTTTTCAACAATCATAAAAAACAGACCATAATCAAGTGAAAAACATGTTATTAATACTAAATTGACCTTTCATGCAGAGGGTTGTGAAGGTTTCTTTGTATATTGTTGTAACATTGGGCTAAATTCACAAAAATAGAAAAAGAAAATAAACTATCAGTAATTTAGAGTTTTTTTGACCAAAAATTGAATAATTATAGAAGTCACAACATGAATCACCCACTGAATAGTACAACCTTCCACTTCTAACACTGTGAAATTATCACATCGTGATAGATAAAGCAATCTGTTGCTTACAATATATAAAAATTAGAATATCATTCTAAAGAAATACTTCTCAATCCCTACAAAAACAATATTAGGCACTTTAGGAACAACTAATTAAAACAATATGAAATATATTCAAAACTTCATGCGAGATAGTTGAAGATGAGAAGATCTATAACCGAATGCACAAAAATAAATATGAAAACCTCAATGTAGGAAGATGATAATATGAGAATGAAGAACACCTCATTGAACAATCATTAGTTAGATATTTGAAACCAAAGAATGACCGAACAGAATGAAAAGAAAACTTTTTTGGCTTACTTGAGATGTGTAACCCGAGGCTGACAAAACCCTATGACTCAATTTAGATCGTAAGGTGAAATTTAAACTATGAGATCGAAGAAACCAGAATTCTAGGGCTTCTGTAATAGAGAAACGAGAGCTCTATCGCAATACTAGAAGCTCGTGTAATGAAACCCTCAATCGATACATAAATTTTTATAAGTTTTTTTTTATGTCGGTTATACTATTACCGATGTGAAAAAATGGATAGTCAGAGTACTTTCATGTTATTTATATCATAACTGACATAAAAGCTCATTCTTTCATATCATTTAAATTTTAGAAGCGATGTGAAAGGGACAAAAATACCTAACTTTTCACATCTGTTTTAAAAAAACCGACTTGAAAATGTAATATGCCCAAATATTCAATTTGGTTATAAATAAATTATGTGAAAACCACACTGTAAAACCTATTTTCTACTAGTGAATAAATAATATAATAAGGAAATGTGAGGTCAGGTTTTGAACAATACTCTTAGATTAACTCTAAATACATTTGAAGTAATTATCTAATTATATATTAAACCTCATTCAATCAACCAAAATGTGTGACCTTACAAGCCTTTATAGCATTGGAAAAAGAGTCATCAGATCCATAAATGTTAATAAGTAGTGGCCTCTAACAAATTATCAATTATAATCATTCTATAAAGGGATTTGGAATGTCCATTATCAAACACATGTATCTATATACCTATTTCCACTACATGTATAAAATGCTAGTGTACACTCTCATATATTTTATTTGTCTAAGACATTGATTTATCATAGTACATTATGAATGTAAATTCTATATATTCAATTCATACATTTTCAATTCTCCAACAGTAGACTATCCTGGTTAATAAATATATGACAGGTCATTCACATTTATATATGAGCACATCACATCTCCCGCATGTTATAATCATCATATGAGAGGAAAGTTCCCATCTTGGTTGAGCTCCAAAAGGCCACATAATCAAAAAAATACCCAAACCCCCAATTATCTAATCCTTTTGGATTGTGTAAGAAATGTATCAATGTATAAAGGTTATCATACTAGGTATCTTGGAAACCTTAGGTTAATGGGGACTTTAAATTTGATCCATTCACCCTAAGTATAACAAATATATAGTGGATAAAAATCAATGTGGTAAACAGGTGATGGTTGATGAGAATGGTTTTACACTTTATCTTGGTTGGAGGTTAAAATTGTGCAAGGATTATGCCTCCCCTTAGGATGGAATGGTAAGGTCTGACACAGGGATCCCATCCTCCCCTCCTCAATGCAGGGAAGCTAGTACAGGTGTTGAAACCCCCAATGCTAACTTGGGTGGCGGTTCTACCTCTCATTGATCTAGTCCTGGTAATGTGGTGCGTCCTCTGTTATGCGAAATTTGCCCGAATTTATCTAATTATCCTCCCCTCTCTCCAAGGGGATAGTCCAGGAAGATGACATTAGTGGTCCCAAGTAATATTTTCACGAGAAGTAATGTCATCCATTGATTGAAGTGGAAGTTTAATGCTGCATTGACTTTTTTGAGTTTCTTTTTATTGTGAAATCCTTCTGTCACACTACTGGATCTGCCTCATATGTGGTTTCAGAGCAGGTAGTGTTCACCAGCTCATGCCATTAAGATTTGGATGATTGAGAGGGTATGTCGAATGCCATCGGTACCAGGCATGTGTATCTTTGCACGAGACTACTTGAAGAGAATCCATGTGAAGGTGGAGGCTTGACTTAATGATGATGATGTTGGGTAGAGGCAACTCCAAATAGTCTTGATTTGGGAGAATTTTCCTTTTAATATTTTTATTTTGATGTTATTGTTAGGGTTCTCACTTACCCTTAAAAGTGTCATTTGAAAATACCAGAAAAATGGATTAGGAGGTATATATATATATATATTCAATAGGGAATAATGTTTAAGTGAAGATTTTATTTTATATGATACATTTTATATTCTTAAACTATTTTTAAAATAGTTAGCCAAACCCTACATAAGAATATTTTTATCATCTAAGAAATGTTAGACTACCAAATCAGCCTAATTTTTAGTAAAATTTCTAGGGTTTTGTTGACAAAATAAATCATTATGTAATTACTTCCACAACACTATGTTCTGATAAAACCATCTCACTAAACTCTCTAGTGTGTAAGAAAGAAACTAATATTGAATAATTGTGATATTTATTATATATATTCCTAATTTTCAACTCCATAAACTTATTAATACTACAAAACTCCACTATAATAAATGTTATGATGTTAGTAAATTCTATTATCTACTTAAAACTAACTGTTAGTTTAAAATCAGCATCCTTTAAACCCTTTCTGTCAAAAATTTATGTTGTGTTCTTATGGTAAATAGAGTATCTATTTACATAATTAGTTAACATGGGATCCTAAAATACTTTAGGATAAATTGAAATTCATTATATCTTGGTATATAAATGTAACTCTTTACATTTAACTTTTCTACCATACCCTAAAACCATTCTAGGATATTATGTGAAATTAATTTTTTATTTTTAATACCATAATTTTTTAGAAAATTGTTATATTAACTTTTATAAGTTAACTAAATATAATTTTTACATTTTTTACAATCCTAAATCATATACTCTTTTTGATTTTAAGTAAAAAAAATTTAATTTTTTTTAACAAGTACAATTGTTTATTTTTTAACTTTGATCTTCTCTAAGATTGAATATACTTTTACTTGCCTCTCAAAACACTTTATTCTATTCAAAATATCATTATAAGATACATATACACCATTTTATTAAGAAATAACACCTTTTCAATTTATTACAAATCCTCAAAAAATATAATATTGTTTACATATCATATAAGGCATTCTATGTGTTTAAAATAATTTATTAAAAAAATACATCACACTTTTAAAGTATATCACTAATTGGCGATGGGTTCATATTCCGTTACATTTTAACAAACATCTGAATAAAAACTTTCACCTTTAATAAATTGTTTTTATCCTTATCTCCTTTTCAAAACATATTATAGAATTTGATGAATAATAAACCATGTGTATTGAATTTATTATCTCATATTGTTCATAAGTACACTTTTTATAATGAAAAAATATCTTATCAAATAATATAAATGAGGTAACAACACATATATTTTATTAAGATTAATCTGATCTTGATTTTTTCCTTTACACTAAAAATATTGATATATAAACTATTTTCTTCATCTCATGAATTTAAACTATGATCTATAAAATTATTCCCTTGTATTTTATCACGTGTCCATTTAAAACATTTGTAAACTATAAATTGGCATCTTTCACCCTTCAAAATAGATGAATTTATTTCTATAACATTGATACATAACATAGATATTCCATGGAGTTTCATAAACACCATTATGTATAGTGAAAATTATATCATATGAAATCATTAGCCTTACTTCATAAAAAAATATTTAGGTTTAAATGATGTATAATTTCTTATATAAGAAACATTATTGGACTTTCTTACTAAATTTTCATATTTAATTTGGAACTTTTACCCACCAGAACCTATAAATAATATGCCATGTTTATCTATCCTGAACACTTCATGAATAAAAATTTAAATGTTTTCTAAAAAAATTTATATTTTTTTGAAAATATCCATATATGAAAATAGGATGAATATTTTAACCATAACAAGAATTATATGAAACTTTAGTCTCGAATATTTGTTATCATGATCAATCATATTGAGTATCATTCGAATAAATAATCAAATTAATTATATAACACTAAAAACATTCCAAATATATTTTTTCATATAATTAATTTGAAACCCTTATTGAATAATTTTCTTCCTCACATAGGCATCAATATTCACCAATTGAACAAATTTAACACTTGGTTACTCAAAAAGAGTTATTTTTATAACACATATATTTTCCTCCCACATAAGATATCTTCTTATGTTAGCATCCAAAGAAGTTACTTATATTCACCTTCCCTATTCAAGGATAGATCACAATGTATTGAATTATAATGATGATTTTGTTATCTACAATAGATGATTTTATTAGATGAGTATCATGTCCAATATATAATTAATAATTACTTTAATTAAAATGGATAAAACTAAAATAATATATTGTTTTTTAAATCAATTATATCCATTAGTGGTCCAAAATCTATAAGATTTGGTTAATTTTAGAAATTATCATTTTACTTATCTATTTATATATTTTATCATACCAATAATATCATATATGACTATTAGATATTCAAGAGAACTACCCTTTTTTCTAATCCATCATATAGATTAACTTAACCTTGTTCCTATGGTAAACTAATCTTATTAGGGTCACCTAGATATGTGTAACCTAAATCTAGTACCGGGAATATGACTTTAATCCTATTAGCATTACCCATTCATTTCTATCCTTATATAAGATAATCAATGGGCATCTAGCTATAACAAGATATATCTGATTGGATGATTGAGGTCTCAAAAAGTTCCTATTTGGAAGGAATCTGACACTTACTATTTTGAATGTGATTTTATCTCACCATATTATCTCTTCTTAATAACCTTGTGTATGATTCTATTTATTTAGTTTTATAAATCTATTCCATACACCAAATTAATATTACCAAACCATATTAATTTGTAACTCTTTATACAACTCACAGTGTCGATTACTCACCCAAAAATAGAGGCTGAACTTTTTTACACATATCTAAATGAATTTTATGTATATGTTCCATGAAATTTTTATTAAGGGTTTATAATTTTATGATATTTATAATCTAAACATATGTAATCCTAGAGTAATATATGCAAATTCATCACCGTTTTAGTACAATTCATTATCCTGTAATCATGTGGTGAGTCCGAACCAAAGACCCTTTCCCCTATGAGAGTTTAATCAAAAGATAATCCAATTAATCATAACTATAAAAAATAATATGTATAAATTTTATTCATCAAATAAATTCAATTTAATAAATTTTATTTATAACCAAGGACAATGTAGATGAAAATTAATCCAATGTAATCATAACAATCATGTAATGTAAGGATTGACAATTTATACAATGAAAATTGACAACATTAAACTTATGTTTTCACAAATTCACAATATAAGAGACTTATATCCAAGAATAAATAAAAGGGAATTAATTTTATATAAATTACCAATTAACATATTTAAACATGAGAAAAAAATTCATTAATAATTCATAAGTAAAATATAATTATAAAAACTTTATAATTTTAGATATCTATTATAGATGTTCCATAATCTTGAATGTAAATATTTTATATTCATTTTATAATATATACTCCTTAATATCATTCATCACCTATAATTAAATTTTAATATATGATTTGTTATGGATTGTAAACTATATATAATCCAATTTCTATTATGTAAACATTTTACATAATCTAAACACCGCATATTTAACATTAATTTAACCTTGAACAAACCGATCATTAAAAATTATTTTTTTATGGTCTAACTGATATCCTATATAAGGTATTTACTTTAACAAATTCAAATTAAATATTATAAAAATATTCATAATCTTAATGTGTAAACAATATATATTTTATCCTGATTTTATAATTTACAAAAAAAAATATAAATCTCTATTATGATTTCTAAATAAACTATTTATTTAAAAACATAATGCAAACCATAAGATTTAGTAAAAGTTGTTTTTTAATATTTATATTTAATATTATAGAATCATTATTAGAAAATATTTTATAAACATTAATTAATTAATTATAAACTATTAATAACTAATTAATTTATTAATTTTTTATAAATTAATATGTATCTCCAAAATATATCTCATCATTATTTATAAACAATTTGTAAATAATAAAAAACATTTCAAATTTTTTTTATGGGAAAATAAATTTTATCATCTAATCATATTTTACGATTGGGATAGAATTTTATGTTATGATTGATATGTCACAAATTTATTAACTATCACTCGTACATTATAACTTATGGTTTATTCATCAAATTTGATAGCCCAATGATGCACTATCAGTCATATTTTAGAACTGATAATACTATTTAGACCTATGACTTCACATATCAAATTTAACGATATGTGTCTATATCAAAATATATATTCAGTGCTCTACTTTTATGAAAGCACATAGAATCCCTATCATAAAATAATATATATTAACATTGTAAGAAACAACCTTTAAAAATCCAAGGATTTGTATTGAATCCTTGGATACAATATATCTATATCTTATTTCATGGTTCACTCAGTCATAAAAAATACTATATAATATTTATTATATGTAATACAATGTGCATTAAAACATCAATAAACATCATTTCCCATATGATTTAATAAATTAAAATTCATGGTCACCTCGGATACCACTACATGATATTATAGAGTTCTAAAAACTATTTTAAAACATGAAAAGGAAATATAACAACCCAATCCATGATAAAACTATGTTAGAAATATAAATCATTCATAAACTAAAATGAATAAAGATTTTTGGAGTTCCTTATACAATTTTTTCTACTACATCATACTCTATCCATTTTTGTATGGATTTAATGAAGATCATAATTAGTGGATATAAAAATATGTCTCACCTCTAGATGTATCCATGGACTTTTTAATCACTCGATGTTCTAGAGGGAATCCTCTTCTGAACACAACATTCTAGAACGTTGTTGTGAAAAGAATAAAGTTGAAAGAGATATTTGTTTTTGAAGTAAATTATGTATAGAATGAACAAGCTAGCTTATACACCCAAAACCGCATAGATGTTGGATTTATAAAACCTTCAAGGATGCTCCTTGGCTATAAATGCCTTAACTCATGCATTAAAACTCATGAGTAAATTCCTTATATAACTTATGTTTGAATTCCTGAATATATATACTCCTATCTGTTACATATTATGAAACATACCTATGTGTTACATATTATGCACAATATCTTAAATGATAGCTTTCATGGAATATTACACACAAAAATTAACTCTTAATAATTTTCTGAAACTTAATCATATGTAATAACATCGTATTCTAAGATTTATATTATAGAAGGCCATATGATATTACTATCTTGGAAAATGAAAATAACATTTCCTTATGATATAAATATATCATAATAAAAAATAGGGGAAAACCAACCCTTGGATTCCATCTTTCATACCATACAACATGATTTTATTATTCCTTATGATATAGGCCAAAATGCATCATACATGTAAAGGACTTTGGAAATATCTCCTTCAGCATAATCTCTATCAAACACCTATATCTCTATGCTTTCGTACACTAACCACATCATATGAAAGCATGGATTATCCCATGATTCATTTATCTAAAACATCATGTGACCATGGGAAATGGTTTCAATCAAAACCATATTGACAACTAATATATTATATGTTCTCTAAGAATAGACTCGTTACATCAATGAATATATTGCATGTCATCCACTTTATGGATGATCACATAACATTCCCCTAACTTGAATAGATTGGAACTAAAGACAAAAAATCTTATTGTGGCCTCACACTTCATAAGTCTATCTCAATCAAGGGCCCACTTCTAATACTCATCGTACAAGAAGAAAAATTCCATCATAGTTGAGCTCCAAATAAGGACATGATATGTAGCATACCCAACTACCCCTGATTAGGTAGGAATAAAGGCATGCATATAAAAGGTAACAATTTAAAAAGGTTATCATGCTAGGTATCTTAATAACATTAGGTAGAAGAAACTCCAAATATAAATCATTCACCACTAGTAAAAAAAATATATACTATGTGACACATCAAGTGGTATACTTAGTTGATCATCCAAAGCACAAACCCCATTATATAACTCATGACCATATTCAATTTCTTGATATAAGAATCACACCCTTGATAACATTAATAATTCAACATAACCCATAATACTCCATAATGAATATCAGTTATCAATAACTCAATTTGATACTTTGAGAGGTAAATTATAATTACATGTAACAAAATATATTTAAATAAAAACATATATGCAACCATTGAGACAAAATGAAAAAACTGGAGGTTGGTATAACATGAAACATATAAAATTATTAAAATAATTTAAGATTACATAACAAAACCATAGATAAGTGCCAGTCTAAAATACATCATATGATAGATTTTAAAATGTTTCTTATGTTTATTGCAATTTTGTGGGTCACTATAAAAAATTCAGTCATTTGAGACATTGAATTTGAAATAGACTACTAGTTATTTTTAATATATTACCTAGAATGAGTTTTTTGTAATGGAAAATATAACCCTTCATAAATAATATTTTTTGATGGATATTTTAACAATAAATAAGTCCTTCACACGTAGTTTTAGTAACAATGTGCACTTAGGGAGTGAAAGTGAGTTATTTGTGACAGAATGATCATTTCATCCTGAATAACCATTCTATGAAATAATTATTTGTAATGGAATGACCATTTTGACCCAAATAGATTTTTAAGATGTACTTATATTAAATATAATTAATCATCCATCATAGATAGACTTGTTGTGATAGAATTATTTTAGGTGGAATGAACCATTTGTAATAAATATCCTTTTCATGAAAAAATTATTTGTGACGGAATTAATCTTCCATCACAAATAGTATTGGCACAAAATAAGAATTTGTGAAGAAATGAACATTCCACTATAAATATCCTTATTGTGAAACAATAATTTCTGTTGGAATTTATCTTCTATCAGAAATGGTCCAACCAAAAAAGAAGTATTTCTGACAGAATTCACATTTTATCCGCATATATTTATTTTTTTGTGATATATTTTCTAGTTTGTCACAAATTTTCTGGTGGTGGATTATTAGAGATGGAAAGAATTCCTCACAAATAGTTTTCATATTAAAGAGAAAAGATTTTATAGCATCTATTTTTTTGAAATACATTTCCACTCTATTGTAAATACCCCCACACAATTAAAATTTCCATCACAAATAGTCATTATAGGTAGTTTAACTAATGAGATTTTTATGATGGGCTCATTAGTCGAAAAAATGTTTGTTATAAAAAGTTGACTATAAGTACAGTGACCCTTCCCACGCTCTTATTCATGTGCCCCTCCCCCCTCCTTCACTCTTGTGCATGTCCCCACTCCCCCCTATTTTACTGTAAAATTTTCATTTTCAAAATTTCCTTAATTCTTCATTGAAATTACTTCTTAGATTGTGTATCAATTATTTATGATCAAAGCATTAGTTTATAGGTATTTCTCAAAATTTATTGTTTTTAGTAGTTACTAGTTTTACCTATTTATTTTTTATTAAATAATTTCTTAATTTATTTATTTTATAAGTTGTTAGTTAATATAATCTTTTAGATTTTAATTATCTTTTCACGTCATGTTATGTTTTTTTATTAGTATGTTTTTATTATTTAATATATTCAAATTTTTAGTAAAAAAATGATGATATATTAGTAATTTTTTTTAAAAAATAGAACTAATTTTTAAAGTACTATTTTTCAAATAATAGTATTATTATTATTATTATTATTATTTAATATTAGTTAATAAAAAATAAAAAATATTTGATATTATTTTTATAAAATTTGTTAGATTATAAAATAAAATATTTTTATTAAATTATTAAACTTTATTTTATTAATAAAAATTAATCTAAAATAATAAATGTTAGTTAAAATCTAGAAAAAGTAATAAAAATATAAATAATTTAATATAAATAATAATAAATAAGAAATTAATACTAAAAAATTATTATTAATTTTCATAAATCAATAAAATTTCATAAAACAAATCAAAAAAATAAAAAAAACATTAAAATAGTGTAATCAAAATTAATAACATAAAAAATCTAAAAACAGATAGTTATTAGTTTTTATTATGGTAGTTAACTTAATAAATAGTAATATTGTTATTAATTATGTTTATTTAAATTATATAAATAAATAATAAAATAATAACTTATTTTTATGAATAAAAATTATAATTAAAATGCTTATAACACTATAATAAACTATAATGTATAATAAATTTCTAAAATTTTGTTTTTTAATAAAATAATAATGAATAAATAATACTATAATAAATTTTTATATTTAATTTTGAATATTATACTAATTTTATGTTGTAAAATTTATAAGATAATAATAATAATCTTATAATAGTATTAAAATAATTGCAATTAATATTCAATAATGGTAAGAAATTATATATATAATTAAAAAAATAAAATATTAGAAAATCATGAAATATATTTAATTGGTTAAAATATAATCCATTGTATATTTAATTAATAATATTATTTTAAATAATTTATATTATACTAAATTAATAATATTATAATAAATTATTATATTTTATTAATGATATTATACTTTGTTTTATTAGAAATATTATAATAAATTTTTTGAAATAAAAATTAGTGAAAATATAATTTGAATTTATAAAAATTTTAATAAAAGGAATAATTAATATAAAAGAATAATTAGAAGTTAGAAAAACAGTAATAACCTAAAAGATTTTAGTGAATTATTAATTATATTTAATTAATAATATTACACTAAATTTTAAATAAATTAAGGGAAATATTAGAATAATGTATATTGAAATATTATTAAAATATTAGTAATGAAACTAAATTAAATATTAGAATATAATCTATTAATTTAATTTAAATTTATGTTACAAATTAATAAAAAATAATGAAATATTCCTTTGTCTATTTAAGTATTATATATTTATGTAATATTTAAAAATTTAAAAAATTCATTAAAAATTAAAAGTAATAAAAAATAATAATATTTCATAATTTATAAATTTATAATAATATTTATATATCAATTTTTTTATAATATTTAATATAAAAAATATATAATAATTTATTTAGTGATAATAAATTTTGTAGTGTCTTATAAAAATTTATATAATAAACTAATTATTGTTATTCTTTTAGAAAACTATAGGCCTAGGAAATTGAAACAATCTTTTATTATAGGACTGTGATAATATAAATCATTACATAAATATATAGGGTTCTAGTAAAAATCTTATCTACATTGAGGGTGTTGAAGCATTTATTTCAGTTTAAATCATGAAATTTTGAATTTGGTTCATATGGGACATTTATTTGTCTGCGTAAGAAATGTAGTCAAAAAAGATCTAAAACTTTGGTAATTTTGGGGTCCATCTATTTCATTTTTTTGAAATATATTTTTTAGTATCAATATGGTGAAATTAATTCAAAATAAAATATTTTTTTTTCAAAATCCATCACAATTTCAAGATTTAGTATATGAAGTTACTGGACCATCCTTTTAGGAAATAGAAACTCTGTATGATAATTCAAATAATGAATTGGAACCATCTAAATATTACACCAAATTTGTTGATGATACTTTATATCATGGATTAAAAATAAGAAAATTAGAAACTATTGTAAAATTTATGACTATTAAAACATAATATATAATGGAAAATAGTTATTTTAATCAAATATTTTCTTTAGATAAATCTTCGTTACCCAAGGGAAATACACTACTTATATATTTCTATGAGAACATAATGTTAATCTAGAATTTGGGTCTTAGTTATTTGAAGATCCAAGATTCTTCAATTGGTTGCATCATATATTATCATGAATACGAGTCACTTGTTAATCGTCTAACATTATGAGAATCAAGGTACAAAGAGGTGCAGAAAGTAAATTCTAGAGTTGTGTATATGAATCACTATATGTATTTTCCTATTACACCTATATTATAGTATATATTTTTGTCTTATAATAGAGCTATATTCATAGTGTGGAATATATCCAATATTTATGAAAGTAGAAACTTAAATCATACTTATGATGGTTATTCTTAGAAACAATATGATTAGTTGAATCTGTATTTCACTTTGAAAACTTGTAACACATGGTTATGTATTTATAATAATGGTTTATACCCACTTGATGTTTACTGTAGTCATTATTATTCTTGGTCGGTTTTCATAACTCCATGAAACACAGATCTTTTGACGTTGATAAAATAACTATATATCTCTATTAATTTATTCATTCTAGGATATCTAAAGAGGAATATTGTTGATTATTTGAAGATTATAATTTATTGGTAAATTTTATGATGGTTGTATGGTATAACTAAATAAGATATAGTTACATAATCAAGTTTAATGTTGAATACTTCTTTAATGTGGGGTATCAGTGACTTTACAACATATTGTGTGTTATCTGGATGTAGTATAGAAAGTCTAAAATAATTTCTATACAACATTGATTACAAAAAATAATTTATGATTTTTAATAGAAGAAAATATTTTTCTGCAATCATCAAATTATTCATTAAAAAAATCATCCTTTTTAAAGGAATATAAATAATTTTACAATGGGTAGAATTGAAAGTGACGGGACTAAAATAATGATGTCAGGTGTTTTTGTAAGTTCCATAGACTCTTTTTTACCTTTTATAACTTTTGTGACAATTTAATAAAAATAAAAAATGCATGTCTTTGAGGGGAGATAATAGTTGGATAAATAAAACTATTTTTTAGATATTCCATATTTTTCAGAGTTGTTTGTTCATCACATGTTATATTTAAAGAATATTGAGAGGAATAATTTTGATAAAATATTCTATAGTATCTTGTACACACCTAGAAGTACTAAAGATATTATATAATAATGCTTATATCTTTATGAAATTTATAGGCATCCAAAATTTGAGTTACATTAAAATGATAAATCATAAAATTCAATGAATCCAAAAGCACCTCATGAACATTATAAATAAATTAATTTTTTTATTAGAGTATTATAGAGGTTAATAGATGGATATGATTATAATTTTCTCTCTATGTCAAAAATAATGATATTAATAGTTTAAAAAGTCATTATTTTCTTATCATAATGAATTAATTACTATATATTTTTTGAAGAGGGTTGTTGAATTCATAAATTTGAGATGTATGGAATGAAATATCATATTTTTTCAAAGATATTTTTATGCCAAAAGTAGACTATAATACACAGAGCACACTCTAAAATGATATTGTTATAATTTTATATAAATTGGTAAAAATAATTTCACAAAACTTATTTGATTCAATGGAACATTTAGTTTTACATTTATCATAATTTGTAGTGGGTCAATATAGTTCCCATTGATGTGAACATATTCGAAATGTATACAAAATTTAAAGAAAATTATAAGTAATAAAGAAACAATTGACTGGTTAATTGAAGAAAAATACATCTCGAAGAAATTTCATATTCTTACTTTTATAACATGCAATTTTAATAACTTTCAAAACATAATCAAATGGGTCATAATTATGGAAATTTTAAAGATGTAAAAAACTATCCACAATCACAATTTAATTAGGCTAAACTTATTTTTTGTGGTGATCAAAAATGATTTCTTTTAGATGATTGAAAACGTAGAGATCATATATATGTTTTACCATATTGTGAGGAATTGATACGATTTATATAGTATGTTATAATTTTAACTATATTGAAAAGAAATAAAAATAAATTTATATTATTTTTTATAGATTATATAATGATTATATAAAAAAATCATACAAATTACCTCAACTAGTCTAGAATTTTTTATTTTTTTAATCATATTACTAATTGTTTCAAATACTTGTAAGATTATTTTTTAGTGATCAAACATATTAAATAAAATTTTTAATTTATATGTTATTAATTAATTTTTTAGATTTTTAGGTATGAAGAAAAAGGAAATAAAAGTTGTAGTCAATTATGTTCACATAGAATCCCACCATATAAATTGGTAAAATTAAATATTTTGTATGTTCTTAATGGGAATCGATATAATATATGAACATATTGGGAATCCTAAAAAATATTTGAATAATGGTGTTTGTTTAAAATGAACTCAACAAAAATATAAATGTTTAATTTTATGACTTATAGGATGAAATAATTTTGTTATATTATCTAGGAAAAAAATTCATAACATTGTTTATATGTCATTGGTTTGATACTAATCAAGTCATGCATGATCATTCATGGAATGCATTTTTTGAATTTAATTATAACACTATTTTAAAAAAATGAACCATTAATGATGGAACATGAATTACATTATATTTATTATGGAAATTATTGTGTTTCTTTGAGGGATTTGAAAGACCAATGGAGTGTAATAAAAATTAAATCTCTTGAAAATATATTTATAAAAAATGAAATTGAAAAATAAATAAATTTTTAATTAAATGTCACTAAATGAATCTATTACACTAGATATATTGATTTTTATGTTGAGACTTGGTAGTTAAGGGTAGATGGTATTGAAAATTTGGATGTTGTAACCAATGAACTAGAAAATAATTTGAGAGGATTAAATTTAATCACTTATGGAAATTAGAGATTTTATGGAGGAAGATTTAGGCATTTCCACTAATGAATATGAAGATGAATTTTAAGAATGATGTATTACATTATAATAATAGTCATAATTAATATAAATGTATACAATATAATAAATAAGAAATATTATTTAAAAATATAAATTTATTAAAATTAATTATACATTTTGGATGTCTCAAGATTAATTCAATATATTGATGCATATCATAACTAAGGATGATCTACCTGGTGATGAACCACTTATTTCATCAGCCATGGGTGTTTTTGTTGCACTATCTACTAGGATATATTGAGGTCTGGATGATTGATGATTTCATATCATATTTCTTATAGGTTCCAATCTATTGATTTATAGCCTTATCAAAGGATGTATTTTTAAATACAATTTTTTTTTATTTTAATGTAATGTAATTTAATTTATTAGTTGTGTTACTAATTAATATTGTATTAGTATTTTTTTTGGATCTAACCATTAGTCAATCTAGTTCTATTTTAAGGATTTAGTTTTATTCTCTATGGATTTTATGGTATCTAGTTTTTTGTCACTTGTATCATTACATGATTGAGCAATGTATAATATATAAATAAACATTATATATAATTTCAAATTTTCTATATTGTCATGTATTTGAAAGTTTTATGGTCTCTTATTGATGATATCATGAGACCCTCCATTATGGAGGTAGGGAAGGATTGCATGCATGTTCATTTTAGTAATTTTTTACGAAACATTCGAAATAGAGTTATGGAGAGATCAATTGAGATAGTCTCTCATGACCTTTTTTTATTTACCAAAATACATCCCTACCTAGGTTAGACTGGGATTCTTTAATTTCAAGATTGTAGAGACTTTTTTGGTGGAGATAATATTATATTTGAATAAAAAGGGGAATAAAGGATATCACACACAATGTTGGGAGTCATACTTTTAGTATACATCATCGATGGTTGGTAACTATTATTATTTATAATCCACTCCCAACCCATTGTCTTAAGTTTGGTTAGAGGTGATACTAACCTTTGGTGACATACATAAGACACCAAAGGATGGAAATAAATTCCAAGGATTTACTAAAATTTTGGGGGACTATTTTTCTTTAAGAAAAAAAACAACCATAAAATGTTAAAAACAAAAAAAAAACCAAACCAACTAAATGATGTGTGAGAAATAACAACACAGATAAAATGAAACGGAACTAAACAATAACATAATATTAGTAGTGAATAATTAGAAAAAGATATCCAACTAAAACTGAACATCTAAAAGATATAGAAACACTGATATAGTATCACTCCTATGACACGAATAGAGACTCCCAAGCTCCAAAAACCAATATGAGGAACTGGAATCATGATGTGTCACTAGAGAAATATGTGTCCTTTCCTTTATATGCTTCATGAAGAATAATTTATCCATACATACAAAATTTCATATGGAGGGAGTAAATATTTTTTCCTAGTAGGATTTCCCAAATATCTTTCTAAAATCATACCACTAGGATAAGGACATGTTAGTTCACCGTTTATTTATAAAATTAGTAATAAAGAGAGGAATATTAAAAAAGTAATCTATAAATAAATTGATTAAACAAAAAAATTAACTAAATACAATTTTACATTATTTATTTATACTTTAAATACCCATCCATGTTTTTTCACACACACATGCATACTGAATGACTATCCCAATACTCATGAGTGGTGATACATCCTTCACCATGTTGTCACAAGGTGATAATCCATTATTCCCCTGGGTTCTAAGCACCTTTTCTGTATAACAAAGTCCCTATATATAATATGAACACACTCTAACCATGTATAAAAATCTTTCATATCAAACTATTCCACATAAAACATTTCTTCCCTTTTAAAAATTAAATAAAACATCTTTCTTATGTTTAACCAAACCCATAATTTAAAATTACAAAACAATGGGTTTTTAAAATGAAATTTTAATTCCCATGTTCGTTAATCAAAAACCAAAAAAGGTTTTATTTAAAAAAAATCCTTCAACATTTCCATTCAAAATCAAAGAATGTTGTTTAATAAAAATCAATCATGATCTAAAAAAAGAGGAAAGGGAGTGAAGCTACCTACCTCTCAATGGGTGATGAAAATGATAAACGATACAAAGAAACCTATAGATCATGGATAAAAACAAGTATCTTTGAATATAACCAATCAATATCTCATCGAGACACATAATAAACCATAGATCAATTCATTATAGAATATATTTAACATTCTGGGTGAGATAAGATGGGATGATCTAAAATAAAATAGTGGAAATGGAGACTTACCATTTACTCTAGAGAAATAATTCACTTTTATCTATAAAAATTGATTTCTAGATCGAAGTTAATTGATACAAATTCCTAGTATGGGATAGGAGTTCGAGATACTGAAAGAATAGTTTAAAAATAGAATTTTATGGGTAAAATTTGAGTCAAAATCTAATTTTTAGACCATTTAATTGACATCTCATGATTAGGCCCCACAATTTAACATAATTTATGCCAACCGTGTGCATGTTAGTGGATTTCAGACAACTATTTTCATACTTATACTTCATGGTTTTGTAAACTATGTACATACTACTATCTCCAAACCAACCCCTTACATGGTTGGTTCACATGGTTTGAAAAATCATGTACCAACCAAGCTTCTCCCACTATCTCTATTCACACAGTTTCTCCTAGAATGTGTAGAGTTTGTAAAATCCATTTTCTCACTATGCACCCACCCCAACTCCCTTTCATAGTTTCCTAGAAGAGTTTCAAAATTTCCCCTAACCATGCTTAATCCATACATCTCCATAAATACTTCCAAAACACTCTAAAACCATCGATAAAATCCAAAATCTCATCCCATGTTCTACATAAAATAAATATACATAATAAGAGGTAAAGTAACTAAAATCAGGTGTGTTTTAATCTCTCCACCATTGGTCTTTTCATCATCATAAATCTAGAGATTTGTGTTTCTTAGGAATATGTCAGGATACTGCTCAAGAATTTCATTCTGACATCCCCGAGTTTCCTCATGAACATGACCATGTTTTCATAAAACTAAAATTGAATCAATAGTCTCTCCCCATAAAAGTTTCTCATCTCTATCAAAAATCTATATCAACATGTGAATCAACATAGAACCTGAATCAAGACCTATATAGTCTCATTGAATAACATGGTAATGATTAGTCCATCACTTCTTTAATTAAGATACATGAAATACATTGTGCACAGGGTTGATTGTTGGGGGTAATTATAACTGATAATACCCATCAATAACTCATTCTAGTATCATATAATTGGCCTCCTCATCCAATATACCATGGTTAAAATCCTTGAAGACCCCGTATAGGAATTTATAAAATATGTGGTGACATAGGCATTGACGCAGGTATGTAGTGACATAGATAGCGATGCAAGGTTATGATACTAGAGTGATCCAAGAAGGGGTGTGGACCAATTTAATGTCCGTCAAACCACTTGGACTTCATTATAATCAATGTAATGATATTTTAATGTATTGGTACAACCCTTGGAGGGGACTTGTCTTTTCCTTTTAGGGATAAGAGTGTGTGTGTTTGTGTGTGTGTGTGTGTGTGTGTTTGTTTTCCTTTTCTTGTAACCTAGAATTCCTTTTGTGATATAATACTAAACATACATAATAAATTTATACTGTCTATGGTTTATCCAATCATTTAAATGTTTTATGTGTATAATAGGATATAGACAGATAGAAGTATTGGGTAGATCATAGATGATAACATTAACACATTCTACTTAGTATTTTTTTTAGTTTTTGAAATTAACATTGAATATATACTTTTAAATAATTAGTTTCTATTTATACATTTTTAGGATACATATGAGATAGTGATTTCTATGATGTGGATTATTCAATTTAAAACACTTGGTGGGGATAATGAGGTTTCATGCAATTCAATTTTTCTAAGAAATAATGGTTGTGGGAGATGAATAATGGCATCAACAAATGTTAAGTGAACAATATAAATTCATAAATAATGCTCTCTAATTACTATGGTATTGAATCAATGTCATTATTTATCTTCAATGAAGCTTTTATGGGATATCCTTCTTGTAATTCTATAGATTATGAGTCAAATATTAGATTATTGGATGATACTATATAGATATTGACTAGAGAGTAGGAGTTATAGAATCACAAAGAGAAGAACCAACTCTGATAGAAGGTTGAATAAGTGTTGGAATATTTTAAAACCAATTCAAATATTATCCCTCTATCACCTCCTCACTTGTTCTGTTAATGGATATATCTCTTTTTATCAATTTCAAATTTTTTATATATGCCTACATATATAAATATAAAATCATAAAAAATACATTATAAATTATTAATAAGGTTCAACTCCTTATTGATGACTATGTCTGTGGTGATATGTGATTACTATTCTATGCACACAACATCCTTCTTATTATCAAAGAAATCATGAGAAAGGATATGGACTTGAACTCATTTATCCTAGAACTAACTAGGCATAAAGAAGGCCAAAACATGTTGGTCTATAAATTATTAAAAAATATAGGAGTTGATATGCACCATGTGAATTAGATCAATAATTAATACTCAAGTTCCTCCTAAACAATGTAGGTGTGATATCCCTTCCTCACTTACAGTAATTAAGTGGGCTACGTCAATATATTAAGACTTATACAATAGGATTTTGTAGGCTAGTCTTCTTAAAACATCATCCTAGATATGATAGTTATTGAACAAGATTAGATTCTCTTTTCCTTCTCATTCTTCTTCTTATGTGAGAAAGGTATGTTCACCATCCCATGAAATGCTAGTTTACTCTCTCACATTGATATTATGAGTCTACAATAGGATCTATATAAGTTCACTTCTCAATGAAATGTTTCTTTTACTTATATTCCACATAAATATATTATGTAACTTTTGAACGTCCTTTATTATTATTTCACATTTATACTTCCTAAATCACAATGTTTTCAAAACATAGTATTCTTTATTCTTCCTTTTTAAAAATATTCATATAAATATAGCTAAAGATTCTACTATTTCCTTCTTCTCAATATTTGGAAATATCATGGTATTTTATAAATTTATATTCTTCCGAAAATAATAATATGCGCATTCCACACAAGCATGAAATTCAAGAGTATTTGAAAGTCATTTTAGCTCCATATTCTTATCCATGGAATTTCATCTCTCATGTGAGTCACCATGGTTACCTCTATGAAATAATTGAGTTATTGTTAATCACATGTGATAACATGGTATGAAACAATAATTTCTATGGTTTGTCCCCCCTCATATTCTTATTTTCAACTAATTATAAAGTAATTATTATTAAATTTTCACTACTATTGTGAAGTGAACCACAATTTCGCATTATTTTCATATTATATGGAATCCACTATAGCATGGTTTTATCTCACAGCTTTTCATATGAATATTTTAATCATGATACATTCACCATTTCTATGTGGTTAGTTCAAAATCTTAATTTTTTAGATACTTTGATCGAATGGTTATATCTATAATATATGGAGAATAATATTACATGAAACACTCACTTACCATCATATGGTCAAAGTATTGTTCCTTTTTTTCAAAAAAATTATCCACCAATCTTGTGAAATAGTTGGAAATCCATTACAACACCCACATTTCTTTTTCTTCATACATTTTACTTTATTACCAAAACACCCACAAAAAATGAACAATAGAATGGTGTACCTCAAAATTTTCAATTGGGAATCTTCTTATGTTAAACACTTCAGTGATGCTCCAGAACCGCGCCTTCAAATCTAGTTCCATAAATACATACATGACACACTTTCTATGATTCTAGTTTTAAAATCAAAGATATAACCATCCATAATTATAAAATATATAAAAATTATTAAATCTATTACATACTAATTATCATTATATATTTATATATTTTTAGAATTTTGACACATCATAAGCTATTGAATCCCCTAGATTTATAAACTATTAATTGTTTTTTCATTATATATAAGAAACTTGTAAATTCATGATAAATCTTCAAAATATCCCATAAATTCTTCCACATGTGTTATTCTTCTAATAATGTCCCATGTACTACGTTTCATCATAACCTGGGTAAGGGGAACATAAGAAAGTGGCGAGATCAAACCCTTAGTGAGGGAAATATATAACTAAAGTAACTATAGTATAAATATTATAAAAAGAATAAGTAAACAATATTAATTCATAATCAAATTGAAATTGAAAGTATTAAATATCTCTGATAATAAATAAAAAAGTTTGTATCAAAAATATAGATCTCATACTGAAGGAATGCAAAATGTTAGACATAAAAAACATATTGACAAGGCCTTCTACCAAGACACTTTACTTATTATCGAGATAAAATTCAATATTTCTTACTTAATTGGATAATAATACTCCAAATAACCAAACCCATTTTGTCCCATGTTAAATTTCAATGAATGTAGTGGATAAATAATTCCAGTACCCACCCATCACTTATAAAGACCAATGTTTTTTTGGACTGATGTTCTGAGAAAAATTTGAATTTTTTCTATCACATACTTAGAGTGGTAAAATGGTCATTTTTAACTTTTAGATGACTATGAATAAATGTTATGAATACTTCATTGGTCCTATAATAGAGTGTTTACCCTAGGATACGAGTTTGGGGGAAATTCGATCTGTTCTAATTTTAGCGGAATAATTAATATCAAATATTTAATAAATTAAATATTAAATTATTTGCGTTGGTTAGTTCAGTGATATATTTTAAATAGAGTTTCAAATTGATATTCTATTTTTTCTATTGAGACTAGAATGGGGAGTTTTTTCTATGTGGGGAATAAACTTAGGTTGGATACTGGGGTTGGTCCCCCTTTTCTTTTCCTTTTCTTTTTATTTCCTACATTTACTTTTTTCTATTTTATTTTACTTTCCTTCATTGAATTATCAGGTATGCCCCTTAGCTTCCACTTCACATGAACAAGAGAGAGGATTGGGAGAAGGAGAAATATAAAGAGACTGGGAGAGAGGGAGGTACCACCATTGAGCTCTGGATGCATCGAATCATGGTGCGACAACCATGGAACACATAAACGGGTGAAGCTTCAACAGATTTTTCCCAAAGGTATTCCATTTTTATGTTTTTTTATAGAACCCCATATATTTATCATTTTATAGTTTTGAATCGCAATTATGATTGCTTATGACCCATCGTGGTCTGATCTGTTGTTTGTGGTGATAAAATAGGGATTTTCAAAGGTTTTTTGTTTGCGAAACCTGTCTACATAATTTTTGGTTAAGAGAACAAATGTCATGTTTTGTGGTGATAAAATATGGGTTTTAGCGATTTTCTTTTTGGGAAAACTGTCTACATAATGTTTTGTTAAGAGAAAACTTGTCTTATGTTCTTATTATTTGGGGAGGACAAAATTTTTAAAGGTAAACACCATGTATGGTAGTTACACATCATTTATTGGTACTCATCCATGTAGTCGAGTACCCATCCAATATACCCGTGTAGGGGCACATCCCCATGTTGAGTACATGCCCAGGCACCATGTGGGTTGAACACTATGTAAAAGTACATGACTAAGACAAATAAATGGCCAAGCTAGTTGAGGGACATGAGAAAGTACGCCATGTAGGGTACACATAGTGTACCTATCTTATACTCCATGTAATTGGGTTTTTACATTCCAAGTACATGTAGAAGTACACACCCATGTGGGGCCTTGAGGGAACACATCGTGTACTCGGGTAACACTCCGTGTACTCCTCCCAAGCTACCTTTTTTGAGTTTTTTCATATCTTGTCACCCAGGAGAGGGAATTATTACCAAGAGTAGTCTATTCTGAGTATCATTTCATGTATATAACGATGATAAGACTCATGAGTGGTTTTGAGGACTCCTAGGAGGCGTTTCATGATTGGATAGGTTCTTCCTCCATTAATCATATCCATTGTCCCCTGAGAGTGAGACCTGTTCTAAGATGAAGAAAGAGCTATCACCATTCTGTCACGACCCCCTCCCACCAAAGATGCCCCTCCTGAGTTGGCAATGGTGAAAGGGAGATAATTACCCCCATGTCCCGCCTCCAGTAGGCCCTGGGTTGGCGACTAGCACCAAGGGTATGAGTTTTCACAAATATGGGAGGCATTACCCTTTTTATTATTTAGGATCGAGAAATAGGATGAGTCAACCACCAAAAAGTAAAAGAGCAAGTGTATAAAAATAAACCCAAACCAAGCCCACATGCATGTTTAAACAATTTTATAACAAGGTACAAGTACAAGAAAGCTCAAAAGTACAATACCAAAAGAAAACAAGAGAACAACAACTCCAACAACTCCAACTGCCTGACTAGTAGGGTCCCGCACAGCCCTGGTAGTCCTCCTGGAAACCTGAAAGTAAACGTAGGGTGAGCATACAAGTATACTCAGTAGGGAAACCTAAATCTCTCGTGCACAAGTGGGAAGACATCCTAATGTCCCGTGAGAACAACAGAAGAAACCTAACAAGGAAATCTATCCACCCAACCTCGCCAGCCACACTCACCAAAACACAATCAAAACAGGTAGTAGTAGTATAAGAACAAGAGAATTGGGTACCCCGCACCATTTCCCATTAGTTAGGTGAACGTCCTGATGCTGTCACACTCTCCCCGCCCGCACACACCTGGGCCTCACAACCACACATCCCGCCCGCACACACCTGGGCCTCACCACCATGTATCCCGCCCGCACACACCTGGGCCTCACAACCACAACCACATCCCCGCCCGAAGACACCTGGGCCTCATCCCAAAGATTCTTGGGAACAGTAATAGTAACAGAACTCTCGCCCAAAGACACCTGGGCCTGAAATCGAAACCTACCTGAAGAGTCTTAGGTGTAAGGTCGCCTCAATCCATTATAGCCTATAAGCCTAGCCGAAGAGTCTTGGGCCTAATCACCCCAATCGAAACCTACCCGAAGAGTCTTGGGTGTAAGGTCACCTCAAGCCATCACAACCTAGGGGAGAAGAAGCAGGAAGGAGCTAGTAACTATGGGAAAACACCCTCTCCCATGAAATGGGAGTGTTCGGCACTATGTGCTCAACATGGGTGTGGTGCGATAAAACACAAAATATACAGATATATATATATATCAACCACTCAGCCCAACCTATGGCTTCTAAAAAGAGAAACTGAGCACGTGCCTCGGCACTTCTACCACGAAGCATGCATTCAACAAACAACCCCAACCCCATTTAGGTTTTCACATTTCAGCAGAAATTAGCTTATTTAGTTCCTTAACTACTGGGAAACTATCCACAACCAACCACTTCAATCATTCGTAAAACATATCCCTGCCATCCACAAAACATGTTAGGGAAACACAAGAAGCACAAAAAAACCCTTCTTAACAACTAAACAACCCATTGATTATTATTTCCATTTCATTACCAAGCCCCATCATTCTTCCACATTTATTATTTATTAAACACAACCCATAGTCCGCTCACATTTAAACCCATCCCTGTAGCCCCGCTGCTAACCACCATAACCACACCACACATCGTTATCCCTTTAATACCATTTATTTCAGCCCCGCTGCCCATCACCATCACAACATTCACACCAACCCACGACCAAGTCAACTGCATCCCCGATGCTCACCCAAACCACAACAACCCACAAAACACCCCTAACACATGCCACGTATCCAAGCCAACACTCACATGTTCATTATTCCATTTTGTTTAACCGGGGTGATCACACGAGGGTTCCAAATTTTTATTTAAATAGCCAACTTTACATGATTAACCAATTTCCTCAATCAACAAAGTTTCACTCACAAAAACGGTCTAGAAAGATAGGGCAACATTTAATTACGCAAGAAAAGGCCCCCAATGACCTTGATTTTCAGTAGACATAAGCTTATTCATTTCACTACATAATATCACAGGATATAAAAGGTAAAGTAACAGAAATCACAAACTTCCCATCCCCATTCTTTAACTAGTTATTATCTTTATTTAAAGGTTCAACCATTTCTCATGAAAACAAAAATGATACCCACCCCGCATGATGCACAAATTAGAGAGACAAAGGTAAAACCCCTACCTCAACATGTTCTGGTCACAACGTGCCCCCGGATCAACTTTAGAAGACGTTTGTCGGCGTCCCGGAAAAACCTCCTCGGGTGGAAGTCGGAGAGGAAAAGCTGAAGTAAAGACAACAGATACAAGCTCGGTAGTTCCGCCTTGTCATTACGATCCCGTGGCCACTGACGGATCGTAAATCGGAGCTGGACGAAAAGGTTATGGAAGAAAGATCCTTTGAGTCTCTTGAAAGAGCTCTGATCAGAGGAGAGGAGAGGAGAGGTGTGAGTTAAAAGGAGGAGGGGAACCCTCCTTTTATAGGCATGAAAAGCAAAAGTACACGGCATGTACTTATGGTACACGGCGTGTACTTATGGTACACGACGTGTACTCAGCCATTTTCACATGGTTTTCACGTGGCCTCCAACGCGGCTCCGCGGCCATTGACTGGTCAACACATGGTTTGAAGGTAATGCATATGCGGGGAAGGACTAAACGGCGTGTAGATTTGACACACGACATGTACCCATTTATTGAACACAGCAAGGACACGACTCCAACGCGGAACACGACCGACGACTGGTCAACACACGGTAACGTGCACGCGGGGAAGGACTACATTGCGTGTAGTACTGGACACACAGCGTGTGCCCATTTTCTCCACATGGCAAGGACATGGCCTGCAACACGGGGTATACCCGGGAAGGGGGTACACGACATGTACTCAAACTACACGGCTTGTAGTTTCAAAATTCTGGAAAGTGTGGAAAAAGTCCATTTTACCCTCCAGAACACTTCTTGACCTTCTTTTTGACAAAGGAAAGGGCCGGAGAGGTCCGGGCCATTACATCAGATACCTCTTAAAACATTCTCATCCCTGAGAATTCAAAAACCAACCCAGAGGAACCCAACAAGAAACCTCTTAGGGTTCTCGTTATAACAGGAACCTAACCAACAACCCTAATCATATGTGTTAGGAATTCCTTCTCCTATGTCGAGATATTATCCACTTTAGGCGGCACTGACTTGCCCGCACGAGTTTAATCGCATCCTCATTAATGCTTCTCGATTAAGAATTGGGTCTTCCCCCTTTCATGCATTAGGATTTTTCAAATCGCACTAACCCCAGCACCACACAACCAACACACTGCCCGAACACATGGGTTTGGGAAATTCCTTCACCTATGTCGAGATATTATCCGCTTTAGGCGGCACTGACTCGCCCGCACGGGTTCAATCACATCCACATTAATGCGTCTAGATTAAGGTTCAGGTTTTTCCCCTTTCCCACGCATCCGGACATGTTACACATTACCAGGGAACAAGAAAACAAAAAGGTCTCACAACTGATAAGCCAAATATTCCATATATCAAAGGTACATGGTACAACATCAACACAAAGCTCAGAAGAACAAGGGAAAACACAAGTCAAAACAACTCTGGGTACTGAGCGTGCATCTGGGTCTCCCACTCCCAAGTGCTCTCCTCGAAGCCGCCATGCCTCCACAACACATGAACCAAGGGAATGGTTCATCCAAGGAGCACCTTCTCTTTACGATCCTCGATTATGACTGGTCGTTCCTCGAAGGTCGTGTTTTCTCCCATATCCAAATCTCCCCTAGTCGATAACGTGAGAGTCATCGTGTAAGTACCGATGAAGCTAGGAGACGTGGAAGACGTCATGAACTTTCTCCAACTGAGTTGGTAGGGCCAGGTGATATGCCACCTCACCGACTCGCCTCAGCACCTCAAAAGGTCCGATGAACCTAGGTGAGAGCTTTCTCCCTTTCCCAAACCTCTGCTTCCCCCGTCGAGGGGAAACCTTCAAGAACACATGGTCTCCCACCTCGAACTCCAAGGCCCTCCTCCGACGATCAGCAAAAGACTTATGTCGGTCCTGAGCTGCCTTCATCCTCTCACGTACAAGCTGGACTTTCTCTGTGGTGCTCTGCACTACCTCTGGCCCAAGAGAACCTGTCTCACAAACCTCTGCCCAGCAAATGGGTGAACGACATGGCCTTCCATACAAAGCCTCAAATGGTGCCATGCCAATAGTAGAGTGGAAGCTGTTGTTGTAGGCAAACTCTACTAAAGGCAAGTGTCGTACCCATGATCCTCCGAAATCCAGAACGCATGCTCACAGCATGTCCTCTAAAGTATGGATAGTCCGCTCTGTCTGCCTGTTGGTATGGGGGTGGAAAGCAGTGCTAAGGCGTAGTTGGGTGCCAAAAGCATGCTGTAACCCCCTCCAGACTCGTGAGGTAAACCGAGTATCCCGGTCTGAGATGATAGTCCTCAGAACTCCATGCAAATGCACTACCTCGTCTACGTACTTCTGTGCTAAGGTACTCACCGGGCCCGACTCCTTGATTTCTAAGAAGTGAGACGATTTTGTCAGTCGATCCACCACTACCCAGATAGCATCATAACCACCCTGAGCTCTGGGTAGTCCTGTGACAAAGTCCATCGAGATGTCATCCCAATTCCACTCGGGGACATCTAAAGGATGCAACAAACCACCGAGAACATGGTGTTCAGCCTTCACTTGCTGACACACTAGGCACTTAGCCACAAACTCCGCCACTGCCCATTTCACCCTGGGCCACCAAAACTGATCCCTCAGGCCTCAGAACATTTTTGAAACTCTTTGATGTACCACTAAGGCTGAGCTATGGAACTCACGGAGAACTACCTCACACATCGCCTCTGGGACAAAAAACCTTCCACGAAAAAGCATCTGATGTCGGATGTCCTCTGACCATCCCTCTGTAGCATTCCCCTGATCGACACGATCCCGCATCACCTCTACCTAGGAGTCCCCCCACTGAGACTCCTCCACCTACCGCGACAAAGAAGATTGCACCATCATCTGGAACAAACATCCTCTAACACCTTCTTCCCTTGCATCTAAGTGTAGGGAAGCCAACTCTCCCATCGCCTTCCAAGCATCAACGGATTCCCGAACCACTTCCTTATGTGACTTCCTGCTCAGAGCATCATCCACAACGTTTCCCTTACCTTCAGTGTAAGAGATCTCGAAGTCATAGTCTTGGAGAAACTCGACCCATCTCTGCTGCCGTAAGTTCAGGTCACGCTGGGAGAAGATATAACGCAGGCTCTTGTGATCTGAGAAGACCACAAAGTGCTCCCCAAATAGGTAATGTCGCCACAACATCAATGCGAACACTACTTCTGCAAGCTCCAGGTCATGGGTGGCATAGTTACGTTCGTGAGGGCGCAACTGCCAATACCCATAACAAATCACGCCCTTCTTCTGCATCAGCACGCACCCTAGACCAAGGCCAGAAGCATCACAAAACACTTCATACAACAACCCTTCCTCTGGAAACCTGAGTACGAGAGCACTGGCCAACTTCTCCTTCAGGTAGTCAAAAGATTTCTGGCACTGCTCGCTCCACAGGAAGACCTGGTTCTTCCTAGTCAAAGCTTTCAATGGAGCAGCAACTCGAGAGAAGTCCGAAACAAACCTCTGATAGTAACCTGCTAACCCCAGGAAACTACGAACTTCTGCCACGCTCTTGGGTGCTGCCCAAGAAAAAACTGCCTCCACCTTCGACGGGTCCACCGATACTTCATGCTGAGACACCACGTGCTCAAGGAAGTGTACTTCTTATGTCAAGAACTTACACCTCGAAAATTTCCCATAAAGCTGGTGGTGTTGAAGGACTTCCAAGACTGCCCTGAGATGCTCAACGTGCTCCTTCTCTGATCTTGAGTAGATCAGGATGTCATCGATAAACACAACGATGAACCGGTCCAAAAACTCTCGGAAGACAAAGTTCATAAGTCCCATGAACATAGTTGGTGCATTCGTAACTCCAAACGGCATCACTACAAACTCGAAGTGCCCATACCTGCACCTGAAAGCTATCTTCAAGATGTCACTATCCTTTAACCTCAGCTGATGATATCCTGATCGTAGATCAATCTTGGAAAACCAACCTGCTCCCCTCAGTTGGTCGAAAAGATCATCTATCCTCGGGAGAGGATAGCGGTTCTTGACCGTTACCTGGTTCAAACTTCAGTAGTCTATGCATAGCCTGAGACCACCATCTGCCCTCTTCACGAACAAAATTGGAGCACTCCATGGCAACACGCTGGGTCGAACAAAACCCTTCTCCATCAGATCGTCAATCTGAATCCGCAACTCCCGCAACTCCGAAGGTGCCATCTGATAAGGGTCCATCGAAATCGGACGGGCACCAGGCTGTAAGTCTATCCCAAACTCAACATCTCGTCAGGGGGGGGGGGGGGTAGAGTTACAACCTCCTCAGGAAAAACATCGAGGAACTCCCCAACAACCCCTGGGACATCCATCATCTCTGTATCAGCTGGAACCACTGATAACCTGCCCAACAAGGAAAGGAGAGGCTCCACATGCCGGCTTCCTGCTTGATAGCTCCTCTCGCCAACAAAAGATACACACTGCCCATCTACGTCGGAGAACACGACTCTTCTCCGGAAGTAGTCGATAACGATACTAACATAAAACAACCAGTCGATGCCAAGGATGACATCATATGGATGCATCTGTAACAGAAGAAGGTCTCCACTAGATCGATGTGGTCCCAACGTCAGCCAACATCCCCGAAAAACACAAGATACGCTGGTCTGGCCCCCAACTGGTGTACTCAGTACCAGTGGTGTGGAAATTCTCTCTACTTCTAGTCCTAAAACATAGGCTAGACTAGGTGCAACAAAAGAGTGTGAGGCTCCCGAATCAAAAAAAGAAGAAACAAGAGTGATGAAAAAACAAATCGTACCTCGCACCACCTCTGGTCCTGCTGGAGATTTTAACTCTGCTACGTGAAACTGTCCACACCCCGCTCCTATGCCTCTCTGATGTCGTCCACTTCCCCGACCAAGCCCTGGTCGAGGTCCCTGAGGAGCACCCTGAGGTCGGCCTCCTCCCGCAAAGTCTGCCCTCGGAGGAGCATGGTCCTGCTGCTACTGGAAGGGCCTCGCCGGCAACTGGTGCTTCTACGGTGGGCAGTGAACCTGCCCACCTCCACTGTACGGAGCTCGGGCCGGGCACCGACTCTGAACATGCCCGAAACCTCCACAAGAAAAACACCTCAGTCCTGGGCTCGTGGAAAAGGGACGAGGACCCGAAGATCTGAACTAGAACTGCTGGGGCCTGCTCCCCACTGGCCTGAACCTGGAAGGTCCTGTCGCAGGAGGCTAGCTGCTGACTGCCTTCCCCTTCGACGAACCTGGCTGAAACACCTCACGTGGTGCACCTCCCAACGAGTGCATCCTCTCTATGACCTCTGCCTTCTTCTGCACTTCCAAGTACGTCAGAAGGGTTAAGGGGGTGACAGCATACTGGAGCGAAGGACGAAGCACCTCCTCCAAACGTATCTCCCGAGATTCCTCATCCGGAAAGAGATCCGGATCAAAGTGCAGGAGATCTTTGAACTTGATCCCCAGCTCTCGTACCGACATACTCCCCTGCTGAAGGGAGATCAACTCCTGCCGCTTCTCCGCCTTGATCATGGAAGAAAGGAATTCCTCTCGGAATTCCTTCTCAAAGTTAGCCCATGGAACATCTGCCTCTATCCTCTCTCTGAGGTAGAGCGTCCACCACTTTCGCACCGCACCTCTCAGCTGACTGACTGCTAGGGGAACCCAGTACTCCCTCGGAGCACAGATCATGGTAAAAGAAATCCCTAGCTCCTCAAGCCACCCCTCCATCTCCGTATCCAAAGTACTACCCTCGTACTTCTTGAGGGTCTGCCACTGGAAGGAATAGAGAGTCTTCTGCCACTGGCTATCTTCCTCCTCTCGGTCAATACTCAACTGATCGACCGCCTGAATCTGCTGGGCCTTGGCTATCTGAGCCACCCGAGGATGACGTCTAGGTGCCATAGGTGTACGGTAAACAAGGATCGCCTAAGCCCAAGTAGTAAGGAAAAACTCAATGTTTTATTTTATCATTTTATGTCAATTTCTTTCCCAGAACACCCAAATCAAGTAAAACACAAACATGATGATGCATGTACCTTCCCTAGGGTCTCTACCCTGTAATCAATATAGTCTCACTTGGTCGTTCGGTAGGCTCAGAGTCCTTGCATCATATCATGGGGGGCCCTAAAATCCCATGTCCTAGCCGGTCTTCCCTAGCCTATGTCACGCACCAAGATTAACTAACACTGTTGCCCTACCATCCCATGCAATCCTCACTGTGCCTAACTCTAGAATCCATCCTATCTCTCAACCATCAGCTCTGATACCATTCTGTCATGGCCCCCTCCCACCAAAGATGCCCCTCCTGAGCTGGCAATGGTGAAAGGGAGATAATGACCCCCGAGTCCCGCCTCCAGTAGGCCCCGGGTTGGCGACTAGCACCAAGGGTATGAGTTTTCAAAAATATGGGAGGCATTACCCTTTTTATTATTTAGGATCGGGAAATAGGATGAGTCAACCACCAAAAAGGAAAAGAGCAAGTGTATTGAAATAAACCCAAACCAAGCCCACATGCATGTTTAAACAATTTTATAACAAGGTACAAGTACAAGAAAGCTCAAAAGTACAATACCAAAAGAAAACAAGAGAACAAAAACTGCAACAACTCCAACTGCCTGACTAGTAGGGTCCCGCACGACCCTGGTAGTCCTCCTGGAAACCTAAAAGTAAACGTAGGGTGAGCATACAAGTATACTCAGTAGGGAAACCTAAAGATCTCATGCACAAGTGGGAAGACATCCTAATGTCCCGTGAGAACAACAGAAGAAACCTAACAAGGAAATCTATCCACCCAACCTCGCTAGCCACACTCACCAAAACAAAATCACAACAGGTAGTAGTAGTATAAGAACAAGAGCATTGGGTACCCCTCACCATTTCCCATTAGTTAGCTGAACGTCCTGACGCTGTCACACTCTCCCCGCCCGCACACACCTGGTCCTCACAATCACACATCCCGCCCGCACACACCTGGGCCTCACCACCACGTATCCCACCCACACACACCTGGGCCTCACAACCACACATCCCACCCGCACACACCTGGGTCTCACCACCACGTATCCTGCCCACACACACTTGGGCCTCACAACCACAACCACATCCCCGCCCGAAGACACCTGGGCCTCATCCCGAAGATTCTTGGGAACAGTAATAGTAACAGAAATCTCGCTCGAAGACACCAGGGCCTGAAATCGAAACCTACCTGAAGAGTCTTAGGTGTAAGGTCGCTTCAAGACATTATAGCCTATAAGCCTGCCCGAAGAGTCTTGGGCCTAATCACCCTAATCGAAACCTACCCGAAGAGTCTTGGGTGTAAGGTCGCCTCAAGCCATCATAGCCTAGGGGAGAAAAAGAAGGAAGGAGCTAGTAACTATGGGAAAACACCCTCTCCCATGAAATGGGAGTGTTCGGCACTATGTGCTCAACATGGGTGTGGTGAGATAAAACACAAAAGATACAGATATATATATAGCAACCACTCAGCCCAACCTATATCTTCTAAAAAGAGAAACTGAGCACGTGCCTTGGCACTGCTACCATGAAGCATGTATTCAACAAACAACCCCAACCCCATTTAGTTTTTCACGTTTCAGCAGAAATTAGCTTATTTAGTTCCTTAACTACTGGGCAACTATCCACAACAAACTACTTCAATCGTTCGTAAAACATATCCCTTCCATCCACAAAACATTTTAGGGAAACACAAGAAGCACAACAAAACCCTTCTTAACAACCAACCAACCCATTGATTTTATTTCTGATTCATTACCAAGCCCAATCATTCTTCCACATTTATTATTTATTAAACACAACGCATAGTCCGCTCACATTTAAACCCATCCCTGCAGTCCTACTGCCAACCACCATAACCACAGCACACATCATTATCCCTGTAATACAATTTATTTCATCCCCGCTGCCCATCACCATCACAACATTCACACCAACCCACAACCAAGTCAACCGCAGCCCCGCTGCTCACCCAAACCACAACAACCCACAAAACATCCCCAACACATGTCACGTAACCAAGCCAACACTCACATGTTCATTATTCCATTTTGTTTAACCGGGGTGATCAAACAAGGGTTCCATATTTTCATTTAAATAGCCAAATTTACGTGATTAACCAATTTCCTCATTCAACAAAGTTTCACTCACAAAAACGGTCTAGAAAGATAGGGAAACATTTAATTGTGCAAGCAAAGGCCCCCAACGACCGTGATTTTTAGTAGGCATAAGCTTATTCATTTCACAACATAATATCACATGATATAAAAGGTAAAGTAATGGAAATCACAAACTTCCCATCCCCATTATTTAACCAGTTATTATATTTATTAAAAGGTTCAACCATTTCTCAGGAAAACAAAAAGGATACCCACCCCGCATGATGCACAAGTTAGAGAGACGAAGGTAAAACACATACTTCAATAGGTTCTGGTCACAACGCGCCCCCGGATCAAATTTAGAAGACGTTCATCGGCGTCCCGACAAAACCTCATCAGGTGGAAGTCGGAGAGGAAAAGCTGAAGGAAAGACAACGGATCCAAGCTCGGAGGTTCCGCCTCGTCGTTACGATCCCGTGGCCGCTGACGGATCGTAAATCGGATCTCAGACAAAAAAGTTATGGAAGAAAGAGCCTTCGAGTCTCTTGAGAGAGCTCTTCTCAGAGGAGAGGAGAGGAGAGGTGTGAGTTGAAAGGAGGAGGGGACCCCTCCTTTTATAGGTGTGAAAAGAAAAAGTACACGACGTGTACTTATGGTACACGGAGTGTACTCGACCATTTTCACACGGTCTCCACGCGGCCTCCAACGCGGCTCCGTGGCCGTTGACTAGTCAACACATAGTTTGAAGGTAACGCATACGTGGGGAAGGACTACACGGTGTGTAGATTGGACACATGGAGTGTACCCATTTATTGAACACGGCAAGGACACGACTCCAACGTGGCACATGACCAACGACCGGTCAACACACGGTAACGTGCACGTGGGGAAGGACTACACGGCGTGTAGTACTGGACACACAGCGTGTACCCATTTTATCCACACGGCAAGGACACGGCCTGCAACACGGGGTATACTCGGGATGGGGGTACACGGCGTGTACTCAAACTACACAGCGTGTAGTTTCAAAATTCTAGAAAGTGTGGAAAAAGTCCATTTTACCCTCCAGAACACTTCTTGACCTTCTTTTTGACAAAGGAAAGGGCCAGAGAGGTCCGGGCCATTACACCTTGACATATGAATTTTTAGATTATTTTTTAGGATGTATCTATTTTGATATTTTCCCTTCTAGCCTATGATTCAATGAGACTAGTTGTTATCGAGGATACCTTATAGGATTCCTCTATTTAATTTTCAACGAAAGGGATATTGAGTAGGATTCCTCTCTTTTTTTTTGTTACCAAACTACCCTAGTGGGTTACCTTTTCTTGAACGTTGACCATGAGAATCTCTCACTATATCCCTTTACTTGTTTACCATTATGAGGATCCCATGTAGGATACCTCAGCCTCCGTGAATTATTGTGAGGATCCTTTATAAGAGGCCTCATCTTCTGTGCTATTATAAAATCTCAAGTAGTATGTATCTATTGACTTGCCATTCTAGGATCCCAGGTAGGATTCATATTTTACCATTTCTATTGGGGATCCCAGGTAGGATTCCTCTCTTGTGTTTGAATTGAGGGACCTAGTGGGTTCCATAATATTTGATCGACCCTAATCTAGTACGTCATGTTTAGGTAGAGATGGTAGCAGTGACTCCATACAACCTGTTCTGAAGTAGTAATCCCATGAGGCTATGGAAATAGTGTTGGGTTTAGTAATTCTTACACCCTCACTCTTTTTTATCCTTTTAGTTATTTATTGTTAATGTAGTGATGATTAATAGATGGGATTCCTAGTTGGTGGATGGTGAGCCTAACATGAGGCATCTTTATTCCTCATTGGGATGCATAGTTGTTCTTTATTAGGATCCATATTCTAATCCATGTTATTGATAATTTAAAAATATACCCATAGGTACTACCTGGGACTAGGATTTTGATCCGATTTTTATATTTTGATTATTATATTATTGGGATTTCGAAAGGTAATTCCTAAAATCTGTGTATTGAGCCTACTATTATGATATAGGGGTCTTTCATCCCTTGTAATGATACTCATGTATTATTCCCCTCTCTAAATTGATAAGGATGGTTCCTCTCTCTTCTATTTGATATATTATAAGGATGATTATTCTCTCCTCAACACATGGTCTATGATAGGGATGATCATTATCTCCCTAATTGGTTACTTAACTGCAGTGTTGGCCATGGCATCTCACATCATTAGATACTAGAAATGATTACGCTCTTCCGTATGATAGGGATGATTCCTCTATCCCTTATTAGAGACTCCATGGGTGGGCATGATGTCTCAAGAGTGATTTCTCCTTACAGATCTCCTAAGGGTCAGAACCTTAGGGATTATCCAAGTTCCTAATGTCGTGGTCGTCTATAGACCTGGACCTAGGGCTCATTCATTGGATCAGATTTACATTGTCTTGGAAAAATGAAATCTATATCACTAACCATTTACTGCACACCTAGATATACTTCCTTATAATTCATAATTACTCTAATTAGAGGTGTGTACGGGTGAACCATTGAGTAGGAAGAGTATCCCCTTGTGGTGATATAACTTTCTTAGATATATTTTTAGTCTTGGCCAAAGAAGGTATATGTAAATTGGGATTATGGGCCCAAATATTGACATAATGATACACATCCTGAGTGTAAGGACATCAAGATCAATTCCCCTACACAGGATATCCAGGTGATCGGGATTATGGACCCACGAATCAACTGTTTTTTGGTTTTTATATTATTTATTTCAACTTACTCTTGAATATTCATATTTATGTAAATATGTATAGGTGCGAGACTATAAATGTATACTGAAATAGATATGTACATACATGATGGAACATTACCAATTGGCTGGGATCATAGATCCGGGGTTTGACATTAGTTTCACATTATTGGATTTAATTATCTTCTCAATTGTGTCTTATCTAAGCAAAGCATATTGATTTTGCATGCACTTATAGCAGTGTATTAATAGGTTCATTAGTGGGATAGCCTACTGAGATTATTTATCACCCCTTTATGTGAATATTGGTGTACATGTAGCCCTTTTTTCGTATTTTTAGGTTGAACATAGTTTCTTAGTGGATATGAATGAGGCCCAGAGTTTCATGTTCGACTGGAGGTCCTCATGTGGGTTCTTCTATTCGGGCTTGTGCAGTTCGACAATGTCTGGAGACCAGGTACGTGGGATGGACATGAGTTAGTAGTAGATCCATGCACTTTTATTTCAGTTTATTTTTTACTCATGTATCTCTATGGTCAACATATTGGGTGACTAGTGTTTTATATATTACATAGTTGTTTGGGATTTTATATAATTTTCATTTATTATTACAATATTTTTTTAATTTTAGTTTATATACTACTTGCTCACTTTTTCAACAGTCTATTGTATGTGATATTTAACAATTTATATCTTTTTATTACTCTAATATTTGGGAATAGTCTCCCAAATGTCACACCCTATCCCTCACTATTGGTCAGCAGCCTCTGTCGTATGGGGAGGCACGCTTGAGGGCTTATAACCAACCATCTCAGGGCACTGTTTTAGTGATATCCAATATGGTAAGTACAATGTCGTATCAAATATTTTATTTTATTGGTCTTTACTATTTTGGATATGGTAGAATGTATTTTTAGTAATGTTTCAGAATCTGTGATGGATACCATCCTCGTGCATCGAGAACACTTGCTCTGGTAAGAAGTCATAGTTTCCATGGGGGATGTGGTTGTTGTTCTGATATGTGATGATATAATTGTATGTGATTTTATCCTTGAGCGACCCACATGTTGTGTGGATGTTAGGATTTATTGTGTATTTCTATATCTTTTCCATTAGCAAGGGGCTAATGATAGATTTTGACTCTTTCCTGACAAAGGAAAGAGGTGTCTAGTAAATCATATTTGGCATATAGGATTCACATAATATAGGCTTACGAGTGTGAGATTTTACTAAAAAATGAGGCATATTTAATTGGGACTACTTTCATATATATATATATATATATCCTTCTAATGGAAAGTAATGTGGATCTACATTGTGGCATTGGTTTTGAGGCTGGAGACATAGTTCTTATACACAATAAGTGCATTGACCCTAGTAGGTTGATATGGAATGTGATTCATTTTCATTATACCCCTTGTAGGGTGTTGTTTCTTCGGTTATGGTTATCTAGTCGGATTGCTGAGCATAATGTCAATGGATACCAATACCTTCTCTTGTGAAGTATACCTTGAGGGTGTATCACCATAAATTGATTCTTGAGGTTTTTTATTTTAGTCTCTCTTCTTCAATGGAATTGTGACCTCTATGGATCAGTTCCATCTAAGGATGCTTGGTCGGAATCAGGCCCTTGTAGGCAATGTTTTCAGTTTTGATCTTTCAAGTTCCTTTTGTACTTTACCTTCTTTATTTAGGTTTGATATTTTGGGTTTGGTGGTTAGACCTTGTGACCTAGTTGTGATACCTAATCAGTAGGGATAAGTGGCAGACCGAGAGTCCCTTAGTTTGGACTCAGACCCTTGTAGTTTGATGTCTATATTTTTAGGGAAACCTGTATTTGTGAGGTTGGACCATGTTTTTAGATGGTTTCTTAGAAATTGATATTGGTTTTATGCTCATTTTGATATTGAGGAAAAGTAGGTGCTTGAGTTTTGTGATATAGTCATGTTGATGCCTTCAACTATTGATAAGAACTTTTTGGTGCTTGTGTTTTTTAAGATTGGAATTGATGGGAAGGATTATTTGGGTTTCGGGCCCAGTCGACCATTCTTTCCACTATTTATAATGTAGTCATAGCGCGGGTAGACACTCGTGACTGGAATGATGTTGAGTGACGAGCTATCATGGAATAAATCACGGCATGGGTGAGGTGCCTGATTTTGAAGTGGAGTTCCAAGGGAGCCTTTGTCTTGATGAGGATAACATGTTGTGTAGCACAGGAAGCTTAACCATGTATTAGATGACCTACTGGTATAAAATTTAGGTGATAAAGGTTTACAACGGTTGTGAGTGGTACTATTTAATCATAAATCATTGAGTGTCCATGTGTGAGTTGAGGACCAATGATTCCATGACTTGTTCGGGGCATAGTTTCTTATGATTTGTAGTTTAAGTGAAAAATATAACTCTATGGTAGTGGAGACATCAATAAATAATGAGATAATATAAGATGAATGAAATGTGGCTGAATCTTAGTTAGGTATTGACATAATGGTGAGCATGGCTCGAAGAAAGGTTTTCATGCCTTTTGATGGTATCTTAGTGTAATCTTAGTTATAGATGATCAAACTCTATATTGATATTTTTTTGATTATGCTAAGACAACATCAACCATATGGCGGATTTATTTTCATTTTAAATTGATTTCCATGTTTGGAAAAGGAACCTCTAGAGGATTTTCTCAGGGAATGCCGTAAGGTATACTATATGGTGGTGGGTACACCATTAACCATTTGAGGGTGGTGACCATTGTTTTAAGTTGAAATTCAGTTTTTATATGGTCTTTTTGGCTTGGCGTTTGGTTTAATATGATGATTAGGGTATTCCTATGATGGGGAGTATCAGATTGGTTATAGTTAAACAACTTCTATGTAGGATACTATTGTTAATGTTATGAGGCTAGTTATTGGATAATTTGGATAACTACTTGTGTAGATGCTCTGGTTGAGAGCACGGCTGATAGCCTTACCACTAAGGTTTCTCGAGTATGAGAAGGTTTATGGTGGAGATATTGTAAGGACCCATGTTTTTTTAGATTGATGTTTTGAGGGTAAATTTTAATTTTTTCTATATGATGTTTATAATGTGTAAAATGGTCTTTTCCCATAGAAGATGAGATCAAATAAATGTTATGACCACTATTTGGGTCTTGAAATTGGGTTTTTACCCTTGGAAGGTTTATTGATAGAAATATGACCCATTCAAATTTTAGTTGAATAATTATTATTCAATATTTAATAAATTAAATATTCAATTATTTTTATAGGTTCATTCAGTTATATCATATAAATGGAGTGTCATATTGAGATTCTGCCTCTTCCATTGAGTCTAGAAAGGTTATTTTTTCCTAGGAGGTGTATAAACTTAGGTTGGTCACTGAGGCTGGGTTGGGGAAAACTTTTCTATTTGTTTTATTTTCTTTTCTTCTTTCATTTTCATTCTTTTCATCCTTTTACTTCCTTGTTTTCTCACTTATTCCCTTGTGGATTCCCCATCATGTGACCAAGATAAAGGATAGGGATAGGGTGAAAGAAAAAGATATAAGGAGAGAGGTAGGTACCACTGTGGAGCTAAGGATGCATAGGATCTTCTTATGACAACTATGGAGCACAGAAATGGGTGAAGCTTCAGCCGATTTCACCCAAAGGTAGGACATTTTCAGGTATTTTATTTATAAACATGAATTTTTTTGTTTTATAGTATTAAAACCCTATTATTCTTTCTTATGGTCCCTCATGGTCCGATCTATTTTTTGTGGTTAGAAAATGGGGTTTTTTGAGGTTTCTTATTCGGGAAACTCTTCCACATGGTGTGTTTTTCAGAGAACACACACTATGTGTTCTTCTTTTTTGGGGAAGACAAACTTTTTGAATGTAAACACCACATACGGACATTATGTTTCATGTACTAGTACTCATCTATGTAGCTGAGTAAATGACTAGGATACCCATGTAGGGGAACATGGTCATGTAGAGTACATGAACAAAACTTGTATGGGTCACATGCCATGTAGAAGTACACAACCAGGCCAAGCACATGTCTAGACCAGTTGAGGGACACAGGAAGGTACAATATGTAGGGTACACACTGTGTAACCATCTTACACTTCGTTTACATGGTCATTTACATTCCAAGTATAAGAAGAATTACACTCCCGTGTGGGGCCTTAATGGTATGCATCATGTACTATGGTAACATGCCGTGTACTCTCCATTGATACCCTTTTTTGATGTTTTCATATTTTTTCACCCAGAAGCTAGAATTGGACCTAAGATTAGTCCATTATGAGTATATTTTCATTTAGACCACGATGATAAGACTTGTGAGGTGTTTTTATGACTCCTAGGTGGTTTTTATTTAATGTACATGTTCTTCCTATGATAATCATATCTAGTGTCTCCTGAGAGTGAGACTTATTTTTAGATGATCCATGATTTATCTCCCTTAAATTATAACTTTTTATCTTTTCTATTGAGTATGTATCCCTTGAAAGATTCTCCCTTATGGCCTATGATTCCATGAGACTATTTGTTATCAATGATCCCCTGTTGGATTCCTCTGTTTATGTTTCATCCTATAGGATCCTGAATAGGATTCCTATCTTCATAATGATTACTGAAGGACCCTAGTGGGTTACCTTCACTTGCATAATGACCTAGGTATTCCATAAAGGGATCCCCTTACCAGTGTACCATTCCTAGGATCCCATGTGGGATACATCTACCTCTGTGTATTTTTGTTATGTTCCCTTGACGACATTCCTTCTTATGTACCATTAGAGAATACCAAGTAGGATATCTCTATTGAATTACCATTTGAGGATCACACGTATGATTCCTTTGTTACCTTTTCTACTAAGGATTCTATGTAGGATTCATCTCCAGTGTTTGACTCAAGGGACCCAGTAGGTTCCTCTATGTTTGGCTAACCCTGATCTAGTATGTCAGTTTTGGGTAGATATGGTAGCAAGTGTCACCTTAGAACCCATGAAGAATTGTTAACCCATGGGGTTGTTGTATTAGTGTTTGGTTTAGGAATCTGACCACACACAAATTTGTTTTATGATTTCATTTGTTTACTGCTAACACAGCAATGATTATCATAGGTGATTTATATTTAGTGGTTATTGTGCCTGATGTGAGGCATATTTATTCCTTTTTGGGACGCACATACGAGCTTTCTTGGGATCCATATTTTGATCCATTCTATTGGTTATTTACTTTTATACCTTGATGTACTACCTGGGACATAGATATTGAGCCTATTTTAATATTTTGGTATTTGAATTATTGGTGTTTCCAAAGGTGCTTCCTAGAATTCATCTATGGAGCCTACTACTATGATATATAGGCATGGAATCCCTTATAATGATAGTCGTGGTTGATTCCACTCTCCCAAGTGATTAGGATGGTTCCAATCTATTATGTTTGATAAATAATGAGGATGATTATGCTCTCATCGACATGGGTTCTATAGAGGATAATTATGCACCCCTCGACCCGTGACATAATATAGGGTTGATCACACTCTCCCTAATCAGTTACTTGACCATGGTTTTGGGCATTGCATCTCACATAATTGGATACGTGGAATGATTATGATCCTTCAAATAATAGGTATTATTCCACTTTCCCTTATTAGAGACTCTAGGGGTGGACAGTGCATCTCAAAAGTGATTTATCCTTACAGATCCCCTAAGGGTTAGACCCTTAGGGATTATTCGAGTTCTGAATGTTGTAACCACCAATGAACCGAGACCTAAGGATCAGACATTAGACTGGATTTACATGGACTGGGTAGCATGGTGTCCTGATCTATGACAATTTACAAGATTTTTGGATATAAATCCTCAGAATCTATGATTAGAGTTATTGGAGGCAAGTACGGGTGAACCAAGGTGTAGGATGAGTATCCCGTTGTGGTGACTTAGCTTTATAAGAGATATTTCTAGAATTGTATGAAGAAGTTATATGTGATTAAGTTTACAAACCTAGAGATATACTTAATGATACATGGATGGAGTGGTACATCATCCATCTCAATTCCCTTACCCAGGATGTCCACGTGGTCGGGATTAAGGACGTAAAGATCAACTATTGTTTGGTTTTTATGTTATTTATTTCACCTTACTCATAAATATTAATATTTATATATATATTTATAGGTATGGGCCTATATATGTATGCATATATATATATAAAAACATCCATATTCTCACTTTCCTAGTTGGTCAGTATCACTAACCTGTGGTTCGACTATGGTTTCATGTTATTGGATTTACATATATTTTCAGTTGTGTCATAGTTAGGATGAGTATATTGATTTTCATTACCTTTTTAGCAGCATATTTATAGGTTCATCATTGGTGTGGCCTAATAAGATTATTTATCATGCATGCACATGCACCTCGATGAAATTGTAGACCTTATATTCTTTTTTTCGGGTTGAGCACAATTGCATGGGGGATAAGGCTAAGGCCTATAGTTGCATGTTCAAGTGGAGCATCTCATGTGGGTTCTTATATTCAAGATTATGAAGTCTAAAAATGTTTGTGTACTGGTCATGTGTTCTATAATGGAGTGGGTATTAGATCCCTATACCTTTATTTTAGTTTCTTTTGTATTCCTATATCTGTATGCTCAACCCAGTGGGGGACATTATTGTATGTATGAAATAGTTGTTCGGGATTTTATAGAATTTTCATTTATTATTACAACATGTTCCTATTTCAATTTATTTAATTCTTATTCACATTATTAACATTATTTTTTGTGTTATATTTATCAATATTCATTTTTTTCTTACTCTGATATGGTTTCGTAGTATCCACACTATCACCCCCTATGCCCAAACTACTAGTCGGTAGCATCTAGAATATAGGGAGGCTTTCTTGAGGCCTCATAATAAAAAAGTTTAGGGAAATATTTTAGTTTCATCTGGGTTGGGTCATTACATCACCTAATTGATTCTAATGCATTTACAATAAGATTCATCAAGACCATTCATATCATTCCATAATTAACCTCTTGCTAATAAAACATGGATCTCCTTATAATGAGTAATTTAAAAATCAATACATAATCAACAAGTTTTAGAATTCAATAGTCATCATGAATGAAAATACTTTTCCAATTTTAATAAATGGGACAACTTGATCATAACTCATCCAAAAAAATAAGTGGTTTGGTCAAATTATACACATTCAACATGATAATAATTATATATATTGGATTAAAAACATATGAAAAGATAATATTTTTCACCATGTTAATAGAATAGTATAATTTCATATTGAGCATCATCAAATCTGAATTTTATAAAATGTTATGGTCATACTTTATAGAGAAATGGGTATACGGGTAATTCAATACTAGAATAACCTTATCATAAATCATCCAGAGAAATAGTGGATGGTTTCAAAAGAACATATCCAATGAAGTGAGAAATATTTTTCAATGTTTTTATGTGGTAGGAATTTATATGGATAAAAAATTATAGAATTCCACATAATACAATAAAATGGTATAATGTACCCAAATTTTATGAAATCATTTCAAGAGAACAATCACAACTCAAAGAACGAATGCTGAGTTACCAAAAATATTTACTAATGGGGAAGCAACCAAATCAATAGGCACATGAATAAGGGAACATGATTTGGATATTAAATTCCATGAAATATAGTGATTATGTTAAAAATATATCCATGGGTAGTGAATACACCATACGTAGAAATCATGTCACACAAATTTATACTTTATTAAAGAATCAAAATTAAGACCAAGAAAACCCCTATGAGTTCAAAAAATGTGAATCTAAACCCCATGGAAAATAGGGATTTAATCTAACTTTAAATACCATGATAAAAAATCCTGATATTATACCTCAAATTGGAAATATATACACCATGTAAATGAAATTGGGTTTATAAATAGAATACTTGTCTCAATGAAGGGAAGTTAGAAGAAAACACTTACATCTTATCATGACTTACACAAATTTTTTAACATACTATATCACAAAAATATATTTATTAATCACCTAATATGGAACTTAATTTATATATTTTCATTAAAATATTTCATAAATATACATTCTATTAATGAATTCTTCCAATTTTTCATATCGAGTGTTTGTAGTTTTGAATATTTGTACTAGTTTAATAACAGTAGTGTATGTGTTTATCATTATTTCAATTTTTATCACTAAAATATCCTTAAAGATACTATTAGGGATGATTTAAAATTACTTATGATGTTTAAAAATCCATTCATGATCATTTTAGTCATTATCCTTAAAGATGAAGTCGATAATAATCATGTTTTAGTGATTCATGGAAATCGAAGGGTGTTTTCTCTATTATTGAATTAAATATTGATATAAAGTCTCCATAACCAAAAAAATAAATATTTATATATTTATACCATATTATATTGTAAAGTATGTTCCTATAGAAATTCATTATATAAATTCATTGTATCATTCAATTAGGTGGTTAAACAAACCAAAAAATGAACATACCCCGATTTAGTGAATGATTATGATGTGGTTTTATTATAATAACATTATACCATCAACATAATGATATTACTTAATATTAATTAGTCTGGTATATTATAATTTTAAATAATTATAAGAATAAATAATTGATATGAAAAAATTACTTAATTGGAATAAAATGTTTTTCTCTAATTGTGCTTATTTTAAATGATTAAATTAAAGATGATCATTTTTAATCATATCATTAATAGATAATCAATTTTTTTTTGAAAAAAACCCATTATTATATCTTAAAAATAATATTTATTATTTTATTATATCCTTATATCTATCATTATAAGGTGGTGAAGGAAAACAAAATAGATTACATCATGGAGGTGGTAATATGGACAACACATGAATGACGACTTTTTCTTTACTTAATAGATGAGGTATACGAATTAACAATGATAATAGAACTAATATAGTAACATTATAGTTTATATATGATACTAATATCATTATATTATTAAGGATAAAATAAATTTTAAATAATTTAATGTAGAAGAAAAACTAAGTGGTTGATAATACTCATGTAGGGGACTTCAATTTTCCTTGAATGTCTCATTGGAAATGAAGGTTTAATGCTAAATAATGGCGAACATAAATTTTCAAAGATGGGTTGGGTTATATGAGTATAAAAATTGAATTTTTTATTGGATAAATTTGAATTATAGGTGTGTCTTTAAGTGGTGATAATGTTACCATTTTGTAAGTGAAGGGAAGAGTGATTTTGGGAGTAACCCTTGCATTTTCAATGATATAAAGTTATTATTCAAGTTTAAAAGGACACAAAAATGAAAAAACGTGGAGTGTAAAATGATTCTGGGTTGAATATCACCTAAACCATTCATTTTTTATAAACCTTTGAGTGTTTTGTGGACTTTTCTAACTTTTTTTCTTTTACAAAAACGTTCTTTTACCCTGGAAATTTATTTCATGCCCTAGTAAATATTTTCAATGAAAAATATAAAGTTTGAAATTTTTACCTAATTTGATAAATAAAATTCAACTTTTAAAATAATTTTATCAGATAAAATTTCTAATTTTCTAAAATGCTAATTTTAAAATAAATACACTTAATCACATAAAAGAAGTTTTTATAGAAATAATGTTTTTAAGATTTAAATTTATATATAAGATAATAATTATTTTGGACAACATTTTTAATAAAAATGATTTATTATAAATAAATAAATTATATGATTCTATGGAAATACAAAATCTAATATCCCTTGAAAATATTTAATTTAAATAAAAGACTCAATGTAGTTTTTTTAAACTACAATTTTAATTAGTCCTAAAAACATTGTACATGGGACTTATAAGATCAGAGAATATTTGAAAATACATATCGTTATTCATTAAATTCAAATTTTATTAGTTTAAAATTTTTATAAACTTAGAGTTCATTCTTATATACTGATAAATTCATAAAAATTATAAAAAATTTGAAAATAATTTTTTTGACTAAAACCCAACCTTTTTAGAAAGAACTATAAAATTAATACTAAGTTAATTTTTATACAAGGAATTAAGAAATGAAGTTAATTATTATTAATTTAAAATTCCAAAATTCCAAAATTTTATTTTTTAATAAAATCATAAAAAATAATGACAAACCAAATTTATTTTAAAATGAAATTTTCAAATATTAACCATTTTCATTTTTATTTAATTTCATTTCCCAACTAAATTTTTGTTAAACAATTATTAATATTAAATATAATTCATCCTTAATAATATTTTTTCTTGAAATAGAAATGTGTGTCTCATAAATGAAATTTTTTAGCAAAATAATATTTTTAAAATAATAAATGATCATATTAGTCATTTTAGGTAAACTAATTTAATTTCACTGATATTAAAATTGGAATTTATTTTACATATATGTGTAATTAATAAATTAGATACTCATATTCGTTACCTATAATTCAATGGATATTTTTTAAGAACCATCCATAAAAATTTATATTTTTGTTAAATATATTTTGGTTTAGTTTAAGTTCGGTGTTGTGTGTGGAACAAGCTAGCGAAGAAATTGAATTATTTAAAGGTAATATTATATTATAATATTTGGGTGTTACATTCTACCACCTTAAGTAAACTTTTTATAACAATTTGACTCATAATATTAGAGTAATTTCTATTGGGAATTAAAAATTAAACATACAACTCTAGATGGTCATTGGTTTATTTAGGATGTAGAATTAGATTTATCTCTATGAAAAATAATTATAATTTATTTATAAAGATAGATATCACATTCATAATTTGACGTAGAATTAAAAAAAAGTAATTAGATCTATAACTATAATTAATAGCTTCCCATGGACCCTAAAAATTATTTATATGACTATCAGACCATTAAGAGATTTTTGTTTTTTTTGGAAGGTGTCACCTTATCCAAGGTGTCTAAGGATCCTAATTAATAAAGTAAAGGTTTACATGAGTCTGAATAAAGGGAAGAATCACATGAAAAAGTAAAATAGTAAATATAGAGTGTAAAATCACTATCTTATTAATTAGTAGTAGTTGTATGTTTTTTCCTCTTTTATATGGTTGTTGGTTATAATTTCCCCTAATGGACCTTGGATGGGGACATTGAGTCAAATAACTAAAAACCTCTTGAAATTGATGAAATATATTTGTATATATTATATCATTACATTACAATTTTGAGTCTAATTACCTTCATCTCCGCACTTATAAAATTTACCCCATGTTTCTTTCCACATTTATTGACATTTAAGAAATTTAACATTCTTTCCTTTTTCATCTTGGTCCCCCAAATTTATTTGAGATTTCATAAATTTATTATTTAGTGTGTTTGGGATTTAAAATTTATTCATATTTCTAATTGAAATTTTTAATATCCAATTTTTCCCAATTATAATTATTCTCAATTAATCCATTATCCCATTAGGTTATTCATTGGGAGAGTTTTTGTATTTTCTATGGATTCTATTGTTAACTTGGTTCCTTAGGGACTCAACCATTAAAAACAATATATTTAATATTAGTGATAACAATTATAAGTAAATTATCAAAAATAACCAATGGAAAATTTCACCTCAAGATTTACCACTTTATAAAGCTATCATGTTAGCTTATAGTTCTTACAACTCAACTTGCATCAGACCTGGTTCAACATATATCACTCCTAGTTTAATATATATAATTCATGGTTCAAACTATGTTACTTTGATTTTGGTTATCTTATACATATTAACCTAATCCTTAAAATAGGGAAAACAAATTTCTATTAACTTTCTTAAAATATTCTCAATCCCATAATCATTGAAAGATATACTCTCAAAATCTGACTCATCTTTCCTCAAACAACCTTTCTCATTCCTACAATCATATAACCATGTATTTATATACCCTAGTCATATACTCTTAATAAAATACATTTTCCAAAACCTATTTTGATATTTAAGACTTTATACCATTATGGGATTATATATTTATCCAATAATTAACTCTATATTTAACCACCAAATTGTATTAACCACTAATTCATAAGGTCTTACAAGATTAACTATATATCATTATCCCAAAAATGAGATGAAAATCCCTAAGAATATCATGAATCATTTATCAATCCCAATATTGAAAATTAAAATCTAACATACTTCTTCAAAATAAAATCACCCTTAATTATGGTAACCTCATGTGTATATTAATCAAAAGATTTATCTATAACTCAATCATGTGTTCTCCATAGTTATCCCCAAAAATATAAAATTATTATAAAATAACTTTTCATGTTTATTAATACCAGATATGTTTCCATAGCATTAAAGTGAAAATATCTATGAAAAATCCTAATATTTTTCACCTAATCCCCATAACATTTATAATATTATATAATATCATTGATAAATTTCCCTCAGTATTGATAATAGATAAGAGTTACAAGATTATTAAAATAACAATCTCACTACTTTAGGTAATACATGGAAAGTCACCCTTTTCCATTATAACAATTATATACTAAAATTCTCAATAATTTAAGTATGATTCCTTATATTGTTATAAAAAATAGTGGTTGATATGAACATACATTTATCATCTTGATTTTTAAGATCTTGTTTCAACTAAATACTAAAACAGAAATGGTTTGGATAATATCAAAAATATGAATATGAAAACATAAATCTAAATATGAATTCCCTTATGACACCTTTATTTTTAATGTATAATACTTTTATATAAAACTACGACTCTCTTTGACGAATCCTTGGTTTTCTATGGTACATTCTCTATTAGGTTCTCTAACATAATTATCTAAAATCATTCTTAAATACTTTATAATTATTTTGAAAGAGAGCGTGATTAACCAAAAATTATCCCATTGTATCCTCTCATTAGGTGTGAAGTCTTAGGGATACTCATCATGAATTAGAGTGTTTATTGAATCAATGATCAACCAATACTTTTTGAGGTTATTAAACCTAGGTGAATCCATGCCAAAAACTCATCCACTTGACAGTATCCAAACAATGATATAAATCTAGGAAAAAACAAAAAAATATCCACTTTAAAAAACATCCTGATTTTATCTATCCCTTTGAATTATTACCAAAAATATTCACTAAAGTTTTATTATCCAAATAACTAAATAAAATGTACATTATTTACCAAACACTAAATAATATAGTATTAGAAATGGTTATTTATACCTTTGAGATTTTGATCAATCTTAACTTATCAGTACTTAACTTATCCTCAAATAATATCTTGATCTCCAAAGACATATAAACCTCTTATTTGATACCAATTGTGATTCCCCAGACCCGCGCTCTTAGATCTAGTGTCATAAACTCATACATTACATACTTACTTTCATACAATCTATAAAATCCTATATATTACCATCAATAATTACAAAATCAAAAACAATTTTTGAATCTCTTACATCTTATAGATCATTTTAGGTTAAAATATTTAGAGAGTTTTGATACATCATATAATAATGAATCCCATTTTTTTTTATCAACTAGTGAATAGTTTTTTCATTATATATAAGAAACTACTAAATTTATGATAAGTCTTCAACATATCCTATAAATTATTCTCCACATTCTATCCTTATAAACATACCACGTGTACTACTTTTATTCGAAAATTAAGGATAGAAACCTAAGAAATGGGTAAGGTCAAATTCTTTTTAAGGGAAACCAATAACTGAACAAATCATAGAATTAATATTATATATATAATAAGTAAGACAAATGAATCCAAAATAAACATGAAAATAAGAGAATTTTATGACCTTGAAAATAAATAAAAACATTGACATCAATAATTCTAACCTCATATTGATGGAAAGCATAATTTTTGACATAAATAATGTTATTTCAATACCTTATTATAAGATATTGTATATGTCATTGAGACCGAAGTCAATTCATCTTGCAAAATTGAGATGGTACACACCAAATACCAAATACCCAATCCTAATTTGTTTCAGGAGACATTTCAATTAATAAAGGAACTATATGATGATAAACCCCACCTTTCATCTAATTAAGTTCACTTAATTCATCATAACATTTATTAAGAACATTTATACAATTCCCTAAGGAAACTCTTACTGAATAAATCATGGCTCTCCATGTAATGGGAAATACCTAAATCAATACACAATCAACAATAATTATTAGTAAATAATGACCATCAATGAAAATATGTTTTTTAGATCAATAAAATGGATGAACATGTCATAACTCATCTAGAAAAAGAAGGTGGATGGTCAAATTATAAATATCTAATTTTCCAAAAATCATCCAAATTTGAATAAAAATATACATAACACCAATAATTTTCCTCATATAAATAGAATAACATAATTTATTTGCAAAAACTATCCAATAAAAATTATGTAAAATGAGATGTTAACATCATATATATAAATGGGTATATCTCTAAGTCAATAATTGAATAACATAATCCTAATACATCCATAGGAAAAAAGTTTATGGCTTCAAAAGAACAGGTCCCATGAAGTGAGAAATGTTTTTCAAAGGGTTTATGTGGTATAAATGTATATCCCAAAAAAATGAGACAATACCACATAATATAATAAAAGTTTAGAATGTACACAATTTTTATGAAAAATGTTCAAGATAACAATCATAACTCAATGAATGAAACTTAAGTTACTAAAGAATATTACTACTAGGGAGACAACTATAATCAATAGCTACATAAATATGGTAACATGATGTATAAAGTAAATCCCATGAAATAAAAAGTTTATTGTAAAAATATATCCATGGGTATTGAATACACAAACCAAATAAAGTATGCTGCACAAAAATTATTATGTCTCAAAGAATAAGAATTGAGACTAATAAAACCCTTGCAAATTTAGAAACCTTTTAATATAAACACACTGAAGGAGATGGATTTTAATTGAAGTTAAAATACCCTTATTAAATTATAATTCATGATATTATATCTCTAATAGGTATTATATCCATTGTATAAATGTAATTAGGTGTATAAATATAATACCTGTCTCAATTAATAGAAATTCAGATGAAAACCATGACCTTTTGTCCTGAATTCAACAAACAACCTTTAACCTCCTACATCAACAAAAAAGATATATTAATCCAATAATTTATAACCTTAATCATATCCATTTTCATTCATATTATTCATATATAGTTATTCACTTAATGAATTCTCCTGATTTTCCAAATCAGGTGTTTGTAGTTTTGATCATTTGTACTAGTTTCATTAGAGTGATTTTCATATTTATTATTAATTTAATTTTCATCATAACTAGATAATTAAATTTATTATTAAGGATTATTTATAATTATTTATTATTTTTCAAATTATATTCATGATAATTTTAGTATTTATCTTTGAAAAGGAAGTCGATAATAAGCATGTTTTGTTGATTCTTGAAAATCAAAGGGTGTTTTATTAATTAATGAATTAAAAATTGATATAAAATATCTAGAAAAAAAAACTTATCATTATCTATAAATTTATATAATATTATACCTGTTATTATCCTCACATATTCATTCATGATATAAATTCATATTATCGTTCAATTAGGTGGTTAAACTGGCCAAAACATTCACATATCCTAATTTAATGAATGATTATGAGGTGGGTTTATTGTAATTTGTTTATGAAAATAGAATAATAATATTATTTAGGTTTTATTTTTGTGATATATAGAAATTATAGGGAATTAAAATAAGAATAAATGGATATAAAAACATTACACAATCTGAAAAAATAATAACCTCTTATTACACTCATTTTAAATGATTAAATTAATGATTTTTAATGGCCCGGACCCGCCTAGTCCATTAGTTTTCCAAAACACGGCTCCATAGTGACGGTGGTACCGTGACGATGGCACCGTGATGGTGGCACCGTGATGGTGGCACCGTGAGGGTGGCACCGTGAGGGTGGCACCGTGATGGTGGCACCATGAGGGTGGAACCGTGACGGTGGCACCGTGTCCTTACCGAGCGGTCTTCATTATTTCCCAGTTCCGGACTTTTCTGCTTCTGCAAAATATCTTTTGACGTAAAGATGATTTAATGCCCCCTTTCAAAGACATTTAATTCCCATAAATAATATCTAAAGTCACCCAAGATTCGGGTAACCTTTAACTTACCAAAACACATGGCTTTTCCTCTGTGTCATGCCCTTTCCCCATACCATCCAGTTCCTCCCCTGTTGTGTGTTTTTCCTCTGATTAAAAGAAACGGTTTAACATACAATCGTTATGGACACCACCCGGATGGTAATAATTAAATATGAATTAATTTTATCATGCGTAACCACCCAACCATGTGGTGAAACCCTGATCCGACTTTATTAACGTTCAGAATTCCATATCCCGTAACAACGGGATCTTATCTTTATATCACACTTGAAATTATTTCTTCTTCCTCTTGGATAGTCTCCTTTTCTTCTTTGTTCATTTGGAGTTCCCCTTCTCGAGGCAAGTGGTGCGCCTGTGCTGGAACCTTTCTGCACACCCTTGGAGTCCCCGACGTTCCTCCCCTACAAGTCACGCATCCCCAGTTCTTGGCACGTGGAAAAGAACATCGATCCTTGATCAAATAAGTAGGGATTTTCCTTAGTCTCTCCTTACTGTGTATCATGTGGGGTGGGTATTCCACTATTTCCGTGGGAATGAATAAAACCAAACCTTAACAAAGATAATAAACAGACTGTTAAAGAATGATGGGGTGCATTTGAGAATTCTGTTTTACTCTTTTATAATTACTATATGTTGTGAACTGTATGGGATTATGCTCACTAAAAATAATGGACGTTGGTGGTCTTTCCTTGCGCACTAATGAACCCTTGTCTTCCGTGATGATTAAATTACTGTAACATAGAAATTGGTTAATCACCTAAACTTGGTTGGTTAAATGGATGCCCAGTGAATATCAATCCTTGGGTGGTCACCCCGGTTAACCAACATAAAGAAGAACCTAATGAATAATGTGATTGAACCTGGAAGTTTCCCTACTCTATTTTGGTAGTAGGTGTGTTGTTCTGTTTGATGCTTATAGGGTGATGTGGATGGGTATAGGATCCTATGTTGTGGAAGATTGTTGGTTTTGAATCTGAAGCTATGTGGGGCTATATCTCAAGGCTTGGTTTGGTTCCAGTACTTTGAGGGATCTCACAGATCCCTTTGTTGTTGTGACTTTACAAGAGAACCGGGTTTGAATGCTTAAATTACTGTTTGGGTGTTTCTCTTTCTCTGGCTTGTGGTTATGCCTTTTATTTGCCTAGTAGTGGAGAATTTACTTAAATGGGATCACTTGAACATGAAAACAAGAATGGGATCAATGGTTAATTGTTTTCTGGGATGAGTGGTGACATGTTCGCGGGTTCGGTGTTTCATGTGAATGAATAGTAACGAGGGTGTTTGTGCTTAAGTTTGTTTTGGAACTCCTTGGTTGGGATGAGTGCTTGTTATATATATTATATAATTTTAGTTCTTATGTTTCTTATTCACGCCCCACCAAGTTGATCACCTAGTGCCGAACACACCCATTTCATGGGGGAGGGTGTTTTTCCAAACAATTCTATGAGTGGATGGTTATTAGCTCCTTTTCTAATCCCTTTCCCGAATAGCCCAAGACTCATCTAGAAGGATGTGATGGCCTGAAGTCCATTATAGCCCAAGATTCTTCAGGAAGGGTAGTTGTGGTGGTTGCCCAGGTGTGTGCGGGAAGGTTGTTTCCCTAGTGTCTTCGGGATGAGGCCCAGGTGTCTTCGGGCATTGAAGTAGTTGGTCTGGACCAGGTGTTTGTGGTCATGGTTACGCATGGTTGTTGTGGGCCAGGTGTTTGCAGGCGGGATGTGTGGTTGTGGCCCAGGTGTGTGTGGGCGGGGTGTGGTAGTGGGACTACAGTGACAATGGAGGGAGAGGTTCGATGCATAGTATGTCTTCAATAACCAGTGGGGAAGTGGCGCGGGGTACCCAAACATCGATGTGTTATTACTATAATATTTCTTGACCTGCTTTATTTGGGGAGCATGCCTTGGTGAGGATTGGGTGGGCAGTTTTCCTTGCTAGGTGTTTCGGTTATCCCTTTTCTCACGGGGCATTAGAATGCCTCCCCACTTGTGCACAAGAGCTTTTGGTTTTCCCTACTGAGTATACTTGTATGCTCACCCTATGTATATAAAACTGTTTTTAGGTTTCTAGGAGGACTTCAGGGATCGTGCAGGGTCGTACTAGTTCCGACATTGGAACAGTTGTTGATGATGTTTTTCATTCTTTTGGTACTTCTTTTTGGGGTTTTCATTTACCTTTGTATCATTTACTTTTGGAACATGCATATGAGAATGGTTTGTTTTGGATTTATCTGTACTTCCACTTTTAGTGTTGTTGGGATTTACTATCTTATCTCCCAATCCTATTAAATAAAAAGGGTAATGCCTTACATCTTGTGTGTGATTCTATACCCTTGGTGCTAGTCGCCACTTCGGGACCTATTGAAGGCGGGTCTCATGGGTCATTATCTTCCATTCAACTTGAAGAAGGAAGGGTCTGGAAACCTTTTGTCCCTTCTCTCATCTTGGTGAAGGTGGGTTGTGACATAATTGTATCAGAGTGGGGTTAAGAGATATGATGGAGTTTGGAGTTAGGCACAGTGAGGATTGCATGGGATGGTAGGGAAACAGTGTTGGATAATCTTGGTGCATGAAATAGGCCAGGGAAGACCAGATAGGACATGGGATTTTAGGGCCCCTCGTGATCCGATGCAAGGACTCTAGGCCTACCGAACGTCCAAGTGAGGCTACACTGATTATAGGTTAGAGACCCTAGGAAAGGTACATGCGTCATAATGACTTGTTTTCAAGTGTTTCATGGGTATTTTGGGGATTTAAAATGAATAAGAAGTCTAAGAAAATTTAAGAACAATATTCTACATAACTCGGGCTTAGGCATTCCTTGTTTACCTTGCAGCTATGACACATGGGAGATGACCACAAGTAGTGCGGGCGATTGAGGCCCAGGGGGTTCACATGGCCGATCGGCAGAGGACTGACTGAGAGGAGGAGGACGATCATTGGTAGAGGACGCTTTGTGCCTTTCAGTGATAGACCATTGGGAAGTACGAGGGCAGCACCTCAGACATGGAGACATAAAGTTGTCTAGAGGAGCTGGTGATAGCTTTTATCTTGATCCATGCTCCGACAGAGTACTAGGTTCCTTTGGCTATAAGCCATATGCGAGGAGCATCACGTTAGTGGTGGATGCTCTCTGAGGTTACGTGGACTGACTTCGAGAGGGAGTTCCGGGCGAAATTACTCTCTTCCATAATGAAGGTTGAGAAGAGGCAGGAGGTAATCTACCTCCATTAGGGGAGCATGTCAGTGAGAGAGTTGGGGATAATGTTTAGGGATCTCCTCGGCTTTGCTTTGGACCCCTTTCCAGATGAGGAGTCTCAGGAAAGACGTTTGGAGGAGGCACTTCGAACTTCTCTTCAGTATGTTGTTAATCCCTTCATCTTACTGACATACTTGGAGGTCTAGAAGAAAGATGATGTTGTGGAGAGGATGCACACATTGGGAGGTGTATCGCGAGAGGGAATCCAGTTGGGCTCGTCGAAGGGGAAGGCCGTCAGTAGCAGGCCTCCAGCATCAGGGCCCTCTAGGTTTCGACCAGTAGGGAGCAGGCCCCAACAGTTCCAATTCTGATCTCCTGGTCCTCGCCCTTTCCTTTCGGGCCTAGGACCAAGATTCTTCATATGTGGTAGCCATGGGCACCTTTGGAATCAGTACCCAGACCAAGTACAATTCAATGGGGGTGGGCCAGTGTAGCACCCGCCCCAGCTGCATCAGTTTCCAGCTAGGCCCTTTCAGCAGCAGCATCAGGGACAACGAGATCCCACTCCTCCAAGGGAAGACATCGCAGGATGATGACAACCTCAGGGCGCTCCTCAGGGACCTCGACCAGGGCGCGGTTGGGGATGCAGACGACAGCCGAGGGGAAGGGGAGCTGGATGTGGCCAGTTATACATCGCAAAGGCAGCAGCTCCAGCATGGCCGAAAGTCATTCGAGGTGCGATCAGATTTTTTAGTACTCTTGCCTATGACTTGTTCGATACAGGAGCTTCACAATCCTTTGTTGAACCCATTCTTACCCGTTTCCTGGGTCAAGATGTTGAGAGACTTTCAGTGCCCTTGGTGTTGAGTACACCAGTCGGAGGTCAGACCGACTTGTTTTATGTTTTTCAAGGGTGTAAACTGATGATAGGGCCACATCAGTAAATCAGAGATCTTATAATGTTGCAGATATATCCATACAATGTCATCCAAGGCATTGACTGGTTGTTCTCTGTATGTACTGTTATTGACTGCTTCTGAGGAAGGATCATGTTTTCAGACTTGGGCACCAACGTGTGACTTTCATCGGCGAGTGGGGTAACCAAGAAGGTAACCGGCGATTGGATCCCCTCTTTTCCTTGTTAGCTATACAGTTAGTAGAGTCGGCAGAAACAGAAATGTTGGAAGTCCCAAGCATCATCAGTGAGTTTATGGATGTCTTACCTGAAGAGGTGGTGACTCTACCCCCTCGACATGATGTTGAGTTCGGGATAGACATGCAACCTGGTGCCCATCCGATTTCGATGGCTCCCTACTGGATGAAACCTTATGAGTTGTGGGATTTTCGGATTCAGATTGATGATCTGTTTGAAGAAGGGTTTTGTTAGACCAAGTGCGTCACCATGGGGTGCTATTGTCTTGTTTTCAAAGAAGGCAGATGGTGGTCTGAGGCTATACATAGACTATAGGAGACTGAATCAGGTGACGGTCAAGAATCACTACCCTCTTCTGAGGATAGGAAATCTCTTTGACCAGCTGAGGGGAGCAGGTTGGTACTCTAAGATTGATCTATAGTCTGGATATCACCAGTTGAGGGTGAAGTAGGGTGAAATCTCAAAGACTGCCTTCAGATGTAGGTATGGACACTTTGAGTTTGTAGTCATTCTGTTCGGTGTTACGAATGCACCAGGTGTGTTCATGGGACTCATGAACTCTGTCTTATAGGAATACCTGGATCAGTTCATATTTGTGTTTATTGACGACGTCCTGATCTACTCAAGTTCATAGGAGGATCATGTTAAGCACCAGAGAATGGTTTTAGAGGCCCTGTGACAACACCAACTCTATGGGAAATTGTCCAAGTGAGAGTTCTGTATGTGAGAAGTGAACTTCCTTGGGCACGTGGTGTCCGAGCAGGGAATAGCGGTTGACCCATCGAAGGCCGAGGTGGTTGTTTCCTGGGCAGCACCCAAGAATGTGGCAGAGGTTCGTAGTTTCCTTGGACTGGCAGGTTACTACCGGAGGTTCATGCCCAACTTCTCTCGAGTTGCAGCACCCTTGACAGCTTTGACCAAGAAAGACTAGGCTTTCGTATGGGATGGGAAGTGCTAGGTAGACTTTAGCTATCTGAAGGAGAAGTTGGTATGTGATCCATTTCTGAGGTTTCAAGAAGAAGGGGCGGCGTATGAGGTGTTATGTGATTCTTTAGGACAAGGCCTCGGGTGTGTGCTGATGCAACAATAAGGGGTGATCTCTTATGGGTCTAGACAGCTACGTCCCCATGAGCTTAATTATGCCACCCACGATCTGGAGCTTGCAGTGGTCATGTTCTCACTAAAGTTGTGGCGGCATTACCTCATCAGGGAGTGCTTCATGGTCTTGAGAGATCAAAAAATCTTGAATTATATCTTCTCCCAGTGGGACCTGAACTTACAGAAGCGAAGGTGGATGGATTTACTTCAGGACTACGACTTTGAGATTTCCGACACCTCAAGAAAAGGGAATGTGGTGGCTGATGCCTTGAGCAGGAAGTTACAGAAGGATACGGTTCGAGAGTCGACAGATGCTTCGAAGGCGATGGAGGAGTTGGCTGCCCTGCACCTGGATATAAGGGAGGATGGTGGTTGAGGTTGTTAGTTTCAGATGACAGTTCAATCCTCTCTCCTACGGCAGGTGGATGAGTCTCAGTGGGGAGACATAGAGAGTGAAGTAATGTGTGACCAGGTTAACCATGGAGATGCTCCAGAAGGGTGGAAGGAGGATGGTCAAAATCAGATGCTTTTGAGAGGGAAGTTGTTTTTTCCGGAGATGATGCACGAGAGAGTTCTAGGTTATTTCCACAAATCACCCCTAGTAGTACACCCGAGAGCTTCTGAAATGTACCGGGGCTTGAGAGGTCAGTTTTGGTGGCCTGGGGTGAAGCGGGCGGTGGCAGAGTTCGTGGCCAGGTGCCTAGTGTGTCAGCAGGTGAAGGCTGAACACCGTGTTCCATGCATACTATTACAACCATTAGATGTCCCCAAGTGGAAGTGGGAAGACATATCGATGGATTTTGTCACAGGACTACCTAAGGATCAAGGAGGATGTGATGCTATCTGGGTAGTGGTCGACCGACTGTCGAAATTAGCCCACTTCCTGGCAATCAAGGAGTCAAGTATGGTGGATTCCCTAGCATAGAGGTACGTGGATGAGGTGGTGCGGTTGCATGGAGTCCCGAGATCCATAGTCTCAGATAGGTATTCATGGTTTACCTCACAAGTATAGAGAGGATTGCATCATGATTTTGGCACCTAACTACATCTTAGCACTGCTTTCCACCCCCAAACAGATGGACAGACATAGCGCACCATCCATACATTGGAGTATATGCTACGAGCATGTATTCTAGACTCTGGAGGATCATGGGAATGACACTTTCCTCTGGTGTAGTTTGCCTACAACAATAGATATCACTCTGCCATTGTCATGGTTCCATTCAGAGCTTTGTACGGGAGGCTGTGTCGCTCACCCATGTGCTGGACAGAGGTCATAGAGGTAGGTGTTCTTGGCCCGGAGGTGGTGTAGTGCACGACAAAGAAGGTTTAGCTTATACCAGAGAGGATGAAGGTGTCCTAGGACCAGAAAAAGTCATATGATGATAATAGGAGGAGACCGTTGGAGTTCGAGGTCGGGGACCACATGTTCTTGAAGGTCTCCCCGCGGTGTGGGAAATAGAGGTTCGATAGGGGGAGTAAGCTTTCTCCCAGGTTAATTGGACCATTCAAATTATTGCGGCAGGTTGGAGGAGTAGCTTATCAGCTAGCGCTACCACCGCCACTACTGAGAATGCACGATGTCTTCCATGTGTCATAACTCTGAAGGTATCTACACGACAATTCACATGTCCTCAACTGGGGAAAGCTGGATATCGAGGATGACGTGACTTTTGTTGAAAGACCAGAGAGGATAGAGGATTGTGAGGAGAAAGTGCTCCGTGGATGGACCATTTCTTTTTTTCATGTGTTTTAGAGGAATGGAGGGCTCTAGGAAAGTACCTAGGAACGAGAGATGTAGATATGCGCCCAGTACCCAGAGCTATTTTGAGTTTTGTTCTATTTTTTTGTACTTGTTTATGATGGAATGCTTTACCTTGTTAACTATGGAACATGTAGTTTTTCTTATTCTGTGGATGTGTGCGAAGAGTTATGACAATGGGGAGGGGAGGAACCGATCCCTAATCAAGACGCATTAAGGTGGATGCAATTAAACCCTTGTGGGTGAGTTAGTGCCACCCAAAGTGGATAATATCTTGACATGGAGGAAGAAACTCCCTAACCCATATGACTGGACTATTTGACCCTCGAGTGTTTCCAAGTTACTTGAGGGAGAGGTGTTCCTAGATGTTGATGAGGTTCAATCCTGAAAGGTATTTTTTGATGTGGTTGTTCGGAACCCCTATTTTCACCGGGTCTAGTTTTGATTCTCGAGGGCGAGAATAGTTTTAGAGGTATCTGATGTAATGAACCGGACCCGCCTGGTCCATTACTTTACCAAAACATGGCTCCACAGTGATGGTGGCACCGTGAGGGTGGCACCGTGACAGTGGCACCGTAAGGGTGACATTGTGAGGGTGGCACGGTAAGGGTGACACCGTGACGATGGCATGGTGAGGGTGGCACCATGACGGTTGCACCGTGTCCTCACCGAGCAGTCTTCGTTCTTTCCCAGTTCCCGACTTTTCTGCTTCTGTAACATATCTTTTGATGTAAAGATGATTTAATACCCCATTTCAAATCCATTTAAAGCCCATAAATAATATCTAAAATCCCCCAAGAGTCGAGAGACCTTTAACTTACCAAAACACGTGGCTTTTCCTTGGTGTCACACCCTTTCCCCATACCTTCCAGTTCCCCCCCTGTTGCGCATTTTTCCTCTGATTAAAAGAAACAGTTTAATGCACAACCATTATGGCCACCACCCCAATGTGAATAATTAAATAAGAATTAATTACATCGTGCCTAACCACCCAACCGTGTGGTGAAACCACGATTTGACTTTATTTCCATTCAAAATTCCATATCCCGTAACAACGGGATCTCATCTTTATATCATGCTAGAAATTCTTTCTTCTTCCTCTTGGATAGTATTCTTTTCTTCTTTGTTCATTTGGAGTTCCCCTTCCCAAGGAAAGTGGTACGCCTATGCTGGAGCCTTTCTTCTCACCCTTGGAGTCCCCGATGTTCCTCCCCTGCAAGTCACGCATCCCCAGTTCTTGGCGTGTGGAGAAGAACTTCGATCCTTGATCAACCAGGTAGGGATTTTCCTTTGTCTCTCCTTACTGTGTATCATGCAGGGTGAGTACGCCACTATTTATGTGGGAATGAATGAAACCAAACCTTAAAAAAGATAATAAATAGACTGTTAAGGAATTATGGGGTTCATTTGACAATTCTATTGTACTCTTTTATAAATTCTATATGTTTTGAACTGTATGGTCTTATGCTCACTAAAAATCATGGTCGTTGGTGGTCTTTCCTTGCGCACTAAGTAACCCTTGTCTTCTGTGATGATTAAATGATTGTAACATGGAAATTGGTTAATCACCTAAACTCAGTTGCTTAAATAGATGCCCAATGAACATCAATCCTTGTGTGGTCACCCCAGTTAACCAACAAAAAGAATAACCTAATGAATGATGTGATTGAACCTGGAAGTTTCCCTACTCTGTTTTGGTAGTAGGTGTGTTGTTCTGTTTGATACTTATGGGGTGATGTGGATGGGGATGGGATTTTATGTTGTGGAATAGTTTTTGGTTGTGATTCTGAAGCTGTGTGGGGCTGTATCTCGGGGCTTGGTTTGGTTCCAGTACTTCGAGGGATCTCATGGATCCCTTTGTTGTTTTGACTATACAAGAGAACCGGGTGTGAATGCTTAAATTACTGTTTGGTTTTTTCTCTTTCTCTGGATTCTGGTTATGACTGTTAGTTTCCCAGTAGTGAAAAATTTACTTAAATGGGATCACTTGAACATGAAAACAAGAATGGGCTCAATTGGGAATTGTTTTCTGGGATGAGTGGTGACATGGTCGTGGGTTCGGTGTTTCTTGTGAATGAATAGTAACAAGGGTGTTTGTGCTTAAGTTGGTTTTGTAACTCCTAGGTTGGGATGAGTTCTTGTTATATATATTATATAATTGTAGTTCTTATGTTTCTTATTCATGCCCCACCCAAGTTGAGAACCTAGTGCCGAACACCCCCATTTCTTGGGGGAGGGTGTTTTTCTAAACACTCATATGGTTGGATGGTTATTATCTCCTTTTCTACTACCTTTCCCGAATAGCCCAAGACTCATCGGGAAGGTTGTGATGGATTGAGGTCTATTATAGCCCAAGATTCTTCGGGCAGGGTAGTTGTGGTGGTTTCCCAGGTGTGTGTGGGTAGTTTGTTTCCCAAATGTCTTCGGGATGAGGCCCAGGTGTCTTCGGGCGTGGAAGTAGTTGTTCTGGACAAGGTGTTTGCAGGCATGGTTACACGTGGTTGTTGTGGCCCAGGTGTTTGCGGGCAGGATGTGTGGTTCTGGACCAGGTTTGTGCGGGCGAGGTGTGGCAATGGGACTGTGGTGACAATGGTGGGAGAGGTTCGATGTGTAGGATGTATTCAATAACCAGTGGGGAAGTGGCGCGGGAAACCGAAACATCGATATGTTATTACTATTATATTTCTTGACTTGTTTTATTTGGAGATCATGCATTGGAGAGGCTTGGGTGGACAGTTTTCTTTGCTAGGTGTTTTAGTTATCTCTTTTCCCACGGGGCAATAGAATGCCTCCCCACTTGTGCATGAGGGATTTTGGTTTTCCCTTCTGAGTATACTTGTATTCTCACCCTACGTATATAAAACTATTTTCAGGTTTCTAGGAGGACATCAGGGATTGTGCAGGGTCATACTAGTTCAGACATTGGAACAGTTGCTATTATTGTTTTTATTTCTTTTGGTACTTCTTTTTGGGGTTTTCTTTTACTTTTGTTTCATTTAATTTTGAAACATGCATATGAGAATGGTTTGTTTTGGCTTTATCTGTACTTCCACTTTTGGTGTTGTTGGGATTTACAATCTTATCTCCTGATCCTATTAAATAAAAAGGGTAATTCCTTCCATCTTGTGTGTGATTCTATACCCTTGGGTCTAGTCACCACTCTGGTACCTATTGAAGGCAGGTCTCGGGGGTCATTATATTCCCTTCAACTTGAAGAAGGATGGGTCTGGAAACCTGGTGTCCCTTCTCTCATCTTGGTGAAGGTGGGTGGTGACATGATGATTGTTTATTAATCATATAATTAATAAGATACCAAATTGTTACAACCAAAAAACTTAATTATATCATAAAAATAATATTTATCCTTTAATAATATCCTTATATCATTCCTTATAAGGCGTTCAAGGAAAATGAAACACGTTAAGTTGTGGAGGCGGTAGTCTGCACAACGCAAGAACGAAAATTTTGTTTTTATTAATAGATGGTGTATATGAAAAAAACCCTTATTATTGTAACATTAAAGTTCATAAATGATACTAATACATTTATATAAGTGTGTTCAGAATAAATTTGAAAGAGGATAATTAAGAATAAAAACTAAGTAGTCGATAATACTCACATCGGGGAGTTGAATTCTCTTTGGAAATGAAGGCCTTATGCTAACTGATAGCGACCACATGATTTTGAAAGTGGGATAGGGTTATATGAGAATAAAAATGGAATATTTTAAAGGATAAATTTTAGTGAGGGGTTCCTCATTAAGTGGTGAAGATGTTACCCTTTTTTAAGTTAAGGAAAGGATAATTTTTCAAGTTACCCCTATATTTTCAATAATATGATGCTACTATTCTTGTTTCAAATGAAAAAATGGACAAAATCAGAGTGTAAAATTATTATTTTTTGAAACAAACCTCAACCACTAAATTTTTAGAAAAATTGTACTCTTTTATGGCTTTTTTTTAACTTTTTTACTTTTAACCAAACTTACTTTTACCATGGTAATTTATTTCTAACATTAGTAATTAGTTTTATTGATAAGAAATAAGATTGAAATTTTAACCTTATTTTATAATTTTAATTCAAAATTCTATAATAATTTTATCTAATAAAATTTCTAAAGGCGCAAAATGTTAATTTTAAAATAAATACTATTAATCGTGTAAAAATAGCTTTTAGATAAATAACATTTTTAGGATTTAAATTTATATATATTATAAACAAATATGGAAAATAATTTTATTGAAATAAATTGATTTATTATAAAAAAATTAAGGATATGAGTATTAAAAGGTGAACCACAACCAAATATCCCACGAAAAGTCTCAATTCAAAAAAATGACCGAATAATGTTTTTTATTAAAGCAACATTTTAATTAGTTCTAAAAACATTGAAAATAGGATTTATAAGTTCAAAGAATATTTTAAAATGAATTTTTTTATTAAATAAATTACAAATTTATTACTAAATTATTTTTATAAACTTATAGTTCTTTCTTATATAACGATAAAGTTATAAAAATTACATGTTTTGTAAAACTTAAATTTTTTAACTAAATCCAAATATTTTTTAGAAAAATAAAATAAAAAATTCATATGAAATCAATTATGACATGAGGAATTAAAAATGAAGTTCATTTTTATTAATTTAAAATTCCAAAATTTAGAAATTATATTTTTGAAAAAAATTATAAAATATAATAAAAATTGTTTCTCATTTGAGAATGACATTTTCAAATAATAAATATTTTTATTTTTATTTAATAACATTTAATAGATATATTGGTGTGAAATAAATATTAATATACAAGATAATTTATCACTAATCATATTTTTCTTGAAATAGAAATGTGTAAAATGTATAAGTGATTTTTTATAAAAATAATTTTTAAAAAAATAAATAATATTTTTAGTTATTTAAGGTAAAATAATTGAATTTCATTAATATTAAATGTATCCTTTATTTTAAAAATACATATAATTGTAAAGTGGCCACTTATGTCCATTCATTCTAATTCAATGTCAAATATTCAATGGTTATACTTAAACATTTTTATTTTATCTAAATATATCATTGTTTTGTTTAATTTCAGAGTTACAAGAGGAGAAAGATATCAAAAAAATTGAATTATTTAAAGGTAATCATATATTAGAGTTTTGGGGTGTTACAACTCACCAAAATAACATGGTAATAACCCTGTTCTCAGTTTGTAACTTCATATTCTAGTGTATCATCTACCACAATGTGTAGCTCCCCCATACAATGTGGTTTCACTCAAATCTTATTTTTTATACTTTAGTTATTCATTAATCACAACTACTAGAATCATGACATGGACATCATGACACATCACAATTACCATCACAACATACCTTGCATCAAAATATTTTTCAGATGATATTGACAAGATCCTATATATATATATATTTACTTCCTGGTTGCTGGATAATTATGTGGGTGTTCCCTTCTCGATCAATTGTTATTATTTCATAGTAAAACAAGGTGTGATCCTTTGAATGGAACATAAACGAATATTATATAAACTATGTATCTTATATAAACCTGTATGTGAAATATAGATAATGAAAATACTAGTATTCACTTTCCCACATAAAAATGAAACTAATGATGTGGATAATTTAGTTTACATAATGCTCCCTTATCCATTCGACAAAGTCTTATGGGATTAGGTTCTCTTATATGGAACACATTACTAAATCCCATGTGTGGATTCTAAGTATCATTCAACCTCCTTATACCTAATTTCACCCATGCAAGTTCTCTTCCACTTCACACATTCCATTTTGAAATGGAACCATACAATTTTTCATATCCAGTGTCTCCTTCTTTCTTAGCTACTTAGGTATGGTGTTGGTTTTGAAATATTGCCATTTTTTGTTACACTTTAATTTTTCTTTTCTAAATATTTGTCTGAGTAATATAGAAACCAACAACATGTTAATAATTCCTTTAAAACGAATGTTCTCAAATTTATCCAAGTATATTTTTACCTAATATTTTGTACATATCAATATTCTTATTCCCAAGGATTAAAAATAATCACATTTATTTCCAAAAAAAATCCCATCAATGAATGTGTCTCAAGAACTCCAATAGAATAACATTCTTTACAACTTCATCGTTTCATTAAATATTCTTGGGAACTCCAATAACCTTCAAAAAAATCTTGAGAACCCAATTCAACATTCATTAACCTCAATATCAATATATTTACATTGTGAAACTTCCCTTAATGTCATTGGTCTATATTGATAATAAATACATCACAAACCCAAATTTCAGTTTATCAAACTACCCCATTGTATTTTTTCAATACCAATTTTAGAAAATGGTTTTTAATATTTTATTTATCTTTAAGCAATCCCATTTTCCCCATTGTCTTTTTTGATTTTTTCTCTACCCCTTATTGATAAAAAAATATAAATTAAATGGAAGTGGGTGGAATCAACTCATTCTTGAGAAATAATCCATCCTTTCTCCCACTCAAAGTCGATGTGAGGAAAGATCAATGTAGAAAACATGAATGTTTAAATTAGATAGAATATGAGTTCATAACACCAAGAATATGATACCAACTCATAAGATTGTCCATATATTTCTTCAAAGGCTATTTTTTTTGTTAAATAAATTAATATAAAATCTTGAATATATATTTTAATGAATTAAAAACTAATATACCTATACTTATCTCAATGATTATATTAAAAACATTCAACACATAGCTAGAAGGTTTTAGACAATAATCAACCCAAAAACACCATAAATTTTGTCGATTTATATTAATGGTTAAGTAATTTATCCCATTTTTTTGAATGGCCCGAAGGCCTTAATTTTTATTGATTTTTGATAACCCCCCTTTCAATGGATGAGGGGGAACCCTTACAAGGCCTGTAGGCTCAGAGATTACACGGCCCTTAGGCTTTAGCAATGACATCAATCTTTAATTAAATAAGGAATATCACTTATTTTGATTTTATTTAGAATACCAACTGATAAATCATTCTAGTATGGTGAATTATTAATATATAGAATAGTTATTCTAGATTATATCACTTCATTAGTTATCCATTTTAGAACTATCATCACATTCAATTCTTGAAAATGAAATAATTTTAATAAAAAAATATGGGAATAAGGTGGAAGCTATTTTGTATCATAATTTAAGAAAGAAGTATTATAATCCCTTCTCAACCATGATACAATTTCCTTTTCTGGTCCATAGTTGTTAAAAGTTATCATGATTATTATAGTATTCTTCAGAGGCATGGAAAATTTTATTTATTCCTTGTGTACAATGTCTTTTTGGACATGAGTCATCAAGGAACATGAATCATTTAGTGAATGACACATTCCTCGTAATGGAGAGTGGAAAAAAAATTTATACATAGTATTGTATAACAATAAACCTAGGTAGTCTCTCAAAGAAGAGTGAACTTCAAAATGGACTGTCAAATTTTTAGTTGTTTCAAGGAAACTGATTTTGATATGATTTTGAGAAATTGGATGTTTGATGTAGTTTAAATTAAATTATATAAAGCATTTGATAATAATTGTGATCAGTTTGATCTTTTCTAGACCTAGTGCAATGCTATCATGGTTTTCAATTATTATAATTTCATATTCTTCTTACTGGTAAAATAGAGACTCCTATATGGATTCCTCTCTATCCCTTAGCAAGATGATTATTGTGAGGATTTATTTAATAAAATATCAAGATAGTCTATCATCCTTTTTATGTGTGTGGTGTTATAGATGGCCCGATTGATTTATCATTGCATTCCATAATTGCGTTTTTTGTTCCTTAATATACCAAGGGTTCTGACTTAAAATTACACATACATTCATACAATCATTGAGCACTCACTAACTAACCATAGACTATTCCATCATATACATACCGTAGTTGCGTAGAGGGAGATATGGATCATTAAATAGGGAAATTAACATTATCATAATATAATCTTAATATGATTTCATTAAATAATAAAAACTAAACATAGAAAGTTTTTACTAGACAAAATAATAAATAAATGATTTTAATTGAATAACGTAAAAAAAACTAAAACATTTTATTTAATTCATTCATCCCACTTTAATAATCACTTTGAAAAATACCCCTATATGGATAGGTTCGTCGATTTGATGTAGAAGAATAAATCCATCACAAAAAAATGAAAATAAAACAATGGAAAAGAAATCAGAAAAATAATGCAGTTATAGGTTATTGTCAAGAGCTTCCCCTCACTAAGAGATCTAGTTTCCAAACCCCCCATGTTTCCTATTGATAGAAATATTTCTTGCTTAAATAGGTTTAATTTCATATTATTGTATTAATTAAATAATTTTGTGTTAATCTCGAGGCTTCTTGGGGGTTCTAGGTTAAAAGGGCCCACCTATGCCATTAATTACGTTGAATATACCACTTCTTAGCCCCATTTGGGCGTTTCAAATCATGAATAATGATTTCAAGACATGAATTATTTGAGGACTAAACATTTCATGTCTTAGATAACTATTTTGAATGACTTATTTGAAAATTTGGATGTGTCATAATGTTACCATATGTGTCATTCCGGGACTTGTAATGTCATGCTCCTCAGTGATTTTTTCTTCATGTTAAGACTTCACATCCCTGATTCCTTCTATTTTCGCACCATGAATAGTTCATTGACGATGTGAATGAGTGTTTTCAAGGAACATCACCTTTGTTTCAGCTTTTTATTTAGTTTCAATCCATGGTATTGGTCATTCACCTATGTTATGTTATGGGAAATTGTTTTCATCAAGAATTCATAATTATTTCGCTCGTTTCCAGCCATTTTTTGTATCCTACCCTAAAAAAGAAAAAAAATTAGAAATATTAATCAATATATTTACATAAAAAATAATTTTTTTCATGAAATTAATTATGCATGAAATTTTTCTATCAATTTCTCCAAACTTAGGACTTTCTTATCCTTAAGCAAGTAATCTAAACATAAATTAAAGGGGGAAATAATGTTACCAATATTAAAATTCCAAAGTTGTTAAATAAAATTATTATCAATGATATAATAAACATTCATGTTTCATATAAAATATTAATTCAATTTCAAACTCATCTAAGATACAAATCAACCCAATTTTTTTTACTTTTTCTCATTGCAAAATGGTGAATACTTTCTCCGCATTCATTCATACATCATAATTCATCATTATCAAACAAGCCAAGTCATGATTTACCTAACTATGGATTATTTTATCTTATCACTCATGAACCAAATTCATGTATATTTATTCACATACCATGAGTGCGTGCTCCTATTCCATAGGATTTCAAAGGATCTATATTCATCACTTTTTAAGGAAAAAATTCCCAAAAAATAATGAGGGATTTTTAAAATAAGGTTTTGATGACTCTGAGTCTTAAGGTTGGTAGAAATTTATTTGAAAAAAATTAAGTCTCAATGATTAGGGTTATATATAAATCATAATTCATGATACCAAAATAAAATTTCACTAAAAATATCCCTTGAAAAATTCCCATAACTCAATGTAAGATCATAATCAGAAAAAGATTTATACCTTTTAGAATTTTTCATTGTTTTTTTATTTTTTTAAATTTATTCTTGGAAACAATCACATATACACAAACTAACCTCATATGATAATATTGTCATTCCAGTATTAGTGATTTTTTGATATTCCCAAAACAAATCCCATTTTTTATTCTTTTCTTCTTTTTAATAAGGGAAACCAATAGAAGATAAGTGAAAATAAAATGATCTTATCCCTATTCTAAAAATAGAACCACCATAATTCTTACTTAAAATGTAATATATCCCTTGTTCCAAAACTTATTAACCTAAAATTGGATTTTTTTGAAAGAATAAAAAAGAGAGACCAAAAACAGACAAAGAAAAAAGTCACAGAGGCCAAAAGTGATGGAGTCCAAGGGAATTCCCTGACATAACAAAGGAACAATAAATAGGAAGAGAACAAAGTGTAGATAACACCTTAAGACTATCATCCTAGTTACCATGAGAAGCTAACAAATCAGCCAAAATATTCCCCTATATCTATGTATGAACAACCCTAAAGTACGTATGGAGTAAAGAATTGATGTTATTGATATGACTAATGAGATTATAAGGGAACTCCTATTGTATTTTGAAAGTATTGACCACAATGGACTAATATAACACTAATTTAGTTAACGATATTGAATGAGCCTTTAAAATATTCATCCCTTGAAATAAATCCAAAGCCTCCACCACAATAGATGTGCCCTCCCAAAAAAACATTTAAAAAGAAAGGATGCCAGATCCATGTCAATTATGAATAGCTCCACCACCACTCATAATGATGTATAGACAAGAATGATCAATGTTCAATTTAAGCCCATAAATTGCAGGCTTCCAACTAAACCACAGACCAATATTCCTATTCACACAATAAACATCACCGGTGCATCTACCATTAGAGATTAATAGTTGCAGCACCAGAGTCAAGGAGATGTCCTTTCCAAGTTTCACAAATGAAGAAAGAATATCTATAAATTTATGCATGATGTAAATTATATACGGCCAAATTACATGATGGATAAACACATTACTTAAGTCCCATATGGTTAAGAAAATACTGGTAGTGAATAACTCCCACCCCCTAGCCTACACACAATTTAGGATGAAAGGGTCCCATCTAGTATGAGAAATTTGTCCACAGCGCACTCCCAACAATAAGAAAACTAAAAAACAAGAACCAGGAACCATAGAGGAATATCCCAATCATTTTGGAAGAATAAGTGAGTAATATATTCCATATTACCATTAAAGAAACATTTTAAATTCAAAGACATAGGAACACTTAAATGTTGAATGTTATCATCAGTTGGAATAGAATTGTTGAAAATCCTCCAAATAAGAAATATATATTTTGAATAATTCTATTTACACTATATATTTAGACCCAAGATGTCCTAATTAGAAAATAAAATGACCATACTATAAAAAACTGATCATTTATATTTACCAGAAGGAGAAGATAAGATGAATCACTGATCTGGGTCCTTTGATAGAGAAATATAATGCAACACCACTTTCTGATCCTTATTGATAACTGTATCAATGAAATGGGGATGGTTATATTCTTTATAAAAGAATATTTTTGGGACTAAAAATACTAGGAATAAGTGAGTAGATCCAACCCTATTGTGTTTCCCCAAAAAAAAAGCTCCATGACCAATAATCCACAGAGAATTTTCTATAATTGGAAGAATAAGTCTCTTCATGGAAGTCCAAATGTGGTATACTTTATATCTATTTATCCAATTAGTGTAGAAATCTCCATACATCATTTTGATAATATAAGACCATAGATAATCCATATATAATACTTCCCAAACCAATTTTTCCTACAAAATTCACATATTATCTTCAATACCATTTATATTAATACCCCTATTGAAAGGGTTTTTATAGATGTTTCCAAATAGCCCAATGATTATTCCCTTACTGATCAGAATCTCATACGAAACTGTTGAGAAGACTTTAAATTTTCTTGATCACAATATTTTGGGGACAACACAATAATAAAACATGCATGGGACAAGATAAGAGGACGTTGTTAACTAGAGTAATCCTTCCCCCAAATTAAAGAAAGTGACTTTTCCAACTCATGATACCCCCCATTATTATATAAATAATAGGGTCATAGTGATTGATTATTACCCTCCTGTTAGAAATAGGATCACCCAAATATTCTATAGGAAATATCTAAACTGAAAACCCACACCTTCATTGAATTATATTGGATCTCCTTGAGGGGAAATTTTTGTATATGAAAAGACCACTTTTGTAAGCATTGACACTTTGGTTAGATTTATTACAATAATCGTAGATATTCAACTTGAAGTTTCAATATATATTTATAATTCCATTGATAAAAAAGAACATGTCATACAGAAAGAAGATATAAGATATTCTAGAAAATACATGCCCCCATTAAAAGGATGAATCAACCATTCCATAAAACTCTTTTTGAGATTCTTACTGAGAACATCCTGATCCATAAAAAAACAACTCAGAGAAATTGGGTCACCTTATCTCAACCCCCATAATGATTTGAAAAAAACAAATATCTTTCCCATAAGAGTAATAGAAACCCATGGGGAGGAAAATAACCTAAATATAATATCACAAAACCATTCAAAATAACCAAACTTTTTGAAAAATTTGATAATTAAAGACCAATAAATATGATCATAATCATTTTATATATCAATCTTGATCATCAAATTAGATCCAATCATATTCCTATCAAGATCCCCAATAAATTACTATTCTTGTGTGATAGCTCCCTAAATTCCCTACCTTTGAGGAAACCACATTTCTCTTTGTAATCCTAGATAGGAAGATGAACATATAATCTTTTTAAGGATGCGATCCAGTACCTTATAAGAAATATTACACATGATAATTGGAATAAATTGTGCACAGTTGTTAAGTTGGTTGAATTTTTGAATAAGATCCAAAATGGTATCTGATGTGGCTTAGGGTAATGGACCCCCCTAAAATAATCTTAAATATCACATAACACATTCCCTATAATAATAGTGTGAGAATCTAAATAAAATAACTAGGGAACTATCAGTACCTAGAGAGATCTTAGGAATTAGAGACTTAATGGCACCAAAATTTCCTCTTCATTTGGTGTATATCCCATCCTTTGGTTATCCATGTCAGAACTGGAAGAATAAATGTTTTCAAAAAATGTGTCATTTTCTCCCAAATATTGAAAAGTACCTCTTTGATAATTATTTTTGACCTTTAAGGGTTTAAAAAAAAATATTCCACTATCATAGGACCCACAATACTAGCATCACAATATATTGACCAATTAGGAAAAGGAATATTTAGCCTTCAATTAAATTTATTCTTCCTAATACAGGTTTTAAAGTAAGTAATATTTTTATCCCTTCCCTTAATAAAATTAGATTTTTGATCTCTCTATGGTCTAATAATCAAGATCAAGTAAGGCCACCTCCAAACTATCCTTCTTAATTAATAGGAGAAATTAAGAGTGATAATATCATTGGGAATATAGTTGATGTTCGAGATGATTAATTTCTTCCTAGAGGATGTCCACATTAATATCCTTGGTGTGTAGTATAGAAAAACATGAAATAATGGAATTATTGATTCTATTATGTCTATTTTTAAATTAAACCCATGGAAACCCCTGAATAGGAGACAACCAAGATGATATAACCATATCCTTGAATAATTCTAGCTTCATCCATTTATAGGTATTGAAGAACCCCTTTTTTACATGTACAGAAGAATACACATGAAGAAGAAGAGGATAGTGGTCAGATAATGATTTGAAAAAATGAGTCAAAGGGGATGCAGATAAATTTGAAATATCATAAAGGTTTTACAAGCATCTATCAAGATGACTCTATATTATGCTAATTCATCTATGATTATTACACCTAGTATATGCCTCTCCTGAGAAATGTGTATCAAAAATCTCATTAGTATATATTAATTATTGGAAGTCCCAAATTTCATTATTGTGATAATGACCACCCCATTTCTTTTCAAAATGATCAAGTGTATTAAAATCCATAATAACTAAAAATTCATCTAAAAAACTATTTAAAGATGACAGAGAGTCACAAAGTTCCTTCCATTAAGTAGGATCATATTTTTCATAAACAACTAACAAGAGAAAACTCCCTTCATTAGAGATAATCACAATAGAGAGGTTCTGATTAGAGCATTCTAAAATGTTGACTTGAGTTTGGTCATTCCAAAAAATCAATATGTTCCCATTAACCAGCTTAACATGCAGGTAGTAACCAAAATGAATAATTTGAGCAATTTATGTGATGGAATCAAAACTTATCTTTGGTTCCAGAATAACTAAGAAAGAGGATTTCTACTTCTGGATATTTTTTTGAATGAACTTCTTTTTAGGAAAGGAACCAATCCCCCTAGCATTCCATATGATTTAACTCATCATTGTGAAATGGAAAGAGAATCCTAAAAACCTAAATCAAGAGATTTTCCAAAGATAATTCCATTATTATATGACTCATATTTAGAATGAGTCCCTATAAAACTATGAGGAAGCTTAGATTTATCAACATTTGATCTACATTTAGTATTGAAAGACTAGAAAATAACCTCCCCACAAACTTCTAGAACTTGAAAGGAATTATTGGTATGAGTAAGAACTATCGGGATGTAAGACTCGATGGATCCATTCGGGGGGCTGGAGGAGAGTCTAAGAGGATTGTAATAGAAACTATTTGATCCAAAAAAGACTATATTCTAGGAGAAGGATATTTATATCTCTTTATGGTACTGGTATGAGGACATGCTAGTGTATCATGAACTGGTCCTTCATAGTTGACTATGGTCAGCACCTGGGGAGGAAAAATATCTCAGAAATGGATTTTTATAGCTATCAGAAAAGACTCAACTAGACCAAACTATTCTATTCTCGACTGAAGGGACTGGGATACGTCAACATAATCTATATCCCGCACCACTAGATAACCAAGAGACAAGGAAACTATGGAAGCAATTTCAAGGAACCACACAATTGAGATATGTTCAACCTTAACCTAGAAATCCTGATAAAGAGACTTATCTGATGACTTGGAATGGTTACATATATTCCCTCAAGAAAGATCATATTTCCCTTGGATAACACAATTACAAAAAAAACCAGGATGTAGGGTATATAAAATAATTTTCCACAAAGAGAGCTTTTTACATGCTTGTAGAAAAATCATGTATGGAAGAGGAGGTGCAAGATTAGCCTCCACATAGAGGATTTATGTAAAATCTAGTATCACAAATAATAATATAATAATAATAATTTATTAATAAGATTACATTTTTGTTCTCCACAGTCATAGCTTCGATATATCCCAATTCAAGTTCTACCAGGTAGAATTATACAAGATCACCCATGAAATATGCTCAAGATGGAAATGGAAATTATTTGGTCAAGAAATCATCTTATAAATAAAAAATATTAATTTAGGACAATCCCTCATGGAAATAAATAATAATAACAAATCAATCCACATAAATTTAAGAAATTTGAAGTATGAAAAATGTAGTCAAATTTCATTTACTTGAATGAACTAATTACATTAAATAATGATTCATCAAAATTAACATCCTAAATTTCCATTTAATTATATAATTTCTATTTTAGTCATTCAATATCATTAAAATAGATATTTTAAACTAGATTCATGAGATTCAACTCCTAGACTAGTCAAGTAAATAAATAAGTCTAACCATGGGCATAAAATTTTCTTTGAAATATCAAAAATAGATTTTTAATGAAAAATATATACATTTAAAAAGATAATGAATGTAAAAGAAAAGGTTCACCTTAGTAATGGAGCTTTAGTTAGGCTGTGTATGTCATATTTATTTAGTTCTATTCGATAGGTTTTTTCACATTTTGAATTCTCATTTATATAGTATTACTTACATTCTCATGCTATGAATTCCCATTTCGTGAAATAAATAGTTTTTTTGTCTTAGTATGTTTCACAATTTTTTATGATGTGAATTATCCTTTAATGATGTTAATTTTGGTTAAACATCAGGAATTTTATATAGTTTCTCAAATTTCACTTCCTGCGACTTTCTGTAATCCTTATCATCGACAAAAAAATAAGAATAAAAATAAGTGATAGTGCAGGCCTATTTAATTATGATTAAATATGAATCATGGGAAGAGTGGCCTATTCATCATCCATAATTTATTTATTCAGTGTCCTTGATTCATTCAAATTGATTTTTATGTTAAGTAGATATAAAATGGAATAACTATATTTAATCAAGTGTAAAGGAAAGGAACAACCTAATCGATCTTTATTTAAAATAAGGTCAAAGGAGTGTAATTACCTCCACTATTTGTTTCCTCTTTCTTGGAAAATACATGTTAAACTTGTAAAAATATAATTTGTATAAATGCTTACCATAGAACCATTGAAACTCTTAAAACATTGTTTTTCTTGATTAGTTTCTGTTTTTTACAAATTGGAGTTGTTGATGTCCTATTTCAAACCAAACTTCCCTTTTTCTAATATTTTTCATCCTTCTTATAAAATTATTCCCTTCCATTATTATGAATGATTTCCACCATATTTCTTAACACACATAACCTTATTTCTGGTTTTTACATTTGTGATTTTAAATCAAATAAGTCTGTTTGAAAATTTATGCAGCATATACTTACCTTGTTATTATGATATTTTCTCATCATTAATTAGATAGGATTATCCATTTTCATTATAATCATTATTTAAGGCTTCTCTGGCCTTGTTCAACTAATATTGTATTGTAAGACATGGATAACATCTCAGATAGTTCTTCTAACTTCATAGAAAATTCTTTCCTAATATTTTTATTATATTTTAACATTCATATTCCTTATTATTTTTATTCATGATCACATAATCTGATTCAGATTTTGAATCTTTGGAATTTTCAAATAAACTATCAAAAAAATTAGATATTATATCTTCATCAATCAGGAAGTCATAATTTTTTTTATCTTTGAGAACTTACCCATCATGTGGAATTTTTCAGGAAAAAATGATCTTCTATGGATAATAATTTTCAAATAACAACTGATTATTAAATAATTATTTACCTTCTTCATGGGAGTGTTTGAAAACAAAATAGTTACATGATGGATTTTTCATGGTGTCATGTATGTTTAAGTGAACCCTAATGTATCCAAGATCCATTAAATGTTTTATTACAATCTTGTTGATTATTGTTTTTTATCTTCAATAATGGTCTCTACAAAATTATGGGTTAGTTAGATAAACACATACCTTTTTCTATGTTCTGTATATAGATTTCAACGTGGAATAATAGATCTTTGAATTTCACAAGGACGTCTTTTAAAAATCATGTAGGAAAATGATGCATATTTTTGAGAGATATACCACCACTCCAGTGGTATTTAATTCTCCAATAAGGAAAAATTTATACATAGAGTGAGTCAAGACATTTATCAAAGCGCCCATATCAAATAAATCATCATTAATATTCAAAGATTCAATACTGTAGGGAATATATAATTTCCCTATATCTTAAATTTTTTATGGTATTAGTGGTGTGATCAGTGTTGGGATTCTTATTCCTAAGTTGATGAAATCATTTACCTCTAGTCACCTTTTTTTGTATAGTTCTATTATAAATTTCTCATAATTAGATATTTTTGGATGAATTCTAGAAGTGGGGTATTGATCTCAAATTTTGAAAGTTCTCATGAATCTCTTTTTAAACATGGTATTATTACAGCTTATTCAACTCATTTAACCTAAAAGTGAATGGTTCATGTTTTTCCTTCTTTTCTCATTTTTTGTGCAACATTGTTTCAATTGTCTCTTTCCAAAACATCATTCTTACTTCTTCATTGACTCTTGTTAGGTTGGGTTGTTCTTCATAATTCTTCCGGAAATTTTCATATTTTATATGTTTATAAGTCTAGTTATCTCTTCAAATTCATTTTTTAATCATGATTATGAATTCCTTGGAATTTAGGAAAATTTGGTGTGGTAGTTTCATCATATTCATGTTTAGAATGTCTATAAGACTGTCTAACGTACTAGTCAAATATTTCACTGAGTGCTTCATCTCCTTAATCTCTAATCCTTAGAGGTTTTTCTTAGATATTTTTTTGTGTTTTTATAGGGTTTCTATTATAAAGGCATTGGTTGAAAGGATTATTATTGAAAGTGTTTTTTATATGATCTTTGAAATGGCGGTGAGTTTTGGTATATTTGATGTTGGAAGTGGGTTTATTGGGGTACTAGTTTGGATAGAGAGATATCACCTAGTTTTTTTATTTCTACATCCTGGTAGGGATAAGGGTTTATCTTTCCATGGTTTGTTTTTCTAAAATTACCCCAACTAAAATGATAACACATAACCTTTTGTCCCATTCACTTTTGGACAATAGCTAGAAAATTATTGGAAGAAGAACATTAGCCACGTACCTAGGATGGAGAATATTTCCCATATGATTTATTCACATATATTTTTCTCACAAACATGGTGAGTTCATAAACTTGGTTTTCATTAAGGGATGATGAGTTATAATTTTTTTACCTCATGAATTCCTCTAGTTCCCATACATCTAGTTCCAAATTAATATGAGTTCTCTACAATCTGCTCAATCAAAACTCTACTTTTTTGATGATTTTTTTATTAGGGATCCTCTAGATAAGGGATCGAGAAGGTTTTTATCATTTTAGATCAATCTTTGTTAGAATAAAATGAGGAAGTTATGTCCCTCTATGAATTGATGCAAAAATATTAGACATAGTTTCTTAAAGTGTTCCCAGTACTCATAGAGTGTTTCTCTAGTCTTTTTTTCAATGAAATTGATTTATTTTATTATGATTTCTGTGCTTTGGTTTGAGAAATAATTGTATCATGAATCATAATTTGAGGTATTCTCATTTATTGACATCACCTAGTTGTAGGTTGTACAACCATTCCTTCATACCTCCCTAAATTGAAAATGGGAGTGACCTCCACTTAACTTTCTGTTTAGTTACACCTAGAAGCTTGAATCTTGAGTAGACATAGTTGAATTCTAGGATGTTCCTATTTTGGTATTCTTCTATAATAGCATGAAATTTTGGAAGAATATAAAACATGTTAATTCAAAATTCAAAATCATTCTCTAAAGTAGGGATAATGACTTGGTTTTTTTTATTAGAAAATTAAGGCACACATAGGTCCATGAGGGGTTGGTTGGGATTTTCATCCATATTTATAAGTTTAGAGTCAAACATTAGACCATCACTTGAATTATTGAGAGTTATTTCCACATTTGTTTGATTTCATTCTTATTAATTAGAGTAGAGTTCATTCAATTTTAGGATTAAAACCAATTAAGGGGTTGTTTGAACAATGGGTCATTCAAGGTAAAAGAAACTTGGTTATTTTGTGGAACTTCCACCCAAAAAACAATGCCATATTTTGATACACACCTTATCAAGGGTTGTGAAAAACTATTTTATTACCTATTTTATTATAGTACTCAATATAGGTATTCTCTCAAAGAGGAGTGTACACAAAAAAATAGTCACTTTTTTATTTGTTTAAAGAAAAATGATTTTGAGTTTTATTTTGATAAATTAGAATTAAAAAAAATGTTAGAAAAAATTATTTAAATAGTTGATTAAAACCATGATTGGTTTTGGTATGGCTAGACTAATTCAATGATATCATGGGTTTCATTTACTAACAATTCTTATTCTTCATACTGGTAAGAGAGATATTCCATTATCAATTCCACTCTCACCCTTAGATAAATGGTTATGTTGTGGATATTCTTAATTAAAATCTCATGTAGGTCTACCATCCTTCCAATGTGTGTGATTTTTTAGTGGACCCTCTTGACTTATTTGGTAAATCATTGATTTAGTATTATTATTCCCTAATTATCCAATAGTTTCAAATTACAATTCCACACATGTTCTAATAATCATCAAGCATTAAATACCTAACCTTATCTTTTTCCATCATATAAATACCAAATTTGGTAGAGGGGGATATGGATCATTGACTAGGGAAATTAACATTAATATAATCTAAACCTAATATGATCACATTAGATAATAAAAACTTCAAATAGAAAATTGATACTAGAAAAAAAGAAAAAATAATGGATTTTTATTGAATAAAGCTAAAAAACTCAAGCATTTCATTTTGAACTAGCCTCCCACTTTCTTGATCACTAAAAAAACTAACCCTCTATGGTTTGGGCATTTAGTTGATATAGGAGAGGGGAGGCATCTCAATAATTGAAAATAAAGTAAAATAAAAGAATGTAGGAATCAGAGCACTAATAGGCCATCATCCAGAGCTTCCCCTTGTCAAGAGATCACTTTTACAATCCTTAAAGTACATCTATTTATAGGAATTGGAGGTTCTTGGGTAGGTATAATTACCCATAAATTAACTAAGAAAATCATTCTCGACCAACCTTGGGTCTTCTTGGGGTGTTTTCATCAATAAAATGGTTTCCTCTATCAATAATTACATTGAATCTACTGCTTTTTTGTCTCATAAATGTGATTAACATCATGAATAGTGATTTTATGATTTAAATTCTTTAAGTACAAAAAATATCATAAATTTTTTAATACATTGAAATATTTAAAGTATAATTCTGGATGTGTCATAGTTGTGACCATAAGCATCATTTTTTGACTTTTAATGTCAAGCTACCAGGTGTTTTTTATTCATTCACTAACTTCAAATCAAGAATTCCTTCTATTTTCATATTGTGAATAGTATATTTGTGATTGTTGGCACTGGAAAAAACATCCAAAGAATGAACCTAATGATTCAAAAAATAATCTAAGACCGTATCCTCTTACTCAAGATTTGATTTGACTAGTCAAGGATCCTGAAAGGATTCATGGATAAGAAGTTATGGTTGTTCAAACTCATGTTGGAGAAATGGTTCACGGATCCCATTCACGGAGCGAATTCATGGTGTTCTAGTTCATGGAACCCCCATCACTATCATTTGTAGGATTTATGATGTACTTTGTGAGTCTAATAGATCTTCTCCCATTCTTAAAGCCCAAATTTTCTTTATGAATCACTTTGAATCATTATGAAGCCCATTTCCTATAAAAAACCCTACTCATACCTTCATTCTAGAAGGAGAGACACCACCGAGTTTCATCCTCATGTTCTCAATTCATGATGATTGTGAGATTTGTGAGACCCTCTTCTCTGAATCCAATAGGCATCATGAAACATCCTCTATTATGTTCTTGAGATCCCACACCCTAGGTGGAGATTCCTTTCGCGAAGGGCTACACCCATGAGAAATGAATAAGGCCCTCTAATCCACTTGAGGCTTCACGAAGCATTCAGTCTATGTGAAGTGCTCCATCTCAAAATCACAACTTCTCTCCAATGAAAGGGAACCCTATTTCATAAATCCCCTTTGTGAGACCTGGATCTCTACTAATCTTCTTCAAAAAGGCCTATCCTTCATGAATATCCTAACTTTGTGCCCACTAGTCTATACCACGGGGGCTACACCCCTACACACCCACTCGGGATAAATGTTGGGATATATTCTCAGACCTCTATCCAAGTACCTTCACTACTATCACTAACCCCCAATGAAAAATGGAGAGTTGGATTATGAACATTTCGAGCTGAGTTGAGGAAAAATTTTATTATGCCCTTGTTCAGCCCCCACTTCAACCCCTGTAATACCATGATTTGAGATACTCTTGTACACTCTAAAAAACCTTGATGTTACCTACATCTCTGGGTCCCTTTCCCATATACAATATGAGATTATCATCTTTTATTCCATGAGTAACTTGAGTCAAACCATTACTCAAGAGTCTCCTAAAACCTCATCGTCTGGATCCAAAGTTGGGCTGAATCAGAAAGGGTTTCTCTTTAATAAGTCCCACACCAGCCATTTCTAGAAATATTATTCCTAATTATCATCACTAAATTACTATAAATTTTAGTATACCAAATATGAAAATCATAGTATACCTCTTGTTCTAAATAAGATATACCTTATGCACTAATCATAAGATGCCAACATTCCTCACTACATGACATTAAATTGTCTCATGCCTTATCACTCATGAATAGGATGCATCATGTGTCAAGCATAAGATTCTAATAACCCTCACTATATGTATTTAAACTATATCATGCCCCATATTAAATACAAAGGATTCCTCCTATGACTCACATGAGATGTATTATGCATCAGGCATAAGATGCCTCATCATGAGACGAACGTCATGCATCCACTATGGGAATCCTCCTAAAGTGTACTCCCCAAACTATATTCCCTTAAACAATTACCAAGTATATATTCCCTCATGACCTAATAAGAGGAAGACATGATGGAAATCTCCTTTCATAATCCCACACATACCATGTCCATTCATAAGATGTTAAACTCTAATCTTACCTCCTTAAATACACATGGGATTCCCTCATAACCTAACATGGGTAAGACATGATGGGAAGATCCTTTCATAGTACCCACACACAACATCCATTAACATGACATTAAATTGAAATCATAACTCATGCAATAGATATGGGATTCCCTCTTGAGCTGACATAAGGAAGACATGATGGTCATCTCATTACATAAGAACCACACACCTCATCCTACCACATGATGTTAAAATATGATATTACCTCATGAAATGAAATTGTTATTCCTTCATAGCCTGAAATTAGGAAGACAGGATGGGCATATTACATGCATAAGACACATTCATACCATTTCCCCGAATAGCTGTGTATGGACATCTTCCACACATATTCCCCATTCACATCATTACATTCCCATAGTGTCACCCAAGATGCTTCCATGCATAACCCCCATTCAAAACATTTCCACTCAATAGAGGATCATGGAAAGCTTCCACATGTAAGCCTCATTCACATCATTTTCACTCTATTGTGGCACCTAGGCAGCTTCCATGTGTAAGCCCCATTCATAACATTACTGCCCCATAGAAGTGAATGGGGAACTTCCATGTGTAAGCCCCATTCACATCATTACTACTCCATAATGGAACCCATGCAACTCCCATGCATAATCCCCAACCAAATCCTTACAGCTCCTAGATGTTCATGGGCTACTCTTTTCAAAATCCCCATCCACATGCCCAAATGGGCCTCCTACTCAAGTGTAAGACCCAACCATTTAAAACTGAATAGGCTTTGATTCCCAGCTATATAAGATATGTAACAAGCCTCCTCAATGTTCAAACCTAATGCTTCATCCATTCCATCTAATCCCAAAACTATATCCACATCCACCATAATTTTCTATGGGCCACCACATGTAGGTGAGATAATGACACCCACTAGGTAATATTCCATAAATAATTCCAATACCATCACTAGATGACACTCCTTTCATAGTGTGAGCATCCTTACTGCATGATGTTAAATTTCATGGATTGTTCATATCTCGTGAACTAAAACCGAAACATTGAACTACATGGGTATTGATCCCAGCCACCTAAATGAGGTATGTAGGATACCTTTTTGAGGTTCAATCACAACTAATGGTAAACCTTGGTTCCCCTCTCCTATGGATACACCTCCCTGATCCACCTCCAAGGGTGTCCAGATCAACCTTGACGGTGTGAAATCTTCTCTTTATGGGACACACCTCTCGGATCTTCATCCATTTGGAATTCTAATCCATCAATCTATAAACCATTAAAGTTCTCCCTATTAGGGATTTACCTCTCCGATCCACCTACATGGGGCCTCATAATCACCCAACTCTATAGGACGTTAAATCTTAGATCTACATCAAAGGGGTGTTCCGGACCAAAATTAGGTGGTCCCTCTTATGGACACACCTCCGTGATCTACCTCCATGAGGCATATTGGTCAATCAACTCCATCCCCAAAAAACGTTAAATTGTTTCCTAGATCTATATCTATAGGATGTTCCAAACTATCTCTACAATAATTTAAACTCACTACCTATCTCATGATTCTACCTCATGGTAAACATGGGATGTCTGGGGTGAAAGCCTTAGAAGATACATGACTCCAGTGTTAGATACCTCATGATTGATATGGTATTCCTTGGGTTTTGTTCCTAAAATTCCTCTATTATATTCCCTTATATGAGGAAGAATAAAGGTGTCCAATGTACACAACATCCAGAGATGCCCATACATAAATGTTGTTATCATCTACTCTGATGAATGGTTTTTGTCCATAAAAACCAATTGGAATGTATAAACAATAGTAGAAAAATTAACTGGTGTCTAAAAATAGATGGAACTGAGAGTGAATTTCACAAACATGAATCAAATCTATGAGTGATACCTGGACTAGAAAATGAGATCCAACGAGGAATCCATGGAAGGAGAAACTGACTTCCAGTAGTCTCATTTCGATCAAGGATCCAACATAATAAACCATGGTGGAAGAGGTCATCAACCCTTGGAATGAATGAATGATAGGAAACTATCTCAAGATCATCCATCATCAATTACCCATTATCATAAGGCATGGGAACTATAATCACCTTTTATTCCAATATACATCAATATAATTACTTTATAAAACTACCATTAATTACTTTTATCCTTATTGGAAAAAAATTAAACACAAACACAATGTTTCCACATCAAAGATAACCATTTCCCATGGTTGGAGTAGTGCCATCAACAATGGGACAAAAAACATGATTATTTGATGAAGTATATATTGTGACTTACACATGGTTTAGTGAGGGAGTTTCTATATCTTGATAGATATAATTTCCCTTATTCTTTGAGAAATTATTATTATGTTATTTTTTATAAGGAAAATCTGAATTCTTTTTAATTTTATAATTTTTGATATGAGGAAAGGTAAACACCCTAAGAGAGGGATATGGGTGAACCAAGGTATTTTAATAATGTTAAAATGAATCCTCACCAATGATATTATTCTATAGGTTAATATTAACACTCTAATCCCTAAAAATTTTATATAAAGTTATAAAGAAAGAAAAATTGATACAATATATTTATCAAGTTCACCAAATCCAATATAATAAAAAGATAATTCAATGATAATGTGTCACAAACCTTAAAAAGTAAGCACACTCCTTAAAGGTTCAAATTCATAGAAAAATAATATACCATCTATATTTACAACCCTCATTGAAATATATAAATCACTTTTTAGACAAACTTGAATATATCACTTCTTATACGAGTGCTTGTCACCTTGATCCACATAAAAAAGAGTGACTTTACACTTAATTGGTTAACAAATTATGTACTTATTGAGAGAATACATCTTCGATCAATTTTATCGATGACCTTATAGAAATTTTAGAATTCCATTTACTCTCATATATTCTACTCTACTATCTTACAGTCATGATCCACCCTCCATCTTGTGAAAAGAAAATATATCACACTTTAGATCTTCAAAAAATCTATTTCTTACCCCCATGAAAGTATATTAATCCTCCTAAATTTAATGGGGTAAATTTTTCTCAATTAATCCCTTAAAAATTTTATTTATATCACTCATTTATTTGTTGATTAATGTAATAAAAATATAAAATATTGAATGTTATGAATCTACTAATTCAACCTTTTCCACAATATGTATTCCATCGCTATTTCATGTATCATAACTCCATAGACACAACTATGATGAGTAGTTTATATATTCCAAATGTTTTGGAAAAAATATTTTATAACAGATACTTTTGAATCAACATCCCACCACATAACTTAGTGATAACCATGGTAGAACAATTCCTCATGCTAAACACCCTTCAAAACACCTAACACCATTATGATCTATCCATTTTCCTCCTCATATTTAAAAACATGAAACTCAACACACCATGGAACATAGCATAATGGTTATTTGTTTTACCAACTCAGATAGCCTTACTCAAGTCCTCTATGAAAACCCATATGTAAATAGTTCTCCCCTCTTTTTTCAATATAGATTCCAAAAATATACCATGATGTCCACTATGGTATGGTAATAATCAACATCTAGTTTCACCTATTTCCATTATTCATTAAAATTATATAACCTTGAACATGAATTATAAAATTACTAACATATCCTTCTTTATTTTGCATCAAAAAATATAAAAATCAAAATTTCATACACCATGACATGCAGTAACACTTCTACTTGTTTTTCATAGTTAATTTGTGACTTAAAAACATCATGTGACATGAAGTGGACCCAATACATAAACTATTTCAAAACCAATATGTCCATGTTCCTCTATTCCATAGAATGGTATTTAACCTACAAATAGAACATCCATTCATACTACCTATTAAAATTTTATATCCCTTCTTTAAGATTGTGTAGATCCTTTATAATCTCCATTATAAGTCCTCACCTTCTTCTCATCAACGAAAACAAACCGAAAAGCGTTTCAAGGGTATTTTTATAATAAAGTATCCCTTTAGGATTTCTAACAACACATTATAAAAAATTAAACACATCCATCATATTACCAATATGTATTACATTAAAAAATATGCCAATTATAACATCCCTTATTAAACCTTCCCCTTCGTTAAATGATACTTTATCTTGATGTTATTTATATATTAATTATATTCATGAATTTAGATATGATTTAAAAGATCTCATGTTATCACATCAAATTTCAATACAATATTTCACATTAACTCTCACATCCATAATTTCATTCTTCATTTGTAACAATTGATTAGATTCTTTATAAATTGTTATATATTCATCCTATACAGTTGTAATTATGATGCATTATATTTTATATATTTTATGAAAAAATATCAAATATTTATAATAAATATAACATTATCATATCGACTTGTAATCATCCATTGAACTAACCAAATCCTTAACTATATATCACAATAATTCATGTTATGATTTTCTATGATAAAATAACCCAAAATCTATAGTTCTATTGATATATTAAAAAATTAATTTTACTAATATCATTTGGATTTCCTTGGGATAAATTTGATACCATATGGATTAACATGTAGAAAATAAATTGTTGGGCCATTTCATTTTTAGTTGAAATATAATTCCAATGATTCTTTTATATTCCATCACATCGAGCTTCTTTTCATCATCTCTTAAAAATTTATTCTGGGTAACCATTACTGTTTCCAATAGCAAAAAATCATCTAGCATAAATACCTTAAAACATATTTATCAATTTTCTTGATAAATAAATGTACCTTCTATTCCTGGAGTTACCTATAAACATAGAAAAATGTTATCTTCCCAATCATGAATACTAAAATCTCACACCACATATATTTCCCAAATATATTGTACTACACATCATCCAAAACCCCAATAATTATGTCAACCACATGGATAAGAACTAATTTTTTTTCATTCTCTTTCATTTTATTTTGATAAAATCCGCCTTTATTAAATCCATGATTTATATGGTATTGATCAATCCTAGAGAATGAAGCTCTTAGTTCTTACATAACCCCCACAAAAATCCTTCTTCAATGGGAAATTTTTTCTTTATTATTCATTTAAATGAAATTATTTCATTTTCTCAATATAAACTCCCCCCTCAAGAGATCCCTTTAGGAATATTGATTTGATATCCATTTTAAACTATTTAAATCCTCTTTCTATTAACATTTCCATGAAATGTCAAATATTCAATAAGAAGTCAGTGGGTGAAAATGTGTCATCAACATCGATTCCATCAACTTGGGAATAGCCTTTACACATTTAAACATGTTTTTTAATCTAATTTATCATCTTCATTGTTTTTATTCTAAAATAGACACTTGGTTCTGATGAAATTTGTTTCTTCTTGCCTTGGGATAATTTCCCATGTTTATTTCTTCTCAATTTGGTCATGTTTATTATAAATTTGTCATCCCAATTTACATATTAAGTATCCTATACAAAAAAATAAATCTCTATTTGAGATAATAATGTGTTTTTATATAGATTTATCATACATTGTGTTTAGTTCAGAGCTATCATGTCCCTAATAAAATTTATTTCATTGATTTCCCCCCATATTCTTACTCTATTAATATCTTATAAACCTATTTTTATTTCTTCGAAGCTAGTGTCTTTTTCAAATTCTCTCACAACCCCATATTTCCCCACTAGGATTTTCATTTGAGCATCACCCACTTTTAATATTTCCTCACTGGTTTTTTTAATAATACTGCTCGCTAGATTTTGAAATCTTTTAATTTTCCACAATAATTAAATCTTGAATTTAAATTATTTCCCATGCCACTATTTATATTATTTATATTCCTTGATTTTAGTTCAATATCCAAGGAAAATACCATTATCCTCAAGAGCTTAAAATATCCAATTATTATCTTTTTTAGACCAAAGTACTTACTATCGAAGATTCAAATGTACTTCAATATTGATTTATCCCCATTATATATCTCAAAGAGTGTCATCTATTGATTTATAAATATAAAACATCTATTGGATATGTAAAATAATTTAACCACTAATTCTTTCCAATATTTATCTAATAGATTATTCTCTATGAAAATTATTTAAGCCATATTGTTTAAAATCTAGTTACTTCTCTCAATGACTCCATTTTATTGAGGATTCATCACTAATAAAACATGGTGTCTTATCATATGCTTCTCAATATATTCCTATAATTGATTGTTAATAAATTTTGTACAGGTATAACTTCAGAACATTCAAATTTTCATCTTGAGCATCTTGTCTACTAGTCTCTGTTACCATGTGATATGCATGAATACTTCAGACTTATAAGATGTAATAATTAGCTATTAATACCTATAATAATCATCATTAAATATAAATTAATACAATTTTCCATCCATGTAATTATATTATATTGGGGATTATAAAATCTCATTGATATCTCTATACACATCGTAGTGTGTCTCAGGTGCTCTCTTTCTCTTGGGGATTCCCTATGTTGTGATGGTCGTAGATTCAATCCCCCCCTCCATACTGAAGAGGGGGAGTTCTTCCTATAAATTCATTATAATCTCAGTCACACCCCTTTCCCCCTTTCTCTGACCAATATTCCCTACCATCATTCCAAGCTATATCGATCATCCTGAAGGTTCCAGACCTATTTGATGGTAGGCCTCAACTTGCGTTTCAACATCAGAGTTCAATGAAGCCTTGGTTGTTCTGAATCTAAACATTATGGGTCACCTCAATAGAATCAGACATTAAATTAATTTTTCAATAGGTTCATCTTCGATTATTGGGGTTTATCGGACTGGGAGATCATTAGAATCCTTATTAGACATAACATCATGATTAATTTTTCTTTGGATAAAGAATTGATCCTTTCTTAGTCTAGAGTACCTCAAGCCTATAACGTGTTTCATTTCATATTATTATAATGGTCTTATGATTTCAAAATGAAATGAGATTACCATACTTCAGTGATAAGGGTAAAAATCCTAGAACTCCTTATTTTCTAAAACCTCTCTATTATTCATATCCTTGGTAATTTGGTTGTCCAATAATTGTGTTTTGATAGTAGAAAAAATTATATTTTCTCCTCGATATACCCTCATATTTTTAAGGTTGATGTTTCCAAACTTCTGGTGGAGGGGGTTTGGATCACAACAATGGAAGAATTTTACTATAAATTGAAAGTGATCTGTATCCCATCTACATAATATTACTAATATTATAAACAAAAAGATCATCTATTCTCAACATATATCCATTATTTAAGAGACTGACATGGGGTGCTTGACTTGATAAATCGATATTTTCTAGGGACGGAGGCATTTTATGACCTTATAGTGGATCAGTTGGGTAAAAAGGATACCACTCGTGATGATCCAATCTATAAAAAAAGACCACAAAATTATGACCCAAAAGTTTTGGACATATTTAACCATATGAAACATAATTTGGTTGACCATAGGTCATCAGTGCTGGCCCTATATACACTATATGGTATTGAGGGGGTGCATGTAACAAATTATTTAGACACAAACTTCAACATTCCCAAACCTTCACCCTATATTGTGGGAGTTCATTTTGGAAATTGAACAGTACATGAGGTGGTGATACCAGTGAAAAGTAAATGAGGTTCATTGGGCTTCATGGACCATAATAATTTAATGCAGATCCCTCCAGTTGTACAAGGGGGTTATGTGAACGTAGTGAGAAAGACAATTCCTATAATGAATTTGTTAAATTTTAATCTCAGCAACCAATTTAAAGGTTTGGAAATTAAAGGCCTAGTTCAGGATCAATGGGATACATAATGGTAAGAGAAACCCACTAAAGGTAAAGTATTAGAAGTGGTAGATTCAGAAGACGATATTTCAATCCATTTATCAGCTGAAAGTATAGATTAAACAAAGAGTGGAGGAATTAAAATCCAATGGATAAAGAAGGGGAAGAAGGGAAATAGGGATTTGGGGAGTTTCAATATTTCCAAGGAGAAATCTAAATGGAACAAGGATTACTCTCACATAAAAAAACCAATGGTGACAAGGTATTACTAAAAGACTAGTTCTAAGGAGATGGCTTGTGAACTCACTGATAATGTCCTGAAATGGAAGAAGATTTTTAATATTTAGAGTGAAAAACATATGGATGAATGTATATATTCTAAGTGACAATAGAGGGATGGTGGTTTGGTGTATTATTTCTCTCTATTTCAGGGAGACTCTGTGGTTGTGGATTTTATATTTAGTGATGCCATCACTGATTTGGACATCCCCACAAATGATGTACTAGATGTCCCATAGTCATATATGGGTAAGGAGGATGGGAAAAATAAAAATATTTAGAGATTACTATTAACATTTAGGAATAAATACAGAAGATGGTTCTATATATTAATTCTTCTTAAGATGATGCCGACAGGATGAATTAGAGAATCATTCTTATGGATATAAATAAAGTGTTGTGTGTGTGGATCAATTAAAAACATCTCATTTTGAGAAGAGTCTTCAAAAAAAGGTATACAAATTTAAAGGAGTACATTCAGACATGGGACATGATGGAATATCATTTGGTAAACCCCATCAAGGATGATCCAGATACAAATGTAATTTATCTTCAGTGGAAATTATATAGTGAAATTTTTTCAAAAAACTGAAAACTTACCTTCAATGATTTTGTGATTTCTTTTGGTGTCTAATGTTTTTTTTGGATTGAAATTGTGAGCTTTCCCACTTTTTCCATAATATTTATTATGAAATAAAAAAATTAATTTTTAGTTAGTCATTAGAATATATTATCCCACATAAATTGACATGTATCAAATCAAGAAGTCTTATTGACTTTTTATATTTTGTCTTGTATGTATTCTGGATGATCTTCCCTTTTTGAGATGTATCATAGTTGTGAGTGTTATCATGTAATTTTTAGGGATAACATGGTATCTTAGATTCTTTATAAAGTATTTTGACAACATTATCACAAGTATCCATGATTCTTAGGTGACATCTTGATTGCTTATTCTTTTGATAGAAACAACCTATATTCTTCTCCACCAATGATATGTATATTCCCCTTCATTCACCTTATTTTTATCACAACTATACATTCTATTCATTAAATGATAAAATATTTCATGTTTAAATTCACTTCACACCCCAAGTCTCATGATTGATATACAAGTAGTAAATTGTGACCAAGGCTTTCAACCACCAGGAATTCTATGCACGTCAAATATTTCAATATTATTTTATCTTTTTTTGGATCCAATGACCATTAAATATTCATCATTTCCAAAAAGAAAAAAAATCTTCATTTTTGCATGATTCCCATGAAATGATTATGGTTCCATGTCATATGTGAAGTGTATATACTTTTATGGATTTACACTCAAGATCAATTTGTAACATTCAAAGAAACCTCTAAAAATATTCACCATTAGATTTTCCCTTCTTGATCCATGTTCACTTTTATGCTTCCTTTATTGATGAATGGGACTATTAGACATCCATATCCATCAAATAATCCTCATATTCAAAGGCTATAAATTTATTAAGTGTTTCTATCCCATGTGATGAAGCATCTACCTGTTGATATTTATTTTTTTAGGTCTCAATTAGAAAACATCTTTGTAACATTGATGTCTAATCTAGGGGTTTTTATCGAGTAAATTTACGTACAAAAAATAATTGTCACCAAATGTATACCAAGAATAAGAATTTATACTTGTCTTTTTTGTCTCTCTTAATCCATGAAATGCTTCTTTTTTATGGAACACAAATATTGTGTATTCCCAATCATTTTATAAAAATTACACTAGATTCACAGTGTATTATAATATGCCTTTAAGTCTCTATTCATGACCATTTGAGTCTTTCTTTAATCAACCAAATATATATTTTACTAGGGTGTGGGTTCCTATGACTTTATATAAACCACTAAAAAGTTATTTTTATGGTAATGATCCTTAATGGGAATGCATTTATCATTCAACAACTTCACCTATAAGAAAATTTCAATATCCCTATTGATTCATGTAAAAATCCTCACCTTTTTCCATAGCTGATACACTCTAATTTCCTGATGACCTATCCATAATTATAATTCTTAATATACCATCAAGATTTGTTTACATATAAAAAACATCACCTACAGGATATTTGATTCTTTGGACATTAAATTTTATTGAATTAGTCAACCAATCGGAGATGTGGGTCTACTCATCAATGTTCATCTCATGCTCAATCTCCTTTTATGAGTATATGATATTTCTATGTTTTATTAATTTAATACCAGTCTTGAAATAAAATATTTTTCCCTCTTATTGATTCATGTATAGTTTCATATCACAAACCACATAGTTTCATTTCTTTATTTTAACCTTGTAAAAATTGATTTTATCAACAGAATCTTCTAGTTCTCCATAAAAGTAAAATCATTCCTAAACCTTAGTTTTTTATCATCATTATACAGTAGTTATGATTTTTTTGTGAAAAAAACAAGAATTTCTTCACTAGGGTCCTTTAATATCTCATCTTAATCCACATCAATTTCTCTAAAGCTAACATTAACAAATGAAATAATGTTCTCCTCTTTAGATAATTTATTTTAAAAATTCCACTTTATTTTCAGATCCTTAAATGATTTTCTAATTTCTTATTCATCAATATCATTATCTCATAACATCTTTTTGAACATTTATAAAAAATTACCAAAATTTTCACCTTTAAATAAAGTATAAAAAAACATTCCTTTGAATATTCCATTACCTTGTTTGAGGTTTGAGGATAGGAAATACAAGAATTCATCAATTTCCATATCTTCACAATCATCTTCCGATCAATGCTTCTCTATCGCCTTAAACACCACCTATTGACAATTCTCCTTCATCAATGACTTGTTTTCATTATTCTTTATCTTGTATTTAATAAGATTTCATTTATGGTTATCCATTACCAACTATTTTGGGTCCTTGAATTTGAGTATTAATACATTCATGTTGAAACATAGTGGTAATATTTTAAGGATAATATTTATAAATTTGAAAACATTGGTGATTTATCTAGTTTTACATATATACTTTACAATTATGTTCACCCATTCCATTAATTTGTCGATAGACACATTTGGGTGCATCCTCAAACACTCATACTTGTTCCAGATTACCTAAAATATTACTTCACATAACATTTTATTTCCTTCATATATGTTATGTTTTTTTCCATATATCATGTGAGGAAAATCATGGAATCACCTTCAAGTAGTTAGACTTGGAATAAACACCATCAAATTTTTTAAATCTTTTATCATCAGTGTCAGGTTTACTTTTGAATTTCTATGGCAAAGATCTACTCTCTATTCTAGATGAAATCACCCGCATTGAATCTATATAGACAGATTTACCAAATGATATAAAATAGGTTTATATTGGATTAAACCATAGTTAGAAATTGTTTTCATCAAAGATAATAATTAATGTTTTGTAGAAACAAATTCCATCACTTGTCTAAGAAAATACTTCACTAAGAATATTCCACTTTCATACCACTTTATGGTCCTCAGTAAGGAAAATATCGTGATAGGGGGGAATCAAGGTATATTGATATTTAAAAAATGAACTATAACCAATGATATTATTACAAATGTTATAAATAAAAAACAATTCCTCACGGTTTTTATGATCTGATAAAGAAACTCTAAGAAGGAAACAAGTGTTGTACTTAGTTCACCCAATTAATGCTAATCCAAGGAGCATGCAATGAAAATGTACTATAAACCTGAAATAATAAGAATAATTATTATTGGTTGTAATTTAGAGTTTCCATATTAACCATATATGTTTATAACCCTCATTAAAATAAATAACTAACTTCTCTTATAAATATGGAAAGATCACTACCTCCATGGGTTCTTGTTTCCTTCAACCACATGAAAAAGAATGATTTTACAGTAAATTTTTTTTATCAGTTTTTATCCTATATTGTGATACCTCCTAGATATCATTTAAATGTGACTTTAAAATAATTATATAATTTCCTTAATAGTGAAATTTTCTTCTATATTATATTCACTTAAAGATCCTTCCTCAATCATAAGAAAAGAAAAAGATATCTCTTTTCATATCTTCATAAAGTCACCCTGTTACCCCTAGATAAATTGTTTAACATTATTAATTTAATATAGTAAATTAATACAAAATATTCCCTTGAAAATAGATCTCATATCACTCATTTAATTCCTAATTTATGCACTTGAGAGATAGAAGATTCCAATATGTATGTTTTCTAAATTAGCCTTCACCATGGTGTGGCCACCATTACCACAACATATTGTATGGATCCAAAATAGCCACAATAATGTGTTACCTATATATTATCCTTATTTTAAATGAAATTTTAATTTATACAACTTTTTAAATATACTCACCATGGAATACTGTAGTGATAATCACAATATGAAACTTATCTAAGAAAAATACCCTTCAAAATTCCCATCACTGTGCTCAATTTGGTTTTTTACACCACAACATGGGAAAACTGAATCAAAAAATTCCTTGGCCCCTAGAATAATGGTTTTTTAGATTCAAAACTTATCAATCCTAACATGAGTCCTCAACAACATCCAAAATTCCCATTATAGGCCTCCCCATTTCATATAAGGATTCTGAAAAAAACACTATGATTCCCTCTATTGTGTAGTCTTTATCAGCTTCCTATTACATCATTTCTTATTATTTAATAAAATTATCCACCCATTTCCATGGATTCCATAATTCATTAGTTGTCATTTCCTATTTAAAATATAGAAAACTCCAACTCATAATTTCATACACCATTTTTTGGAATCACCCTAGTTATTATTTTTTAATTGTACATTATGACCTAAAAATTTGATACACCACTGTAAGACCCTATAATTCCATGAAATTGTTTTTGAAAATTAAATGGGATTATTTAAAGACCATAAGAGAAGAAATCATGCGATTATTTGGCCTGAAGTGCCTGGAATGTTCCGTTGAAAAATGTTATGTTTTAAATAGCTTTCCTAAGCAGTTTTCCTGAAAAGAGTGGAATAACTCTTAAACAGATGCCCATATTCGAAATTAGAGTGTACCATTGCATTCTGGATGGTGGGTTTACCCTAGGGGATACTTAAGTTTAGTCGGCACGAACCTCCAGTGAGAAAACTCAAAAATGGCATAACCATAAAAAATTATTAAATAATATTATTTTATTTTTCAAATTCTTATAACTCAATAAAGGTGACTCATATTGAAAATCTGAGACCACTATTGGGCTTATACTGGTATGCTTTTTTTAGGAAGAGCCTAATATTGGTCGGCGTGGGTTAATAGTGGAAAGTAGTTTTTGGCTATATATAAAATTAATTAATAAAGTTATTTTATTTTCAAATACTTGTAACTCATAAATGGTAACTCGGATTGGAAATATGAGAGTATCATTGAGTTTATGAGGGTATGATACCCTTAGGAAGTGCCTAACAACAACCGGTGTGGGCCAGCTGTGAAAGTTGGTTTTTGGGACGTAACCGTAAATAAAATAATTTAAATATAAAAGTTATTTTATTTTTGTATCCTCATACCTCAAAAACGGTAACTCAGATTAAAAATATGAGACCAAAATTGAGTTCTTAATGAGATATTATCCTTAAGAAGGACTCAATGTCGACCGGTGCAGGCCGAGGGAAAAGTTATTTTTCAGACCTTATAAGGAAAAATAAAAGAATCATAAAAAATTTATTTTATTTGAAATTGTTTCTTTGCAACGTAGTGACGATATGACTATTTCATTTCAAAAATGAAACCGCATCATGACACTACAATGAAAAGTAAGAGAAATTATGTTTTGTAAATGGCATAGTGTAACGACGGCGACTCAGTGTAACAAAAACATTGTAATGTGTTTTTCCCATTTAATGGGATAACAGGAATTTGAGATCAGATTTGGATCTTGAAAATCCCTCAAAGTATCTAAATAAAAACTCTCCAACGACGAACTTCGATGAATCAAAAAGTGGAGAAGATACCCTTGGAGAGAGAATCGGAACCGGAGATCAATGGATGATGATGAACGATCATCCTTGAGCAATTTATTTTCCTAGGTAGGGGTTTGATTCTTTTCTGTGTGAATTGTTTTCCCACGTTCTTTATTTTAAATGAAAAATGTAGGTTAACTAACAAACAATTTAACTTGTGGTTAGATCATTCATGCGGGATGGTAAATGATGTGCGATAAAGGGGATATTTAATATTAGTGATTTTTATTTTATAGTTATTTTTAGTCCTGCTAATAAGCATGCATTCAAGTCAACATGAAAAAGACCCAGATCATTCTTTGGGTGTTCTTATGTGTGACTCCTTCCCTAGTCCACTTCTTTAGTCCTCCCCATTCTTCATGGTGTGACGGCAGTGGCACATCGACTGAGGAGGCACAAATCATAAGGGTCATGGCTAGGCAGGCCGCAACACCGGCGAGAGATTGCGACACAAGTTCGCGGCAGAAACACCAGGCTATTAAACCCAGCCATGAAAGTAGAAACTGGCTGAGGCAACATGATCATGGCGGGAGGAGGTGCGCTGGTAGCCCCCTGTGAAGGCAGCAAGAGTTTCCAACATGGAGGTCGGCAGCTGGTGGCAGGCAGGCGCGATGAAAAGCCGCAGTCTGTAGACTACGACAGTGATTTGGACCCACGGTAGAGTCGCAGGTCACGTGGAAGGATCAGTCTGCGTGATCGGACTCAAATTGGAAGGTAACACCGCTAGGGAACTGCGTTGAAGGAGTGTCCCATGTTAGTGGCCTACAACATGCGGAAAGACGGTGTCTTGCTTCTGTCGACTGGGTGCAACACAAAACGGATGCCCATTAGGCGTCCGGGCAGGGTGGGACCAGACCGCCATGCAGGCCAGGCCAGTGGCATAAACTGGGCTTTTGGTCATCTCGGGCTATAGTAGATTCGACCCACCAATGCGGACTGGGCTAATGGGACAAACCGGGTCTTTGGGTGGCCAGGGCTGGGAAAGAACAAACCCTTCAATTGAGGGCCGAACCTGATGAAACCGTGTCGCTGGGCAACCTGGCAGGCTAGACCCACGACCAAACCAGGCCAGTCCAGCACAACCCAATGGGCTTGGCTGAGCGACCATGCTGAACCGGGCTGGCCCAAACCCCATCGGGTTAGGTCATATGGGACCTCAGGGCTAGGTTGGTCGGGTCAGTCCAACCAGGTCGGACCAGGCCTGGACACAACTAGCCCATGTTTACCAAAATGCTAATAACTTTTAGATCGTGCGTCTGATTGATGCACTTTCTATGGTGTTAGGAACATTGTGATGAGATGATCCTTTCAGAATTCTCTAAGTGAGATTTTTTGGTAGTTGAGATTTGGAGATTGGCTTGAGGTGTATATTTTCCCAGAATCAAGTACACTACGTTAGGGAATCATGCTCCTGGATAAGACCTAAGGACTGCTAAAGAGTGTGTCTAAGTGACCTTGAAGACCAAGATGATAAGAGGCCCTATATTAACTAGCTACAAGAAGATATATGTGAACCAACTACAAGAAGATCTGTGTGAACCATCTACGAGTGGCCCTGTGTATACCAGCTATCAGCGGCCCTGTGTGGACCAGTTATAAGCGGCCCTGTGTGGACCAACTATAAGCGGCCCTGTTTGGACCAACTATGATGGCCTGCGTGGGGAGAGGCTATGTGTGACCATGAAGACCAATGGTGGGGAGTGGCTTTGTGTGACCTAGAAGACCTACAATACTCATCAGAAATGAGTACCTCAGCAGTCCAATGTGTTCTATGTACGACTGACAGTTTTTCCTTACGTACATTAGATTATACCTATGTGAGATGACAACACATTGTGAATAATTTCCTTTTTGTTCTTTACCTTGTGTTTTGGGATCCCTAATAAGTATTTTGTTACTCACCCCTACACGGGCTTCACCCGTACATGTTGTGTCTGGTGAAAACGACTAGCTCTTCGACAAAGACCTCGGCGTCTGGGGAACATGTGGTACCTAGTGAGATACAACAGGTAGGACGTACTTCCACAACTTATAACAAATACTCCATGATTATCTTTTAGGTGGGGTCTTCTGTGGACATCTTACATAGATATTTTTAGTCTTCTATTTGTAGTTTTTCTTTTGTTGGTCTTGTATTTTGGCCCATTTTACTTACAGCTTTTACCTTTACTTAGTGGTTTTTTAGTGGCATGAATGTTTTCAATTCCAGCTATTTTGGATATGGTTGTGTGTGTGTGTGTACAAGTATTTAGGAAAATTCCTCCCATTCATGGTATAATGTCTTCGGTACTTATCGCCAGCCCCTAGCATTTTGGAGGTTGGCTTGGGGCAGTCACGGAACAACCCCGAGGGACGGGTCATGAAAAAGTGGTATCAGATTGGGTTGGTTCTACCAGAAGAACTAAGAGTCTGTAAATTTTTATGGGGCAATAGTGTTAAGTGTTTTGAGTTTGTCTTTGAAGTTAGGGAGTCTAGTGTTGGTACAACGACTGATTTATCCATACACTGGGACCTTGAATTCTATTTTTTGACCCGGTACCTGAAAAAACTGGTTTCATTATTCTTTGAATGTTTTATCATGATATTTATGAGCCAGAGTTAGCTCACCAGGTATAGTTTATTAATCGTGATTCATATTGATCTCTTTCAAGATGCCTCCATGCAGACATCCATCTAGGATTCTAGTGCGGTACCATGAGGATGGTCCACAGAGTGATGAGGCTTCGGTACATGGACCTTTGCCCGAGATGGTACCTTCAGGCAGTGTCCCAACGATACCACCACCCATTGATCAGCAATTACTACCAGTGATACCGGTATAAGATGCATATAGGCTCAGTGCTTTACATGAGTTCTAGAGACAGATACCTCCCAGGATCAGGGGACAGACAGATCCTCAGGTCGCTAAGGATTGGTCAGAGGTGGTGGCGCGGGTCTTCCGCTTAGTGAGGACGACACTTGACCATATAGTGGTTCTAGTCATGAACCTTATGTAGGGAAATATATGTGCAATAGGAGCTAAGAGAGAAATAGGAGGTGGTATAAATCTCAACAGGTTACAACCACCACCCCAATGAGGTGCACACTAGGCTCATGGGGATGGAGGGTAGGGGAAGGGGGTAACAACAGATGTTTTGAGTTTTCAGTTCCTTATAATGGTGGATGCGTATGAATACATCTTTCAAGAGTATGTTCCAAGACTACCTCCTCACATAGTGGTAGACTTCTGCATTAATATTTACCCTGAGATGAAACTGATATCTACACCTTCAAATTGAATGGCTCCCGCAGAGCTTAGGGAGTTGAGGGTACAGTTAGAGTATTTGTAGAGAAAAGGGTTCATAAGGCCCAGTGTTTCACCATCAGTAGCCCCAATGTTGTTTTCCAAGAAGGTAGACAGAAGATTGAGGTTATTCATGGCATTTTGACACCTGAACTAGGTGACTGTGAAGAATAAGTATCCTCTACCAAGGATTGATGACCTCTTTGATCAGATGAAGGGAGCAAGATGGTTCTCAAAGATAGACCTCGGAACAGGATATCAGCAGCTTTTAGTATGAGATGAGGACATCTCAAAGACATACTTTCGATGTTGATACAACCACTACGAGTACGTGGTGATGCCGTTTGGTGTGATGAATTCCCCAGTAGTTTTCTTGGGACTCATGAATTGGATTTTATAGGCATTATTAGACCGATTTGTAGTGGCATTCCTTGATGACAAATTAGTGTATTCAGTGTATGAGGAGGAGTATGCGATACAACTGAGGTTGGTACTGGATAGACTTTGAGAGAACCAACTTTACAGAAAGCTCTCGAAGTGTGAGTTCTGGATAGGAAAGGTCCAATTCCTAGGATATGTCATATCAGAGGCTGGAGTTGTGGTGGATCCAACAAAGATCAAGGTGGTGCTTTCTTGGGAGCCACCCAAGGGCATTACCAAGGTGCGTATTTTCCTTGGGTTGGATGGGTATTGTTGGAGGTTTGTTTTTCAACTTCTCTAGAGTGGTATCACCCATGAAAACGTTGACGAAGAAGAAAATAAACCCTTCATGTGGATAGAATGATTCTAGTAGAGATTTCAGTAGTTGAGGTAGAACTTGAAGAGTGATCATATCTTGAGGCTACCAGAGGAGGGTCCCGACTACATGGTGTACAATGAATTATCAAGAATTGGGATTGGTTGTGTCCTGAATTTGGTACAACCAGTGATTTCTTATGGCTCATGATTGTTGAGCCTGCATGTGTAGAACTATTTGACTCATGACCTTGAGTTGGTGGTGTGAGTCTTTGAACTAAAGATGTGGCAAAACTACCTTATGGTCGAACGATTTATCATCTACTTTGACCACAAGAGTCTCAAGTATATATTTTTTATGAAGGATCTAAACCTGAGACAGAAGCATTGGCTAAATTTCTTCCAGGACTATGACTTTGAGATAGTATATATTTATAGGAAGGGGAAAGTGGTGGTAGATTCTCTCAGCAAGAGATCGAGTTCACCACTACTGAGCGAGGCCTCATAGTAGTTTGCCTCACATAAGATATCCTTTGTGGGTAGAGATGAGGCATCTTATCTTCAGTCGATGGGGGTTTTCCCTCCACTCTTACAGTGAGTCGGGGAGGTGTAACTTGGAGATTCCAGCTGTGAGAACACATATGCCTAGATGTCCATAGGGCATGGCCATGATGGATATTTGATAGGTTAGGAGTACATCAAACTTTTCATAGGATGCACTATTATACCATTGGAGTTATGAGAGTAAGTGTTGACAGAGTTCCATACATCCCTTTTTGTGGTACATCCAGGTATGGTGAAGATGCACCAGGACCTCCGATGTTAGTACTGGTGGCTGGGGATGAATAAAGAAGTGGTATATTTTTTCTCAAGATGCATCAATTGTCAGTAAGTATATGTTGGGCACCAAGTTACAACAGGATTGACACAACCCATCAAGGTACTAAAGTGGAAGTGGGATGGAATATCGGTATACATCATGATGGGCTTACCACGTACATCCAGGGGGAACAATACCATTTAGGTGATCATAGACATACTCACCAAGTCGGTGCACTTCCTACCCATTTGAGAGTAAAGTTTAGTAGAGATCTTGGGAGGCCTCTACGTGTAAGAGATAGTTCAACTCCATGGACCCCATCTATGATAGTCTTATATTGTGATGAATGCTTTACATATCAGTTGCGGAAGGGGTTGTAGGAGGATTTTGGGACTCAGTTACGATTGAGAACATCATTTCACCAACATACTGATGGTCAGATAGAGCAGACCATACAAAACTTGGAGGACATGCTTCATGCTTGCATCCTTGATTTTTTTCATAGTTGGGTGGACCACCTACCACTGGAGGAGTTTTCATACAATAATAGCTACCACCCCACCATCAGTATGGCACCATTCGAGGCACTTTACGGATGGCCGTGTAGGTCACCGTTATACTGGATATACCTAGGGGAGTCAACACTCATGGGTCCAAAGATGGTACATAATACAACTGAGAAGGTACAGGTTATCTGAGCGTGGATGAAGACTGCATAGAGCTAATAGAAGTTCTATGCTGACAGGCGATGGAGACCCTTAGAGTTCAAAGAGGGGGGCCATGCATTCATATGGGTCTCTCCTCGATGAGGGATACCGAGATTTGGTTAGGGAGGAAATTTATCTCTGAGGTTCATCAGACCTTTTCTCATACTACGTAGAGTGTGTGAGGTGGCGTACCACTTGGCTCTACTGCCACAGTCAGAGAGGGTGCACGATGACTTACACGTATCCCAACTAAGGAGATATGTGCATGACCCTTCTCACGTCATAGACCATAGCGAGTTGGAGATTGAAGATAGGGCGACATTAGCGGAGTACCTGGTGGAGATAGAAGATCGATAGGAGAGGATCCTTCATGGAAAATCGATTCCTCTAGTGTGTGTTCACTGACAACATAAGAATCTCTAGGAGATAACGTGTGACCAAGAGTCTTAGATTCTTGCTCAGTACCTCCATTTGTTTTCTTAGCCCTTATTTGGGATTATAAGGACATAAATCCTTAAAGGGAGGAGTAATTTAATACCTCATAATTCCATGATATTTTTTTATGGGGATTAAATGGGATTATTTTGAGACCAGGTGTTGAGACATCATGTTCTTCTGAGGCCTAGATTTCCCAGAATGATCTGTCAAAAAATGTTATGTTTTAAATAGCATGTGTGAGAATGTTTCCTAAAAATGTAGAATAACTTTTAAATGAGTACCCAGATCAAAAAACTGAGGGTATCATTGCGTTCAGGATGGTTGGTTTAACCTGAAAGTGACATAATTTTAGTCAGCGCGAGCCTTTAGTGAGAAAACCCAAAAAATGGCATAACCATAAATAAAATAATTAAATAAAATTATTTTATTTTTCAAATCCTTATAACTCACGAATGGTGACCCGAATTCAAAATCAGAGACCATTGTTGAGCTCGTGAGGGTATTATTTCCTTAGGTAGAGCCTAACATTGGCTGGCACAGGTCAATAGTGGAAAGTGTTTTTTGGCCGTAACTAAAATAATTAAATAAAGTTATTTTATTTTGAAATACTTATAACTCATAAACGGTAACTCAGATTGGAAATATGAGAGTACCGTTGAGTTCATGAGGGTATTCTTCCCTTCGGTGGAGCCTAACATCAGCCAATACGGGTTGGTTGTGAAAGTTGGTTTTCGGGACGTAACCATAAATAAAATAAAATAAATAAAAGTTATTTTATTTTCAAATCCTCTTAACTCACTAATAGTAACTTGGATTAAAAATACAAGACCACTGTTCAGATCATAATGAGATGTTCTCCTTGAGTAGGACTTAACCTTGACCAGTGTGGGTTGAGGGAAAAAATAAATTTTCAGACATTTTAAGGAAAAATAAAATAAAATTAAAAAGTTTATTTTATTTGAAATTGTTTTGCTACAACGCAGCGATGAGCTGTCAGTTTCATTCCATAAATGGATCTGCATAACGAAGCCACAACACAATGTAACAGAAATGTTTTTTCATAAATGAAACAGCATAAGAGTGGTGGATCAGCATAATAGAGACGATGAGATGTGTTTTTCACATTTAATAAGATAATAGGAATTGGATATCATATTTGGATCTTGAAAATCTCTCTGAGTCTCTAAAGGAAAACTCTCCAATAAAGAATGTCGACAAATAAAAATGTAGAGATGATATCCTTGTAGAGAGAATCCGAACCTGATATCGACGGACGATGATGAACGATCATCCTCAAGCAATATCCTTTCCTAGGTAGGGGTTTGAAAAGTATCTATGTGAATTGATTTTCCCCATTCTTTATTTTAAATGACAATGTGAGTTAACTCAAAAACAATTTAACCCGTGGTTCTATCATTCATGCGGGTTGGTAAATGAAGCGAGATAAAGGGAATATTTAATCTTAGGGATTTGTTTTTTATAGTTCAAAATGATCTTGCTAAAAAGAATGCATTCGTGTCAAAACAAAAAAAGACCCAGATAATTATTTGGGTATGATTATGTGTGAATAATTACCCTATCCATTTCTTTCATCCTCCCCATTATTCATGTTGGAATGGAAGTAGATCATTGGATGAGGAGGCACCCAGAAGAAGGGTTGCGGCTAGGCAGGCTTCGACACTAACAAGAGACCACGGTAGATGGTCACGATGGAAACACCAGGCCCTGACACCCGACCACGGTGAAAAAAACTGACTAGGGTACCCCAAACACAGTGACAGGTGAGAGGTGGTAGTAAAAGATGCCAGCTGAAAGATGCGGCACAAATCCATGGTCCGTAGACAGGGGCACAAAGTCGTGGTCTACAAACCGTGGCAGAGAGCTAGACCCGCGGTAGAGCCATGGGTCACATGGAAGGACCAGTCTGCATGATTGGACCGTCTCTAGAGGGCGGTGTCGCTCATGAACTTTTTTGGAAGAGTGGCCCACGTAGGTGGGCCGAGTCATGTGGAAAGGGGGCAGCTAGATTCTATCATCCACATTCATCCTGAACCGTCCTCCCAACATGAGTCCAGGCAGGGGGATAGGGCCGCCATGTGGGTCGGGTCGTTGGTGTGAACCAGGCTGTTTGGCAGCCTTGGCTAGAGAAGATTCCACCCGCCGATGTATACAAGGCCTACAATGAAAACTAGTCTATTGGGTAGCCCAGACTAGGAAACAACCAGGCCGCCAGTTGCGGGAAGGGCTATATGAAACCGAGTCACTGGGTGACTTGGTGGGCAGGACCCATGAACGAACAGGGATAGGTCCATCAATTCCCAATGGGTCTGGACTAGTGGCCAGGCTGAACCAAGCTGGCCCAGACCCCACCAGATTAGGGTCGAACTGGCTGAACTGGGTCTGGTCATGTGGGACCCCCAGGCCGGGTTGGTCGGGTCGGTCTAACCAGGTCGGACCACGCCCAGACAAAACTGGCCCCTGTTTACTATAATTCAAGTATCTTTCAGACCAGGCATCCAATTGACATGTTTTCTATGGCATTGGGACCCTTGCGATGAGATGGTCCTTTTGGCATGCTCTATGTGAGATTTTTCTGATAGTTGAGCTTCAACAAATGGATTGAAGAGTGGCTTCTCTCAGAATCATGTGCAATACGTGCTGGAATCCTGTGGCTGACTGAGACTTGATGACTACTGACAAGTGGGTCTAAGATAACATACAAGACTAGATGATAAGTGGACCTATGTGTACCATCTACAAGAGGCTATAAGTGAACCAGCTACAAGAAGCTCTATTTAAACTATCTACAAGAGGCTCTGTGTGAACCAGCTATAAGTGGCCCTATGTGGACCAGCTATAAGCGGCCCTATATAGACCAGCTATAAGCATCCCTATGTGGACCAGCTATGATGGCTTAAGTGGGGAGTGGCTCTATGTGACCTGGTAGACCCACATTGGGGAGTGGCTCTGTGTGACATAGCAGACCCGCGGTACTCATTAGGGATGAGTATCTGATCAGTCCAAGGTGTTTAGTGTATGACTGCTAGTTTTTCCTTACATACATTAGATTATACTTGTATGAGATGATATTACCTTGTGTATACATTACTTTGTGGTCTTTACCTTATATTTAGAGACCCCTACTGAGTATTTTATTACTCACCTTTTCTCGTTCTCCACCTACACATGCTATGTCTGGTGCAGACGATAAGTACTTCAACAGAGACTTCGGCATCCCAGGACCGAGCAGCACCCAATGTGATATGACAGACAGTACATACTTACATAGATTCCGAAAGCCACTCCATACCTATCCTTCATGTGGGGTCACTTTTGGACATCTTACCAAGATATTTTGTACTCTCTTGTTTTCAATTTGTCTTTTGTTGGGTTTGTATTCTGGCCCATTTGACTTACAGTTTGTACCTTTAATCAGTGGTTATTTAGTGGAATTTATGTTTTCCTTTCCAGCTATTTGGGATGGGGTTGTGTGTGTGTGTGTGTTCCTGCATACAGGTACTCAGGAAAATTCCTCCCACTTATTGGATAACGCCTTCGGTGCTAGTCTCCAGCCCTTGCCCTTTTGGAGGTGGGCATGGTGTAGTCACAGCACAACCCCAGGGGATGGGTCGTGACAACCACATCATAGAACCAACCTACTCAATGTTTAAAGCCACCATAATCATGGTTCTATATTCCATGAAAAGGTCTCTAAAAAATGAAAAACAATTACACTCTAATTACCTCTACACCACCTATATCCCTTCTTTGAGACTATATAGCTTCTTTATAAACACCTACGAAATCTCAAACATCTTCCAATCAACAAAACCAACTCCACAAGATTATTAAGTTATTTTTTTCAAAAAATAAATAAAGTTTTTATAGATTTAATTTTTTAATATTTTATAATATTATTATTTAGTTAGTTAGACTTATTTATGATGGATATACAATTTGGATGCAAATAATATTTATATTGGAAATTTAAATCTATCATAAAGAGTATTTAAATTGTAATTCAAATTCCATCACAAATAGGTTTGTAGGAAAAAAGTGAAATAGATTATGAAGTCCCTAATAAATTAAATATGTGAATAATAACTATTCACATCATAAATTTTTTGATAATTAATTTAATTGTGATGTACATCATCATACATCAAAAATAAAATTATAATAAACTGTTCGAAATGATTTTCGTAATCGATGTGAAATATCATTTTTAAAATATATCCATTTCCATCAAAAATAGTATGACTATCATATTAATTTCCATAGATCATTGAAAATATGAGTAATTTCAATGTGTTTTTTTATGATAGACAATTTTTTAAAGATTTATATCACAAATAAATTTATTTTATCGGAATTTATTGTAGAAAAAATTATTATGATAGTGGTTTCTATTAACTCACTATATATATATATGTATTTACTACAACATATTTATATTACCATATGATAAAAATCAGACCCATAAACTTTTTAGTATGTAATGTCTTTGAAGTTGAATAGTTTGAATAATTTGAATAGTTAAAAATCATATTCCTAATGTTTTAATCTTTGAGCATATCATAACTCCTTAAAATCACAACATAAAATGTTAAAATATCATTATATATTTTCTACTTATAGCTCATTCTATGTAAATTATCATCATTATTAAATCAAATTTCTTCAAAAATATTCCCCAAAATCATTTCATAATTAATGTAACTATTTACATTATCATTAACTAACAAATCCTAATATTAGTTAGGATAAATTTATGTTTACTTTCTTATAGTAACTAAATGTAAGACACTAAATTTTTCTTTATTACCATACCCAAAAATATGTTATGATAATAAGTGAAATTAAAATTATATTTTTACTGGAATACTATTTTACTTGTTAAATTTTAACTTATTTACATCAAAACATACTCGAATAATCCTCTTAGACACTACCCATTTTAGAATATAACACTGTGATACACAAACTCCATTTTGTTTTGAAAATAAAACTTATTTCCTTTTAGTAAGTTTGTTTAATAAATGAACTATTGAATCTATATCATATATAGAGTTTTATATGTTATGATTATTTTCTTTAAAATAAATTTATACTATAAAATATGACATTTATGGTGGTGGAATTCTAATTCCTTATGTTTTAACAAACATCAGGATAACCCATTTTATCCTTGTTAAATCATTTTCATTCCAATATTATTCCTAAAAACATGTTATTGAACTTTATGAATCATAAACCATCTATATAGAAACATTTATCTCAAATCTTTCATAAAAAATCATTTTTAGAAAACATATTCTCAAGTAATATAGGAAAAATTAGTTGAGGATACATAGTCTTTACTTAGATCCATCCTCATGTTTTTAGTGATTGGTATTGCACTTGTTTTTAGTATGTGGTTGTTTCTGTTGGTTTTTTCATATCATTTAACATTTTATAATATTGATTTCATTATATATATATATTTTATAGTTTAATATTTCATGAATTATTTGTTGGTTATATATGTGTGTTAGCTATTGATAGGTTCTATAGAGGTAATTCTTGTCATATTGTATAGATACTTCAATGGTTGTTGTTATCCTCTGGAATTATGGAAGTGTTCAAGATCCAATGATCCAAGAAATAACATATTTATATCAGAGTGTTAGGATAGATTATTGATTTATGGACTATAAGGATTCATTGGAATAGTCTAGATAAAGTCTTACTCAGGTTATCAATTACATGAATTAACAATAGTGGACATTATAAATGATTTAGTAGCTGATCTATTCTTGAGAATGAATCAATTTGATTACACATTATTGAGACCTTAGTATGTGAACTTGGGTTGTAATAATGGGATCATAAATCATATATTCATTTTTCACTATTTTCCCATGATGTGTTAATTAGATAAGAGTAAAATTTATTTGAACTGAAGAGGTAGAAGATTTTTGGACCTCATAACCCTTTTTATGAGTTGAAGTTCATGTTTCTATCTAGGTGATAGTGTGTAGGGACTACTAATATTGGGATATTGTTTTTTCATTAGTAGTTATTGTTATGAGATGATATAGAGATGAAAGATGGTACACATTGGAATATCTCTAAATAAAAGATTATATAGAACCTGATGAGACTCTAATAGTGGTCCTACTATATAATTCCACAATTTCTTAGTTTTATGATAGATAATTATTCATTGTAATCTATAATTTTTTTTACGGATGTGTAGGAGTTTCTTTGGAATTTTAATCCCTTTTTTGAATGATATTTTAGATTATGTGGACTTTAGTGTAAATTTGAGGATTATATTATTGATTTTTCACTTATCAAAGTATCAATAGTGGTTGTTTTGGAGTTTTTGGATCATTGTGATCAGAGTATCATAGAAGAAGAGTGGTGTTAAGTAAGATATAATATGTAGTTATGAAATATTTTCTGAGGAAGTTCATCATGTGATATAATTTTTCATGGTTCATAAACATGTGTAATACACTGAGGGGAAGTGGTTAGTGCTTTTTTTCCTAGTTCTAGGTGGGGGAGGGGACTCCACTTGAGAATGATCTCCAATTATTTCTATTTTGGACAATAATATCTATTGGTTTGAGGATCAGTGAAATTTCATGGAATGTGTTATGGGGTTATGTGAGGATCCTGATCAAATTTATGGTGATTCTTCTCATGGAATATTCATTATAGCTACACTAAGATATGGTGATATGATAGAGTATATAAAAGACCATTTGAGGTTATTTTTACAAGCATGATATGACCCCCTTAAAATGTTGCATCATAGGACTCATTGAGATATCCACTATTGTGTTCCATGGATAGAGGAAAATAGAGTCAATGCGAGGTCACCCTTAACAAAATATTCCTCTATATATCGATCATGATATGAATAAACCTTAGTCTTTATATTGAATAAATATTGATATATAATTATTGATGAATTAATTCTATTGAATTTCATGAAATATGATGTGGTTGGAAGATCATGATCATCGAGTGTATTGCGAAGATTATGGAAAGAAAATGTGATTAGCATTACCTCCTTCATGTAAATCTAGGGATTCGAGTAATCACCTTAACTAGCGGTCCTATATATATGAGTAGATAAAAGGAATATTTTCTTGTTTTGAGTAATTCATGAACCTTATAAACATGAGAGGTTAATAGTGGATGGTTGTCATTATTGGGGAGAATAAAAAACCCATGTGTGAAAAGGGCATCGTTTATTTAAGAGATACGTCATGGGTATGAGATAAATTAAGTAGATATTTTCATTGGTTGTGTGACTATCCATTCTATGAGAAATTATTTATTAGAAAAAATGTGTTGATAAGAAAACTAATATCTATTTCTAAATAATCCACTAATCATCATCACATATAGTTTAGTTTTCCGTTTAATGTTCTTTTTTACTTTGACAACTAGCTTCACATTGAGGGGTTTATTTGCTTTTCATCATTATTGGTTCAAACATTTGAGGAACATTGGAGGAAACCATGATAAAACTTAGAGTAAGGATTTTTCAATATGAATATAATGTGATCCACTAAAATTGATCTAATATACTAATAGGCTATTGATGAGATCATTTGGGATTTATATTAGTAGTTAGTTTATCCATTAGAGGATAAATTAATATGTGGGATTTCTATATAGGCCTATGATATTTTCTGGCATTGAGTTTATGTAGTATTTGTTGGGTCATTTCGCAATGAATATTTATTAAACTTGGTCTTTGTTTTTAACTAATTGGAGGTGGTTAATATTGATGTTGATTGAGATCATGTGTACCCTTGTAGAATCCCTAACCTATTCAACAAAGGTGGGGTGATTGGTGATATTTTCCAAAATGAATGATAAAAACTAGTGATTTATCAATAAATGTGTTGAGTGACCTCACAATTGTGATTGTTCATAACCCAATATCAAGATTTCTATGGTTGAGAAGTAGTGAAAGAGATTACTTTTAGTTAGTTGTTTGTGATTACCGAAGTTGTTGAGCCTTTTGAAAGATATGACAATGTTTGTATCTCGATTGGTTGTTCTTCTAACTTATCCTTGAAGGAATATTTTTAGCTAGATAGCTCAGTATGAGGAATCATGTTCTTGATATATACTCCTTAGATTGTGGAGAGTTTTCCAACAGTAGGATTGGCAGTTGTTCTTCCAATTTCATCTATTTATTAATTAATCAATTTTCCAACTATGATGTTTAAGATTGAGATAGTTGATGTGGTTATAGATACATGACAGTAGTATGGTAATCATTTCCATTAATAGTAATTATATTATTAGCATATAAAGGGGAGTCCATCATTATATTTTTTCAATTTGGGAGTGGAACACCTTTGAGGCTAGTATTTGTGGTTTTGAAATGTGATTTCAAGATTAGGACACCTAGGGAGGTATAATATATCAATGGTGTGGTTCTTATTTGTCCTTTACTCATTCATGTAGAATCTAAGGCTATATAGTAGAGGATATTTTTTAGTTTTTCGATTTTTTTATCATTCAATATATTGACGGTGTTTCCTTGTGGTCCAGATCGAATAAAGTAGGGTAACCTAGACTGGTCAAGACCATCTACTCTAGATATGATCTTACACATCATTGGTGGTGTTGGAATAAGAACCTTGTTTTGAGATGATAAAGTGTTTATGTTCCCCTTTAATACCTTTTCCTAAACACTCTTTCATTTTGTGTGTTAGATATTTGGTTTATGTGACAGCGGTAGAGTTGACGTGAACTATTTAATCATGTGTTTATGTTTTTTTAGGTCTCTATTAAATGTTTAAATAAAAGTTCTCACTGTATATTATTGTATTAATGAACAACATATGTTTCAGGGTTAATGTTTCTATGAATTTTTATATGAACTAAAGATAGATAGCGTATGGATGGAAGGGTTTTTATAATAATACCTTGATAGATTCTCATATGTGTTCTTATGGTTTCATTGATGTCGGGACCTGGATGGGATTAGGTTATCTATTCCTATAAAGTGGTTTCAAACCATTTTATACATATGGATATTTTTTATAAGAAGATAAATGATTTTTTATAATGTCCTTGCCTCTCATATTTCCATACAACCTATATCTATAATGGAAATTGAGGAATGGTTGATAATGTATTGTGTTGTGCATGATGTGGTTTCTTTAGCTTCTTGGTTTTATAACCCACATTGTTTCCTTTTCAATTTTGGAAAGTATTAATGATGTAAGAATTTAATTAACAAGATTCTATATTAACCAAGACTAGTCTGATTTTTTTACCTTTGATGTTCCACATCTTAGAAATGAGAAAATGTTATGTTTTTCTTAAAAAATTAACTCATAAATATTTTCATAGAATTTTTTTGATCTTGAGTTAAGATGGCCATATTTATGATGGATTTTGTTGATATTTAAACTAGAGTAAAATATAAGGTATAATAAATATTTATTTAATAAATATTATTTTATTCCATGAGTTAGAATGTTTAAAAATTAAATAGAAACCTTTTAATATAAATTATGAAACATTGTTTATATTTGGAATATTATGTTTAATCTTGGGAAGATATAATCATTTTTAGGGTCTTAAGGTCTGAACTAGGCCCTCTATAGACTTTTTTTTACTATTTCCTTAAAATAATATTTTACAGAATAAAAAATAACTCTTGATATCCCAAAATTATTGAGGTGAAGAGTTTTGTATTTTTTGTTGAGGGTGATGAATAATATTAAATAATAATATGGTGTATCCTAATAGTGTTTTTAATTTCAACACTCTGAAAGTGAATGCATACAAATATAGAATACATGTAGATTCCAGCTCTACAGCTAAAATGTATCACTAATGAAGACTAGATGTTTTACCAGAATAATATACGTTTTGTTTTCTACAAGTAATGTAGTGGATAATACACATATTATGATTATTGATTTTACCATTAGTGTGAATTGAAAAAAAATTATTGGAGCTTGAAATGAAACTATCGACTACATGTTTGTGCTAATGTTTTGAGAAATCATCCTTATGTTTTTAAGTAATACAATATATGTTTTATGTTGAACTATAACATGGTTTATAATTTAATGAAGATTGGTTATAAAAAATATACAAGATAAACTGAATCAAATAGATTCTAGATGAAGTTGTCAACACTACCAAAGGGAGATACACTTTATGGAAATTATATGATGAATTCATGAAATAGATTTCCAGATGCAGGATAGAGTACAAATAAAAGTTTAAATTGTAGATAAGAACCTAAGGGTGAGAAAAATAATCTAGAAGAATAATTCTAGAAGTTGTGGTTATAGGTTAGAAGAATCTGTGATTTATCTATAATAATTGAGCATGGGAAGAATCTTACATATTATGTAAGATATATGAATGCATGCAGAATATATTTTATACACAACATGGAAGATTTTATTATTGAATCATCCTTCTTTAAGAATAAATATTTCTTACTTAAAATTCACATACACTATAAATCATTAAATTACTAAAATTCATAGGTGTATACTGAAGTAATTTCTTTATACATGAAATTCAATAAGAAGAAACATAAAATATAATCCAATTAGCTAAATTTTTGAAGATGAATTATAGAATATGATAAACAAATTTTGTTGTAGACTTTTTTTTTCATTAAGGTATTAAAACATCATAATTATTCATGAGTATATTTTTATTAAAGAATATTTAATTTGGTGAATCCATAGGAGGATTCATGAAGGATTTCTAGAAATTAACAAGATAAACCAGTTGAGGTACTAAGGTTCATAGTCAAGATAATAATGAGACCTATCATTGATATATTTGGAAGATAAATTTGGATATTGAATAATTTATTGTTAATGATGCTCTATGATTATCATGCATAAAACAATTTAATACTGAAGTTAAAAAAATAAGGTGGTTAATGCTAGGTACTATAATTTGAAAAAGTCACTAATTCTTATGAACATTAGTTGATGTAAATCCAAATTTATAGAGTAATAAAGTTACTATAGATTGATTTTGGAAATGTATAAAGGAGTGTGATGGGGAATATTAGATGTGATGAATATATAATGATCATATAATGATTAGATCAAGAACTAATGATTGAAAGCTTATGCTGATTTGGAGTTGATCTTATTAAAGGATGAGAAGCTGAAAAGTTATTATGATGGATTCGAACAATATGTTGGATCAATAGAAGGTACATCCTAGATAAGAGGATCTATGTTAGAAGAAGTTAGATATTTTAAAGGTTTCAAGAGTTTGAGTTATTCAAAAGAAGAGGTAGATCCAAAAGTTAAATTATAGTGAAGTCTTTGAAATATACATAACCTTAAGATTCTAAAGATATTTCATACATAATTTTTGTGAATTCTATGTCAAGGTGAAGATTCTGATATGGACACCAAATATATTAAAATCATGAGTCTAAAGCCATGATTTGTTTTTATATTTGAGTATGTAGTGAAGAAATTTTACTATGGACTTAAACTCAAATAATTCATTGTCAAGAAAGATATATCTAAAGGAATATCATGAGATTTAGAAGGGAGATTTCTAATATGGTTGAATATATTTTTATCAAAATGATATGTTATATTTTTTAGAGTCTCAAGGTTTTTATTTATCATAAATGTTTTGTGGAATCATATATTTCTACATTCTTATATGATATCAACTATAAATTGAGGTGACATAAAGATTATGAATTGAGAAGAATATATAAGAGAGAATGTATATGAACATCACATCACCTAAGATTAGTTGGGTCAATGAAATAGAAGATCTATAAATTCAAGTATCTTATATTACCATGAGGTTTTTAAAATTAGATAAATGATTGTTCTAAGAAAATATACATAAATTATAAAACTTTAGTAGATATGAATGTTGGATTTCTTAACGAAGTGACATATCTAAAAATAGGAATTTTGGAAGTTAGATTACATGAATGACTCACATGTAGTTATAGTTTATTATTAAGTGGCTTTCACAAACCTATTTTTTTGAATATGATCCTATAGTTGATGTATATATATCTAGAAGATGAAGGAATATCTTGTTCATAAAAATTTTGAGGAGTAATTTTAAATAAAAGTGGTTCTGGTATAAGAAACAACATCATTATATCATGGAGGATGAGGACTATTAGGAGGTAGTAAAGAGATTCAACATGGGTTAAGGATGATACCTATCGATACATATAAATTGTTATAATAATATTTGGGTTATGGATAATAATTCTCATTCTATAATCACCATTGATACAAGTTATATAATGTAATTCTTAGAAGAACCCAAACATGGAAAGGATTAGGTACCCACATTGGGAGTGAACCATGTAATTATTGTTTGTTGTGCTCAATTGTTTTTCACTACATGTATTTTGAATATGTGTTAGGAATGACTAAACATATCTATATGTCATAATGGAGATTTAATATTTAATAATAAAATGAGTTAAAAGTTAATTTTGTAATAATTCAATGAAATGGGTTTATAATGATTTATCTCCCCCCATCACTATATGACTTCATGATCCAATTGTAACTTCAAATGGTATCAAAGTGCATGTATTCCTTTGATTAGATCAACTTTATTTCCATTTATTTCAACTTCTATACATGAAGTATAGATTTTAGAAGATACAAATATCACTTAGTAAAATAAAATTAAATTCACTCTTTTCAATCTCACTGTAGAGGTTTCATCCTGAAAAATAAAAAAATAGGAAGAAAAAATAGGCTCATATGTTAAAAAAGTTAAATTATCAAAATTAACTAAATGGGGTTACCCTGTAAAGTCCCATTTCATTGTACCATGAAATAAAGAATAAATTTGTTTTTTATACTATTGGGGGGTAAAATAGTAATTTTTTACCAGTAGATAGTCTTTGTTAATATTTTGGACCACTCCGTTAGTCTGGGAAGAGGGTTTTTACACAAGGACAGGAGTTTCATGGAATTTCAATCCATTCTAATTTTCACAAAATAATTAATATTTAAGTAATTAAATATTAATTTATTCATGAATTTTCATTCAGTGGTATATTTTGAATAGGTAATTTGATTGATATTTCATCTTTATAGTTGATTCTAGAATTGATGGTTTTTTGTAGTTGAGACAAAAACTCATGTTGGGTGTTAGGGTTGGGCTGGAGCCCATTTTCATTTTATTTTTCTTTTAATTTATTCCTTTTATTTTCCCACTTTTCTTTATTTCCACCCCTTTATTATCATGTAAAACCCTATAGGATTCCCTTCACCATGATTGATAAAAAAGGGAGAGTTGGAGGGAGATCGAGAGAGAGGGAGGGATGGAAGAAGAGAGTTGCCACCATGTAGCTTGGGAGGAGCTAGACCCTCACTACAGAATGTGGATACAGTTGCAGTTCTACTATATTTCACACAAACATAGGATGTGTTATATTTTTTTATATAAATCCCCATATATTCATTGCTTTCAATTTTGAAGGACCTATTATGGTTTCTAAGGACCCCATGTCGGTTGATATGTGCTTAACCCTGAGAAAAATGAGGGCTTTGAAAGCATCATAAGGGTATTCCAATTAGAAATCCTAATCACATGGCATGTGGTTTCTGAAACACAAACTATGTTTCCTTTATATTTGGGGAATATGACTTTTGGAAGTGAATTATATATACATGGATTACACATTGTGTATTATTACTCGTCCATGTTTCTCAGTACATGGGTGGTGGACACCCCGTGTAAGTGGGACATGCTCATGTATTAGTAAACAGCTAGAACAAAAGTGTGTCGAAGACATGCAGTTGTATATATCCAGACCTCACTTACGACCTATCCATTTATTAATACATGGATAAATCTCTTGTGGGACAATAAATCTATAAGTACATGTCCACGTAGGAGGTTTTGGAGTCCACATCATGTATAGCCCCTTTGTGACCCTTTTGAATATTTTCATGTTTTTACACCATTGAGACAAAATTGGACATAATAGGAGTCTATTTTGAGTTTTTTAACATATAACAAAATGGTGTAACCCATGGGGGAATTAAAGGACTCCTAAAATGCATTTTGATGTGGGAGTGTTAATGGAGAGGTTCTACCCTAGTAAATTAATATAGTTATCTTTTGAGAGTGTGAAATGGGATGAGACCCACCCGAGGGTCATATGGATGATTGGTGGACATGGATTGAGATCACCAATTTCATTGTTTGGTGTTTCTTTGGGATAGTCCTAGGTTATCAGTATTGATATGTGACATGAGGAGACATATTGCTTGGGTGATTAAGCCAACCTAGAGTGAGACCTTGACCTGATATGGTCCATGAGCCATCTCCTAATACTGTTGTTTAGTATCTTCCCCTTGAGTCCCATAGGTTGTTTTATGTGTTTAAATTGTTGGAAATCTTGTATAACCTAAGTGAATAGAGGGTGAATGAAGATCCCATATGGGATGCATCTACTTAAATAATTTTTATGAGTATCCCAATAGGGATGCCTTTTTATGTGATGAATTAGAGGATATGAAGAGGGATTCCTCTATTTACATGTTGAACATTAGGATCCTATATAGGATGATTCTCATGTTATTTGAATCTAAGGACCCTAGTGGGTTCCCCAGTGGTTGACTGATCCTGACCATGTTCATTGTTGGTTTGGGAAGATATGGTAGTGGGTTTCACCATAGAACTCAAACTGAACATGTTGACTCATGGGACAATTGTGGTAGTGATAGGATTAGGTATTCATCTGACCCACTCTTTTTTTCATTAATTCACTAGGTTATTTTTTGTGAAAATATGATTCTAGATGCACATAATGAAGCTCATCACATAGGTCCGAATATGATATGATGTTATGATAGGGATTCCTGGAGGTACTTATTGGGACTTGACCGATGAGTCTTTTTTATTAACTATTACTTTTTTGGGATTCCCATATATAATTCCTGTGATTATGATTATGAGCCTATAAGATTAATTGTTTTCTTATTAGTATTCCTAGAGGTACTTATTATAATCTGTATTTTAAACCTTACATTATTTATGGTTATCATTATAGGAGGTCCCATGTTTCATTGTTATTCCTCCCTTCATGGGTTACATAGGTAGGTATCTAAGTACATATCAGAACAACTCGTATATAGGATCACCTGGTGGATGACTTGCATGATAATATCTAGGTATTCCATAGATTTCTGGGTGTATTAACTTACACCAATGACCCTCTTGTATTGATGATGATCTCTTCGAGTGATGCCTAGGATGCTCCCTAAGATCAGGTGGATACACCAATATTGTACTCGCCATAAATTTCTAGCAATGTGATGTTGATACTTTTATCAAATGGATGTTAAGTGTTTTTTTGGATCCAGATAGAATTATTTATTATATCATCAAAGGGTTCATCCACCCTTCATGATTATTCATGTTCTAATGTCTAAACTACCTATAGACTGATCCCTAGGACTCAATAATCACAAAGGATTTACATGTAGTTAGTGTTAGGAAATATAGATCAATTCCATATTTATAGGATGTCTAGTTGATACCTATAATCCTTCATTATATTTATTAGATATGGGAATGGGTGATCCCATGGTTTGGACATGTATACCCCTATGGTGATATAACCTGATTAGAGACATTATAGAGTTGGACGAAGTTGGTATCCTAAATCTAGATTATGGACACCTGGATTGACATGATTAGACATAGCTTGAGTGGCATGACATCAAGATCAATTCATTATTTATAGGATCTCTAGATGATCAAGATAATTGTAAGGATATGACCCTAGTTTCTGGGAGCTGGTGCCTTATATTATTACATTGGCATATAAACAAGGAACATGCATCCCGAAGGACCGAGTAGTTTAGTAGATTTGGAAACAAGATACATACATAAGTTCGAAATTACAACATGAAATGAAATACAATATATATGTTTTTTTGGAACATCCACCACTATAAGTTTATCTTTTCTAGTTAATCATAATAAACTTCTTCATGTCCTGAGAAAATGAAACATAAGAAAAGGGAGAGCTCAAACAATAATAAAGGGTAATAAATACAAGAGAAGATATCATAAACATAAACATTTGGCATGGTGAACTACTAAAAACACATTCCTTTAAAAATAAATGTGTACATATTATGGAAGGAATAAGATCTAAATAAATATTTCCATAATAAAACATACTCATGTGTATTCTAATTGTTGAATAACCATATGAACAATCAATAATACTTTCATAATGAGGGAATTCATAATGCATGACATCATAATCATACCATCAAGGCCTCATTCCAAGACCTTAAATATCCATTTTGTCAAGGCATTGTGCCAAGACCATAGTTTGTCTCAGGATACCTACCGATGCTCTAAGGAGATATAGTGGGCCCTACCTGACACTTCCTAAGTCCAATGAATTCCTCATATGAATGGGTATAAACATAAACAACATATACATTCATATTGAATCTAATATATGAAATGTAAATAACTTTCCCCATACATTAAGCATAAACATTTACCATTCAGAGTAAATTGGTGAATGATTTTAAGATATCACATCCAAAATCAAAATAAACATAAACAATTCAATTAAAAATGGTATATGATATCATAAAATATTAATACCAATACTACATAATAGTCAATATGAGTGTTGAAATAGATTAAGATACTCTTATATAATCATTGAGTAATTCTTGAGATCAGTACTCTTTTACTTTGAAAAGAAGAGTTATTTTGGGAAAAAAATATTTGAATAAAACTATAAGTGAAGTAAGATAGTATTTTAAAAATAAAATGAAAGATTTTTTAAATATAATGGTTTCCAAAAAAGTATATTATATATTTCCATTGAAAATATGTAAGAATTTGTGAAATTCTCTTTAATTAGGATTGTATTACGAGATAAATTTTTGAACGATCCTTTTAAAACATATAACTCCCCACAAATAAAAGAAGGATCCTGGTTTGTACACATATATATTAAATTATCATAGAATATATTAGGAGTAAATATAAATAAATAAGAATTTAATTGGGGTAAGCAGAGAATATGAGTAACCTGAATGAAAGTGGAGGTTCAGGTAGAAAACCCTTACCTTAAGTCCATTGGAGTTTCTCACTTGATCTTAATGACAAGAATAATAAAATTTAGGTTCATAAATTAATGATTAAAGAACCTCCTATACATTTAATTTATTTATAAAATCTTTATTAGTTTCATTCATGGCCTTTTGATGGGTTAATAGTTCCAATTCCATTTTTATGAGTGTTTTCTTCCTTGGTTTTCATGATCAGTTTACTTATATTCAAGTACGTATAAACATTTAGAATGAGAATTGTTGTACAAAATAGAAGTTGTATGTTATTAGTGAAAAAACATAATATTACATGGTTATAAAATTCATTTGGTTATTAGGAGTGAAGATGAATCATTATATAATACTTTAATGACAATTGTTTGGGTTAATTGGAAGTTCTTGATCACAACGAACTCTTTTTATTTGTAAATTAATATCATGTGTAAAAAAGGATCCCAGAATCTTAAATAAGTTATAATAAATATATTATATTCTGTTTAACCATTAAAATATTTTCATGACCAAAATTGAATATGGTAATATAAATTGAAAAATTATCATCCTTGAATGTGATAAAGTAACACATCTCAGATAGTGTTTTCATTTATAGTATAAAAAAAGGGGACATGAGAGATAATGAAGAATTATTCCTTTATCATAAAAAAATTCTAGTACATGTAAGTTACTGCAGTCATCACAACATTTGGATTAATGTAGGTGAGGAAATAAAAAGAAAATAAAGGAACGTGAAATAAAAGAAATGAAAAGAAGAATATTCCTATTGAAGTAATCTTCCTTGAGAGCCTCTTTAGGGGAGAGGTTTTGGTCTTTATATGAGACAAAGGGCTGATAGAAGTGGGGAGGAGTTTGGGAGGATATTTGAGTTAAATTTAGAGATGGAACAAGCCTTTAGAGGAGTGAAGGGAAGAGGAAGTGGGGGGAGGGGGGGTTATAGTGGAGGAGAGGAGGGCTTTCCCATTATTTTACTCTTTATTTTTTTATTTATCTCAAGACATCCAATAGGGTTGATTCATGTGATCCATAATAGTAATAAGTGAATGTTAGTTCGAACCTAGTGGGCTTACATCAGCCTTACATCACTTTTGACCCAATAAATCATGTATTTAGTGTTTATCATAAATTATCATATTTTTCTATTCACCCAAAATTCAAGTATTTTAGAAAAATCCAAAAAAGTTACCCCAAGCATTTTTCAATGTATAAAATTCAAAAATTAAATCTATTTTTGAAAATAATATTATAAATATGTTTAATTTAATTTTTAAATAATATCATAATTTATTAAAAAACTACTTTAAAAACTATAAATCATTTTATAACACCTTGAGAAATTAATCAAGGTCCCATAAAATTATCTTATAACCATAAGATAATAAAGTGATAATTTATTATTACATTTTATGAAAATAAGTTTCTATTTTAAATTAATAAATTAATTATAAAATTATAATTAAAATATTTATGACATATAAGAATTACAATACTTATAATATGATCATTTTTTTTTCAATTATAAGATGTCTAAATTGTATTTATATACTCATGGGTGAAGTTTCTATTTTTTTGGCGAATTTAATATTCATTACTCTTCCTTAGAGTAACATTTCAATTCATATGGGTATGTTACTACCCATAAGGGTATTTTAGTATTCATTAAAAATTAAATTTGTCTTATCAGACTCTAAATATCTTACTAAAAGCAACCGTGTATATCAGTTTTTCGAAATTCAAATCACAGAGGTGGAAAAATTATGTATAATGGCTAGGTTAAATAAGTGGTGTTTTGTAGAGACTCAGTGTTTCATTAATTAAATATTAAATTTATTTACAAAATCTTGGGGGTTAAATTATCCCCTCCTTAAAAAAATTGTCCTAGAAATTACTAGAATGTTACCTCACAAAGAGATTTGGGTAGTTTTTCATCATAATATCCTCAGGCTCCCATATTTCCTCTTCGATTTTATGATTTTTTCAAAGTATCTTTACCAGTTGAGTCATCTAATTACTCAACACCTGTTCTTTAGTGTCCAGAATCTGGATAGGCTCTTCATAGTAAGATAGGTCAGGTTTCAGTTCTATACCTTCAAAAGTGAGGATATGTGTTGGGTCTGACATGTACATTCTCAGTAATAAGACATGGAACACATTGTGTACTTTTGATAGGCTAGGTGGAACATCCAAATGATATGAAACACCAAAAATTCTATCCAGAATTTCAAAAGGGCCTATATACCTAGGGCTCAATTTCACTTTCTTCCCAAATCTTATAACACCCATCCATGGAGATAACTTTATGAAAACATGCTCTCTCACATGAAACTCCAAATCCTTCCTTTGATTATCAGAAATGATTTTTCCACATTTAGCTACTTTGATATGGCCTTTAATAGTCTTTACCTTCATTGTTGTTTCTTCCATAAGCTCTAGGCATACTAGATTCCTTTCACCAACTTCATCCCAACATGTTGGTGTACGACATCTCTTTTTTACAATGCTTCATATGGTGCTATTTGAATACTGTAATGGAAACTATTATTTTATGAAAACTCCAAATAGGGTAAATATTTATCACACATACCTTGAAAGTATAGTGAGCATGATCTCAACAGGTCTCCTAAAGTTTGGATCATCCTTTCTAATTACCCATCAGTTTGAGGATGATAAGAAGTACTCAAAATAAGCTCAGTATCTTAAGATTTTTGATGACTTTTCCAAAATTTCGATGTAAATCGAGGATCGTGATAAAAAACTATTGAAATAGGTTATCCATGAATTATTACAACTTAATTGATATAGAGTGGTGCAAGATTCTCCAGTGGAATATCATCCCTTATAGTGAGGAAATGTGCAGATTTTGTAAGTCAATCAACAATTACCCATATTGCATCATATTTTGATAGAGTTTTGGGTAATCTAGTGAAACAATACATGGTGATGTCATCCCATTTCAATGTAGGAATAGGTATAAGTTTCATGACTCCTCTAGGATGTTGTCATTCAATCTTCACTTATTGAAAGACTAAACATCTTGATACATATTCAGCAATTTCACGCTTCATTTTGTCCCACAAAAAATGTTTTTTCAAACCCCTATACATTTTATTCCTACGAGGGTTTATAGAGAAATTCGAGATATGGACATCATATAATAACTCTATTTTTAGATCAGGTATAGAGGGAACACATAGACTTTTCCCAAATTTTATAATTCCATCTTCACATACAAAGTCAACCAACTTCCCCTCTTTAACAAAATTAATATTCTTTTCTAGGTTATCATTATTAGGATAAGAGATTTTAATCCTTTATAATAAAGATGTTGGGGAAACCTAATGAAAAAGTAGTGTCATTTCACCTTCTTTGATAATTCCCATATCCATCCTCACTAGATCCATGTACAAAGTTCCTTGTCAATCCACATTTTGTTGAGAACTCCATGATCATTCCTTTTCAATGCATATGCTACCTTATTTTCCTTTCATAGGTGGTAGTGCATGGTAAAATCATAATCCTTGAGTAGTTAAAGTCATTTCCTTTGTCTCATGTTGAGTTCTTTCTGTGAGAATATATCCTTCAGACTCCTGTGATCCATATATATCTCACATCATTCACCATAGAGATAGTGTCTCCATATTTTTATAGAAAATATCATAGAATCTCTATCAAGACCATGAGTAGGATAGATTTGTTAATGAATATTTAACTGCCTTGATGCATATGAAATAACTCAATAATTCTACATAAAGAAAAAAACAAAGTTCTTTCTTTGATTCATCATTATAGATCACAAACCCATCATTCCTTGATGGTAGGGTTAGGATCAGAGTATTCACTAATCTCTTCTTTAATTCTTCAAAATAGTCCTCACATTCTTTTTTCCATACGAAATTAACCCTTTTACGTGTAATCTTGGTCATTTAGTTTTTAAACAGGTGATGTTAGGAATGAAACACCGATAATGACATGCTAAACCAATAAAACTACGTTCCTTAGTTATGTTCATTGGAGTAGGCCATTCGTGAACAACCTTTGTCTTCATAGGATCAACAGATATTCTATCCTTTGAGACAATGTGTCCATGAAAGGAAACTGATTGGAGTTAAAATTCACACTAGTTGAACTTCCCATATAATTCATTTCTTATAAGAATACTCAAAATAGTGTTCAAGTTATATTCGTGATCTTCATAGATTTTGAAGTATACTAAGATATCATCAATAAATACCACCACAGATTCATCAAGATATTTCTGGAAAATTCTATTCATTAGATCCATGAAAACATAGGGTGCATTAGTCAGTCCAAAAGGCATTACTGTAAACTCTTAATGCCCATACCTGGTTCGAAATGATATTTTTAAAATGTCTTCCTTCCTCAAAAGAAACTAATGATATCAATATCAATGTTCAATCTTCAAAAAATATTGATCTCTTTGAATTTGATCAAATATATAATCAATGGGAGGTAGGGGATACTTGTTCTTTATTTTTATAACATTGATCTCCTTGTAGTCAATGCACAACCCCATAAATCCATATTTCTTCTTAACCAAAAGAACAGGGGCTCCCCATAGAGAAACACTAGGGAGAATAACTCCTTTTCACTCAATTCCCCTATTTATTTCTTTAGTTCAACTAATTACACAGGGACCATTCTATAAGGGGTCTTTAATATGGGCCTTGAATTAGGAATTAAGTCAATTGAAAACCCAATTTCCCTCTCTGTAGGATGTCCATGTAAATCCTCTGGAAAGACATCAATATATTCTTTCATAATAGGTACTTCCTCTATTTGAACATTATTTTCCTCATCCATAGTTATTTCATTCCATTATTCCCTAATAATTTAATTTAGTATAACTACTAAGGGTGGATATAGATGAGAATTAGATGGTGATATTTCTTCCCAAATGATAATGGATTCCACATCATCCTAAAAAATTGTAGCCTCCTTCTTCTTGAAATAAATTTTCTCATCATGGTTTGAAATCGAATCCATCTTGAGGATTATACCAAATTGAATCATAGTTATGGAAATAAAATTAGTAGAAAAATCAAGTTTATATTCTATAATTGGGACTACCTGTTACAACATTGTAGTAATGATACTTCCCTTAGGGGTTTTGACTGAAAACTACCTTGTTAAATCAAATTGGAAATATATAATTTTCATAGAAAACTGGGAAGATATGAAATAATTCTAGGATCCAGAATCAAATAAATCATTGGTTAAGTATGAGGAAACAATTAAAGTACGTGCCACCACATTGTTAGGAACTTCTACCCCAGCAGTTGTGACCACATAAGATTGGCATTGCTCTATTGGACTTCTTTGGGGAGCGTTTCCCTAACGCTTTGGACATTCATGTGCATAATGTCCCATATTCCTAAAATTTTATCATTGACTATTGTTAGCTTCTTTCACCCCCTTAAAATCCTGAGAGCGGTGGCTTTTTCACTGCAATAGTAATAGACTCCCATTCCCTTCAAGAAAGTGACAAGGTGTTTCTTCCCACATTTACTATAGGATGGAAGCTCAACTCTTCCCTTCTTCCTGATTTTATTTTTTCATTTCCTAGAATTTTTGGAATCCCTATTCTTCTCTTTTATTTATTTAAATTCATAAGACTTAGAAAATTCACTTTCCATCTAGATAACACTTGAGACTATATCATCATATGATGAGAAAATTTGGGAGACTAGTTACCTTTAGAGGAATGGTTTTAAACCATCAAAGAATCAATCAATACTTATCCTTGGATTATATATATAGTTTGTGACATTTATTTCTAACCTTGTGAAGTTATCTTCATACTTTTCATCATTTTCATCCACCTTCTTCCTCAGATTCAAGAATTTCCATTCCATATCTGCTCATTGTTCACAGGGAAAATATTTTTCTAGGAATATTTACGTAAAATCCATCAATTCTATATCTTCTAATTATTCCTCCTCCTTTGTGTTTTGGATTAATAAAAACAACTGATATGCATATCCCAATAGATTATAAATTACCATGATAAACTTATCTCTTTCGTTACATCCCAAAGAGAGAAATATCTTCTCTCAGGAACTTATCCACTGCTTAGCTAAAAATGGGTTTGTAGTCCCATTAAATGATGGAGGCTATTATTTCATAAATCGATACAACATAAATACTCCACATTGTGGATCAGAATTCTCCATACATATAAGGTTATTTTACATCACCTGAGTTAGTTTTCCCATTATAGTTATAAGTTTCTCAGCACCAGTCGTAGCCCCAGAGCCAACATCATTATCTTGCATTAGAGGTAAATCCCTACATGGGATACGTGTGTTCATGCAGTTTTCATTACTTCCAATAGCCGCCATTTCTAAATAACAACATAAACTATATTAGGTTATGAATCATAATGTATAATCTGAATGTAGAAAAATACTTAGCATAAATTGAAATTCTATACATAGTTAATCTCATAATCATAAACATGGTTTCCTTGAGAAAAATATTACATTTAAATCCTTCATAATGGCTTGTAAAGAAAATGTGAATTAACATAAGCATATCCCCAAGGAGTGTCAAACCAGGTGCACAGTAAGGCCCTATTATTGTGTACTAGGATACCCCAGGTCAAGCCTGAAACTCCTTGTTAGAGATTTCACTCCAAGGTATATCTGTGCCAAAACCACTTCCACTTGTAATATCCATACAAAGATTTATTTTCTAGAAAGATCCACATAATCTATTCCTTACCTAAAATTCTAGGATTTTCATGTATGTTTTATCCTCATAGACTATCTTAGGGATTTTTTCCCTAATAAAAATTCTCTAAATATAGTTTCTAAGTTTTCTACTAATCTTCCTTTGTTACCAACTGTAAGGACTCAACCCCAGTTTCCTGGAGCTAGTGCCTTAGTTTATTTAATTGTCATATAAAAAAGGAATATGTATCCTAAAGGATTGATTAGTTTAATATATTTGGAAATACGATACATAAATAAGTTCAAAAATACAACATGAGATGAATTACAACATATAAGTTTTGTTGGGAACGTCCATAACTATAAGATTATCCTTGCAGTTCAAACATAATAAACTTCTTTATGTCCTAAGAAAATGAAACATAAGAAAGGGGTGAACTCAAGAACTTAGTAATAGTAATCAATACAGTGGAAGATATCATAAATATAAGCATTATACATGGCGAATAACTAAAAAAACATTCCTTTAAAAATAAACTTGAACATGTTATGGAAGGAATAAGAGCTAAATAAATAATTCCATAATAAAACATAACTATGTGTATTCTAATAGTAGAATAACCACATTAAATATCAATACTATTTTCATAATGAGGTAATTCATAATGCGAGACATCATAACCATACTGTCAAGGCCTCATTCCAAGACCTTAAATATCCATTTTCTCAAGGCCTCATGCCAAGAACATAGTTTGTCTCATAAGACCTACTAATGCATCAAGGGGATATGGAGGGCCCCACAAGACACTTACTAAGTCAAATGAATTCCTCATATGAATGGGGATAAATAAACAACATATAAATTCATATTGAAAACAATATATGAAATGTAAATAACTTTCCTCGTACATTAAGCATAAACACTAACCATACAGACTAAATTGGTGAATGGTTTTAATATAGAACATCCACAATCAAAATAAACATAAACTATTAAATTAAATATGGTAGATGATATCATAAAATGTTAATCCCAATAATACATAAGAATAAACATGAGTGTTGAAATAGATTAAGATACTCTTATAAAATCATCGAGTAATTCTTGAGATAAATACTCTTTTAAACTGAAAAGAAGACTTCTTTTGTAAGAAATATTTGTATAAAACTAGAAGTGAAGTAAGATATTATTTTCATAATAAAATGAGATATTTTATAAAGATAATGGTTTCCAAAAAAACTGATTATTTAGTTCTCTTGAAAATAGTTAAGAATTTGAGAAATTCCTTTGAATCGGGCTTCTATTACGGGAAGCATTTTTTAGTGATCCTTTTAAAACATATAACTCCCCATAAATGAAAGTAGGATTCTTGTTTGTACATATATATATAAAATTATCACATGACATATGAGGATTGAATGTGAATAATTAATAATTTAATTGAGTAATGTAGAGAATAATTGTAACCCGAATGAAAGTATAGGTTCGGGTAGAAAACCCTTACCTTAAGTCCGTTGCTGTTCCTCACTTGATCATAATTACATGAATAATAAAATTTAGTTTCATAAATAAATGATTTAAAAAACCCCTCTACATTAATTTTTTTTCCCATAACCTTATTAGGTATATTCATGTCCTTTTGATGGGTTATGATATCCAATTTCATTGTTTGGGGGTGTTCTCTTCCTTGGTTTTCAGGATCAGTTTACTTATATTCATGTACAGATAAAAGTTTAGAATGAAAATGGTTATCCAGAATAAAAGTTGTATGTTATTAGTGAACAATAGTAATATTTCATGGTTATACTTTTTTTTTGGTTATTAGTAGTGAAAATGAATCATTATATAAAACATTAATGAAATCGTTTGGGTTAATTGGTTGTTCTTGATCACAATGAAATATTTTTGATTTATAAATTAATATCATATGTAAAAAAGGATACTGAAACCATAAATAAGTTATAATACATATATTATAGTCTGGTTCAACCATTAAAAAGCTTTCATGACCATAATTTAAGATGAAAATAGAAATTGAAAACTCGTTATCCTTGAATGTGATAAATTAACACATCTCAGATGGTGTATTCATTTCTAGAATAAAATAAGGGGAAAGGAGAGATTATGAAGAATTATTACTTAATCATAAAAAAACTTCTAGTACATGTATGGTACTAGAGTCATCACAATATTTGTAATAAAGGAGGCGAGGAAAGAAAAATAAATGAAAGGAACTTGAAATAAAATAAATGAAATGAGGAATTTACCTCTTGAAGTAATATTCCATGTGAGCCTCTTTAGGAGAGAGATTTTGGTCTTTCTATGAGACCAAGGGATTTTGGATGTTATGAGAACCTGGTTCTTCTTATGAGGTATTATTCCTTTTTTTCTTTTCCTTCGAGTTGTATTTGAGAAAACAAGGAAAACTGGAAAAATGTTATGTTTTAGGAGAACACGCTATATAATCTGGCCATGTAAGATGGGGATACATGGTGTGTGTGTGTTTGTTGTCCTAGGAGAGAATAAAAAAACTAATACACACCGTGTACTCCTTAGTACATGCCATATAGTCATGTCGGCAAGGACGATGCCAGGCGTGTAAAGTAAATCAACGAATTGATGAATAGTAAAATGATGTACACATCGTTTATATTAACTTACACATCTTGTACTACTAAAATTCAGATTAAAATGGTACGTACCCTCGTTTTATATTATTTTGAACAGAGGAGGTTCCAGGTGAAGAAGAAGGAGACGCAAGAATGTTTCCTTCTCCTATTTCATCATCCAGAACCTGAATCAAGTGTTGTCGCTCTTGTTGGAATCCTCTCAGTAAGATATTTCTTCTCCTTCCACTGTTCTTATTGATTTCTATTCTTGAGGAAGTTATTCAAGGTTGAATTATTTACATATTTTCTTAGATCTATACCTTTCTATGTCAATTCAAGGGTTTACGTTGGTTTATATCAGTTATACGACATCGAGGTAGGTGGTCTCGTGCCTCTCAATAATTATTGAAGTTTTTATACATGTTGTTGTGCAGAAAACCCATGTTTAGGGTGTTTCCTTGAAAGGAAATCATTCCTTATTATTATTAAATGTTGTTGTGAAAATGAATTCAATGAATTTAATCATTATTAGCATTTTTGATTGGTTAAGGGCCACCCGTGGGTGTATTTTCCTTAGATAATTTTTTTAGACATTTCTCTCAAGGATGTAGATGGGAACGTTTTCATTTTTACTTTTTGGGGTTGTTTAAAATGAACTTGATAATATCTGAAATTTAAATTGTGTTAGAATTGTGAGCATTTTATTATGACATTGGGATTATGTTTGCCTCTTTGTCATGCAATGGTTTTTCTATTAAGAAGGTTGGAATGTTTTATTGAATTTTGAATGGAAAAATGGTAAATATCATTGGTTGATACACTGGTTCATCTTAGAACGCCATGAACGAACTCACATGAATGTTGTACCTTGCACCTTGGGTGATATATGGGTTAATCCTAGAATGCCACGGACGGACTCGGGAGGTTTTTGTTTTTATGTCATTTGTGACACACGGGCTCCCTACTAGGACCACCATAGATAGAGTAAATTGAAAAAAAAAAACATATACATATAGTGATACCTAGGGGATCCCTAGTAGGACCACATAGGACATACTTTCTTGAACTTATAATAACATTGAGAGTGAGACTTGGGATCCCTAGTAGGACTGTTGAGAACAGACTCATAGGTTGTTGGTAGAATTACACCTGCAATGATACTAGAATTCCAAAATAGGAATCTCAAGAACCTACTCTGGTTATACTTAAATAATGGAATGGAAGGAATTTTGACACTTCTGCCAAGAAAAAATCACAATCTTGAGTTTAGAATCTACTTACTTGTTAGGAGGTCCCCTAAGACTTCTGTCATTCTTACCTTGCTACGAGGAACATCAGGCCTAGGCTGGATTCTTAAATTTAAATATATCATGTAATTGAACTACTAATGTACTTATTAAACTCTATAAAGGAATATTATGATTTATAGGATTTGTTACTTCTGAGTGTATACTACATTACTGCTTTCCTATACACAACTGTTGCAAGTACTCACTAACAGATTGGCATAGACCTCTAGTGGTTGCCTACTAGGATTCATTTCTCACACCCTGTTTGGGTCATGTTTTTTGACCCAAAAAGACTATATTGTTGCAGGTGTCGATAGGGGAAAGGTTCCATTTATAGGTACTTGATTGTTTCTTAGGAGCAAGAGAGAAAGGGACCAAGACTTGGCTTGTGATTCTGTTAAGTCTCATTTTGTTTTACTATACTTTGGTATTGTATTGTACTTGATTGCAGTGTACCCTATTTTTGTTGTTTTCTTTGAACATGTGACATGCCACATCATTTGGATATTACATACCTTCTGGCTATCTTGATCTTAAATATTTGGTTATTTACTTTTGTTTCATGTTGTTTATTACTTCTTTTATTGTTATTATTTATTCTGTTGTGTTACACTCTGCCAATGAGGGAATAGTTTCCCCACTAACACACCCTTGGCCTTTGCTTTTAGTCACCGGCCTCTGGTGTTTGGTGAAATGCACTTGAGGTCATGTGTCAAATCGATCCGGCTATCAGATTAGTGGTAAGTTAGTTTGGGACCTTACAAAGTGGTATCAGGGGGATTTCTTCTTCTTTGACTTACTATTTTGATCCAACAGACTGGATAGGAAGGAAGAATAGATTTGGTAATAAATTGTTCTTGGGAGTAGCTAACATGTGTATAGGGAAAAGTTGAATTACCTCAAATGAATTGTGATTTTCTGGTTTTACATTTGTATGGATTTCACCATTGGGTGATGCACTTGATTTTTTCTATTACTGTTGATACAATTGTGGGTTCCATTTTAGTTGAAATCCGATGAGATGAGGGTGTGCCATCTCATGCATCTTATAAGAACATGTTAGAATCTCATTCCATGCATTATGCCATTCCATCTAGAATTCATTAGTTATCACATGCTATTGTGATAGATGATGTGATAACTATGCCTGTTGTTGTGATAGGTGTATTGGTATGTGCTATGGATTGGATTGAGCAGATGACAAACATTGGTTCTAGAGCTGTATGGGCCATCCTGGACCATAATTTGGTGGATCATGATCCGGTTTTTATTTATACATGTATTATGATATGCTTTTCTGGGGTTCTAAACTTTGATTTGTGGGGAGTATGGGCCTTTATGGATTATAATTTGGCATCCCGATGGTTGGTTTTTCTATAGAGCAGGGGTTTTCTGGGCAATTTGGAGTTTCTGCCCCGAAAAACCCATTATACAAGGTGTGTAGTCTAGCCTAACAAACTGTGTGTTCTTCCTATTCGAAGAAGAATGTGTTCAGAATTTTAAGAATAACATGCCATGTACTCTATTTACACGTCGTATAATTCTTGATCGTGTAACCTTCCATGTGAGCAGGGGACACAGGTTGTCGAACATTTAGTAGAACAAGCCATGTACCTTGAGTACACACCTTGTAGAAGTCGACTGTATATCCGGTCATGTGACTAATGACATGGGTGGAAGAAAACATTTAATGTACACACCATGTCTAGGTTAAACACGCTGAATAGTCTTACACCGGAAGAACTGTGTAGTTCTAGCCATGTAGAAGTACCTAGTCAAGAAAGAAAAATCAAGTACATGTCGTGTCTCTTGGGTAATACGATGTTTACATGGGGTGTTACATGGCCATTTTGGGAAGAATTTCACACCCATATAAACTCATAGGAGGACATGCAGTGTAAGGGGACGTACATATTGTGTACTTCTATTTTGAAAAACTTGAGTGATTTTCCTAACCTGTTCTGTTCTTGTAATTTTGAGTAAGGTTTCCTTTTTTGTTAAGTCAGTGCTGAGGTGTGTGTGTTGGAATTTGTAGATTCATGCCACTACGGCGACCATGAGATATATTTCAGGAGAGTGGTGATGAGCATACTCCAGAACTGGTAGGTCATGGGCTACTGATGGATCCTCCAATTGTTCCAACTGCGGCACCAGCTGTTGTACCAGACACGGGTGTAGACGCATAGTTCCAAGAAGGTTTTTTTAGGTTCATGAAGACCTTCCAGGGAGTACTGCAGGATTCCGCATCTATGGCAGAGCTAAAATGTATATTCCAGCAGCATCACCCTCTTACTTTTTTAGGGGATGGTGAACCACAGGCTGCAAAATCATGTTTGAAATTAGTATTGACTATCTTCGATCATCTTGAGACGCCTCTTGAGTGGAGGGTCAATCTCAAGACATACATGATATGTAATTCTTCCAAGATATGGTGGGATGTTATCACTTAGGTAGGGCGTAATCAGGATATGAAATGGGAAAACATTCAGACAACCATTTATGATTATTATTTTCCAGAGAAATCGAGGGCCGACTAAGCCCAATAATTCACGCACCTGGAGTAGGGCACACTATCAGTTATAGATTATTCTATCCTGTTTATTGAGCTTTATCAATTCACAACTATTCTGATGGGTGATGAAATATTGAAAGCTTGATGATTTTATGATCGTATTAGGTTTGAAATATGATCCCATGTGAATGTATTCAGGTTAAATTATGTCTCTACTATTTTGAATCAGGTGATGATTATTGAGCGCAACCTACGAGAATCTGGGGGTGCAAGCCAGGGCACTTTAACACTGAGATCTGGTACTTTCTTAAATGGAAGTATGAATTGTCTTATGGAGTTTTTTCGTGGGGATATGAGTAGACAAAAAATTTCTTCTGGTAGCAAGGTGAGGTGCCACTAGTGTGGTAGGCCCAGACATCTGAGGCCCTAGTGCCCGAAGGACCAAGTTGAGTGTCGAGATTACCAAAATATGGTTCATCTACAATGCTTCTACAGGAAGTTTCCACCAGTGTCTAGTGAGAGAGGTTCTGTACAGACTCCATGTGTAGGATTAGGGTCAGTAGCTTCTCACCAATCTAGAAACTAGAATACATCAGGGCGTGCAGGACAAGGTAGTGGGTGTAGCTGTGGTAGCCAGACCCCAGGATCTCAGCGACAGCAGGGCAGGTCAGTTTAAGGTAGTTAAGTTTTGTCACAGGGCCACAGTAAAGGTCAGATGTATATAGTGGAATAAACCCAACAGGAGAAAGATCCCGGACCTTCTACTATCAGAGGTACTATTCTAGTTGCCTTCGTTCTATCTCCTACACTTTTTTATACTGGAGCTTCTTAAAGTTTTATATTTGTGCCCGTTGTAGAGATACTTGGGCTTTGTGTTTATACTAATGAAAATGTTATGATGCTAAACACTCTGTTAGGTATTATAAAGGCAGGTCTGCATCAGTGAAAGGAGTTCCCCCTTGAGGTTGATGGGTGTCACTTCTTTTGGGATCTCTATATCTTAGAGATTATGGTGTTTGAAGTCATCCTCAGAATGGATTGGATAGTATCTTATCAAGCCTTCATTGACTTCTATCACCACTGGGTGAGTTTTACATCCCTAGAGGGAAGATATTTTCTATACAAGGTCGAATGGGATGTCTAGGCGAGTCGATCTAGACCCGAGAATCATGGGCTGGGTGGAATGGCAGCCAAAATTGCATGTTTATATCTGGATGATCAGGGAACATGTTTGGAAAATTTTCCTCTAGTGGATGATCATTTCAGGGACATTTTCTCAGAAAAATTCTCAAGCTTACCTCTGGTTAGATAGGTGGATTTCACAATAGAGAGAGTTCCAGGAGCTTCACCATAATCCATTCCTCCTTACAAGATGGCTATGATGGAGTTTCAAGGGATCAAGATGTAGTTGGATCATCTGGAAGCTAAGGGTTTTATCTGACCCAGTACTTCTCCTTGGGATTCACCAGTCCTTTTCAAGAAAAAGGCAGATGATACTCTAAGACTTTTCATGGAACATCGAAAACTTAACCAGTTGATGATTAAAAATCGATATCCCCAACCATGGATTGATAACCTATTTTATTAGCTTCAAGGAGATCGAGTGTTCTAGAAGATTTACTTGAGGTCAGGAAATCACCATGTACTTGTTCGACCTATAGACATACCTCCTACAACTTTTTGTAGCAAGTACGGTATCTATGAGTACTTGTTTTTTTCATTTGGTCTCATGAACGCACCAGTAGTTTTCAGGGTGATGATGAATCGAGGGATCAATCTTGACCTAGATTGGTTTATAGTGGTTTTTGTGGATGATATCATGGTGTATTATCACAATCAATGTGACCATTCAAAATACCTTGAGATCATTTTGAATGCACTGATAGAGAATCAGTTAAATTCTAAGCTCACAAAATTCCACTTCTGGATGGATCAGATTCACTTATTGGATCACTTCATCTCAGAGATAGGAGTATCAGTGGACCCAGAAAAGGTTAGAGTAGTAGTTGCTTGGGATAATACCAAGAATGTTTTTGAGGTACGAAGTTTCTTAGGGATAGCTGGTTACAAAATTCATTTTATACAGGACTTCTCACACTTGGTAGCACTGATGATGGGTTTGACTAAGAAAGGCGTGATGTTTGAATGGTCATATTCTTGTGATGTAGCCTTTCAGGAGTTGAAGGGACATTTGACATCAGATTCAATATTTATATTTCTTGAGGTGGGTAAGGGGTAAAATGTGTACTGTGATGAATCAGGTATTGGGCTGGGAGTATTGATTATGTAGGGAGATCAAGTAGTTGCCTACAGGTTTCAGTAGTTGAAGCCACATGATAGAAACTACCCGACACATGATCTCGAGTTAGCCGAAGTTGTTCATGCTTTGAGCTGCATGAGACGTTATTTATTGGGAGAGTGTTTTGTGGTATACATGGACCCCAAAAGTCTCAAATACATATTCAACCAGTGTGATTTGAATATAAGATAGTGATGGTGGGTGGAATACATTCAGTCATTTGACTTTGAGCTTGCCTATACATCTATAAAATGCAATACAGTGGCTGACGCACTAAGCAGGAGAACTCAGATACAGGCAGTGCATGAGGCTAATGATGAGTGGAAGCTAATGTTTTTGTTCTATAAGATGCATTTATAGGTGTACAATAGTCAGGGACAGAGTTATATTTCATCATTGGTTGTTTCCTCTACCCTATTGGAAGGAATGAGTATGAGGCAACTAGCGGATTCCGAAGGCCTATTTCTATGGGAGAGTGTAGCCGGTGAGGACCCTCCTCATGGATAGACGATAGATTAAGATGAAGTTCTGCATGTCCATGGACGTGTGTGGGTTCTAGTGGATATACACGAGGAGATGATGCAAGAGTTTTGTGCCTCATCTTGGTAATTATATCTCGGAGTCACCAAGATGTTCCGTGACTTGAACCCTCAGTACTGGTGGCTGGGTATGAAGTGATAAGTAGCTGGTTTTGTTACATGGTGTTCCTCCTATTAGTAGGTGAATGCAGAACATCAGCGGCCAGCTGGACTTTAACATCATCTACCTATTCTTGAGTGGAAATGGGTTGATGTCATGATGGATTTCATCATGGGGTTACCAAGGTCACCTAAAGGAAACAATGTTGTGTGGGTTGTAGTGGACAGGCGTATGAAGGTCACTCACTTCTTTCTGATCAAGGAGACCTTTGGTGTTTATGATATTGGGAAAATGTATATTCGAGAGGTGGTATAAATTTATGGTGTTCCTTGTTCAATAATTTCAGATAGGGACATCTGTTGTACATCTTTTTTTTGGTAGTGTTTTCAGAGGGCGCTGGGTACACAGGTGCTTCTAAGCATAGTATAACATCCTCAGATAGATGTCTAGTTAGAGCGCACGATTCAGGTGTTGGAAGATATTTGTGTGCATGTGTCCTAGACTTTCGGGGTTCTTGGGAGAAGTATATACCCATAGTTGAGTTTTCCTATAAGAAAAGATTCCAACTTACTATTCAAATGGTGTCATGTGAGGCTTTGTATGTTAGGCCATGCTGATTACCCCTGTGTTGGATGGAGGTGGAAGAGGCAAATATGCTGGGACCTCATCTTTTCCATAAAACTACTAAGTAGGTTCACTTGATTTAGAGATGGATGGATACCGCATAGTCTCATCAGAAATAATATGATGATCAATAGATATGACCTCTTGAGATTAGGGATGGAGATCGGGTTTTCCTACATGTTGCACCATGATTGGGACATAAAAGGATCAGGAGACAGGGTAGGATTTCATCATGATATGTCAGAACGTTTGAGATTATAGAATTATTCGGATTGGTTTCCAATCAGTTATAGTTTCCTCAGAGGTACTGATCAATGTACAATGCCTTCCTCGTATCTCAACTGAGCCGCTATCAGTCAGACCCATCCCACATTTTTTAGCCTGAGGAGGTTTAGATCCAAGTTGATGCATCCTTTGAGCAGCATCTGATTCGTATAGTTGACAAGATCATGAAGGTTCTCTGAGGCCGGTCATTTCCTCTTTTACAGGTGTTATGACAGCGCAGCTGAGTATAAGACCAGACTTGAGAAAGGTAGGCTGACATACATTCTCATTGGCTGGATTTATTCTCAAATATTTCTTCACCACCCTTGGAAGGGAAATTCAGGGACAAATTTCATTAAGGGGGGAAGTTTGTAAGAACCTGGTTCTTCTTATGATTATTGTTACTTCGTTTTTATTTTCCTTTGAGTTGTTTTTGAGAAAATAAGTAAAATTGGAAAAATGTTATGTTTTAGTATAACACACCATGTAATTTAGATGTTTAGGATTGGGATACATGGTGTGTGAGTTTATTGGCCCTGGACAGAAGAAAAAAACCACTACGCATCGTGTACTCCTTAGTACATGCCATGTAGTCGGCAAGGTCAATGGGAGACGTGTAAAGTAAGTCAGTGAATTGATGAACACTAAAATGATGTACATGCCATTTATATTAACTTACACACCGTGTACTACTAACATTCTCCTTAAAATGGGAAGTAGCCTCATTTTCCCTTCTTATGGACAGAGGAGTTGTCGGGTGAAGAAGAAGGAGCCACAAGAACATTTCCTTCTCCCATTTCATCATCCAAATCCCAAATCAAGTGTCCTCGGTCTCATTGGATTCCTCTAGGTAAGAGATTTATTATCCTTGATTCATTCTTATTGGTTTCTATTCTGGAGGAAGCTATTCAAGGTTGAATGATTTAACTCTTTTCTTATATCTATGTTGTTCTAGGTCGATTCAAGGTCCGATATCTATTTATATCAGTTATAAGACATCGAGGTAGGTGGTCTTGTGGCTCTCATTAATTGTTGAGGTGCTTATATGTGCCGTTGTGCCACACACCAATGTTTAGGGTTTTTCCTTGAAAGGAAATTGATCCTTATTATTATTAAAGTTTGTTGTGATAATTAATTCAATGAATTTAATCATGATTAGCATTGTTGATTGGTTAAGGGCCACCCCGTGAGTGCTTTTCCCTTAGATAATTGTTTTGGTCATTTCTCCCAAGGCTGTCGATTGGTATGCTTTCATTTTTCATTTTTTGGGGTTTTTTATAATGAACATGACTGTATTTGAAATTTAAATTGTGTTCGAATTGTGAGAATTTAATTATGACTTTGGTATTGTGTACTCCTATTTTCTATGAAGTTGTTTTCCTTTTAAAAAGGATTGAATTTTTTTATTGAATTTCGAATGGAAAAATGATAAATATCCTTGGTTGATACATGGGATTAGCTTAGAACGACGTGAGCAGACTCACATTACTATTGTACCTTGCACCTTGGGTGATACATGGGTTCAGATTAGAACGCCAATGATGGAATCAAGAGGTTTTTGTTTATATTTCATTAGTGACACATGGGCTCCCTAGTAGGACCACCAGGGATGAACTAAATTGACAAAAACTTATACATAGAGTGATACCTTGGGGATCCCTAGTAGGACCAATAAGAATGGACTTATAGTATGTTGGTAGAATTAAACCAGCAGTGATACTGGAATTCCGACTTAGGAATCTCAAGAACAAACTCAGGTTATACTTAAATAATGTAATGGAAGTAATTTTGACACATCTTCCATGACAAAGCACATGATTGAGTTCAGAATATACTTACTTGTTAGGAGGACTTCTAATACTTCTAGTGTTCTTACATTTCTATGGGGAATTTCAGGCCTAGGGAAGATTCTGAAATTAAAATACTACAGATAAATGAACTACTAATGAACTTAGTAAACTCTATAAATGGATATATGAATTTGTAGGGTTGATTAATTTTAAGTGTATACTACTTTACTAATTTCCTGTACACAACTGCAACATATACTCACTGAAATATTGGAACAGACCTTTGGTGGTGGCCTACTAGGATTAATTTCCCACACCCTATTTGGGTCATGTTTTTTTGGCCTAAACAGACTATATTGCTACCGGTGTCAATAGGGGAAAGGCTCTGTTTACATATACTTTATTATTGCTTAGGATAATGAGAGAAAGGGACCAAGTCTTGGCTTGTGATGCTGATGACTCTCATTTTGTTTTACTGTACTTTAGTACTGTATTTTACCTGATTGTAGTGTAACCTATGTTCAATGTTTTCTTAGAATATGTGACATGCTGCATCACTTGGATATTACACACCTTCTGGTTGTCTTGATCTTCAATATTTAGTTGTTTACTTCTGTTGCGTGATGTTTACTACTTCCGATATTGTTATTATTTATCCCATTGTGTTACAAATTTCCAATGAGGGCATAGTTTCCCCACTATCACACCCTATGCCCTCACTACTAGTCGGTAGCCTCTGGCGTTTGGTGAAATGTGCTTGAGGCCATGTGGCCAACGGATCCGGCTATCATATTAGTGGTAAGATGGGTCAGGATGTTACATATGTGGGGGAGGATCTTGGGAGGATATTTTAGCTGAATTTAGACAAGGCACAAGGCTTGAGAGGAGTGAACAGAAGAGGGAGTGAGGAGGTATAGTGGAGGAGATGAGGGGTTTCCCATTATTTTACTCTTTATTTTATTATTTCTCTCAAGAAAACCAACATTGTTGATTCAGGTGACACATAATAGTAATAAGTACATGTGATTTCAAACCCAGTGGATGTAAATCAGCCTTACATCAATTATGACCCAATAAATCATGTATTTAGCATTTATCATAAATTATCTTATTTTACTATTCACCCAAAATTCAAGAATTTTAGAAAAATACCAAAAATTTACCCCAACCATTTTTCAAATTATATAATTAAAAAATGAAATCAATTTTTTGTAAATAATTTTCTAATTTTTTTATCAAATTTTTAAATAAAAACAAAATTTATTCAAAAAAACAACTTTAAAACTATAACTCGTTTTATAACACCATGAGAAATTAATCAAGGTCTCCTTAAATTATCTTATAACCATAATAAAATAAAGTAATAGTTTATTATTAAATCTTATAAAAATAGATTTCTTTTTTAAATTATTAAATTAATCAGAAAAGTGTTATTAAAATACTTATGACATACAAAAATATGAATACTTATACTATGATCATTTTTTTCACTTATAAGATATCTAAATTGTATTTAGAAACTCATGGGTGAAGTTTCTATTTTCTTGGATGATTAACTATTTATTATTATTCATAAGAGTAGTATTACAATTCATAATGGTATGTTACTATTCATAAGGGTTTGTTAATATTCATCAAAAATTAATTCTGTCTTATCAGGCTCAATATATATTAATGAACGCAAATCTGTATGTCAGTTTTTTTGAAATTCAAATTACATAGGTAGAAGAATTATTTTTTCTTGCTAGGTTATAACAAAGTTGTGTTTTGTAGAGACTCGGTGTTTCATGCATTAAATATTAAATTTATTTTCAAAATCTTGGGGTGTTACAATCATAGACCCAAGGATTGATTTTGGTATAATTTTATTTTTATGTTATTTTTTATCTTTATTATTCCAATTGTGTATCGGCTAGGCTAATCATATTTCATGAGCATATAGTTATTGAAGTAGTTTATAGGTTCACCGTTGGGGGTGGTATATGAAAATATTTTCTCAACCCCTCTTTATGAATATCAATGTGTGTGTATGAATTATGTATGCTTTTAGGTTTATTATGAATATATGATTAATAAGGATAATTCTAAGGGTTTTGTGATTGAACAGAGTCCCTCATGTAGATTATTATGATCAGGATAGAGTACCTTGAATATTTATTAGAGACCATGTATGTGGTTCAGCTTGGAGATAGTTGTAGAGCCTTGTATTTTTATTTTATGTTTATTTCACTCCTATGTCAGTCCATTTGGTGAACAGTATTATATATATGATATGGTTGTTCATGTTTTAATATCATTACATTTATTAATAATTTTTTTATATTTTTTGTATCTTTACATTGATTGATTACTTATATGGATGATGTTTGGTTATTTATTCTCTTTTATTACATTGATAAGAGGGAATAGTCTCCCCATTTCCACACCCTAGAATTTCGTGGGTTTTCATAATACTCTATTATATAGGGAGGTGCATTGGTGGTAATTTCATCAACTGGTTGGACTAATGTTAATAGATTGAGCTGGGTTAGAATGTGAAAATGTGGTATTAGAGGTATTCCTTTCCTATTGTTTTATAATTTTATTATTTGGTAGATATGAGTACTATGAATGCCTCAAAACCTATGATGGATGTCAGACTGGTGAATTGCGAACACTTATTCCTGTGATAAATTTAGGTTACTATAGATATTGGATTTACATGCTCAATATGCAATGTTATAGATTAAAAGTATACTTTGGGTATAAACAAATGGAAACTACCAAGTAGAACACACCCAAGATGAAAGCACCATAAGATGTCACATTGAATGAATTTTTTTTAAAGAATCTAACACATCCTTGATAATTTAATCAATACATATACATACAAATAAAATAAGGTATGATGGAATAATACAATAAAATAATATAAGAGAAAAGTGATGGGATTGGATTAGTGGAATACCCTTCTAAAGACAAAATTAAACCTCATTGAAAATTACCATAAACATATAACTTAATTGAAGTTAAGATATTATATTAAATATGAAATAAATATGGGTTGACTATTAAAAATTACATAAAATTGATACCATGTTACAAGAATATGGTAATCAAAAGGAAGTAGGCATAATGGAACTCATCTGCTACAAATATTATTGTGAAGGATAAATATCAACAGAAGAAGAATTTTGAAGATGATTCAAATGTTTGCATTATTTTTTTCATAAAATTTATAAGAATTATGATATATGAAAAAAAATAAAAAAATATGCTCTTTTATAGAATAATTAAATAAGAATTTTTACTGTAAAGTGTAAGATAATAGTAAAAATAAGATGTATATGTGGCCCGTGGATGTTCAAGAAAGGAATATCAACACACATGAATGTTTCTCATGATTCTAGAGTATAATTGAAAAGTGTTTTTAGGTTGATAAAAATCTATCAACCTTATTGAAATAATTAATGACAAAAATTGGATCTACATTATTCACACATATTCTTGGTTTAATTTCATTATGTATGTAATTGAAGATTAAGTAAGTCAGTAGAGAAATAAAATCCATGTAAAAACTCTATAGACACTAGAATATATATTAGGAAATATTTTATTTCAGTTGAATTGTAATGCCTTCATGACAGACATTAGGAAATATCAACCATAATATTTTAGTCGGTACCATCAATGATATTGAAGTTTTATGGAGTTTAACGCTTGAGGGGGAGATAAACCTGATGATTATAGATATTTTTAAATGTTTAAAGAAAGATATTAAATTTTGGATGACCCAAAAGATGAAGAAACTATACATTATAGTTTCAAATGTAGAGATTTTTGACACTAGGGTTCTGAATGATGTTAATATTTAAGATATTAAAATTTATAAATAAATGATTATTTCATTAATAAGATAGGTTGAATGTTCTATCATATTTTTAAATTGGAAAATTAAAATTGGAGATTTTCATTATTTGATAGAAAATAAAAATTTATATTGAAAATTTTGATTTACCTACATTTAGTTGGAATATATTTAATATTATTATTAAGATGAATATAGTAAATAAGTTGAATGAAAAACTCCATTAAATAACCCGTGAATGAATATTTATGAATGGGTATCACATAGTGAATATTTTATGTATATATTTGGTGTCTAGGTTATTTACTCTTTTTTATACACCAAGCATGGGTAATGTTGACTTATAATTGATTAATATATATCTCCTTGCTTAAGAAAAGTGATAAAATCCTTATCTAAAGTAATTAATGGTATACTTTCTATATAAAGGAATATATAAGTGGAATAATAATTGTGATTAAATCATGTGATGAAGTGTTTTTCCCTAAATATGGAATCTTTTAATTTATTTTCAACAATGGGGAAAGAATATTGAGTTTATAATTGTATTGGGTATTGAAATGAAATATAATCGGGGTATTGAAGATCCCAAATGGATTAAGATGAGGAGTATTGCATTTGATGTCAATGAGTAGTAAACTTAATATTCGTTAATGATAAAATGAAGAGTGAAGAAGAAGTTGGGGTCCCATAAGGGTGTTTTGAAATTTAACACTCAATATATGAAAACATCAGAAGATATAATATTGGTATATTCTAGTTATCCTACCAAAATACGATACTAACATAGGGTAGATGTAACACCCCGACCCCAAAAGCCTGGATCTGATGCATTACTTTATTACATTGCCTTGATTACAAGGAATGAAATCCCGAACGACCAATCAGTTTAGTTGTATTGAATAAACAATATAAATATATGGAACCCATTTTATATTGGGAACAAAATATGATACCTAAAAAAGATAATAAACGTGATCCTTGAAAAATCAATAAATGATCTCTTCTTCATAACTTGGGGAAGTAAAACAAATGAAAGGGGTGAGAACAAATTATTAGTAAGGGTTAAATATACAAGAAGCATGAATCAATAAAAATTTAATCAAATTCAATTATAAATAATCAATATGGCATGGTGAATATTTGAAAAACACACACCAATAATAAACTGAGAATGAAAATACATCCATATATTTTTTTCATAGTGAAAACCTCATGGAATGTAATAACTGAATATTGAATAAATATAATTCTTATTATTTTGATGTCATATATCTGGAACATAAACCATTATACCATTGAGACAGTTTAACTATGTGGGTAGAAACCCCTCTGATTTTTGGAAACAAAATCGAGGGGTTTATGATCAAATAATTTGTCTCATGAGACCAGTTGATGAATATAGGGGCTATAGTGGGACCCTTAAATCAATTCTAGTCCCAAATCAATTATACAAATATTTAATACAATAACAATATGCCTTTTCAATATCATTATTGAGTAGAGGATAGGGATCCATTAATATTTCCCCAGTTAAAGGAACATTCAAAATAAAAACCATATGTTAAATTTTATACAGATAATAAAATAATCATAACCATGTAACAAGAATATGGATATATAATTTAATTACAATCTCAAAATAAAAATGATCTCAAATTTTTAGTAGTTACACCACATGATAATGATTAGGTGTACAATACTAAGTAAATCACAATAAAATGGAAATCGAAACAAATTCCCTTAATAAATTGTAATAAATCAAGTTAATAATCATCATGGAATCACTAAATACCATGAATATAAATATAATCATGATACTATATATAAAGTGGTAGTAAACATACACCAAATACAAAAAAAAATTTGGTGAAACATGGAAATCTCAAAGAAATAAAAGTTGGATGAGGAACCCCTTACAATGATTGTATCATTATAGTGATGATTAAAATGACATAATTATGTGTGAAAAATATAAAATAACACAATTAAAGTTTATATATAGTATAAAACAATCATATTTCAATCACACATATCCTTGGAAAAACATAATCAATGACAAATATGTTTACCTCAATGAATTTAAATTGAGTTAAGATATCCCTTACCTTAGGTTTGACACCATTAAAATTTGATAAAAACTCTTTTATAATGGTTTGAATAGTGTTATTAATTTATTATAAAACTAAAATAATGTTTACAATACCTTAAATTATCTTCTTATAATATTTTCCACACATTTATTAATAATATTTTGTTATTTCCATAGTTTTAGGTGCTTTATTTTCATGGTTTACAAGGTCGATTTAATATGTTATTCCTTTTAAAAATTAAATATTAAACTATAATTTATAACATATATATATAGGTCATTTTAAAAAATTACATGTGAATTAGAAAATCCCATGATTGTGAAAAAGTTAAACGAAAACTTATTGTCCACAAAGGCAGTGATTTGGAAGAGTACGGACAACGATTTTGTTATTTATTAATAGAAGAATATAATAAGAGATATTATGAAGAATATTCCAAAAACACCAAAAAATTAGTATATATAAGATACTGGAGTTTTCATGAATAATTTGATAATAGGTAGGCATAATGTATAAGTGAGAAAAAAATTAAAAGAGAAGAAGAAGAAATCCAAACTCTTGAATATTTCTCTTTTGAAACCACCTTAAGGCTCTTGGAAGTGGTCTTTTTTGTGAGACCATAAGAACAAGAATGTGTCAAGGGATGTGGAGGATGGAATTGGGTAGATTTTGGGTGAACAAGAAGTCTTATGGTTATGAAATTTGTGAAGGAACCTCCTTTTACAAGTTAGGTGAGGGGTAACTTAAGAATCACAAAAATTATTAAAATATAATAAATATATTATAGGGTTTAAAACTCTAAAAGGCCTCAAAATAAAGGGGGAATACATATTTGAAGTTATATTATCATTTTTGGAATTTTTCAATAATTTTGGGCATTTTAAATATTTTAATAAAATATTTTATTCATGAAAAACATTTTTTTCCAGATAAAAACTATTCATAACCATAACTTTAAATAAATCAAAAAAATGTTTAAAAATAGAATAAAATTTTATACTATAACATATAAATATCATATTCATCTAGGTAATCCGTGAATTAGCTTAAAAATATAAAATTATATTTATTTTATTATTTTTAATATCATTTATTTGATTTATTCATTAATTAAACTAATATTGCATCATCTTGGTAGAAGCCATTATCATATTTATTTGATGTATAAAAATTAAAAATAAAATTCCAATAGAAAGATAATTTTATTATAGTTCAAAATAATAATCTTTTTTGAATAAAAATCCTAGAAAAACATAAATTAAAAATTATATACAAAGTAAAGTTTGTAGTTTGAACACCTTGTCTTACTTTTAAAAAAAATTCTAAAGATCTTAAATTGATTCTTGTGGGTATAAAGTGTCCCAAAATAGAATAAAAAATATATATTGGTTGAAAATTACTTATATAAAATTTTTATTCAAAATATGTGTCATTTAATATTTCTTATAATTTTAATTAAAATGATTTTATATATTTTTCTTATTCTTGCACAAGTACTGCATCAGCATTTTATAAACATTAATGTTAATTATTTCATACATAAAGTTTTAAATGAATTAATATAATAAAAATAAATTAATTAGGTTCAGAATAAAATTATAAATTTGTTCATTATGTATATTCACTCTTGTACATAACAATATATCTTCATAATTTTTGTTTTGTTTTTTCTTTACCTATGCAAGCATTGCACATACATTTGGGTAATAATCATGTTATATAACAATAAAATTATATATTAATAATAAAGGAAAAAAATAATACTTAATAATTAATAAATAATTCATTAAAATAATTTTTATCATTCAATTATTATATATAATTTACCAATTTTGACTTCGTTAGCACTGCGTAGGCACAACATCGACGTTAACAATGGTTTTTATACTTATTATAAAAAAATTAATTTTCATGTTATAAATTAATTATGTATAATATTACACTTGTAATATAATTATTTATTTATTATATAGTTTAAATAAATTTTTATATCATAATAATTTTATGATGATGTACCGAAAAATGTCGTATTTTATAAAAAACTGTATTATTTACTATTCAAAAAAAATTAAACTATTTTATAAAAATCCTAAAAGACCATCCAACCCATTTTTCAACATTAGTAATCAAAAAAGGAACTCTTTTTTATGAAAATAATTTTATAAATATGATAAATTTAATTTTTAATTAAAATCATCATTTACTCTAAAAATACCAATTTTAATATTATAACTGATTTTATGACACTTCAAAAAATTAACTAGGGTCTCATAAAATTATCTTACAATAATAGGAAAACCAAATATTGATTCATTGTTACATTCTATGAAATTGAGTTATCTTTTAAATTAATCTATTAATTATAAAAGTGTAATTCAATATTTATTACCCATAAAAATACCAACACTTAATTATTAATTTTTAAAATATTCACTCTCTTTTATAAGGTGCCTAAATTCTATTTTTACTTACATGGGTGAAGTTATTATTCATAAGGGTCAAGTTAATATTCATATGGGTACATTACTATTTGATTTACTATTCATAAGTGTATATTACTATTCATAAGGGTACATTAATATTTATAAGGGTATATTACTATACACAGAAAAATAAGTTTGACTTATCAGACTCTAAATATCTTTCTGAACACAACCATGTATGTCATTTTTTCGAAATTCAAATCACAGAGGTGGAAAATCTATTTATACTAACTAGTTTAAAATTATCTCATATAACCAAGTGTTGTTTCATAAAGGCTTATTATTATATGCATTATAAGTTATCAAATGAATTGAAATTATTCATACCATAAAATATTGGGGTGTTATATTCTTCCCACCTTATAAAATTTCATGAATGGAATTTTTCATGTATAATTACCTTAAAATAGATGTGGGTGGTTCTTCTATTCTTTTCCTCAAAGTCTGTATTTGGGTTATGTTCACTAAACTATGTTTTCTAAATCTAGTTCCTAAGGTTTCAACTAAATTTCCTCTAATACCAACTATAACACCCTACCCCAGAATCCCAAATCCTATGCATTACATTATTACATTGGCATTATAACAAGGAATAAAATCTTGAAGGACTAATCAGATTAGTAGTCTTGAATTAACTAGATACATATATGGAAACCATTTTATAGTGGGAACAAAATATTATACAAAACAAAAGCTAATAAACTCCATTATTGAAAACAAAATAAATGATCTCTTCTTTATAACATGAGGAAGGAAAATAAATGAAATGGGTGATCTTAAATGATCAGTAAAGGTTAAATATAGAGGAATCAAGAATCAATAAAAAGTGAATCAAAATAAATTATAAATAATCAATATTACATGGTGAATTTTTGAAAAACACACGCCAAAAATAAACATAGAATGAAAAAATATCCATATATTTTTTTCAAAGTGAAAAACTCACAGAAATTAATAACTGAATTCTGAATAAATAGAATGATTATTATTTGGATGCCATGTATCTAGCACATGAACCCTTATACCATCGAGATAATTTAAGTCTATGGGTAAACCCATCTAATTTTTTGAAACAAAATCGAAGGGTTTATCACCAAATGATTTGTCTCATGAGACCTATCGATGCATTGAGGGGATATAGTAGGCCCCACCCATCACTAGCAGTCCAAATAATTCTTTATACAAATATTTAATACAATAATAACATGCCTTTTGAATATTTTTATTGATTAGAGGATAGGGATTCATCAATATTTCCACAGTTAAAGCAACATTCCACATAAACAACATATGTAAAATGGTATACGACTAAGACAAATAATAATATAAATATAACAAGAATATAAATATATATATAATTTAATTATAAATTCAAATTAAAAATGATCTCAAAGGTGTAATAGTTACACCATATGAGAATAATTAGGTCCACAATACCAATTAAATCACAATAAAAAGGAAATTGAATAAATTCCCTTACAACATTGTAATAAATAGAGTAAATAATACTCATGTGAATCACTAAATAACATGAATATAAAGATAATTGTGATATTATATATCAAACGGTAGTAAACATACACCACATACAAGAAATAAGTGGCGAACAATGGAAATCTCACGGAAATAAAAGTGAGATGAAGAACCCTTTACCATGATCGTATCATTATAGTGACGATGAATCAATGATATAATTATGTGTGAAAAATACAAACCCACACAATAAAAGTGTTTAGATAGTATAAAAAATTAGAGTTCATTCAAAAATATCCTTGGAAAAACATAACCAATTACAAAGATGTTTAAATCAATGAATGGAAATTGAGTTAAGATATCCCTTACCACAGGATTCAATTCCTTAAAATTTGATAAAAAATAATGTATAATTGTTTTAATAGTGTTATTAATTAATTAAATAACTAAAATAATGTTTATAATACCTTACATAATCTTCTTATAATATTTTCAACACATTTATTAATAATATTTTATTATTTCTATAGTTTCGGGTGTGTTCTTTTCATGGTTTTTAAGGTAGATTTATTATGTTCATCCTTGTCACAATGAAATAATAACCCATAATTTATAGAATATATATATTTAGGTTATTTTAAAAAATTACATGTGAATTATAACATCCCATAATTGTGGAAAAGTTAAACAAAAACTAATCGTCCACAAAGGTGGTGATTTGACATAACACAAATGACGATTTAGTTACTTATGAATAGAAGAATAAAATAATAGATTTTATGAATAATATACCATAAAAAAATTACAGTTTATATATGGTATTGTATTTTTCATGAATAATTGGATAATAGGGAGGGATAAGTTATAAGTGAGAAATAATTTAAAAGAGAAGAAGAAGAAATCTTACCTCTTGAATATTTCTCTTTTGAAACCAGATTAAGAATCTTAGATGTGGTATTTTAGTTAGACCAGAAGAATAATAATGTGTAAAAGGATTAGGAGGATATAATTTGGTAGAGTTTTTATAAACAATAAGGGTTATGGTTATGAAATTTGTGAAGGAAGGAACCTTCTTTTATAAGTGAAGTGATGGGTAACATAGGAATCGCAAAACATATTAAAATATCATAAATGTATTATAAGTTTTAAGACTATCAGAAGGCCTGAAAGTAAATGTGGGTAACATTTTCGAAGTAATATAATCATTTTTGTTCTTTTTCAATAACTCTGGGCTTTTTAAATAATTTATTATAATATTTTATTCATGAAAAACAATTTTGTCGAGATAAAGACTATTCATAATTATGACATTAAGAACATCCAAAAAAAGTTTAAAAATCATAAATTTTTTTATATTATTTAATATAAATATCATATTCATCTATTAAATACTTTTATTAGATTAAAAATATAAAATTATATTTATTTTATTATTTTTAATATCATTTATAAGATTTATTCATTAATTAAATTAATATTGTATCATATTTGTGGAAGCCATTATAATATTTGTTTTTTGATAAAAATAAAAAAAATCCATGAGAAATATAATTTTTTTTATATTTACAAATAATATTCTTGTTTGAATAAAACTCTCAAAGAATCTTAAATTAAAATTGTTATACAATGTAATGTTTATAGTGTGAACATCTTGTCTTACTTTTAAATAAAATATTCTAAAGGTCTTAAATTGATTCTTGTGTGTCCAAAGTGTCCCAAAATTGAATAAAAAATTGATATTGGTCAAAAATTACTTATATAAAATGTTTTACCCAAAATATGGTTCATTAAATAATTCTTATAATTTTAATTAAAAACATTTTACTTATATTTCTTATTCTTGCACAAGCACTACATCAGTGTTTCATAAGAATTAATGTTAATTATTTCATTAATAAAATTTAAAAATAAAGTAAGATAATAAAAATAAATTAATTAGTTACCAAATAAAATTATAAATCCATTCATTATATATATTCACTCTTATACATAACAATACATCTCCAAAAATTTGTTATTTTGTCTTTTTTTCCCAATGCAAGCATTTCATGGACATTTGGGTAACACTCATTTTAAATAACACTAAAATTAGAAATTTACAATAAAATACAGAAATAATACATAATAATTAATAAATAATACATGAAAATAATTTTTATCACTATATTATTATATATAAATTATTAATTTTGACTTTCTCAATGTTGTGAAGGCATTGCATTGACATTAAAAATGATTTTTGTAATTATCAAGAAAAAATATAATTTTCAAGTTAAAAATTAATTCTATACAATATTCCACTTTTTAAATAATTATTTATTTATTAAATAGTTTAAATAAATTTTTATATCATGATAATTTCTTTACGATGTCCCGAAAAATGTTGTATTTTATAAAAAACAGTATTTTTTTACTATTCAACAAAAATTAAACTATTTCAAAAAATTCCGAAAAATTCATCCAAACCATTTTTCAACAAGTATAATCCAAAAATGAACTCCATTTTATGAAAATATTTTTTTAAATATGATAAATTTAATTTTTAATTAAAATCATCATTTACTCGAAAAATACCAATTTCAATATTATAAATGATTTTATGACTCTTCAAAAAATTAACTAGGGTCTCATAAATTTGACTTATAATCATAAAAAAGATAAATATTGATTCATGAATACATTTTATGAAAATGAATTATCTTTTAAATTAATCTATTAATTAGAAAATTGTAATTCATTATTTATTTCTCATAAAAATATCAACACTTAATTGTTAATTTTTAAAATATTCACTCTCATTTATAAGGTGCCGAAATTTTATTTCTACTTACATGTGTGAGGTTACTATTCATAAGGGTCAAGTTACTATTTATAAGGGTATATTACTATTCAAGTTACTATTCATAAGGGTACAATACTATTCTTAAGGGTACATTACTATTCACACAAAATATAAGTTTGAATTATCAGAATCTAAATATCATACAAAACAAAACCGTGTATGTCCATTTTTCAAAATTCAGATCATAAACGTGGAAAATTTATTTTTACTAGCTCGTTTATAACTATCTTTTATAACCAAGTGTTTTTTCACAATGACTGAATGTTGTATGCATTATAAGTTATCTAATGAATTGATATTATTCATACCATAAAATATTATGGTGTTATATTATATGGTTTAGCCAAATTATAAAATAAATGATGCATGGATGTAATGTAGTGTAGTGTACACATATGATAATTATTGATCAGGGATTTAGTGTGAATCGATAACATGTACTAGAGGATAAAAGGGCACAGTTTACTACATATTTTTGTTGAAGTTTTATGAAATCATCCATTTTTTAAGTATATAAACTAGTGTTTTATGTTTAACTATTACTTGGATGATTATTTGGAGACATTTAGTTTCTTGAAATTTACATGGTAAAGTCAATCTAAGAGAATGAAGATCAAGCCAAGAATATTTCCCTAGGGATATGCACTCATCAATGGTATAGGATGGATATTGGAAGAAGTGTCTGGTATTCTTGAAAATATAAAACTAAAATTTAGTAATAGATATAATAATATGAGGTTGTAGACTCTATGAATCTACAAAATTCTTGATGGTATGGTTGGATTTAGAAGTAGCTAAGAAGTGTATTCTACAATTGAAAAAAGGAAGAATCATATTTTTTATGTATTATATATTTGAATGAATATAGAAGATATTTTATTGAAAACATTTATGATTTAAAAAATTACAAATCCTTTCATATGAATAAATATTTTCTATGTATAATTATTGTGCACTACAAAACATAAAATTACTCAGATTTATAATAGTAAATAGTTATAATTTCTTATTACATAAAAGTAAATAGGAATAAATGTGAAAGTCTACCAGTTACATATATTTGACAATATAAATTATATATGATGTCTCAAAAATAATTTCAGATGATGTTATGATGTTATATGAAGTATTAAACACCACTTAGATTTAAGATGATATTTTGATTCAAAATGAAAAAATTTTATGACTTGTTGTGATGACTCATGAAGTATTTCTAGAATTTAATATACTAAACTAGTTGAGGTGTCAAGGTTTAAAGTCAATATAATTATAAGAATAATCCTTGATATGTCCTAATGATAAACTTTGAGGCTAAACAATGACCTGTGAGGATACTCAATGAGATCCATACACTAAAATATGGAATAAAATAATAGAAGATAAAAGTGAAAGGCTGATGTTGAGAAATAAAATTTGAAGTAACCAATAATAATAAAAAACATTTGTCATTGTAAATCCAATGTTTAATATTAAAGAAATTATAACTAGCTATTCCATGGGATATTGAAAAAAGGAATATGGTGAATCTTATATGTGTTATAGGAAAGATGTTCATAATATTAAAATATTAAGATCAATTGATCAGAGGCATAAGATTATAAAGAATTAAGCTAGTCAAAGGATGAAATGATGAGAATATGAGAATTCCTTATCCAAAATTTGAGAAATGTTATATATAAAGGGGAGGAAAATCATGACTATTGGGAGGTAAGTAAGTTTAATGTTTAAGATGCAAATTATACTAGAGTTTATGTTATTAAATGGAAAAGATAGACTCATATGGTGGAGTAGATTGAAATCTATAGAAGTTAGACAACTTGAATATTACAATGAGAATTAAAATATAATTTATATAGATTATAATTCATGGATACAATTTTCACTAGGAAACCAATTAATCAAAAATCATGACATAAAATTTCAAGTGGAATCCTAAATAATATTAAACTTAAAATGTTCGTGGTCAAGGTAGAGCAGATGAAATATGGTTTTTTGAAGTTAGAGTACAAAACCAACTCACATGCAATTATAGATTATTATTCAATGTTAGATGAAGACTTTTTTAATTAAGGGTAACTTATAATTTAAGAAAATACATCCCTAAGATGATGTAAAACCTTTATCATGAGATCTTTGAGGAAGACATTTCATGACGGGTAGTTTGAGAAAAAAATAGTTTCATCTTCCTAGTCGAGAGGGTAAATACTATTGGGAGGTAGTATAAAGATCGTTCTTGGGTAAATTATGATACCTACTTATAACTCATATAGGAAAATACTTTTCATTTATGATAACAACTAGCTTATTTTAATCACCATAAATAATAGTGATATAATCTATGTCTCAAAATAACTTGAACATCAAAAGGATTAAATAAAAAAAATTGGACAAAACTTTGTAAATATCATGTATTGTTCTCTATTTATTTATTATCATTCCTTGTGGTATGAATGTGTTTATATAATGATTAAAAAATATATACATATTAATAAATATAAAGTTTTTAATAATGAAATGGGTATTTATTTTTGGTTTTAGTAATTCATCAAATTTTTTTTATACTGACTCACTAATTCCCTCTCAGTGTGACTATATAATCAATTGGGAAATTCATTCATAAGGGGGGAGGTTTTCTTTATGGATATATAAGGTAGATTCATACAACTTATAAAAATAGTAAAGGGTGATAACTGATATAATCCATAAAAAACTAGATCTATTAATAATAAGGAAACAAACACGGATAACAGATATTTTTTGAGTAGATCAAACCTTAATTGAATCTCCTTGAGGTAGGTATTTTTTATTTGATTCACTATTATCTATGTTTGTATAAAATTTTCAATTTATTATATTTGTTTTTATATTGTTTCGTGATGGTATAAGACTAGTGGTTGAGTAGTTTACAATGAAATGGGTATATTTAGCGGATTCAAGAGGTCACTGGATTGTGAATTCCCAACCACACTATGTTTAATTATTAGAATAGACACCTTGTATATTATTATAGGGGTTTAATTGTGAATATAAATATTAAATGGGTTATACCCGAAAGGAACATGATTTGTTCAACTTAGTATTCCACTAGGTATTATTTAATTGTGAATAAAATCACACTGTGTGTATTTAACATTCAAAAGCAATGTATTCTATATTTTATATGACCCATGGTGGGGTAATCACACACCCAAACACCCCAATAAATAAAAATGGAATGTAATTGGGTTAATATTACATGAAATGTTATATAACATATAATAGGTTATGTTACACACCCTCGGGGTGTCATGAAATTTCACACATCATGTTGCCTATGGTACATGCCATATAGTTTTAAACAATATTATTTAGTGTGCAGCGTGATACACACTCAACTAATAATTTATGTTCCCTCTTTATGTATGTATAAATTATATTACATTAGTGTAATAGTAATATTTATGGGTTTATGGTATCATTTAATGATTATTAATAGTTTAAAATAACCTAAAAAAACTTGATCTCTCTTCAAGAATTAATATGAATGGAAATATCAAAGAAAATGAGTACCTATTGTAATACCCAAGATTATATTATAGTAAATAAAAATTTCATCACAGAAACCCTAGCTTTATGAACATTATATTATTTCATTATAATGATAAAACATATAGTACAACAAAAAAATAGATAATTATAATTCCTATAATGCTCGCAAGTAGTGTGACAGAACACATAGAAATATAACGTACCTCCAAAATCTTGAACTGTGGATGATAATACTCTAAAATGAATGAAGAATTTATAATATACATTTTGTAAAACCCCATTTTTTTTCAGGTTATAAATTATAGAAGGAATAGGACTTTTTTTATTTTTGTATTCAAATTTTGAGAGTTTGATCCTCTCAAGTGAATGTTTTGGATATGAATCACAGAACCTGAGGTGCCTTTGGTTCTTGGGTGAGTCTCAGGAGCTTGAAGTTGAAATTTATAAAATTTTAATGTGTTTCAACTCTGTTAACTATTACAAATTATTTAGGGTAAACCATGTAGGGTAACCATGTGTCTTTGATTATATACAGGGGTGTGGTGTGTGATCAGATCATGGGGTAGAGTAACCTTGAATAACATTGACTTCATTTTCATAAAATAATTTTAGGATTGGGACAGAATTAGGAAAACCATGTGTCCATACCATGTGAGGTTTATGTCTTTGGACTATAAAGGTTTCATTATTGGTGTATGGTTTGAAAAAATATATGACCAAGACACAAAAAGAGATTGATTAAGGTAGATACTACCATAATATTGGAACATTGTTTGAAGAAATGTGGGACCAAACTGTGTGGTCTGTAAAATTTAATTTAAAAGGGAAAAGTACTATTTCCTACCTCAGTATTTTGGGTCAATCCCTCCTCAAATTTTCCACTTTTATACACGATGTCTATGGGTTCCCTCCCCCATTTTATTATTCAACCCCCTTGATTTTAGTGAATTTTTATGGTTATTATTCATAATTTTTATGAGATATATCTCTCCACTATCCTCATTGTTCTTCCTCTTTGGCTTCCCTCTAATTTGGATTCTGGATATTATTTCCAATAAATCACAGTAGAAATCATCTTTCATTACTGTGATTTTATACGTTGTAGCTATAGGTCATCCCATGATGATATCTTGATTCCATTACATGTCATTTTGGTGAAATTATGTAACCTGGTGTCTTTTTTATGATTTTTTAATTAAATTAGTTAAACATTTCAATGGATTTTTGGTGAACAATGGGGGATTCATGCGGTTTAGGCATGTATGTATTTTAAGAGTAAATTGTACCTCGTTGCCTAAGGTTTCTATGAGTAGATATCTATAAGTGATTTTTTTAGGTTTTATTCCTATTTTATTTGAATCGACTAATTATATGTAAAAATTATTAATTAATTGAAATTGGTATTGGGGATTGATATAGGTACCCAAGAGTTAGGTATTTCTTGGATGAGCCTAGGAAGTAATGGTCAGGCTTGGTTTCAAAGGAAATGACATATTATAAGGTAGTCATCCTGGACACTATTTGAGTCTCTTACACATTTTTTTATTTTATGTTAACTTTCCATCATTATTATATTTTCCAGCATGTTTTATGACTTGTGTGACCTCAAAATTAAATTTTGATGGGATTGTGTCAGAAAAAATAGTCAAAATAGAACGTATAACTTGCTAATGTATTTGATGATGGATCCTTGGTTGAATGAGTTTAGGTGGCCTTCTTTATGGTTTGATTAGGGGTGTGTTAGATTTGAAATATAAAGGGATGTTCTTTTTAAAATTTATATTAAAACTTTATTGAATCAAATTAAATTTCAATGAAAAATAGTGATTTTGGAAATGGTATTTGGGATGAAAATTCAAAATGAAAGTGTGAGTTTATCCAAAGTCCTAGTGTGAGTAAGGAAACATCTGAATACTTTTATAAAAGGTTTAAAATTTTATTTTTTACTTTGTTTAAAAAGAAATTCCAGAAGTACATAATTGATTTATTTTTGTATGTTTTACCTTATGTTGGTGATGCCATATTGTTTAAATAATGAGTGATATTGTACGTTTCCACTTTCTATAATTTTCTTATATACTTATTACTACATGTTAATGATTTTTTTTGTGATGGATCATGGTGGATTATTTTGGTATGAAAGTCTCAGGTTTATCTAGATGGAGGTGGAAGACCCATTAGAGGGTAGATATGGGTTTGAAGGACCCTAACGAACATTGAGTAATATTTATGACCTAAGTGATGGGGTGGGGCTATGAGATGGAAATGTGATTGAAGAACCCCTATTAGGTATTTTTTATTTTATTTTACCTAGGTAACCCCAACGGGTGATCCAATATGATTTTAACCATAGATATGGTTGGTGTGAGATATAAACAATGATGATTTTGGGTGTAACCTAAGAACAATGACTATTTGTTTGAGCCTCATATGGTAAAAGAGATGACAAAATATTGTGAACATATCGGAAAACCTTTTTTATGTGAGATGGGATTTTATAGACGGACAATCAAGGTTATGTTTCTATGAGATGGTATGGTGGAGATACACTACCCATGATTCTTCATAATTGTATTCTAGATGACGTACGGAATTACCTAGTGATTACCCAAAATTTAATAGATATTCCATTTATTATTAGTGAGGAGCCTCAGACCCACACTCCCGAGTATGGTACTAAAAAAAACTTATACAAATTAACTTTTATGACAAGTGACATGATCTGAGATAAATATGCACAAATTTCACATTAATAATAAATTTAATAATAATCTAACATAACTCATGGAACCTTTTACTTTAGTTTCTTTGAGTACTAGCTAAATAACAAAATTATTTTACAACACTTGTGAATATTTCTCCAAAATTAAAATCCTATATACTCCCTTATAGACTTCACATAAGTTATAACTATCTTCATAACCTAGGGAATATAAAAGAAATAAATAGGTGAGATCAAATGAAAAGTAAACAAAAATTTATCATCATGTCATCAAGGGTTAAATCATATGCATTTGAGAAGGCATGTTAAGGGGATAAATTTCTAATTAAAATGAATAAAAAATAATAAGAGTGGTTTATAAGTAGTGATAGAGGGACATATATTCTTAAATGATCAAACATATACCATAGAATAAGAGTGTGAGATAAGCATGGAAACATGTATATGGAAATCATATCATAATATCATTTAATCATAAAAATATGGAAACAATATAAAACATGACATAACAAGAATATTTCAAGGATCAGTAACAAGAATATCATAGTGTAAAAATTTTCATAGTGGATTGGTTTCACACCCTATTCCTATAAAAATATTTTACTGATTTTTATGGTATATTGGGTTCACTCCCCATTCCCATAAACAAAGTATACAAAGTTCCATACTAGATTTGTTTCAGTCCACATGATATTTCATATTATCTCATGAGATATAATATTTTACCGAATAAATTAGAAGGATATATATTTTTGGGCCCACCCATCCCATAATAGAAAGCATAATATGTACATGTATATGTGTTCCACATGAGTAAAAACCATACTTAAATCATGAGAATGATAAAACCCATGATAAGAAAGTGGGTTTCATTATCTTATATCAAGGTATAATTAAAGGATAAATCATAAGGATTCATAAAAGAAGAAGGAATTAAATAATTTTTAACTGTTATATTTAATAAATAGGAATAAGTCTTGAAAACGGAGTTCCAATTTATAAAAATTCATAATAAGGATCAATGGGATGTAAGAATAAAAAAAATTACAAAGGTGATGATTTTTGAAATAAGAAAATGATCCTTTAAGGAAGGAAAGTGATTACTATTTTTATTTAAAATATAATTGAACAGTGGATTTTATATAAAAAAATAATGATGATTTTAAATGATATTCATGTTTTAAAAAATTTATATAGATGACACTTTTCATTAAATAATAAATCACTAAGTTCACTAAAGTAATGTTTACATAAAGTGGGAATTTTGAAGGGAAATTAAAATATGAATTATCCCAAAAATAAAGGTAAATTAAACTATGTATATATATAATAAACATATATACATATATATAAATATAATATAAAAGAAAAAAATATAAATATATTGAGTAAAAGGGATACAAAGAAAAAGAACATGTAACTCAAAAGTAATGAGGGTGGTTTGGAAGATTGATTTTAATATTTTAAAAAACATTTATTGAAAGAATACATCAAAGAAATGGATAATAAAACTTTCTTTTGAAAATAAGATAAGTTAAATATGATGGTAACATGAGGTTACCCATAATTAGGTTTCCAAATATAAAGGAGAAAATTATAGGGAATTGAAAAATATAGACAATCAGGGGAAACCATTGTTAAAGGGGATGAGAATTATTCTCAACAATGATAGAATTTTTGGGATAAAAACTCATCAAGGTAAAATAATTGAATTAAAAAACAAATTATCCCTATAGAGGAATAGAATTACACATTATATAAAATTTTAGGGTGGAAGAAAAAAATCTTAAAAGAATAAATTTTAACAAAATAATTTTGACTCAAGGAGGGGAGTAAAGTTAACAAAAGTCCATTACATTATCGTTATATTTGAAATCAAAAACCCATAAAGTAATATCATGAGATATATTATAAATCTATTAGATTTAAATAAATTTAATAAATTTAATATATTTAATGGTTGTATTTATATTACATAATGGGAACAGGTGGAAAATTTGAATCATATCTCAATGAATCAAAATTGAGATGTGGGAACCCTTATCTCAAGTCCTGATTCTTTTTTTGGGACTAACATTATAAATAATAATATTATTTTTATTAGAGTATTTATTAATATCATTATTCATCTATATTTTATATTATGTGGCATTTACATTTCTATATGTTATTAATTCACTATATAGTTTCACATCGATCAGTTACAAGAAGTTGTTTGGTCAATTTCTCTGTAAATTTATTTCTTTATTGAGCATTGTTAAATATTTTTCAAAATAGAATAAAAATATCCAACATTTTAAATTTTTATTATTTTATTATTACATTAGTAAAATATATGTATAGTTCCATAGGTTTTCAAAATGGACTCAAATTAAGAAAGGTGCCTCAATTTGTCTATTTAAGGTAGTTATGTTTACTATGAACATTTGATATTACTATAACTTATAGAATGTCCAATATTATATTTATATAATATTAATATGTTTCATAAATATTATGTTTAAATCTTAAATAAATTTTTAAATTCATCCATGTTAGGAGGTAATGGAAAACAATATGTCATTCCTTGGAGGTGGTAGCCCGCACATACATGGATGACACTTTATTTTTCTATAGAATGGATGGTGTACAAAATAAAGTAATTATAATTTAAAAATATTAATAATTTTATAGTTATCATAATTTTCTTAAATAACACATTTATTCCAAAAAAGTATGTCGGTTGTGAAAAAATAGAATATGTCGTTCATAGATGCAGTTGTCTGCACAAACCCATGATAATGTATTCATTTTTCAAATGTTTTTGTAGGGTCATATAAAATTGGAATTAAATTATTATAATAAAACTATAGAATATTATAATTATTTATGTTATCATAATTTTGTTGAATGAAAGGATTTAAGGTGGTAGAAGAAGAAAATAATTATAAATATTGGTTGAGTACATCACATCTCCCTTTGGATATTCTTCATTAGGTAGCACCTTAAGGATACTTATCTTTGTATTTTGGAAATTAAATGACTTCTAGGATGTGAGAATAGGTTTTTGGAGATACTCTGTTTTGTATTTTTTTGAGTTTAAGTCTTTTTAATGGGTTGGGAAATGTAGGGGAACTGATCCCCTTTTATAAGTGAAGAAAATAACACTTTTGTAAACACTCATTACTTTTTTCATGATGGAATGACTCTGTTCATGGTTAAATTAGTAAAAAGTGTTAAATACTTAATTTTAGGTTGATATTGGGTTTTTAAATCCTCCACCATTAATTTTCACAATTTTTTTAAACATTTTTTGTGTCATTTCCTATTATAATATTACACATCAACATTTTGTTTTTTACCATGGTAACTAGTTTTGAACTAAGAAATTTAGATTTTACAAAAAAATTAACATAACCCTTATTAAAAAAATTTCTATGATGAACCTAAATTTAAAATCAATATATGAGTAATTAAAAATTATCTTTAAATTAAAACATTTAATAAATATAGAAACCCATTTTTATAGAAAAAATGTTGTATTTTACCACTAGTTTTTTTAAAACATATATATAATTAGTTGCCATTTAAATAAGTGATAAAATATTTTATAAATTTGTAACTATCATATAAAACTATCTTTATAAAATAGATCATTTTAATTTGTTTGTTAAAATTTACAAAATATTAACAAAATTATACTTTTAAAATAATCATGTTCAGCATTATAATGGCCATTAATGTTAATATTATTAATCATAAATTTATACCTAAAAATAAATTTAAATTTATTACATTATATAAAAATTATGATCTAAAATGTGATATATTTTATTTATATTTAATTTCAACCAGAGATGACAAGTAATTTATAATATAAGAGAATAAAAACAATTTTGGAGTAAAATATCACTTATGTTTACAAAACCTTAAACATGTGTTTTATAAATTAAAAATAGTATTTTTAAATGATTTAATTTAATTTATAAATATGTATTTTTTATAGATAAATGGTTTTATAAAATTTTTAATCTATTCTTGTATTACTATATTGTCTTAAAATTGATGATATTAGAAAAATTTGTATTTTTCACTAATCACCTAAAAATAAATTATTATTGAAAGATATAAAATTAACAAAATATTTAATTTATTAATAAAAAGATGATACTAATTTTTTTAAATTCAATTTCTATAATTTAGGAATTTAACTTTTAAATAGAAATATAAAATATAATGTAAAACCATTTTTATTAGAAAATGATTTTTAGTTACTAACTATTATTAATCTTATTTATTGTAAATTACTAATAAAATTATTTTTAATATATAATTCATATAAAATATATTTTTTATATATAATATATTTTTTCCCCTAAATAAAGTGTATAAAAATCGAGTTCTAAAATAAAATATATTTCTAGAATAAAATGATTTTATTAGTAATTTAGCAATATAAATTTTATTAGTGCATTAGTATTAATAATTAATAATATTCTATTTCTATAAGTATTTTATAATTAAAATCCCAAACCGCTTTCGCATTTCTTTTATACTCTCACACCCTAAAGTCATAAATCATGGCCCTCCCATTTCTTCTATATAATGCATCATCACATTACATCACATCAAGCCTCTCCCACAAACACCCATGATATCTCTTCACACCTCACCTATAGACACCTAGGCTATCACATCACAAAACATATTACTTGAAGACACATGGTCCACAATATCACATAAAAACCACATATCTAGAGTAATAGGGTATCATGAACCTAAAGAGTATCAGCCTCATGCCCACCTCCAACCATGCATGCCCCCACCACAATCCATATCATCACACCACAACCCACATGTTGACACCTAGGCCATAAAGTCACATCACCACTATTTAAATTTTAACTTCTTTATATCACATCCCATGCATACCTAACTCACCTGGAAGAGAGGGTAGGAATGTGTGGGTATCCATCCATCCATCCTCACCACTAAGGGTGTTGGGAAAAACGCCCCCAATATATATATATATATACAAACATTTATTATCACATGGTGATCAATGTTGGTGGGTTGGGTATAGAAATTATTATGAATATAAAAATATATATAATAGCCACACACTAGTCTAGCCTATGGGTTCATAACTGAATAAATTACTAACTCGCAACATCACCACTTTTGCTGCCACCACTAAATGCATAAAACCACACAATAATCCAGAATCCATTAGCCACACTCTATTTTCTAATACATTTATTTCATATTAGTCATCAAAAATATTTTACCAAACTTCCCATGTTAATTCATTCCTTATTCATTTCCATCCTACTAACCAAACTAGCCCATTCCATTTCAATTTCAACATTATCATTTAATTATAATACTACCTTGGAAACCACCACAACACAACACGCCACACAAAAAACATCTCATCATCCTCATAAAGAAAACCTACCCTACATAAACCCCATTTCACATCCACATCCACTTCTCCTTAAAATAGCCACATCACAACCACTTTACATCACAACCACCCACAACAAAACAACACCTCATCACCCCACAACATGGGAACACCTCAACACAACCACAAATAACCAACACACAACACCACCACACGAAAACACAACCACACATCACTACCCAAAAACACTTCCATATTAAAAAATAGCCACACATCACATCAACATAAAAAAAAATTAGATTTTGAAAAGGGGCTTTCATCAATTCCACTTCTTTATTTTGGGTAATTCTTAAACAATTCATTGTTTTTGTGTAGAAACAATTATTTAGATGAATATTAGTGATTAAACATATATTAAATGTGGTTTCACAACTATCACACAACTATGGATATACAATACATGTCAAATAAAAAAGAAAATCCATTAAAGTCCACAATTTTTAGTGATCCATCAAGCCCATACAGTCGCAATATCAAGATAATATAAAAAACTATATATACATGTGAATCATTCCCCTTCCACTTAAATTTAAATTAAATTGATTAATTATATCCATTAATCTAGATAATAACTATCTTCTTAAAGGTAAAAAAAATATAACCCATCCTGCATGATACACTAGATGAGAAATGAAAGAACCCGTGCCTCAAATGGATCTTTCTAACTTGTTGTGTACCACAGGTCGAAGAAGATATATCCCATAAATTGAAATTTTACAAAATATAATGGATCACCCTAAATTGAAACAAATGGTTATAAAAATGCATCATAGACAACCAAAAACCAAAAAAAGTGATGTTGTAGTGGATATCTGAGGGAAGAACGCAAGGGAAAAATGGAGAAAGGATGAGGGCTTACCATCAATTCTCAAAACTCAACCACTAGAACCAAAAATCAATGAAGGATACAACAGGACTAAGCGATCCTCTAAATTTTCTAGGGTTAACCCTCAAAAAGAGAGAAATAGTAGTCTAATGAGAGAATGATTGGTTGAGAAAAACATATAAAATACATGGGATATTAAACTTTTACATCAAAAATCCCAAGTTCAAAATGTAAAACCCATGGGTTATGCAAAATTTAAATTATAAAATCTATTCTTACGATATAAAATCATAGCTTTATAACCTATTCTAAAAAAAATATCACCTAACCATAATTAAATTACACCATAAATTATATTTTTATGGTGTAAACTAATTTCACGCATTGCTACTCCATCGAACACTAGTCGTAAATGGTTTTCCACACAATCTGTAAACCATAGGATTATGATGTAAGACCCCCTTTTATGATTTGAACCTACCTTATGCTACCCAAATACAGCTCTAACTCCAAAAAACCACCTCAAGCTTCGTCCAATGAATCTCCAACACCCAAATTAGAAAATTAAATAGCAGGGATGACATATACCATTATATTAGATACCTCTCAAACAATTACCATAGTATAGATTCAAAAACCAAACCTAGATAAAATGAAATTCGTCTAATCAACCACCCCATGAGATACCTCTCAAAGATCTCATTACAATTTAATACTACCACCAAAAAAACACACACAACTGAGGTACCCACAAAACATATCACATAACCACATCACCACCTCTTGCCTGAAATAACACCACACATTCAGTTCCAGCCACAAACTTCCATACAACCATCTCAACCTCCACACATACCAAAAAAAAATAACTAAAACCAACATAAAGAACTTCCCCAAGAACACAAAATCATAGAACCCATCTTTAATATGAATATATTATCCTCTTTGGGTGGAACTGAATCACCCTAAATGTTTTAATCATTTCAAGGTATAATGAATCTCAATTAGGATTAATTATATCTCATTTTTATATGTCAGAAGCTTTATCACACATCACACATCAAGGGAAAACACATCTTACAAAATAGTATGTTCCAAACATCACATTTCCAAGAAAATAATAATAATATAAAAACTAAAAACAACTTTGGGTAATGGGTATGTATATTTATCTCTCAATCTCAAGTAATATCCCCCAGGATACCATTCCTCCATAACTTGTAAATAAAGGGAATGGTTCTTCCATGAATCACCTCATCTCAACAGTCTAGGATATCTATCTATCACTCCACAAACATTGTTTTGTCCTCGATATCCAACTCTACCCATTTAATAATGTTGGAGTCATCATGAAGATACTGATGAAGATGGGACATATAGAATACATATTGGATCCTTTCTAGTCATGGTGAAAATTCCAATGAATATGTCACCTTTCCAAGTCACTCCAATACTTTGAAGGGCCCAGTAAATTTGGGTGAGTGATTACTCCCAATACCAAACATCTACTACCCACATCGAGGAGAAACCTTCAAGAACATATGGTCTTTAACCTCAAACTCCAAGGGCCTCCTCATGTGATCAACATAAGAATTATAGAAGTCCTATGATACTTTCATCCTCTTTAAAACAAGATAAACCTTATCTATTGTTCTCCACACCACATCAGGACTGAGAAATAGTGACTCCCCAACCTCAGTCCAGTATAACATAGAACAACCTGACCAGGCATAAAAAATCCAAAAATGGGGGCATTACAATGGATGAGTTATAGTTTTTGTTATAATAAAACTCAACCAAATGAAATTTCATTGACCAATATCTTCCGAAATATAAGATGTATTCCATCAAAATATTCTTTAGCATCTGGACAATACACTCCATTTTCCCATCCTTATGAGGATAGAAAGCAGTATTAAGACATAATTGAGTTCTAAAATGATGTTGTAATCCCATCTAGACTCATGAGGTAAAAAATTCATCTTGCTCTAATACAATGTAACTCATAACTCCATGAAAATTCACCACTTCATCAACATACCTCCTCGCAAAAACAACCATGGCGACTGACTCCCTAGCTACTATGAAGTGAGTTAATTCTATCAATTAATCTATAATTACCCAAATAACATCAAAACCCCCTTATGATCAAGGTAAAATAGTGATTAATTCCATTTATTTATCATCCAATTGCCACTCTAAAACATCCAGGGGATAAAAAACCCATTATAAAAATGATTCTTATCCTTTACCAATGGGTAAAATAGACACATAGACACAAAATATTCCACTTTATGTTTTATCAAATGACCAAAAAACTACATCCTCAAGCCAGGGTACATCTTAAAAACACTAGGGTGTAATGCCAAAGGTGATCTATGAAATTCATGAATGATCACCTTTTTCATCGCTACCAGAATAAATTTTTTTCCCCAAAACAACATTTGGTTCTGACCATCCCTCTACAACATCATAATGGCCAACAAAATCACGCATCACCTCTGCATTTATGTCTCCCAATTGAGACTCTTCCACCAACTACATCATAGAATACTACAATATCATCTGAAACAATAAACCATCACTATAAACCACCCTTATATCTATGTTAAAGACTACTAACTCCTACATCACCATCCAAGAATATCAAGACTCCTAAACAACATCATTCAATGATTTACTACTCAAAGCATTGGCCACAAAATTTCCCTTTCCTAAGCTATAGGAGATCTGAGAGTCATAATTATAAAGAAACTCCATCTACCATCATTTCTTAAGATTCAAATCATGTAGATAAAATATAAACCTCAATCATGTGTTATCCGTAAAGACCAAAAAGAACTCTCTAATGAGGTACTGTTTTAACTCCTTCAACACAAACATAACTACTACTAGCCCTAGATCTTTGGTGGAATTTTTATTCTTTTGGGTAAATATCTTCCTAAACCCATAAGATAAAACTACCTTCCACTATATGAAGAAACATCCCAAGACGTGATGGGAAGAATCACAAACACCTAAAAAATCACCCCCTCCTCATAAAACTGGAGAATTAGATATCTGATTAGTTTCCCATTTAGGTTGTCAAACACTTCCTGAAATTGATTAGATTAGATAAAAACATATTTCATCCTAGTCAAATATTTAAATAGTGACCAATCCATAAGAAGTCAGATAAAAACCTATGGTAAGTGCCTATAAGACCAAGAAGCTATAAACCTCTACCACACTCTTGGGTGTTACCCATGAAAAAACTACTTCATTATTTGTGGGGTTCACGACCACACCCTATTGAGACACCACATTCATAATGAAATTCTCATCTTGTTTCCAAAACTGACACATGTAAAATATTACATCGATCTGGTGGCATTGAAGAACCTCCAATATAGATCTGATGTGATCAACATCCTTATCCTCTAACTTCAAGTAGATCAATATGTCATCAATGGGAACGACTAATAAATAGTATAAGAATTCCTGAAAACTAGAGTTCATGAGACCTATAAAAAAATATGGTGAATTCATGACACCTAATGGAATTACAACAAACTAGAAGAGCCCATAACTATATTGGAAGTTAATCTTTAGTACATCACCCTTATTCACATTAAACTATGGGTATCTAGACAACATATATATATTAGAAATCCACATCTCCCCTCTTAGATAGTCAAAAAAAGATCATATATCCTTGGAAGAGGGTAAAGATTCATGATCATCACCGGATTCAACCTCCTGTAGTCTATACACAACCTCGCACTACTATCCACATTTTTTTAATAACACTAGATCACACCATGACAACACATTGGGCTGGATTAAACCCTTTTTCATAAGATCATCTATATGAATCCTTAACTCCCACAACTAAGATAGTTTCATTCGATAAGGATCCATAAAAAATAGAGAATCACAGAGATGTAAATATATCCCCAAGTCAACATCATTTCTAGGGGGTAGCATCACAAAATCCTCATAAAAAAAATCCACAAACTCCCTGATAACCCTTGAATCATACTCCATCATAGTGTACACTAATTCCATAGTAAACCCATCCATCAAATAAAAAAGGGTCTCTACATGTCTACTTCCCACCTAACAACACTAAATTCCAATGAAAGCCATATACTGAAAATCCACATCATAGAACACCACTTTACTTCAAAATTAGTCCATAACAACATAGAATGAATATAACTAGTTGAAAAAAAGTATTCCATTGTACTTCTATATCTAAATAACGAATAGATCTCCATGAGACTGATGTGTCCACATCATCAGTCTACACCCCTGAAATACATCAAACAAGATTTTATGCCTGTAAATAGTGTATTTAGTACTAGGGGAATATAAGTCATCTCTACAACTTGTTAAATATAATAGACTAGGGTGGGTGAAATTAATGATTGTGAAGATCTTAAAACAAACAAGGTAGAAAAAAGCTAGATGACAAACTAATAATACCTCAAATGATCTCTGGCCCCTCTGGAATTGCTACCTCCATTAATCAAAAATGACCATACCCAACTCCTCTTCCCCTCTAATGGTGTCCAACCTCACAACCATACTATGTTTTGGGTCTTTGAACTCAATGAATATCCTAATTCTGATTCAATTCACCTTAATCCCCTCTTAGTGGAGCATAATCATATTATCACTACTACTGATATGACCCTACTAGAATTTGCTGATGAGGCTGATGCTAAACCTCACTACCTCCACTAAACTAAGATAAAAAAAACAATTGGGAACTTATTTTGATGTTGGGAAAGAACTCCATAGAAAAATAACATTTTACTGATGTCCTTATAAAAATCATAAAAAACATTATCCCTAGAAGGCCAGAAAGGATGCTTCTGAGGTCAACTCCCTACTGGTCAAAACCAAAAAGTTCTTGGTGCCTATGACCTATCACTGAAAACTCTTCCCCTTGAGGAACCCTTATAGATCCCATATTATAGAAAACCTCCTCTTCAATGAATTTGATCCATCACCTCAACCTTATTATGAAACTCTATGTACATCAGAAATAAAAAGGGAGTAATTTTGTTCTAGATAGAAGGATGGAGTGCCTCCTCATGACATCATTCTTGGGACTCCTCATACAAATATTTTCTTGGGAAAATCAAAACAGATCCTTAAACTTGATCCCAAGGACCCACATATAAAAACTCCCTTGGTGAAGAGAAAGAAACTCTTCCTAGAAATATATCTAAAATTCATCTAATGAAACATCAACCACCTTACACTAAACCTAATACAGTATCCACCACTGATGTAACACCCTGAAATTTTATGAGAAATATTCATTTTAATTTCTTTGATGTCTTGTGTTGTATGCTACACCAAGATTAGCTTTCACTATACGCAAGACTGTACTAGCTTGTAGTATACGCAAACACTATTATTGGCTTCTGTTGCACACAAGAGGGACCTTCCTCGATAGCGTGTGTTGTACACAATACTGAGTTTTACTAAACAACGATATATTGTTATAATATTATTATGAACTAGACGTTATGAATAGTATTAACTACAATTTGAATTTTATAATTTTATTATTCATCTTACACAATTTCTAGAACATAGTATGAGAACAAAATAAAATTTTCAGGTAAAATATGTATTTTTCAAAAAATGCAGTTTTGCCGCCTTTTGATGGCACCCCCACTTTAAATCTAGTTTTTGACATGTTTATAAGTTTAATTTGACAAAATAAAATTCTTCCTTGGAATCAGGATATAAAAATTTAATTTGGATAAATTTTTCATATTATTCTGATAAGTTTCATATTTTAATGAATAGTAAAAACACGCTATATTTTAATTAAAAACAACTTCTTTCATCACAATAATTAATACGGTTATATTATCTTTTTAATTGGTTTTAAAGTGTAATTAGAATATATTTTTAACATTTAATCCAATGTTCGTCATTGGAATTAATTTCACATTGAAATTGAACATAAACTAGTGTCGATCTTTTGATTGTTATTGTTTTTTGAAAACACGCTATTTGTTTTGATAACGAGAATTAGTTTAAAAATTAATTAATTCCACTTATATGTTTTTAATTTGAAAAAATAGAAATCATTTTTGAATTCGGAATATCAAATGTAGCTTAGGCGGAATTTTTGGTATTTTTATGAAAATCTTCAATTTTTGATGGATAGTGAAACCACTTAGTGGTAGTTAAAAAACTGACTCTTTCATTTAAATGAAATTTTACCACTTCTGTGAATTGAATTTCAAAAATCCGACATACATGGTTGTTATCAATAAGTAAAATGTGGTTCAATAAGATGAAAATAATTTTTGGTGAATAGTAACTTTTGACTTTTATTTACTGCAGTTCAAGGTAAATAGGATAATTCATGGTTAAAAGAATATTATAATAATTCATAATTACCTTAACACTTGTCTTAACCTTATTGGATGCATAGTGTCTAACCATGAGAATCCTTGGGTTGATTTTGGGACCCCATTGAGCCACTTGGTAGTGATAATGACAATTTGGATTAATTAATTTAATGTAAAGACAAAATTGACATTAACAAAAATCATTTAATAATTAATTTTTATAAGGGGTTATATAAAATATATTTTCGACTATATATATTCATTGGAAAGATAAAAATATTTCCTACATGATTTTAGTTTTTTTATAATTTTTAGACATAAAATAAATTAAATTATTTATGACACAATAATGATGCAGTATTTACCTCATTAATAAATGACTTAAATAAATAAAATTAAAATGATTATAATATTATCCAAAACATGTCTAATTCTGATTGGATGATTTTATTTCGACCATGAGTCATCTTATCTTCATCTATAATGATTTTTTGACCTTTTGAAACCTAAGATAAGTTTATAATAAAATAATATTTTCACACTTTCCAAAGGTGCCCCTCTCCTCTCTTATAAAAAGGAACCTCCTCCCTCTCCTCTTTACACAACTTTGAGCCTTCAACCTCGGCCAAACCCTACCCAATTCCATTATAAACATACCTAGAAACATAATAGAGGTTTGGGTCTTCTCGAAAGACGAACTATAGTCCCTAAAGTGGAATTTTAAATGAGGCACATCGAGGAAGAGGTAATTTCTTCTACCGATTCTTTCAAGTTTCTTCCTTCTTCTACTTCCTCTTATTTAGTTGTTTCATTATAAAGTAATAACATAAGTATCAATAATATACTGATATTTTATTATAAATATGAAACAACCCCATTTCACCTTCTATCCATCCTACTAAAAACGAAATCACCGTGCGTGCGTACGTATGGAATACCATCTCCACGCTGTGGTGTAATTAGTTTTTCCACCACCACCTTACTTGGATGGGTATAATGGTGTAAATAATAACTATATATGGTTATTATAACATCATACTTATTCTGATATATTATTAACTCCAATTTTATTCAATAATTATGGGAACGATATCATCGCTCGTACGTACGTACGGATTACCGTCTCCATGACGCGATGAGATTCATTCTCCATGTTAACCACTCAAGAATGATTATAAAGTATATATAATGAATAATAATTAAATATATGACATGATAAAGATATTGGATTTATGTATATATATATATATATTTGTCATCTACTTACTTCCATTCAAGTCAATAAGGAAAGGAAAACAACGTTCATGCGTACGTACGTCCTACCGTCTCCATGAACGGTGTATTTCATTTTATTTATCTATCTATTATATATATATATAATGAATATATATGATATATAAATCATGATTTAAATTATTTATTTAAGTAAATCATGATATAAGTAATAATAATATCAAGAACAATAAGTCCAAACACGTATAATAAATAAAATGATTTTACCCAAAACGCTTCTTTAACATGGAATTTACAGAGGATCATGTAATATAAAGTCATAAGTGAACCATATATGATATCATGACAATGAATATGATTCTTTAATAAGTCAATTGAATTATTTAAATCATTATACAGGAGGTTCGGATATGTACGAAGCATATCAGACCTAAGGTAAGGGATAACTTTTCCAATCTTGTTTTTATCCGAGATTATTTATTCGTATGTATTTACTGGGGTTATATTTATCATCCATATCCCTATTTTATAAAAACGTTTTCTTTTATGTTTAAATTCCTTTTTACCCATTTTTTACTTTTACTACAAGGTATGTATGTAATTTTTCTTTTGTTTAACATATGATGTACTTTTTGACTTTTCTGGCAAAGGTATAAGAAGAATGTTTTTTTTAACTTATACAGTGTGAACTGATTTTTACGGTTTCCTAACACCTAATTTTTATAAAGATTCCTTTACAAGATTTCATGATTTTTTCCAAAAAAAGTCCTTTTCTTTTAAAATTACATGACATTTTGTGAAAAGAAAATGATTTTGAAAAGAAAGGATATTTTCCTCAAGAATTCATTTCAAGTGTTTTATCAAAATTATTTTACATCTAAGATAATATATGGTTCTTTTTCTATCCCTATTTTCACATTGATTTGATTATGTTATAAGGGAATTATTTTTATTAAGTCCTTTTATCTTATATTGATTATGTTATGATGGCATGATGTTTAAGAATCCCATTTTTTTATTACATGGGTTATGCTATGATGTATGATTTATGATTTTGTGGCACACATAAGAATGGTTTCATTAAGATATTGGTGGGACCTATATCGCCCTCTAATGCATTGGGTAAAGATTTATATCTCATGAGATAGACATGGCTAGAACGGTAAGTTAATCTGATTTAGTGATACAGGATTGGAATGAGGAGTGAACTCGATTCAGAAAGGGACTTTGCCCACTAAGATGGTCTTGTAGAAATGCCTTGGCTACTATGAAAATCATATCACGTGCTTAATGGTTTTCCACAATTAGATGTTTTATTCTCATGCTATTTTATCATGATTGATGTTTATTTATGATACATGCCTTACATACTTCCAGGATTTATGTCTTAGCTCAAGATTTTGATGTTTAGATTTTATGATCAAGTTTTTTCATTCAAATGTTTGTGGATTGTTTTATGTTCTCTATGTTTACCCTTACTGAGAATTTGGGCTCACCATTTTTATGTTTTCTTTTCCCCAGGATATAAATAAATGTTTTAGGTAAGAAAAAAAGAGGAAGATATTTATGGGAGATGTTGAAGATCTTTCACCATGATTAGAAGATTATTTTTCCGAGTTTCCAAAGACACTAAACTATTATGGTCCTTATGTGTTTGTTTTTGTTATGTACTGAGTATTTCTCAAAAGTAATGTAATGTCTATATATTTCAATCTTGGGTCTCTACAGTTGGTATTAGAGGGAAGGTTTAGTCAACCTTTGGAAACTAGGATGCGAAAACTTTAGTGAGATCCCTAGATATATTTCTAAGGTATGTCTAAGGATGTCCCTAAGGTTAAGTATAAGTATAGTTTATAGTCCTAGAATTACGGTAATGATCATAGAATTAAACATAAGATCTTAGATATTTAAGGTTCACCCCCTTTATTATGTTGTTTTTCTAAAATGATTTTTGCATCTCACACTATTCTTTTTGGGTTTTAAAAAATGGATGGAAACCGGAAGATTCATGTTAATGGAGAATATGATGGACAATGGAATGATATTCATCATGATCAAGAAAATGAAATGGGATTTGGAAGGCCAAACATTGTTATTATGCCTAATCATTAATCTCATAATATGATCAATAATCTCAACTTTGGTAAGATTCTCGACTCAGCTAATAAGAGAAGGATGGTGCTTCATGAAGATCATAGAGGAAAGAAAGTTCATTTTCCCTCACATAAATCATGTGGGAAGAGGAATCAAGGAGAATTTCTCAAAGGAACTGGAAGATGCTTTGGGTGTGAAAAAGAAGGAAACAAAGCCAGTAATTGCAAAGGAAAAGGTTCAGTTAACAACATGGACATGGATAATGGTATTGCTAAGACATCAACAATGGTTAAATGTTTTAAATGTGGAATATACGTGCATTATGCAAACCAATGTCCTAAGGGAAAGCCTCATGAAGAGAATCATCATGGTTGTATGGGTAGTATTTATATTGATGATGATGAAGAGACTAAAAATGACATGTGAGATGAAAAAATTGTTGAAGCTTAGTCAATAGTTTAAGAAGGAAGTGGAATGATTTATGTTTATCAAGAGTTATGTTGTATAGGTAATGGTAGTATAGAATAAAGATACATCTAAGGATTGTTACACTATTGTTTTCCTAAAGTATTTGAAAGTATATGGTATCAGTAACCATGAAATGTTATTCAGATATTTTTGGAAAGTAGATGATATGAGCATAATGAAGGGATAAGGAGATAATGAGATTTTTGAGAGTATTCATGAGATCATTACTGATATAAGGACAATGTGATATCAAGGATTGAGTATATAGAAATTTTGGGATTTTGGTATGTGGAAAGAGTTAACTTTTGACAGAATTCATGTTTTCACTAAGGTTCTATGGTAATTAATTTTTCAAGAGAATACATAATTATGGTATTCACATGTCTGTAATATGACAAACAAGATTTATTTTATGATATATGGGGGATAAATGATGGTATTCATGTTCTTGTTATGTGAGATTTCCAGTAATAGTTTTCTTTATACTATGAGATTGGATAGATGTATTTTGGATAAGTCTAAAGATTGGAATGGATTCTTTTGGACATCAGATAGTATTGTTTAAGGATAAAACATTTTTCGATATTATTTTTGTAATGTTATAATAGTATAGTTTTAGAAAATGGATAACCTGTAGGAAGGGCGACAACCCATCACATAGGACAAGGTTGCGGGAATCAAACCCAAAAACGAAGTGCGACAGGCCTTTATTGCCTACCACTGGCCTACAGAAAGTCCGTGGTTAGTAGAAACTAGTTTTATTTTATTAAGCAGGATGATAGATGAAGTATAAGTCCATTTTCGGAACTATATACTATTAATCTCACCATAGATGGAATTATGTATATAACTCTTTCTAACCTTATGTTTGAGACATATGGAATTACCTATCATTCTACCACATGATATACTAACACTTCACTAAAGACAAATTCAACTTTATTTCTTTAAGATATGAAGTGGAAATTTTTCAAGGCATGAGCGACGGTGAGATTGTACAAAAATCAAGTAAGTATTTCTTTTAATTTGAAAATTTGTCAACATTAGAGAAATGATCTTGAAAACCAAAAATGTTGTCCTAGTGACCTTATATCTGATGAATCAGATGGTACCTTATATCATCACAAATTTATGGCTTTTTGATTGTTGGGTTTTTCATAGCCATGTTCTCTACCACTCTCCCTCAGAACTTGACGGTTATATTTCTCTTCCATATCCATATTTTAACCTATGTTCTCTTAGGTGGAAACCCAATGATGAGTTAATTTGGGTAACCGTTACATTTCATACTTGAGTTTTTAAAATTAAGTTTTAGTATTCCTTTTTACGATGAGGGTTTCTATGAAAGAAAATTTCAAGTAGTAAACGATTTATAACCCCGAAGAATTTCGAGGCGAAATTCATTTTAAGGGGGGTAGAATGTAACACCCCAAAATTTTACTAGAAAGATTATTTTTAATTTATTTGATGTCTTATGTTGTACAATACACCAATATTAGCTTTCGCTATACGAAACACCATACTAGATTATAGTATACGCAAACACTATTCTTGGCTTGTGTTGCACGCAAGAGCGACCTTCCTCGATAGCGTGTGCTGTACGCAATACTGAGTTTCACTAAAAACGATATATTATTATAATATTATTATGAACTAGACGTTATGAATAGTATTAACTACATTTTTAATTTTATAATGTTATTATTCATCTTACACATTTTCTAGAACATAGTATGAGAACAAAATAATTTTTTCAGGTAAAATAAGTATTTTTCAAAAAATGCAGTTTTGCCGCCTTTTGATGGTGCACCCACATTGAATATAGTTTTTGACATGTTTATAAGTTAAATTTGACAAAATAAAATTATTCCTTGGAATCAGGATAAAAAAATTTAATTTGGATAATTTTTTCATATTATTCTGATAACTTTCATATTTTAATGAATAGTAAAAACACACTATATTTTAATTAAAACAACTTCTTTCATCGCAATAATTCATATGGTTAGATTATCTTTTTAATTGGTTTTAAAGTGTAATTAGAATATATTTTTACCATTTAATCCAATGTTGGTCATTGGAATTAATTTCACTTTGAAATTGGACATAAACAAGTGTCGATCTTTTGATAGTTATTGTTTCTTTAAAACAAGATATTTGTTTTGATAATGGGAATTAATTTTAAAATTAATTAATGACACTTTTATGTTTTTAATTTGGAAAAACAAAAAACATTTTTGAATTTGGAATATCAAATATAGCTCAGGAAAGTTTTTTGGTCTTTTTCTGAAAAACTTCAATTTTCGATGAATAGTGAAACCACTTAGTGGTAGTTAAAAAACCGACTCTTTCATTTAATTGAAATTTTACCACTTTTGTGAATTTAATTTCAAAAATATGACATAAATTATTGTTATCAAGAAGTAGAATTTGGTTCAATAAGATGAAAATAATTTTTGGTGAATAGAAACTTTTGACTTTTATTTACCGCGGTTCAAGGTAAATAGGGTAATTCAAGGTTAAAAGAATATTATAATAATTCCAAATTACCTTAACACTTGTCCTAACCTTATTGGATGTGTAGTGGAAGACCAGGAGCATACTTTGGTCGATTTGGGGACCTCATTTAGCCACTTGATAGTGATAATGACAATTTGGATTAATTAATTTAATGTAAAGACCAAATTGACATTAACAAAAATCATTTAGTAATTAATTTTTATAAGGGGTTATATAAATTATCTTTTCTACTATAAAAATTCATTGGAAAGCTAAAAATATTTCCTACATGATGGTATTTGTTTTATAATTTTTATACATAAAATAAAATAAATTATTTATGACACAATAATGATGAAGTATTTACCTCATTAATAAATGATTTAAATAAATAAGATTATAATGATTAAAAAATTATCCAAAACATGTCCAATTCTGATTGGATGATTTTATTTCGACCATGAGTCATCTTATATCCATCGTTAATTATTTTTGGACCTTTTGAAACCTAAGATAAGTTTATAATAAAATAATATTTTCACACTTTCAAAAGGTTCCTTTCTCCTCCCTTATAAAAGGGCACCTCCTCCCTCTCCTCTTTACACAACTTTGAGCCTTCATGCTCAGAAAACCCCAACCCATTTCCCTTATCAACATCCCTAGAAACATATTATAGGTTCTGGTCTTCTCAAAAGACCAACTCTAGTCCCTTAAGTGTAATTTTAAAGGAGGCACGTCAAGGAAGAGGTAATTTCTTCTACAAATTCTTTCAAGTTACTTCTTTATTCTACTTCCTCTTATTTAGTTTTTTCATTATAAATTAATAACATAAGTATCAATAATATACTAATATTTTATTATAAATATTAAACAACCCCATTTCACCTTCTATCCATTCTATAGAAAATGAAATCACCACGCGTGCGTACATACGGAATACCGTCTCCACGCCATGATGTAATTAGTTTTCACACCACCACCTTACTTGGATGGGTATAATGATGTAAATAATAACTATAGATGGTTATTATAACATCATACTTATTCTTAGATATTATTCACTCCAATTATATTCAATAATTATGGGAACGATATCATTGCTCTTGCGTACGTACGGATTACTGTCTCCACGACTTGATGAGATTCATTCTCCGTGTTAACCACTCAAGAATGATTATAAAGTATATATAATGAATAATAATGAAATATATGACATGATAAATCTATTGGATTTATATATATATATATATGTGTGTGTGTGTGTCATCTACTTACTTCCATTCATGTCAATAAGGAAAGGAAAACATCGTTCATGCGTACGTACAGCCTACCGTCTCCATGAATGGTGTATTTAATTTTATTTATCTATCTATTATATATATATACTGAATATATATGATATATAAATAATTATTTAAATTATGGAAGTAAGTAAATAATTATATAAGTAATAATAATATCAAGAACAAAAAGTCCAAACACGTACGATAAATAGAACGATTTTACCCAAAACACCGCTTTAACATGTAATTTACAAAGGAATGGGTAATATAAAGTCATAAGTGAACCATATATGATATCATAATAATGAATATGATTCTATAATAAGTCAATGACAATATTTAAATCATTATACAGGAGGTTCGGATACATACGAAGCATATCAGACCTAAGGTAAGGGATAACTTTTCTAATCTCATTTTTATCCGAGATTGTTTATTCGTAAGTATTTACTGGGGTTATATTTATCATCCATGTACCTATTTTCTAAAAATGGTTTCATGTATGTTTTGAGTTCTTTTTACCCATTTTTTACTTTTACTAAATGGTATGTAAGGAATCATTATTTTGTTTACCATACGAGGCACTTTTTGACTTTTCTGAAAAAAGTACGAGAAGAATGTTTTTTAAATTATATGGTGTGAACTAATTTTTACGGTTTCATAACGCCTAATTTTCATAAATATTTCTTTACAATATTTCCTTATTATTTTTAACAAAAGTCCTTTTATTTTAAAATTACATGGCATTTTTTTGAAAAGAAAGGATATTTTCCTCAAGAATTCATTTCAAGTGTTTTATCAAAATTATTTTCCATCTAAGATAATATAGGGTTCTGTTTCTATCCCTATTTTTACATTGATTTGATTATTTTATAATGGAATTATTTTTATGAAGTAATTTTATCATATATGGATTATGTTATGGTGGAATTATGTTTAAGAATCATATTTTTTTATTACATAGGTTATTCTATGATGTATGATTTATGATTTTATGGCACATATAAGAATGGTTTCATTATGAGATGGGTGGGACCTATATCTCCCTACAATGCATTGGGTAAAGATTTATATCTCATGAGATAGACATGGATATAATGGTAAGTTAATCCGATTCAATGATACAGGACTGGAACGAGAAGTGAACTCGATTCAGAAGGGGACTTTGTCCACTAAGATGGTCTCGGCAGAAATGCCTTAGCTACTATGGAAATCATATCAGGTGCTTAATGGTTTACCACAATTACATGTTTTATTCTCATTATATTTTATAATGATTGATGTTTCTTTATGATATATGCCTTATGTACTTCCAAGATTTATGTCTTAGCTCAAGATTTTGATGTTTAGATTTTATGTTCAAGTTTATGCATTCAAATGTTTATGGATTGTTTTATGTTCTCTATGTTTACCCTTATTGAGCATTTGAGCTCACCCTTTTTATGTTTACTTTTCCCTAGATTATAAAGAAAGGTTTTATGTAAGAAAAAAAAGGGGAAGATCTTTGTGGGAGATGTTGAAGATCTTTCACCATGATTAGAAGATTATTTTTCTGAGTTTCCAAAGAAACTAAACTATTACGGTCCTTGCGTGTTTGTTTTTGTTATGTATTAAGTATTCCACAAAAGTAATGTAATGTCCATGTACTTAAAGCTTGGGTCTCCACAATTGATGTATGGATCCTCCCATCTGGATGACCACTAATGAAACCCAGACTTCATCAAGGCCCAAATCAAATGGAATTTGATCTCAAGCTCCTCCAACCATCTCTCTGTCTACAAATCAGAAACTCTTCCCTCAATCTTTCCCAAATACTACCACTAAAAATCAAACAATATTTTCTAATACAAATCATCATATTCAATTGAATCAAAACTCTGGTGATCAACTAAATCAGCCTATTGAAACACCACTACTTGAACCACACACAAACAATGACTTGGATCTATAGTTGAAAGGGATACAAATAATTCTTAATCATAGTAGTATAGAATTTTTTAAAATTTATTTTTATTTATTTTAAATTACACAAAACCAAAAAAAATAAAACAACAAAAAAAGTATATCGTGATGCATGTACCTTTTCTGGGTCTCTACTATACAAGAAGTGCCACCTCACATTGTCGTTTGATTGGCTTGGAGTCATTTAATTGAATCATGGGGGGTCCTAAAATCCCAAGTACTTACCAGTGTTCCCTAGCCTATATCACACACCAATATCAATTGAAAATTTATCCTTAACACCCCATGGAATCCTCATTTTTTATAACTCCAAACATTATAATTTTTTTCAAATATTACCTCGCATATAACCTTGTAATGTGCCAATGAGCCTATACCCTAGTGGTACAGGCTTCTACTTGGCATCCAAAAGACCTAGGATCAAATCCAGGAAGGGACTAATTCCCAAGCACTATAGCAGGGCACTATAGCAGTATTGTAGCAGCGGAGGAACTGTAGCGGTGGTGACACTGTAGCGGTAGAGGCACTTTAATAGGATTTGTAGCGATGGCGGTACTTTAGCTGGTACTATAGCAGCATGGGTACTGTATCAGTACTATTCACCGAGGGGACCTTTGGGAAAAAAGGGATTTCAAGCCTTGTTTCAGGCCACTTGGACTTGGGCCTTCGGGCTATGTAATGGGCCCCCCTCTACCCAATCTAAATAGGTCTTTGCTTTAAATATAAAAATGAGGCTTCAACCCCAACCTTTAAAAAAAATATATAACTCGGTGATGACCCCTCCCTCCAAAGGAACCCCTCCTAGGATGTAAATGAAGGAAGAGAGATAATAACCCATACATCCCTCCTTCAATAGAACCTGAGTTTTAAAATAACACTGAGGGTATAATAATATCATAAATAGAAGGCATTACCCTGTATAATAAAATAGATTCTGGGGATAAGATAAATAAACCACAATAAACTCTAGTAGATTATATAAAAAAGAAACCAAGATCATCCCATAATGCATGTATATAAAGTAAAAAATACAGATAAAAGTCTCAAAATAAATATCTAAAATAAAATCTAAGTTAGCGACAAAGAAATAGTCCAAGGGTTCAAGCTAGTATTTCCCATCACGGTTCACATAGTCCTCCTGGAAAACTAAAAATTGTTTTTACATATATAGGGTGATCATAAAAGTATACTTAGTAGGGTAACAAAATTCTCTCATGCAATTTGAAAATATCATACTAATGCACTAGTGAGAAAATAGTAGAACCAACAACACCAACACAATTAAACTAGCCAATCCCATCCTCACCATTAAACACTAACCAAATAAATCATCCAAGTATAATTACATAATAAGAATCATAACAATAAAGGGTACCCCACACTTCTTTCCCACTAATGTTCCACTATCACACTCCAATTTTTTATGTTTGGTGCTCACATATCTTTCTTATAACAAATCATCATATCACAGCATATCACACCTCACCTTCTGATAAATGGGTCATAACAATACATCACACCTTACCCATAGACACTTGGTTCATCACATAACATAACATATTTTTCAAAGACATGTGGTCTATCACATTGCATTACAACCACATATCTATTGTAGTATGGTATTATGAACATGAAGGACATCAAATATGTTCCCACCTCCTACCATTCATGACCCCCACTGTAAGCCATCACATCACATCACATTCCACCTAAAGACACCTAGGACATTAAATCACATTACCAACATTGTATTTTTGGATTCTATCCATCATAGTATGTGCATACCTAACTCACTTGTAAGAGAAAGAAGGAAATACTGGGTATCCAGCCATCCATCCTCACAACTATGGTGTTGGAAAAAACACCAAACATATATATATATATATATAGGTGTTAGCACATCGTTCTTGACATTGGTGGGGTGTGTATAGAAATCACAAGTAATATTAAAATATATATGATATCCATACATAATTCTAACCTATGTCTTCACAACTAAATCACTTACCAAATCATGATACTTAACTTTCAATTCCATCACTAAATGAATAACATTATACAACAATCATAATCCATTAGCCACATTTCATTTTCCTTCTTATTTATTTCATATTAAACCACACACACATTTAACCACACATCCCATTTTAATTAATTCATTATCCATGTCCATCCCACTAACCAAACTATCCCTTATCATTTCAATTTTAACACTATCATTTTTTTATAATACTACATGGGAAATTACCACAACAAAAATCATCACACAAAAAATAGTCTATCATCTTCATCAAGACAACTATCCCCAAATCACCACAATTTTACATCCACTTCCACTTACCCTTACCATATCCACATCCCAACCAGCTTCTATTAAAACCTCCCTATTACACAACAACACATCACCACCCCATATCCTGGCCATATTACAACATATTCACACATCATTACCGCACAGCATGGCCACACCACAATACAACCTCACATCACCACCTCATGTCATGGTGACACCCTAAGAGTCATAAATGGATCACCACAAAATCCATAAATTGTAGGCTTATTATGTAAAAACCCCCTTTACACTGTAAACCTCCCTTATGTTGCACAACTACATCTACAACTCTACAAAACCTCCTCAAGCCCCCTTTAAAGCATTTCAACTCCCAAAATAGAAAAGTAACGGGTCGGGAAGGCATGGAATTCTAGACAATCCATTCCCAAAATTACATTAAATTTATCTAAAGCAAGGATAATAATAATTTTATGAATAAAAATCCTAAAAACCATAAAGGTGATTAATATAACTTGGATACAATAATGATACCACCAATTGTTTTTTTTCAAAAACTAATCATCAGTGAAAAATTACATGACATAATACATTCTCAAATCTATAGTGATGAATATGTGTACCTAGAAACACTAAATTATCACTATACACTTCAATAAAATTCATTTAATAGTATTTTTCTTATTCCCATGGTCTAGGAAGTTGTTGGTGTCAATTATCATCTTAATACCTTGGATTAATGCACTGGTTCAAATATTTCCAAATTCCTCACATCTAAAACATTGAATTGATAATAGATACTTAGGGAGGAAATTATTTCTCCTCACTGTGTTTACTGATCTCTTCCTTTTTCCTAAGAAGATTGTTTCTTCATTCCCTCCTTTACCAAAGATCAAATATCTTCCATTTCCATTAATAAGTCCCCCTTGTTGTATCATACCACATTTTTTACATGAATGAGATTGAATCTTCTCCTTTATCATCATTACAACACGAACTTTCATGTGAATCCATACCTCTCTTCTTTGGTGTGTTTATAAACTTAACTAAGTCCATATTTTTAATCATAATTCCCAATAGCTAGTTTGGAATAATCATAAATTTCATAACTCTAGATCATATATTATTAGGTTCCACATGGGGAAAATATTAGCATTATCCATGAAATCCACTTCTAACTTGGTCCTTTAGGAGTTATCCATTACAAAAACAAAAAGGGGTGAATTTATGCAATGAATAATTAAAATCATAAGAGAATTATCATAAATGATATATTGAAAACTCAACCTCAAAATGTATTAATATTCAAAACAATCTCATTAGCTATTAGTTCAACCTAAATCACTCTCAATTAAATATAGGTTTCCTTTGGCTGGGCTCTCTTATATTCATTTAATTGATTCTTTAAAATAATAAATCCATTATAATGACTTATAGAAATAATTTTATTTACTAAAGGATATCTCATGGGAGTATCTATCTAGTTTTATAGTCTTAGGACCAATAATTTTACACTGAGTGAAGATCATGTTAATACTCAACCAACATTTTTGGGGGTGATTACCCATGGGTGAATATGTTCCACAGTCATATATATATTTTAATATCCAGAATAGGTTGTAATTATCAATAAAACCACAAATAATACTTTGAAATTTATGGATATTTTAATACACTTATAATTATCCCATAAACTTATCACTAGGGTCTTCACTAACTTTATTTTATCTTAATATTCAAAATAAATAAAATAATCCTAAAAAAATAAAAATAAACACTCCTTAGATACCAACTATAGCATCCTAAACCCAAAATCGCAGGTTCAGTGGTAAAAAAAACTTTTTTACATTTAATTTGATAACAAGTAATATGATCCAAGATAAACTAATAAAAATTTAATATTATTATTAACTCTTAAAATAATATCACACAACTCAAATAACCTTTTTAGTGTCTTTAAGTACAAACAACATAAGAAACTTATTTTACAAAACTTGTGAATGTTTCTCCATAATTTAACACCTATAAATTCCCTTATTTAGTTTAATAGGTTAAAATTATATTTATTATCTAAGGAATATAAAATAAATAAATTTTTGATCTCAAAAACTCATTAATGGAAAACATATCATCATGTCATCAAGGGTATGATCATAAGCATGTACAAAAAAATAAAAGGGAAAATTTTATTATTAAAAAAAATTGAACAATAAAATTGGTGCATAAGTTATGATAGAGGAACAAGTAATATTAAAGAAAAAATATTCACCATAGTATAATATTTTGGGATAAGAATGGAAAAATGGAATATGAAAATGATAACATAAGCTCATGGAATCTTAAATATGTGGTAACAACATAAAACATGACATCATAAGAATAAGTTAAGGATCAATACCAAGAATATCATATTTTAAAGAGTTCCATAGTATATTGGGTTCACTCCCCATTCCTATAAATATAGTAGATATATTTTCATAATGGATTGGGTTCACTCCCCATTCCAATAAAAACATAGTGTAAAGAGTCCTATAATGGATTGAGTTCACTCCCCATTCCGATCCATATTATCTCATGAGATGTAAACCTTTACCTAAAGGATTGGAAAGATATATAATTATAGCCCCACCAATCATGTATTTAAAATCATAATATGTACATGTAAATGTGTTCCACTCGTGGAAAATAAACTATGCATAAATCGTAAGTAAGATAATACCCATGAGAAGAATATGGGCTTCATAATCACATCTTAAAGCTTAATAGAATGTTAAAACATAATTATTCCCAAGATAAGAGGTAAATAAATCATTTTTAATGTTAATATTGGATAAATAATAAAATATATTCAACATGGAGTTTCCATATATAAAAATTCAAGATAAGGATCAAGGATAAGTAAAAATAAAAGTGAACCACATATGTGACAAATTTCAAAATGATCAAAGGGAATTTTCGGGATGTAAATGGATTATTAATTTATATTTAACCATAATTGAGATAGTATGGTTACAAATAAAAAACTTATGGGGTTTTTAAGCAGTTAATGTTTAAAAAGATTTAATTTAGGTGTCACTTGTCATGAAATAAGAAATCAAAAAGTACCCTTAAGTTGGGTTTACATAATAGTGGGAATTTAAAAGGGAACTAAATATATGTATTATATCTCAAATAAAGTTATAGTGAAATAGATAAATATTTCAGGAACATATATATATAATATATAAGAAATAATTGAGAAGGGTGCTGATTAAAAGGTCTAAAAATAAGGAGAACATGTAACTCAAAATTACCATGGGTGGTTTGGAAAATCCCTTTTTATATTTGGAAAAGCATTTGTTAAATTACTAAATCATAAAAATGGATAATAATAAATTATTTTATAAAATTTAGAAGCTAAATATGGTTTTTTCATGAGATAACACATAATTATGTTTCCAGTTATAAAGAAGAACATTGGTGAGAATAGAAAAATATAGATAAGGAGGGGAAATCGTCATTAAAGATGATGATAATTATTCTCAATAGTCTTATAAATTCTCAATAAGAAATATATAAAAATAATATTGTTGAATTAAAAAGTCATTATTTATATATATTAATATTATTTAAAATATAAATAAAATATTTTTTATAAGAAACAAATCTTGGAAGAAAGAAGTTCAAAAAGGATCATTTTAACATAATGAATGGATTATTGTTAACAAATACCATTAAATTGTCATTATCTTTTGAAGAAAAAACCCCATAAAGGTAGAACATAATATTTATTTCTAAATCCATTAAATTTAAATAAAATTATGATAACAAAAATGTATAATATAAATATTTATATCCTATAATAGGAATAACTGGTGAATACAAATCACATATCAATGAATCAAAATTGAGATGTGGGAACCCTTATATAGAGTACTGGTTCATTAAATACATGAACCTAACATCCTGAATAATAAAATTAACATAATATAGACCTTTTAAGATCATTGTTCATTTATAATTCCTATGTTTCGGTCTATCCATTACCATATGTTATAGATTTACTAAATAGTTTTTGCTCGTGTGGGTTACTTGAAGTTTTCCAGTCAAATTCTCTATAACTCTCTTGGTATGATGACCATTTGAAAAAGATGTTATAAAATATATGTATAATATTTGTAATTTTTTTTTCCTTTATTATTCCATTTTCAGAAAATATATACAATTCTATATGTTTATAAAATGGACACCCATTAAGAAAGGGGACACGATTTGTTCACTTAAGAAGGTTAATTTTATTATGAATATTAATTTTTAGTATCATTTATATAATGTCCAATATTATCTTTAGAGAATATTATAGTGTAATTAATATTATCTTTATCCATTAATTTTGTTTTTAAATTAAATTATGTTAAGAGTTAATGGGGAAAAAGATACATTGTTCTGGGGAGGTGGTAGTCCATACGTACAAGGATGACTCCTTCACTTTCTATAAAATAAGGGGGTTGTAGAAAATAAAATTATTATATTTTTAGAATCATATTATTTTTATAGTTATAATCTCTTTTTATTAATAACAATTTTGGGTCAGCCATGTAAAGTTATTATGAAAAATATTTTACACCATTCACAGAGGTAGTAAACCACACAAACGCATGACGACATCTTCATTTGTTGAATGGATTTATAGGGAGTTATAAAAGTGTTATTATATTAGTATAATAATATTATATAATATTATAAATACTTATTGGCCTATTATACTTTAATTTAAATTAGATAATCTCATACCTTTAAAAGATAAATATTATATATATATATATGAGTATTTAATACATTTCAGAAATACACACATAAGGACCATATAAGTTTAGTGTATTTTGTGACATGATACACAATATTAATATTTCATGAAAGGTATTAAAAATATTCCATAAAAATCTCCCCACATATTACTCTTCATAGACATACCCTACCTAAACATTTCTTCTTAACCTGGGGAAAGGAAATATAATAAAGGGTGAGATCAAATTCTCAACAAGGGTAAAAATGTGGGATATCAATCAATGATAATATGAATTCATAAGATAAGAATTAGGTTATGATATCATAAAAATTAATGTAAAATGTTTGTACATGATTTATTATGAATTTTAATAATGATTTACGAAATAAAACCTTATCATTTCAAAAGAGATCAATTAAAAAAGTGGGAAATCATTATAAATAAATCACAAACCATAAGTCATGTCATAAATTTATATATCCATCATAGGTATAGAAAAAATTTCATATTTAAAGGTTAACTACCAAAAACATAAATTCATAGTGTATCAGGAATCAACAAATATTTCCTATACCATAACAGATTAGGAATCAATGTATGTTCCATATAGTGAATAAATCACATAAAATTGTTTCCCATAATGAATCAATCACATTGACTTGTTTCCCATAGTGGATCAATCACATTGACTTATTTCCCATAGTTATCTCATGATATAAAATTTTTTTCCTAATTAATTAGAGGGATATATAATTTTGGTCCAACAAATCACCAAATTAAAATCATATATATGTGTGTTATAAGATAATTAAACATCAATCACATAATCATATCATAACATGTGAATATAAATCTAGTTTTATAAAAATTTAATAAATTCATCATAACATATCCAATGAAAAATAAATGGGTTTCATATGAATCTCATCATAAAAATCATAAAATATCCAGAGAAATAATAAGGATGGCGTCATTAGATCATATCCCTATTAGATCATAATTAACATCAACGATGTCATCATATATTATAATTTATTTAAAATATCATTAGAATATTTATTTAGGAAAATTTCCTTTTCATTTTGAGATAACTTATTTAAAATAAAAAATATTTATAAAATATTTTTGGAAAAAAATTCACCGAAAATAACCTTTAATAATTCTGAATTAACTTTTAATCATTGAGTAGTCATGTTGGTGAGAAATTATTTCCATTTAATTTATGTTAAAACAAATATTCCTCTCCCATTTTTGTTAAACATTCAAAAGTATCTCATTTATAAAATGAAAATTATATTCTTCTGAATAATTTTTATAATAATAAAATTATGGGTAAAATTGACTTTAAAAGTTTTTAGGATAATAGTAAAACATCCGTGAATTTTTTTTAAATAAAACATGGGTATGGAAGAATAACATTGCCGGTTAAGTAGTAAAACATAGTCTATTTTCCTTAGTAACATTATTTTATTATCTTTAGTAGATAAGTGAGTAAAATTAAAAGAAAATGTATTATTAATATATAACCATATTCGAATAAAATTTAAATTGATTTATCATATAAGTATCATATAATTTCTTCAAGGGAAATTCAAGAATAAACAATCCCGAATAAAATGGGATTATGATGTAAATCCCTTACCACTTTAGTGACTTTTGAATCATAATCCATGTGAAATAAATAACCTTATATGGATATTTATATCCCATAATATTCAATATAATCACCATAAAATACGTTCATTATTACTATATACACCACATAAAAGATAGATTTTCTTAATATGACATGTGTCTCATAAAAATAAAAGTGATATGAAAATCCCATACTGATTTGGTAACTTTTGAATCATAAGCCTCATGAGAGAAAGAAACTTATATGGATTTTTATATACTATAATTTTCATGAGACTAATTATAATATTTAATTTATGTTCAATATATACACCACACAAAATATATAATTGGTGAATATGGAATTTGTCTCACTATAGAAAAAAAGTGAGATGAAAATCCCTTACCTCATGTTTCATCATTCTTCAAACACATTTAAACCTCTGGTATAATGAATTTATATTTATTATACATGTATTATATAAATATAATCATCTATATATTACAATTAATTATTTTATTATTACAAATTATCACCCACTTGTTATCAATTTTTTATTAAAATCATTGTTTGGGTGATAACTACGTTATTTTTCATGCATATTTTGGTTTTGCAGTATCGGTCCTTATAATTTGATCATGTTTAAATAATATCCAATATTATAATCATGATATAAATATAATATATATTATTTATACATATATTTAAATTCATCCATAAAAGGTAGAGAGAGAAAATTGAATTTCACTGTCTGTGGAGATGGTAGGTCGTTCGTACTTATTAATGTTGTTTCCATTTAAAAAAATGGAACAAAAGAAAGGTAAATAATAATTAACCATAAAATAATAATAATTATATAATATATGTCATATATATTCATTAATTATATCCTTATTACCACCTATGTCAAAATAAAATTAGAAACAAATCATATCTCTTCGTAGAGGTGGTAGTACACACGTACACACAAGTGATGTTATCATTTTCCAATCTGATGTAAGGGTAATAATTTATATAAGATATTATAATTATATAAGAATAATTATTTAATAAATATAATCTATAAATATTAAATTCATCATTATATCTCCACATGAAATATAGTGACAAAAAATGAATTACACCACTATGTGGAGATGATAAGTTGTAAGTACGCACGAGCGATGCTTCACTTTCTATAGAATGGAAAGAAGGGGGATAATGGTTATTACATCATAATAATAAAAAATATTTATAATTAAGATACTAGATTAATTTTTTTATAATTAATACCTTGTATTTAAAATAGTTTTAAGAATAAATAAATTTGAAAATGCTCAGTTAAGAGTTATACCTCTTCGTTGAGAACCATCTTTTGGCATACAAATTAACCCTTGAAGGGATGATCTTTTTGAAAGTAAAGAAGATATAGGATATGTTTAATGAATCTAGGAAGATATTTTTTCATAGATTTATTAATACAGAAGTCTCAAAATTTCTGAGGATAAGAGTAGAATTGCTGCCCTTTTTTCTTGAAGTCAATAATTAACCACGATTTCATGAATCCATATTAAGAATCATTGATTCTCATTTATGATGATATTATTTTATGAAATATTCATGGAAAGCCAATAAAAAATTAAAAATTTATTTTATTGAAGGGGCAAATCAGAGGAAAACATTTAAGGGGGCCTAAAATGATGCAGACTAAGGGAGTCCCCAATTACATAATAAGCACATCCTGAGGGGTGGGAGCCAGTTCTGGTGTACACCGTTAGAGAAGAGTCGGAGGGTGCCTTTAAGGTGAGTAAGTCAACTACACTATTCCCTTCACACCAAGTGTGAGTAATAACCATCCTACTATTGATGAACTTCTTGCAATTATGGATCACATAAGAAATCTTCCACGTAGTGGGAGAGAGGCCCTTGAGAGAGTCGCAGATAATTTTGGAATCTGATTCAACTGCTGTTAAGGTGACGCCTTTAGAATGACATAGGGAAAGACTACTAAAGATGATATTAGCATCCATACCCAACGAATCTTCTTGGCCATAGTAAGAGCTGAAAGAAAGATGCACAAAGACATTGAGATCGTGGACAACACCTCCACCCCACAAGATGTTGCCACTATATGAGCCGTCCGTATTGAGTTTAAGGTCGTAGCGCGGGGGAATCCAACGGATCTAGTGGCCATGGGGACTATCCGAGGGAATGTTTGATCAGAAATGTAAAAGTGATGTTTTTATACCATATCATATCCATATTTTCCTATTCCAATATTTTTATTATTTTTAAATAATTTAATAAAATATTATTTTTTATAAAATATCATTAATTCCATTTTTGACATTATTCATTTAATTTGACTTTAAAGGTGAAAATAAAATAATGGAATTTGAATTTAAACCTCCTAAAAATCCATAATATTCTATATCAATCTATAAATTTTTTGGAAAACAATTATTCACAAAATAATTATTTATTTTAATAATTTTAATACGATTTATTTTTCTATTAATAGAATAATTATTTTATCAGCATTGTGTTAAAATTTAAGGAAATTATTCAATTACAAAAAATTTGAAATAAAGTAATATAATAAAGAAATTAATTTATATATTCATTATAAAATTATAACCAAACTTATCCTATTTTTCAAATTATGTAAAAATTTAAGATATATTAATGTCAAGAGATTGAAATTTTATATTTATGCTTTACTTATATTTATATAATGGTCATAATAAAAAACATATTGCACCAAGTGACCATATATTTGACAAATGGATTTAAATTTTATAACTAAACTCATAAAATATCATAAAATAAATTTTAGATAAATTTTAAAGCGTATCCCTAAGTTTTAACCTAATTTTACCCATTTTTTGCTTATCGGGGTGGAAAAAATTACTATGGTTATTATTTATATTGACTAAAAATAAAATCAGAATATTGAAAAAAATTAAATCCTAATTTCATTTTTCAATATTAAATTTCAATTAGTGTAGAAAATTTATTTTAAAATAAGTGCATAAAACACGACCAAACCGATTTTTAGAAAAATACATTTTTAAGCCTGAAACTGAATATATATTAATATTGCATGCCTATAAAAATATTAAATGAATGTTGAAAAATTTTCTTGAGTATATAATATATGAATTTAATTAAAATTATTCATCATTAGTGATCGATTTAATTTATTAGGATAAAAACACATATCTCACATAAAAAATGTTTTTCAAAATAAACATCCTTTACTTTCAAATGATTTTAATTTTAATTTTTAATCAATTAATGACCAATGCATTCTTTTTATCTCTATGTAAACCATTCATTTTTATAATATATTTAGTCCTATTCATACCCTCAATTCTAATAGTTATGCGATAAATGTATACTTCATTATAGTTTTTTTTGGACTTGGGGTTGCAGGTATCGCAAGTTATTGAAGAAATTGAGTTTATTTAAAGCTAAATATATCATAAAATCTATTTTTGTAACATTATAGACCCTTGAAATGATCTTATACCTTGAAATTCCTTCACTGTGAAACAAAAAATTAAGGATGTCTATATTTTATCACATCCTTATGTTCGCAAGTATCTTCCGAAAATTTATGGTTTAACCACAAAACATTGACCAGGTGGGTGGTACTATTTTGTATTAATTTCTCTCTATGACCGAAAATATCAAATTTTTCTTCCTAATAATATATATAATACTACAATGGTAAATTTTATGAGTTATTTAAATGCGAAGGATCATGTATGTACTTCCTCATGATATATACATGGATCACATTAAGAACTTGAGAGAAATTCAGTGGAAGTGCAAGATGATAAGCTACCATACCAATGTTATTAATAATACCAAAAGGATCAATATATAGAGGGCTCACATTTCACTTATTTCCAAATATGATAAACTTTTTCCAAGGATATAATAATAGGAATTCTTTTCCACTAACTTCAAACACTAAATCTCACCAATGATTGTCAGCATAACTTTTATATCGAATTTGAGCTACTCTTAAGTGTTTCTGAATGGATCTAACTTTATTTGTTATTTCTTAAACTATAAAGGGTCCCAAGAGATTTATTTATCTAAATAAATACTAACACATTAGAGTTATAAATTTCCATCTATAGATGATCTCATAATAATCCATCTGAATTCTTGAGTAAAACTTATTGTTTGAAGTTAATTCCGTCAAAGGAAAGTATTGGTCCCAAATATCTTTGAAATCTATAAAGAAATCTCTCAACCTAACATCTAGATTTTGGATGGAATTATCATAAATTAAATATTTATAGGGATTATATTTATTACTAAAACTCCACTCTATTTAATATTATCTGATGGTAATGAAGTTTTATTACTTTTTAAGACTATTGAGTACAACCCAAATATCATTTTTTCCTTTATATATTTTCGGGATTCTAACAAAAAAATAAGTGGTAATGTTTCCCCATTTCAATTAAGGTATGGGTAATAGTTTTAACATCCCCTAAGAATTGTGTTGCATAGACTTAAATTTATAACATACCATGTATTGATATATATACTCTGAAATATTCACTTTCATGTAGACCCACAAATAATATTCTTTCATATCTATATAAATATTTGTACTTTAAATATTTATTAAGAATAACAAGATATGATATTCTTCAAAGAGTTAATTATTAAATTATAGTATTTATGGGACACCTAATATATTCCTAAGCCTTGTAATTCCATCATTATCATCGTTGAAATCACGTACACTCCATACTTTCCTCTCCAAATTTACATCTCCCCTCTTTACCTCATTAATCCCCACATGGATAGATGGTTAAACTTTCATCATAGAATGACCATACATTATTTATTTTCATAGGATTTAATGTTAAATATTATGAAATTATATATGTATTTGATCTCTTTCAATCCTCATCATAGATAACATTTCATGATCCTTTCGACTCCGAGCATCTTCCACCTTGTTTTCTTTCCTAGATTGGTAATTTATTAAGAAGTCATAATCATTAATCAAATCCAATCATATTATCTGGTGTATATTAAACACTTTATGTGTGAACATATAATTAAATATTTTATAATACATATATATCTCACCCATTTCAACATAAAGATAATTAATTCACATCTTAATGAAAAAAATATTTCGTCCTTCTATAAATAATGAGTCAAATAATTTTACTCATGTATTTTCCATTAGTGTGGGGAATATGATATCATTATATCATTCTACATGAGGTTACATCTTATACCCTTATTTGATTTGTCACTATAAATCATAAAATATTATTTACTATAGGGTATTGTGAGAATAGGTGCACTGATCAACATTCTCTTCAACTCCTTGAGATTATTTTTACATTAATTTGTCCACAATAACTTAACCACTTATGAGTAAACATGGTGATTATATTAGATAGTCATGGGAAATATCTCACAAAACATTTGTAATATCCAACCAACTGAAGAAAACTATGGATTTTGTTTACCATGGTTGGTTCAGGCCATCACTCAATATCTTTTTTTCTTTGAAGGATTCACATATATTCCATCACTTGAGATTATATAACCTAATAATGAAACGTTATGAATCCAAAATTCTCACTTGGTATATTTTTTATATAGTTTCCCCTTCCTTAGGGTCTTCAATACACTTCTCAAACGATTTTCATTTTCATCCTTTTTATTTCAGTATATGATAATATCATCTATAAAGATTATGATAGACCGGTCAAGGAAATATCTAAAGACTCTATACATTAAATCCATAAACATAATAAGGGAATTAGTAAGTCCAAATTGAATCACTATAAATTCATAATTCTCATACCTCATACAAAAGGTTTTCTTGTGTATATAATCATTATTAACACTCAATTGATTATATATAAAATGAATTTCACCTTATAAAATTCTTTATCTCTTCACAATTCATCAAAAAAATCATCGATATGGGGTAGAAGATACTTGTTCTTAGTAGTGATCTTGTTATGTTCTAAACAATCAATGAAATGATGCATTGAATCAGATTTTTTCTTAAAAAAGAATAGGTTCACCCCATGGTGATGTACTAGGGAATATGAATCCCTTTTCAAGATTATCCTAGACTATATTCTTCAATTCCTACAAGTCAGTTGAGGATATTCAATAAGGAGACTTTGAAACAGTTATAACACTAAGTATGAGTTCTGTTGAAAATGATACTTCAAGATTCAAAGGAATAATATATAAATACTTCGTAAAGACATAAACAAAATCCCATATAACCAGTGTATATTCAATAACAATTTTCTCCCCAGTCATCTATGATAAACATCCTTCATGGATAAGAATTAATACCCACAAGATAGAAGTAATTTCCATGGATGTTTGCATGCATCCTCACATTTATAAATGGTCATAGATTTAATTAGAATTTGAAATGTGACTTTACATATATGGGATCTATATAAAGAAATATAATCTATTAATGGGATAACAAACAAAATAAAGGTATAATGAAAATATTTTCAATAATTACATTCCAACAAACTTCAATTGGAGTGGAATTATTGACTTCATATGCGACCATCATACCATTAAGAGTTTTTACTACTAACACAACATCTAATCATTGAGGATTTGAATTAAAATTCATCGAAAATTTCCATAATATATAATAAATAATATAACTAAGTTCAAATATGGTACTTTAATATTTAATTATACCTATTACCAGCTCAACCTAATTATTATATCTTCAATACCATACTAGAACCTATATGGTTTACATGATCTTCAACTATCATTAATCAAAGTAATTATTCAATTAGTCATGAAATATCATTAAAAGGATTTATAAATCATCAAAAATTGTTAACAATATTTGGAACCATATATTTAACTAGGGGTTTCCATGGTCATTTCCAACCCATTAGGATGTTATCTTATAACTAGACTTATCCCTAGGGTTTTCATAAAATATTTCTTAGAATAATCTCAAAAGTTTATCTTAAAATGTTCCTCTAACACTAACTATAGTGACCCATACTTTTCATACATAAATATTACATCTTTTTATAAGAATATTCAATATATTACACAAATACACTCTTTATGATATTATTGGTTCAGTTCCTGGAGACTAGATACACAATATTCTTATTTCATAAAATATTTTCAAAATCATCCATAAATATCTTCCCATGTGTACTCTTCATATAGATTCCATACTTAAACCTTTATTAATAACTTGGGGAAATGAAATATAAGAAAGTGTGAGATTAGATGATCAATAAGGGTAAACATGAGAGATATTAATAAATTATCATATGAAATCACTAGATAAGTATAGGGGTATGATATCATGAACATAATTTACAAATACTATACCTAATATATCATGGATTATAATCATGATTCATGGAATAAAACTTTATAATTTCAAAAGAAGTGAAACATAAGAGTAAGAAATCATCATAAATAAATCATGAATCATTATTCCATGTCATGATAGAGTGGCACCATCATAGGAATGAAAATAATTTCATATATCAAGGTTAAATACTGAGACTATGAAATAATAGATGTTATGAAATCAACACTTATTTACCATATCATAAATGATCATACATAAATAAATATTTCTCATACTGGGTTAAGGACATAGACTTATTTACTATAGTGGATCAAATATATTGGATTGTTTCCCATAATTATCTCATGATATACAAAAATTAAACTAGTTAATTTTAGGGATATATAATTACAGGACCACGCATCACATAATGAAATTAATATATATGTGTTTCATGATATCATAAAACATTCATCATGTCATCATATCATAACCCGTGTAAAGAAATTGATTTTCATAAACATTTTATAAACTCATCATAATAAAGTGAGACAAAAACCCCTTACCACCTTGGTAACTTTTGAATAATAAGACCCAAGAAAAAAATAAACTTATATGGACATGTATATAAAATAATTTTCAACATAATAAAAATAAAATACATAAATAAAATATATAAGTTCTGAATATGGAATGTGCCTCACAGAAATAAATGTCAGATGAAAATCCCTTACCTCAAGTCTCATATTTCTGTGTACGTATTCAAATATCATGTATAATAAATATATATTTAGAATAAATGTATTAAAAAATCATAATCATATATATATAATACCATTCAAGATGTAATTATGACATATTTTAATTAATCGATTAATTTGTTTTATTAAAATTACTGTTTTGAGTGATAACTACTTCATTTTGTTTGAACGATTCAATTAAGAAGTCTTGGAACTTGTACATTGTTCATGGTCCTATAATATTAAAAATGTTAATAATTATATAAATATAATAATTATTCATTTTAAATATATTTATATTCATCCGTAAAATTTAGAGAGATAAAAATAAATACACCATTTATGGAGATGGTAGGTCGTTTGTATGCATGAACATTGTTTCTATTATTTGATCAATGGAAATAAAGAAAGTTAAATAATAATTAAACTTTAAATAATCATTAATATGACATATATATCATATATATTAATTAACTATATCATTAATACCATAAATTTCAAAATAAAATGAAAAATTATTCACATTGCTTCGTAGAGGTGGTAGTCCACACATACACATGAGCGATGTCATCATTTTCCAGTCGGATGGAAGGGTAAGTAGGTAGATAAAATATTATAATTAAAAAATAAAATAATTTCATAAATATCACATAACAATATTAAATACATCATTATGAAAATCCATTAATGATGGTAATAAAAAATCAATTACACCGTTATGTGGAGAATGTAAGTCGTACGTGCGCATAAGTAATGATTTTTCTTTCTATGGGATGGAAATAGGGTGGAGAATGATTGTTACATAATCATAATAAAAAATTTAGATTTAATATAAATAAATAATTATTTTATTATTGATACCATGGAATTAGAAGTATTTTAAGAATAAATAAAATTGAAAACGGCCAGTTAAGAGTTATGTCTCTTCATTGACAACCCACTTTTGGGTAACAACTTAAAATTTCAAGGGATAGTATTTTGGAAAAACCAAAATATCTAGGAACTGTTTAAATATTATATTAAGTTATTATGTTTGATATTATATGATATAAATAGTTTAAAAGTTTTTAAGATGATAGTATAAGAGGTTTTCTTTTATATGTGTGGGGTAGGGCACTCTTGTAATTATATAAAAGATTAAAATATAATTGATTCATTCTCAAGAAAAATACCTCAAAATGGAATTAGATTAAAAAAATATTATAAGGTATAAATATCATCATCTAATCAAATTAAGTTAGTTTTTTGGGTCATTTTAAACTGTAGCTTTTTTGTGAACCCCTTGGTTTACGAATTTTAACCATAGCCATGGTAATGATTTTTTTAATATTAAATGGTTATAATTTTACATATAAGGTAAAAATTGGCTCATAAAATGATGAAGGATTAATTATAGACCATATTTTCTGATTTTTCCTCGGTAAATATATTTATGACTTTTAAATATTTTAATAAAATATTGTGTTCATATGATATCATTAATGTCATTTTTGACAAAATTCCATTAATTTGACTATAATGACAATAATATAGATAAGTAATTTGAATAAAAACCTTTAACACACCTATAATATGTTATATAAATTTATAAAATTTAGGTACCAAAATAATTATCCCAAATTGTATTAGATTTAATATTTTTAAAATCATTTACTTTATTTTTCTATTAATACTATAAATGTTGTGTTAGCATTGCGTAAGCATTTAATGTAATTATTAAAATAATAAAAATTATAAATAAATTAATATGATAAAATGTTTAATGTATATTTTAAATTAACATTTAAAACTAAAATTATCATCTTTTTTTCTTTATTTAAAAAAATTAGAGATATTAAAGTCAACAGAGTGACATTTTATATTTATTCTTTTCTTAAATTTGATATTATGGTCATAATCAAATAAATATAGAACCAAGTGAACATATATTATATAATTTGATATCAATAGATTAATTAAAGTCTTAAAATATAATAAATCCAATTTTTAAAGAAAATTTAAATCCTTATCGCAATGTTTTAACCTTATTTTACATATTTTACCCTTACTATGGTGAAATATTTTACTATGGTTACTATACATATTGACCTAAAATAAAAGATATCTATTTTCCAAATTTAATCCTCATATTTATAAATATGAAATTACTTTTTCAATATTAAATATATATATTTGGTAAAAAATAATTTTAAAATAGGTGTGGAAAACGCGATAAAAACTATTTTTTATAGAATTATATTTTTAAGGATAAAGCTAGATATATATAGTATAATATCATACCTAGAAAAATTATTAGATTAATGTTAAAAAAAATTACTAAATATATAACATATAGAATTCAGTAATATCATTCACTAATAGTGACTGATTTAATTTATTAATATAAAAAAACATTTCATACATAAAAATAGTTTTTCTAAAGAACAAATATTTTAATTTCAAATGCTTTTTATTATCATTTATAAAAAATTTACCATGAATTAATTCATTTTTTACATTTGTAAAAAATAAATTTTCCCTTTTTTAGTTAGTCATATTCATACCCACTAATCCAACAGCTAGACGATAATTCTATACTTCATTACAATTCATTTAGATTCGGGTTTGTTTTTATCACAAGCTATCAAAGAAATAAAATTTATTTAAAGTGAGATATATTATAAAATCATGGTGTTTTATAGAATAAAATTATTTGATGAGGTAGGAGAAGAAAATAACTAAGAAATATTAGTTTTGAACACTAACTCTCACTATAAATGTTCTCCCTTACATAACATTTTAAGGATCCTTAGCATGGTCTTTTAGTAAGGCCAATGATTCTAGGACATAAAGTCAAGGTTGATGAGATGAAATAGAATATTTTTTGTTAAGATTAAGGATTAGGAATTGGTGTTTAAATGTAGGGAAATTGAAACCCTTTATAAGTTAAGAAAATGGATCTTTTGTAAATACCACTTATTTTTCAATGATTGAATGACACTATTAATTTTTTAATATCTCCAAAGTGGGAAATAATGAACTGTGTGATGATGTTGGGTCAATAATTCCACAAAAATTAATTTTATGACATTTTTTTCAAAACAAAATACTCATTTACCATTACATTTATACACATTAGCATTTTATTTTTTTACATTAGTAGCTAGTTTTTAATTAAGTAATTTAGGTCTTACTAAAAAAGTAAGATATCCCATGTTACCAAATTTGGGTGTCATGAAAAAAAATTTGGACTCTATTTAATCTAAATAAATTTATAAATAACTGAAAATTAAATTTTAATTTAAAATATTTAATATATAAAAAAATTATTCTAGTTAGGAACGTTTTTACCGTAAAGTGTTTTTAATCTTATAAAATGTTAATTACAAATAAAATGAGTGTTAAAATATTTTTATGAAAGTGTAAATATAATATCAAATCTCTTTATAAAATAAATCATTTTAATTTATTAGACAAAAATTACACAACATTAATAAAATAATTATTTTATAATAACTCATTCACCATTATCATGGTCATTAAATTTTATTTTATTATTCATAAATTTATTCCATAAAATGAAATTGACCTTATTAAATAATATGAAAATATTAATATAAAAATAAGAAATATATTTTTACATGATTTTTTTTAGATTTAATATCTTTAAGGGATAAAAAGTAATCCCTAATATAAGGGAAAAATAGTTTTTTTTGTAAAATATTACTCAAGTTTCCAAATCATTAATCCTGGGTTTTATAAATTCATTATAATGTTTTTAAATGATTTATTTTACATTATAAATATATTATTGGTATATAAAAATGGTTTAATTTTTTTTAATTCATTCTTGTGTAATTATAATGTCATAAAAGTGAAGGTATTATAAAAATTATTATTTTTTCACTATTCACTAAAAAAATATTTTATAAAAAATAGAAAAACATAGTAGGATAATATTGAACTTATAAATAAGAATACTAAGTTTATATTTAAAAAATAAAATTTTATAATTTATGAATTTATCCTTTAAATGGAAATATAAAAAATAATGAAAACCACTTTTAATAGAATGTAGATTTTTATATATTAACTATTTTTCTCTTATTTGATATATATTACTAATTAAATTAGTATAAATCTATTAGTTATATAAAAATTATGTTTTACATATAATATATTTAGTTTCTTAAAATAATTTTTAGAAAAATCAAATTTTAATTGAAAATGCATTTCTAGTATAAAATTATCTTATTAGTTATTTAGACATATTAATTTTAATAATGAATTAGTATTAAAAATGAATTTAATTTTATTTCTACATGTATTCAATAATTTTTTACCACTATTTTTACCGCCCTATTGGAAAAATATATTTTAACAATTATATTATGTTTCACTATTCTTTTTGGTCTGGTGTTGCGTGCGAAGAAATATTTTGAACACATTAGGTTTTGATGGAAAATGTAATTTAAAATCTTAGGGTGCTACAATTAAATTGTATAGAATATTTCCAAGATTGAGACTTCAATTATATATATAATTTCATAGGTAATCCTCTTAGATTTTATTATCATGCCAATATGTAATGCCTTGGTAAATCCAATTGAATTCGACTGTTATGACTATATAGAATTCCTTTGGGAATCCCCTTGGATTTGGAATGATGATTATTGATGATTTGGGGTGATATTCCCCTTAATATGAGACTACATGGTGAGACGCTATTCCTCCATGATATATTATGGAATACCTAGTTGGTTACTCAAGATTCATCTTTGGGAATACTATTATTGTATTTCTTTAGTCTATTACCTTAAAACTAGTGCTTTCACATACTACAAATAGAATTACTTGGTTATTTACTAGTATTTTTTCATTGATCCTAATACTAGTTTTTGTGGAATTTCACATGCTCTAAGACACTCTAGTAGTGGTTGAAGAAGGCATGGTCAGGGATCGAGATGGCCTGGCTAGCACCCAATGTGAAGTGCCTAGTCGGGATAATTGTATCACTGAGAGAGGGAGGTGGGAATCAGTGATACTTTTTGTCAATGTTTCCTTAGAAAAAGCTTCACCTCATGTGAAAGATTTCATTCACTACTCAAAAAAATTCAAACACTCATCCATAAGAACAAAAGTATTTACAAGGTTTACTATTCAATAAGAATAGCTTTGTCCTTCATATAGTTTGGAAATAATACCATACCACAGAATCCATTAGAAAAAAATACTTCTATTACAACAAGTAGGATATTCTGTTTCACTCATGTAACACTATGTAAATAATTTCAATAGTATGTCTCTACCCACTTAGCAAAAATAGAGTAAAACAATTGTTGTGTAAAAAAACATATTACATGTTCTACTTTTCCACTTTTACAAATGTATTCAATTGAATAACAATGCTTCACTTTATTACCCAGAAGCTGGTAATAACTCCATAGACTTCATTAAGGAAAAATCAGTCCAATTTTCCCATTACATTTTTCTAATTACAATTCCTTTGTGTATAATTATGCTAATAAGATTCTACCTAGTAAGATTTTCTCAGTCCAATTATACTCAGTATGATTTTCCAATACGATTATTCATCGTACGAATAGCTAAATACAAAAATATATAGCATTGGCTGCATATGATTGAGAAAATTCATAACTCCTTCTTCCTCATTCTGAAAATCCCAATATAGAAAATCCTAATATGAATAACCCAACTCAACATGATGTTTAGATTAATACAATTTAATATTAGAGTACATTAATTAGTTGAGTATGATAATCATTGAATATGATTATCATATGAATATAACATTGTGGTCTTGTCTCTTCATATTCACCTCAATCCTCCAAAACATCTTCAACAAAATTGAATATGGAAACATCTTCTTATCTCTAAAACTCATATATTCTCTCTCTTATCTGGTGAATAGTACATCGGTCATCAGAAAAGTATGAAGTAATTTTCTCCTTTTATGAGTTAACCATAAGAGGTTTTGGAAGGAAACCCAAAACCTTTCCTGCTCGAACAAATTCATCCAAATCTCAATTTCCCTTAAAATCTCAGGTGTATTTTGACATCATCAACTCTTTTAGAAGATTCTCGTTTCTTCTACAATCTTCATCCCTTATTCAAAATATCTTTTCAAATTCCATTTTGAATTCCATTTTTGAATACAATTTTCTCAATCTAATTTCTTCAAAACAAATATCTGTATCAATTGAATGTATATGTATGAAGAAATAAATACCCATCAGAATGTTGAATACAATCACTCTTTTGAATTCCAAGCCCCCCATTGACAGCACATTCAGAAAAATTCTTTAAGATCTTCCCTTAAACCACTTATAATTATTCACCATTTCTCTTGAACAACTTTACAATTCACTTGAAAAGAAAACAAAGTAATTCACCCCCTTTTTAATGGTTGACTATATTATTGATCGATTTTTATCATTACGATTTTCATCGATCTTAACTCATCTTCAACAAATTCCTTCATTCACAAACCTATGATTGTATCATGAAATACTTCATGACATTAAATTTATATGAGAATAGTTTCAGCATCACGAGACTAACATTAAATGGTATTATAACTTTACATTATTTCTGGAATCATTATTTAATTATAGCATGAGTATGATTATTCATAAATCAACTAGCCCAAATACAATTAGGACAAATAAAATTTTCCTGATTATGGTCTTTTGGAGAATGATTATCCTAAATACAATCATCCTGATAATGATCATCCTAGATGTGATCATTTTGGGTACGATCATTAGGGGTATGATTATTCAGGGTATGATTGGACTGAATACAAATTCTTTAGGATGAAATTTTTCTTCCTCAGCCTTACCAACATATTTTCCTTCCTATGCCTAAATACGATTGTCCATAATTCATTTGTCCTGAATATGATCATTAATATCCATTTATTTTCATCCAGATCTGATTAATATGAATACGACCGGTAACATATATTTCACTCCCCATTTCTTTCATCAAGATTACATCATATGTTTTACCACTTATGATTTATGAGAATTCCAAAATAGCAAATCATTATCACTTTTAATTAATCGTACTTATGCAGACTCTGATTCTTCATCAAAATAATCACTTCTATCATATCAGATTCATATTGAATTTGATGACCATTTACTTCCATCAAGATGCATCCCCAATTTGACCCTCTCAATCTGGATCCAGTGTGAATCTAACCAATTCTTCATTACAATATTCTCTCATTCTATACTCAAGGTGAGTCTGATAAGAACCTTTTCCTTCAACCAGCTACTTTTCATTCAGATGGAATATTATTAAATAAATTAAGTCAGATTATTTTGAAAATAACCATTAAAAAGATTTTTAAAAAAATCAAAGTGATGTGATTTTATTTATTCAAAAAATTCCTTGATAAAAAAAGATAAAACTTGAAAACAAATACCTTCCTCTTCAACTTGGTCCAAAAAATATCCCCCTTTGAATTTTTTGGTCAACCAAGTTTTATAAATTAGTTAACTTTTTTATCCTCAATAAATACATTACTTATCAATAATTATAACCCTAAGTGATATAACTCATTGTAGGAAATAAGAATCTTTGAAATAAAACCCATACTTTCCAAGAGTATTGATTATGACACCCTTCTTTATCTTCCTAAACTTTTCTTTCTCATCTCTTCTTATTTAGGGTAAAACAATACAATTTGTTTTCTATAACCACTCTAATAAACAGTTAGAATATTTCACACACAATACAATTTTGAATTCATACCATACCCTCAAATCCTTCTTTTCATATGAAATACAAAAGGATTTATTTATAAAACAATTCATTCTCCCCCTTGACAACACTATCCAAAGGTAATATGAGAAGGGGGATAGAATCACATACCTCAATCTTAAATACAAATATGTAGGAATGTAACACCCCAAGCTTCTACGATACACTTCTCTTTGAATAATGCAATATCGTGTGGTGTACACAACATCGAGTTCTAACACACCACAACCAATCAAACTAGCCATTATGAATATTAATACCCAATTTTTGAAATTTACAAATTTTATTTTTCAAAATGGACTTCATTTTTGGATTCGGAATATCAAAATTATCCTAGGGTGAGTTTTTGGTATTTTTCTGAAAAGATTCATTTTTTGGATGAATAGTGAAACCACTAAGTGGTAGTTAAAAAAACTGATTTTTTTCATAAAACGTAATTTTACCGCTTCTGTGAGTGGAATTTCAAAAATCCAAGAGACACGGTAAATATAAAGGAGTGAAATTTGGTTCATTTAGATGAAAATAATTTTTGGTGAATAGTTACCTTTTACTTTTATTTACCACGGTTAAAAGTAAATAGGATAATTAAGGATAAAAATGATATTAATATTACCCTAAAACATGTCCTAATTCTATTGGACAAGTGTATCTCGACCAAAAAAAACCTTAGGAATAAAATATTATCATTTAGGTCCACTTGGATTAGATTAGAACATTTATTATTATTTAATTCAAAGAAGAGTTAAAAGAGTTAAAATCAATGTTTATGTATTAATTTTTTTTAATATAGGGTTACACATAAGATAAATTCGATTATAAATATTAATTAGAAAGCTAAAAAGATTTCCTACATAATTATATTTTATTTATAATTTTTAGACATTAAATAATTTAATTTATTTATGACAGAATGATGATGCAGTAATTACCATAATAGTGAAAAATTAAAATAACTGATATTATAAAAACTCAAATAAATATAATTTGAGACTTTTTATGAATTAAAATAATTTTATAGGTTAATATGACATGTTAGGAATGACTTAATTAAAGTTTTTCTAAGTAATCATTCTGTTATGATTTTTCACAAAAATCAATTTTCCAAATAGTGTCAAAATTGACAAAAAAGAGTTTTTAAAACAAATATTATATTATTAATTGATATTCAATTCCTAAAAATCAATGGTTCGGCCAAAAGACTTATATCATTATAGGTGTATAATTAATGGACCACTTGAGCATCGATTGGAGGTATATACTAAGTTTATTAACTATATAATATAAAAATACAAAGTGACATGGTAAGTGTCAAACTAATTAACAAAGAGTTAAAACTAAAAGATAAGGTTAATATAATGACCCAACTTGTCTAAATTCTATTGGTTGAGTGGTTTTCGACCCATCCTCACCTTAAACTTTAAATAATCCACTTTGGAGGCATTAGAAACCGAATATGAATTTATTATAAAATAATATTTCTAGCTTTTCCAAAGGTGCCCCTCACCCCTCTTATAAAAGGGCACTCCCCCTTCTCATTAATTCACACCTTCAATGCCATTTCTCTCAGCCAAACTCTGACCAAATACTCTCTCAACTTCCATCACTTCATCCTAGAGGCATTTATTTAATTAGAAAGCCAACCTAAGGTTCCCTTTTGATCAAAACAAAAGGAAGAACCCGAAGAAGAGGTAATGATTTCACCACCCTTTTTCAAGTTCCTTTCTTCTTACACATATTATTTATTTGTTATTCCCATTATAAAATATTGAATCCAGTATCTCATATATACAATAATGTTATTATAAATATGGTACAACCATATTCATTATTCTATCCATCCTTTGAATAACATGTCACCATACGTGCGTACGTACGGCTTACCGTCTCCACGTCGTGGTGTAATTGTTATTCAATAAATTATTATTTGGATGGGTATAATAATGATGTTTAATTCATGTAAATAATAAATATAACATTCTAATGATTCTTTATATATGATATAACTTCCAATTATATATTATTTTAATATCAAATGAATGATATTGTCGCTCGTGCGTACGTACGGACTACCGTCTCCACGAACGTGATGAGATTCATTCTCCATCGTATCCATTCAAGTATAATTATCATTTGATGATTTAAAAATAACGTTTAAGGACTTGATATCATTTTTGATATGAATAAGATACAACCTATCCATGACAAACACGACTTATGTAACAAAACATATAAAAGAAAATGAGTATGTTAACACCCGAAACAATGATAATTCTAAAATATTATTAACAAAGAAATGTTAAAAGATCATATATGATATCATATTATTATATATGATTATTGTATAATTTAATAACAATTATTTCACCATTATACATAAGGTTAACCTACCCCAACCAAGGAAAAGTACAAGGTAAGGGTTTATTTCGCAATCTCTTCATTATCCGAGGTTGTTTATACGTAATAATCTTCTCGGACTTCTTTATCATCCAAATGCATGTTTCCTAAAAACGTATTTCAAAACATTTTTACTATTTAATAGAATATGGGTTAAAGTCATTTATACCCTTGTTGACTTTTATAAGTGGTTTATAATGGAATCTTTCCATCGTTTTCCAAACATGGTGCTTTTTAACCTTTTCGACAGAATTAAGTTCAGAATGTTTTTTTAACTTATACGGTGGGTATGGCTATTTTCCACCGTTATAAAATCATCAAAGCTTCCCTTAAAAGATTATAAGAATATTTTCAAAGAAAATGTCTTATTTTATAAAAATATGACTGTTAAATGATTTCAAAATAGAAAGAGATATTTCTCTAAAAAGAGTTTTGATTTCATCTATGTCAACATCCTTTGATCGATTTTACGCTTATTTGAAGTTGATTTATTATGATAAAAAACATCTATATTGTATTGAAGGTTTTGTGATATTTTTGACTATGGATGTGTTATTTTTATACCATTCATGGTTTATGGATGAAGTATTTACATTTCGTATGCTAGTTTTAATACGAATGTTTATGTTATGTTTAAACCTTTTCATATGGGAATACATTGGACTTAATATGTGATGGGAGTAGCCCGCTATAGCTCCTCGATGCATCGGTAGGTCTCATGAGACAAACTAGTGTCTTGGCACAAGGCTTTGACAAAATCTTATTTGTAGTCTTGGCACAAGGCCTTGACAAAATCTTATTTGTAGTCTTGGCACGAGGCCTTGGCTATGTGGTTATGATAGTCTGGCATTATGCATTACATCATTATGAAAGTGGTTATTGATATTGCATGTGATTATTCAATTAGTAGAATATCCATGTGAATAAGTAAATGGAATTATTTCATTTTATTTTTTACATACTATGTTGAAGTTAAAGTTTAAAGGGCTTTTGTTTTAGTTATACATTTCCTTAAATGTTTATTCTTATTTATAAATGTTTCCGCTATTTTGTTATCCGTACTGGGCATTTGAGATCACCCCTTTTCTATGTTTTATTTTTCCCAGGATGTGAAGAAGTAAATTATGAATGACCTGCAGGGATAGTACGAGGGGATAAGAGTGTAGACTATCGAGACTATTTTGTTGTAGTTTTAATTTTTATGATGTAATGTAAAACATTATGAATATATCTAGTGTTTCCAAGGCTACTAAACTAATCGGTCTTTCGAGAATTGATCTTTCTTGTGATCGTGCCAATGTTATGTAATAATGCACCGACTCTGGGTAACTAGGGCCAAGGCGTTACAATTGGTATCAGAGGAAGTTTAGTACAATCCTTGGAAGCTAGATTTAGATAAACTTTGATTAGAGCACATAGATATAAGATAAACTTTGAAGATTAGTATAGAAAAACTTACTAGAATTTTAGTATTGTAGAGATTTTGTGAGGTTTCCGAGCAATACATCTCTATCTGGATACGAGCAGGTAGAGGCGGCTCTGGCACAGATGTACCTAGGGGTAAAACCTGAAAACACGGCTTTGAGCTAGACTCGAACGAGAACTGGTGCACGACAACGGGCCTTGCTGCACTCTTGGTTACGACACTCCCGGGGGATATGCTTAGGATAACTCTCAATTTCTTTAAAAATGATTATGAAGGGTTTATGAGTATATACTTTCTCAAAGAATTGTTTTTTATGATTATGAATTATATCCATAAATAGTTCAATTTATGTTAAGTGTTTTTATGAGTATGGAATTATGTATTTTGATTCATAAACTGATATAGTTTATGTCATTGTTTAGAAATGGCACCTAGTGGAAGAAATGGAAACCGTATCAATGCACGCACTCCATGTAGGGATTTCCCTCCTACTCAAGATAATTATAGTGGAGCTGGTGATGAAACTGGTGCCGATCAACTAATCACCATACTGGGACAACTCATTTAGGTTATGAATAATAACCTTACCCGTATGGAGCACCCTGATCCGCAGTGTGGAGGATCAATGTTAGATCTATTCACGAGGCAACAACCACCAACGTTCAATGGGAGTACAAATCCCATAGTAGCTAAGAAAAGGATAAATTCTCTAGAGAAAATATTTCAGGCTTTGGGGAGTAGTGAAAGGGAAAAAGTTATCATGGTAGTTTACCGCCTCACTAGAGATGCTGATCAATGGTGGTCATTGATTCAAAACCTGAAGGAAGATGATGAAGTATCAAATATAGAATGGATGGAGTTCAAAGATCTGTTTTTAGAAAAATACTTTCCTCGTGACCATCGAGCTGATATGGAAAGACAATTTCTGAGTCTGAGACAAAAGAAAGATGAGAATGTCGAAAAGTATGAGGATAACTTTACAAGGTTAGCAAGGTATGTTGTATATTATATACGTAACCCAAGAAGTAAGATTGATCGTTTCTTTGATGTGTTAAAACCATTTCTCTGTCAAGAATTAGTCTCACAATACTTCTCGTCATACGAAGACATTTTCTCATGTGCTATCAGACAGAAAAACAATTCTCTAAGTCATATGACTTTAAAGAAAAGCAGGAGAAGAAGATATCTGCTGATCAATCTAGGAATGGAAATAAGGCGAAGAAGGGAAAGGTTGAATATCCATCCTGTGGTAAATGTGGGAAGAAACACCCAGGTACTTGCTTGAAGGGAATGGGTGTCTATTACAAGTGTGGTGAAAAAGGCCACCAAGCTCGTGATTGAAAAGGGAAGAAGGAAGCTACCGATGTTCAGTGCTACAATTGCAGGGATATGGGAAATTATGCAAATGAATATCCTAAGCGTTAGTGGAACTTACCTCAGAAAAGGCCAAGGGATCAAGGCCAAGCTTATGCTATCACTACTGCTGATGTAGAAGCTTCGAAAGACGTGGTGGCGGGTAATTTAATGGTTTCCTCAAGTTTAGCAGATGCATTATTTGATTCTGGATCATCGCATTGTTTCATATCTTCCCAGTTTTCTAAGAAAATTTTATATTTCCAATTTGATTTAACAAGGGAGTTATAAGTTAAAACTCCTAAGGGAAGTATCATTGCAACAAATTTTTGTGAATCGGTCCCCATTAGAGCACATAAATGTTCTTTATCCACTGATTTCATCGTCATACCTATGATTGAGTTTGATATAATCCTCGGTATGAATTGGATTTCCGACCACGATGTGAAGATTTATTGTAAAAAGAAGGAGGTTACGATTTTTGATGATGATGATAAGGAACACCTTATCTTTAGAGAAGAATCGTCACCACCAAATTCTTATCTAGATCCACCCCCAGTAGCTCAAATAAATTCAATTATTGGGGAGGAAGAGGATGAAATGACTCTGGGTGAGGAAAGGAATGTTCAAATAGAGGATTTACCTATTGTGAATGAATATGTAGATGTGTTTCCGGAAGATTTACCTGGACATCCTCCAGATCGAGAAGTTGAGTTTTCCATTGATTTAATTCCTAGATCAAGGCCTATATCGAAGACACCTTATAGAATGGCCACTGTAGAATTAGTTGAACTAAATAAACAACTAGAGGAATTGAGTAATAAGGGATTTATTCACCCTAGTGTTTCTCCATGGGGAGACCCTGTTCTTTTTGTTAAAAAGAAAGATGGATCTATGAGGTTATGTATCGACTACAGGGAGATCAATGCTATAATTATAAAGAACAAGTATCCCCTACCTCGCATTGATGATTTATTTGACCAACTGCATGGAGCTCAATACTTTTCAAAGATTGACCTTTGATCTGGATACCATCAGTTGTGTGTGAAGAAGGAAGACATTCCTAAGACAGAATTTCAAACCAGGTACAGGCATTACGAGTTTACAGTAATGCCTTTTGGATTGACTAATGCACCCTCTATATTCATGGATCTGATGAATAGAGTTTTCAAGGAATATCTCAATGAATTTTTGGTGGTATTTATTGATGATATCTTGGTATACACCAAAATATATGAAGATCATGAAAATCACTTGCGCATTATTATGAAGACTCTGAGAAGACATAAAATATATGGGAATTTTAGCAAGTTTGAATTCTGGCTTCAGGAGATTTCTTTTCTTGTCCATATTATCTCTAAAGATGGAATCTCTATTGATCCTTCTAAGACCAAGGCAATCCAGAAATGGCCTGCACCGACGAGTATAACTGAGGTACGTAGTTTTATTGATTTAGCAGGTTATTATCGACGTTTCGTCCAGAATTTTTCTCGGTTGGCTAACCCATTAACAAAGATCACACGTAAAGGGGTTAAATTTGTTTGGACAAAGGAGTGTGGAGAATGTTTCTAAGAACTGAAGAGAAGATTAGTCAATGCTCCTATATTGACTCTACCATCTGGGAATGATGGGTTCATTATTTATAGTGTTGCATAGAAGAAAGGACTTGGTTGTGTCCTTATGCAGAATGATAGGGTTATTACCCATGCATCATGACAGTTGAAAATTCATGAGCAAAACAATCCTACTCATGATCTCGAGTTAGAAGCTGTGATCTTTGCTTTGAAGATATGGAGGCACTAACTCTATGGTAAAAAATGTGAGATTTATACTGATCACAAGAGTTTGAAGTATATTTTCTCACAAAAAGAACTCAACATGAGGCAAAGGAGATGGCTTTAATTACTCAAGGATTATGATTGTACGATACACTACCACCCGGGGAAAGCAAACAAGGTGGTAGATGCTTTGAGCAGAAAAGATCATGGATTTTTGAACAATATGATAATTGAAAGGGATCCAATTTTCCTGGATCTAGTGAAGATGGACATGGGAATAACCATGGAAGGTGAAACATCAATTCTTTTTCAAATGGTTGCCAAACCATCTTTACTAGAAAGGATTAAGAGTTCTCAGACCGATGATGAAGAATTTCAAAAGAAGATTAAAGCTATGAATGATGAGAGATTGAGAGACTTTGTATAAGAAGATGGAATTTTGAAATTTGGGAAGAGACTTTGTGTTCCTGATATAACTGATCTAAAAAGGGAATTTCTTGATGATGCTCATAGTTCCATTTTCTCTATACACCCTGGGAGCACAAAAATGTATAGTGACTTGAAGGAACATTTTTGGTGGGACAACATGAAGAGGGAGATTACTGATTTTGTGTCAAGATGTATGGTTTTTCAATAAGTGAATGCTGGAAGGCAACAACCTGGAGGAGTCATGCAACCTCTTCCCATACCGTAGTGGAAATGGGGCAATATTACGATGGACTTTGTCATGGGGCTACCAAAGACTCATAGAAGGAATGATGCAATATGGGTTATTGTTGATTGTCTTACCAAGTCAGCACATTTTCTTGCTATAAGAGGAGATCTACCACTGGAACGTCTAGCAAGAATATATATTAATGAAGTGGTGAGACTTCAGGGAGTACCCCTATCGATTGTTTCTGATTGTGATCCCCGTTTTACTTCAAGATTTTGGAAAAGTCTTCAGAAAGCCTTGGATACTGAACTTCACTTGAGCACTGCCTACCACCCTCAAACAGATGGGAAATCAGAATGAACTATTCAAACCTTAGAAGACATGTTGTGATCTTGCTCACTTGACATTCAGGGTATGTGGGATCAATATTTAACTCTGGTAGAATTTTCCTATAACAATATCTTCCATTCGAGTATTCAGATGGCACCATATGAAGCCTTATACGAAAAGAGATGTCGCACACCAACCTGTTGGGATGACGTTGGTGAAAGAAAACCTGTAGGCCCAGAACTGGTGGAGGAAATGATGGAAAAGGTGAAGGTAATCCAAAACCATATCAAAGAAGCTCAAAGTAGGCAGAAGAGCTATGCCAATAATTGAAGGAAGGATTTGGAATTTCAAGTCAGTGATCATGTTTTCCTGAAGGTATCTCCATGGAAGGGAGTTATAAGTTTTGGTAAGAAAGGTAAACTGAGTCCCAGGTACATCGGACCTTTCGAAATTCTAGAACGAATTGGGGCTACAACTTACTGATTAGCAATGCCGCCAAGTCTCTCCAAAGTTCACGATGTGTTCCACGTATCTCTGTGGAGGAAATACTTGCCTAACCCAACGCATGTACTCACCTATGAGGAATTAGAACAGGAACCCGATCTGTCTTATTGCGAAGATCCTGTCAAGATTCTTGATATGAGAGAACAAGTACTGAGAAACCGGATGACTCATCTGGTAAAAGTCTTGTTGAGAAACCATAAGATGGGAAGAGGCAACGTGGGAACCTGAGGAACATATGATGAAGAACCACCCGAGTCTTTTCATGTGGTAGTATTCTAGAAATTTTGTGGACGAAATTATTTGAAGGAGGGGAGAATGTAACACCCCAAGCTTCTATGGTACACTTCTCTTTGAATAATGCAATAGCATGTGTTGTACGCAACATCGAGTCCTAACACACCACAACCAATCAAACTAGCCGTTATGAATAGTAATACCCACTTTTTGAAATTTATAAATTTTATTTTTTAAAATGGAATTCATTTTTGGATTCGTAATATCAAAATTATCCTAGGGTGAATTTTCAGTATTTTTCTGAAAAACGTCATTTTTGGATGAATAGTGAAACCACCAAGTGGTAGTTAAAAAAATGATTTTTTCATAAAACATAATTTTACAACTTTTGTTAGTGGAATTTCAAAAATATGAGTGACATGGTTAATATCAAGGAGTAAAATGTGGTTCATTGAGATGAAAATAATTTTTGGTGAATAGTAACTTTTTACTTTTATATACCACAGTTAAAAGTAAATAGGGTAATTAAGGGTAAAAATGATATTAATATTACCCTAACACATGTCCTAATTTTATTGTACAAGTTTATCTCGACCAAAAACAACCTTAAGAATAAAATATTATCATTTAGGTCCACTTGGATTAGATTAGGACATTTATTATTATTTAAATCAGAGAAGAGTTAAAAGAGTTAAAATCAAAGTTTATTTATTAAAATATTTTTAATATAGGGTTACACATAAGATAAATTCGACTATAAATATTTATTAGAAAGATAAAAAGATTTCCTACATAATGATATTTTATTTATAAATTTTAGACATTAAAAAATTTAATTTAGTTATGACACAATGATGATGTAGTAATTACCTTAATAGTGAACAATTAAAATAAATGATATTATAAATACCCAAATAAATATAATTTTAGAATTTTTATGAATTAAATTAATTTTATAGGTTAATATGACATGTTAGGAATGATATAATTAACCTTTTTCGAAGTAATAATTCTGTTATGATTTTCACAAAAAACAATTTTCCAAATATTGTCAAAATTGACAAAAAAGAGTTTTTAAAACAAATATTATATTATTAATTGATATTCAATTCTTAAAAATCTAAGGATCGGAAAAGAGACTTATATCAGGATATTTGAATCATTAATGGACCACTTGAGGGTCTCTTGGAGGTATATAGTACGTTTATTTACTATATAATATAAAAATACAAAGTGACATGGTAATTGTCAAACTAATTAACTAAGAGTTAAAACTAAAAGATAAGGTTAATATAAGGACACAAACCTGTATAAATTATATTGGTTGAGTGGTTTTCGACCCATCCCCACATTAACCTCTAAATAATCCACTTTGGAGCTATTAGAATCTGAATATGACTTTATTATAAAATAATATTTCTAGCTTTTCCAAAGGTGCCCCTCACCCCTCTTATAAAAGGGCACTCCCCCCTCTCATTAATTCACACCTTCAAAGCCATTTGGCTTAGAAAAACCCTGCCCAAATACTCTATCAAATTCCCTCAATTCATCCTAGATGCATTACCTTAGTCATAAAGCCAACCTATGGAGCCCTTTTGATAAAATCAAAAGGAAGAACTCGAAAAAGAGGTAATGATTTCACCACCCCTTTTCAAGTTCCTTTCTTCTTCCACTTATTCTTTCTTTGTTATTCCCATTCTAAAATATTGAATCCAGTATCTACTATAAACCGTAATGTTATTATAAATATGGTACAACCAAATTCAGTATTCTATCCATCCTTTGAATAACATGTCACCATACGTGCGTACGTACGGCTTACCGTCTCCACGTCGTGGTGTAATTGTTATTCAATAAATTATTATTTGGATGAGTATAATAATGATGTGTAATTCATGTAAATAATAAATATAACCTAATAATGATTCTTTATATATGATAAACCTTCCAATTATATATTATTCTAATATCAAAAGAATGATATTGTCGCTCGTGCGTACGTACGGACTACCGTCTCCACGAACACGATGAAATTCATTCTCCATCGTATCCATTCAAGTATAATTATCATTTGATGATTTAAAAATAATGTTTAAGGACTTGATATAATTCTGGAGATGAATAAGATACAACCTATCCATGAAAAACACGGCTTATGTAACAAATCATATAAAAGAAAACTAGTAAGTTAACACCCGAAACAACGATAATTCTAAAATATTATTATCAAAGTAATGTTAAAAGATCATATATGATATCATATTAATATATATGATTCTTAAATAATTTAATAACAATTAGTTCACCATTATATAGGAGTTTAACCTAACCCAATCAAGGAAAAGTATAAGGTAAGGGTTTATTTCGCAATCTCTTCATTATCCGAGATTGTTTGTACGTAATAATCTACTGGGACTTCTTTATCATCCACATCCATGTTTCATAAAAATGTATTTCAAAACATTTTTAATATTTACTAGAATATGGGTTAAAGTCATTTATACCCTTTTTGACTTTTATAAGTGGTTTAAAATGGAATATTTCCATCTTTTTCCAAACAAGGTTCATTTTAACCTTTTCGACAGAATTAAGGTAAGAATGTTTTTTTAACTTATACTGTGAGAGCTGCTATTTTCTGCCATTATAAAATCGTCAAAGCTACCCTTAAAAGCATATAAGAATATTTTCAAAGAAAATTTTTTATTTTATAAAAATATGACTCCTAAATGATTTCAATATAGAAGGAGATATTTCTCTAAAATGTTTTTTTATTTCATCTATGTCAACATCCTTTGATAGATTTTATGCTTATTTGAAGTTGATTTATTATGATACAAAACTTCTATATTGTATTGAATGTTTTGTGATATATTTGACTGTGGATGTGTTATTTTTATACCATTCACTACTGGAAATCGCATTTTTACCAACGCTTATATCCCAACGGTTTGATAAACCGTTGGGAACGGTTATGTATACCAACGGTTTTAAGAAAACCGTTGGTATAGAGACTTTTATGAAGAATTTTGCCAATGGTTTTTAAAACCGTTGGTATAGGCCTCAATTAAGACACTTTACCAACAGTTATACACTAACCGTTGGTATATGTTGGAATATATACCAACGGTTTACACAAACTGTTGGTATAGGCCTTATATAAACATACATTCCCAACAGTTTTTAAAAACCATTGGGAATGTTTTCCCCAAAACCAGTTCGGGTGTCCAGTAGCCCCTCCGCTCGATTGTAGTCCCCCTCCGCTCGACTGCATCCCTAAATTGAAGCTCTCCCGATGCACTCTCATTACCCAGTCTCGGAAACTCCATCCATCCTCTTCAATCAAATTTTTTTTCTGTTCTACACTTCAAATCTGTAAGTTATAATGTTCTTCATCTATTTTTTTTAGTTTCTATTTTGATTTGACCTAAACATATGTGATCTCTCTATACAAGGACTCAGAAACTCGTTCCACTCATAGATCCATCTTAAATCAAACAATTTTGTAGTTCTACACTCTAAATATGTAAGTACAACCTTAGTTTTAATTTTTTGCATCTATTATTTTTGTTTTCTATTTTAATTTGGTATAAACTAGGTTGTGTTGTTTATGGCATGCGAATGTTAGTGATATTGAGGATGAATTGGATGTTCGTTGGGTGATGGATGGGAATTGTGATGTTTTTTGGATTAATTTTAGTTAATTTTCAATGAATTATTTGGGTATTTCCTCCCTTTAATAGAGCCCCCACTCCTCATGGACCCTGGACACCCCCCTCTTGGACCCTGGACAGTCCCCCCCTCCTGGAACTTGGATAGCCTGGCCCCCCTCTTTCCTGAAACTTGGACATCCCCCCTCCTGGACCCCGGAGAACCCCCCTACACCCTCCTCCCAGGACCTTGTATAGTCCCCCCTCCTTACTGGGCCCTAGGAATCCCCCCACCCTCCACCCTGGACCCTGGATATCCCCCCTCCTCGATGGACCCTGGATAGACCCCCTCCTTCCTGGACCATGGACAACCCCTTCTCCCCTTCTCTTTGACCCTAGACAGCCCCCCACCCCCCTTCCTGGACCCTGGACAGCCCCCAACCCTCCTCCCAGACCATGGACATCCCCCTCACCCCCTCCTCAACCACCAAATACCCCCCACTTCAAAACTTTGACCACCAAACATGGACATGCTCGACTTTCTCTAAAAAGATAGATTTATCGTCAAACCACCTCAATAATATCCTAAAGAATGCTTATAATGTGGTTTTCACCATATAGCATCCAATTGTATTCCAAGTCACTAGTCTGTCCTCCCTTGGCTAGATTTTACAGAAAGCACTCAACATTAAGGATCCAAATAAAAATAAATTGATATAAGACATTTGATAATGGATTAAAATTTCAAATTTGGATCCAATGAGGAATATTTGAGATAATATGCATCATGTCCATGAGTAAATCCATTTTTATATATCCAATAAGTTATTTTTCACAATTTTCACACATTAGTTGTTTGTAAAAATGGAAAAACATTTATAAAGGTTCTAATATATAAAAATGAATCTATTTGTGGATGCAGCTTAACCAACAATGTCTAGCTTGTCTGCCTATTCCATGATCATCAATGTGCACGTCTCGTCTCCATCTGACCTCGCACGACGGGTGACTAAGCATCTAGCTGATGAAGAGCACCATATTCTCTTACTTACACACCAGATTCATGCCCGCTATGCTCCTGAAGTGATCAATCCCACTAAGCGTCCATGTGAGCTTGATGACACGACCACCAGTTCTTGTAAGAGGCAGAGGAGTTCTGAGTTGATGGACCAAGACAATTGACCAGTTTCCATCCATCTGGCTGAAGACGTAAAACTTAGAGCTTCCTGGGAGGCACCCCATATTCTAGAGTTTCATCATTTTTCTTTTTTTACTTTGTTTTAGGAAATAAACATGGATTGTATGCAACAATTTTTTAGCTGCTTCTGATCTGTATGTGCACTTGTCATTACTCTGCATGACTGCTTCTATTTTGTCCGATCCTTGGTGTTATTTTTTATGACATGATGTGGCTATGTTCTGTCTATGTGTAGATTTTATAGGTACATAAGTATGTGAACTTTTCATTATTCCATTCTTTCAGTGCTTAGGCCGATGGTACGAGGGTGGTTTGTACCAGAGGTAGACGAGCATCTCCGCGTACTCGACTAGGCCCTTCCCCTCTGACCAAACGCATTCAGATTCTGTTGAAACTTAAGGTAAATGATCCATGGGTCAAATGTGACGTGTATAAGTCAACCCCACCTCAATAAAAAGCACGGTGTGTCTAGGATCACTCAAACTGCCTCTCTTTTGTTCAAAATTGACTTATTTGTAAGTGAAATCAACAACTGACATATGGGAAACTGACCAAACGCCTTCATATTGTGTTGAAACTTTAGGAAAACGATCCATGGGTCATATGAGACATGTAAAAGTCAACTCCGCCTCAATTTGATGCGCGGTGTGGCCGGTATCACTCCATGTGTATGTATTTTGTTTAAAATGGACAATATTTTATGTACATACACCAATCCAATAAAACATATTTTGATGGTGTTGAGACTTTCTCACAATGATCCATGACTCATATGTGACGTGTATGAGTCAACCCCTCCTCAATTCGAGGCTTTGTGTGGCCGATACCACTCAAAGTGCCTCTATTTTGTTAAAAATGGACTTAATTTTAAGTGAAATCAACAACTGACATACGACAAACCGACCAAAGGCATTCTTATTCTATTGAAACTTAAGGAAAATTATACATGAGTCAAATCTGACGTGTATGAGTCAACTATTCCTCAATACAAGGCTCGGTGTGGCCGACACCACTCAAAATGCCTCTGTTTTGTTAAAAATGGACTTAATTTTAAGTGAAATCAAAAACTGACATACGGTAAACCGACCAAAAGCATTCGAATTCTATTGATACTATAGGAAAATGATCCATGGGTCATATGTGACATGTATGAGTAAACCCCGCCTCAATCCAAGGCACAGTGTGGACGATACCATTCAAAATGTATCTTTTTTGTTCAAAATGACTTTAATTTTAAGTGAAAACAACAATTGGCATACGGAAAACAAACTAAATGCCTTCCAAATCTGTTTACACGTTAGGAAAATGATCCATGGGTCATATGGGACGTGTATGAGTCAACCCCGCCTCAATCCAAGGCACGGTGTGGCCGGAACCACCCAAACTGTCCCTCTTTTGTTTAAAATGGACAATATTTTACGTACATACGCCAAATAGATCAAATGGATTCTGATTGTGTTGATACTTTTTCACAACGATCCATGACTCATATGTGATGTGTAAGAGTCAACCCCGCATCAATTCGAGGCTAGGTGTGGACGACACCACTCAAAGTGCCTCTGTTTTGTCAAAAAATGGACTTAATTTTAAGTGAAATCAACAACTGACATGCAACAAACCGACCAAACGCATTTGGATTATATTGAAACTTAAGTAAAACAATACATGAGTCAAATGTGATATGTACGAGTAAACCCCACCTCAATACGAGGCCCGGTGTGGCTGACACCACTCAAAGTGCATCTTTTTTTTAAATGTACTTAATTTGAAGTGAAAACAACAACTGTCATACAGAAAACTGAACAAACGCCTACGGATTCTATTGAAACTTTAGGACAACGATCCATGGGTCATATGAGACGTGTACGAGTCAATCCCACCTTAATCCGAGGCACCGTGGGGCCAGGACCACCCAAACTGCCTCTCTTTTGTTGAAAATGGACTAAATTGTATGTGAAAACAACAACTGTCATACGGGAAACTGACCAAATGCATTCCTAATCTATTGAAACTTTATCAAAACGATCCATGGGTCATATGTGATGTGTAAGAGTCAATACCACTTCAATACAAGGTGCAGTGTGGCCGACACCACCCAAACTGTCTCTCTTATGTTTAAAATGGACAATATTTTACGTACATACATCAAACTGATCAAACGGATTCTGATTGTGATGTTACTTTTGAACAAAGATCCATGAATCATATGTGACGTTTAAGAGTCAACCCCGCCTCAATCTGAGGCCCGGTGTGGCCGAAACCACTCAAAGTGCCTCTGTTTTGTTAAAAATGGACTTAATTTTAAGTGAAAACAACAACTGACATACGCCAAACTGACCAAACACATTTGGATTATATTGAAACATAAGGAAAACGATCCATGAGTCAAATGTGATGTGTACGAGTCAACCCTGCCTCAATCCGAGCCATGGTGTGGCCGAGACCACTCAAACTGTCTCTCTTTTGTTCAAAATGGACTAAATTGTAAGTGAAATCAACAACTGACATAAGAGAAACCTACCAAATGCCTTTGTATTATATTTAAACTTTAGTAAAACGATTCATTGGTCATATATGATGTGTATGAGTTCACCCCGCCTCAATCCGAGGTGCTGTGTGGACAAGAACACCCAAAATGCCTCTCTTTTGTTCAAAATGGACAATATTTTACGTACATACGCCAAACCGATCAAACTGATTCTGATTGTGTTGAAACTTTAGGAAAACGATCCATTTCTCATATGTGACATGTACAAGTCAGCCCCGCCTCAATCCGAGGCCCGATGTGGCCAACACCACTCAAAGTGGCTCTCTTTTGTATAAAATAGACTTAATTTTAAGTGAAAACAACAACTGACATATGTCAAACCAACCAAACGCCTTAGGATTCTGTTGAAACTTTAGGAAAACGATCCATGAGTCATATGTGATGTGTACGAGTCAACCTCGCCTCAATCCGAGCTGCGATGTGGCCAGGACCACTAAAACTGTCTCTTTTTTGTTTAAAATGGACATAATTTTAAGTGAAAACAACAAATGACATACGCCAAACCAACCAAACAACTTATGATTCTGTTGAAACATTAGGAAAATGATCCATGACTCATATGTGACGTGTACGAGTTAACCCCACCTCAACCTGAGCCGCGGTTTTACCGGGACCACTCAAACTGTCTCTCTTTTGTTCAAAATAGACTAAATTGTAAGTGAAATCAACAACTGACATACGGGAAACCGACCAAACGCCTTCTGATTCTATTGAAACTTTAGGAAAATGATCTGTGGGTCATATTTGATGTGTACGATTCAACCCCGCCACAATCAAAGACTTCGTGTCGCCGGGACCACCCAAACTGTCTCTCTTTTGTTCAAAATGGACAATATTTTACGTACATACATCAAACCGATCAAACAGATTATGATTGTGTTGAAACTTTATTATAATGATCCATGGCTCATATGTGACGTTTACAAGTCAACCCCACCTCAATCTGAGGCCTGGTGTAGCCGACACCACTCAATGTGCATCTGTTTTGTTTAAAATGGACTTAATTTTAAGTGAAAACAACAACTGACATACGCCAAACCAACCAAACACCTACGGATTCTGTTGAAACTTTAGGACAACGATCCATGGGTCATATGTGATGTGTATGAGTCAACGCTGCCTCAATATGATCCGCAGTGTGACTGAGACCACTCAAACTGTCTCTCTTTTGTTTAAAATGGACTAAATTGTAAGTGAAATCAAAAACTGACATACGGGAAACCAACCAAATGCCTTCGGATTCTATTTAAACTTTAGGAAAACTATCCATGGGTCATATGAGATGTGTACGAGTCAACCTCACCTCAATCCAAGGCACCATGGGACCGGGACCACCCAAACTGCCTCTCCTTTGTTCCAAATGGACAATATTTTATGTACATACGCCAAACCGATCAAACGGATTCTAACTGTGTGGAAACATTAGGAAAATGATCCATGGATCATATGTGATGTGTACGAGTCAACCCCACCTCAATCCGAGGCCCGGTGTGGCCGACACCACTCAAAGTGCCACTTTTTTTTAAAATGTACTTAATTTTAAGTGAAAACAACAACTATCATAAGGAAAACTAACCAAACACCTAGGGATTTTGTTTAAAATTTAGGATAATGATCCATGGTTCATATGTGACGTGTATGAGTCAACCTCGTCTCAATCCGAGCTGCGGTGTGGCTGGAACCACTACAACTGTCGCTCTTTTGTTGAAAATGGACTAAATTGTAAGTGAAATCAACAACTGTCATACAAGAAACTGACCAAACACCTTCCGATTCTATTGACACTTTTGGAAAATGATCCATGGGTCATATGTGATGTTTATGAGTCAATCCCGCCTCAATCCGAGGTGCAGTGTGGCCGACACCACCCAAACTGTCTCTCTTATATTAAAAATGGACAATATTTTACGTACATATGCTAAACCGATCAAACAGATTCTGATTGTATTGAAACTTTAGGACAATGATCCATGGATCATATGTCACGTGTAAGAGTAAACCCCACCTCAATCCTAGGCCTGGTGTGGCCGACACCACTCAAAGTTCCTCTCTTTTGTTTAAAAGAGAATTAATTTTAAGTGAAAACAACAATTGACATAAGACAAACTAACCAAACGCCTTCGGATTCAGTTGAAACTTTAGGAACATGATACATGGGACATATGTGACATGTACAAGTCCACCCTGCCTTAATCAGAGCCGCTGTGTGGCTGGGACCACTCAAATTGTCCCTCTTTTGTTGAAAATGGATATAATTTTAACTGAAAACAACAACTAACATACGCCAAACCAACCAAATGACTTATGATTATATTGAAACTTTAGGAAAACGATCCATGGCTCATATGTGACATGTACGAGTCAACCCCACATCAACTTGAGCTACGGTGTGACCGGGACCACTCAAACTGTCTCTCTTTTGTTCAAAATGGACTAAATTGTAAGTGAAATCAACAACTGACATACAGGAAACCGACCAAATTCCTTCGTATTCTGTTGACACTTTAGGAAAATTATCCATGGGTCATATGTGATGTGTATGATTCAACCCCGCCTCAATACGATACTCTGTGTGGCCGGGACCACACAAACTGCCTCTCTTTTGTTCAAAATGGACAATATTTTACGTACATATGCCAAACCGATCAAGGGAATTCTGATTGTGTTGAAACTTTATGAAAATGATCAATGGCTAATATGTGATGTGTACGAGTCAACCCCACCTCAATCCGAGGCCCGGTGTAGCCGACACCACTCAAAGTGCCTCTGTGTTGTTTAAAATCGACTTAATTTTAAGTGAAAACAACAACTGACATACGCCAAACCAACCAAACGCCTATGGATTCTATTGAAATGTTAGGACAACAATCCATGGGTCATATGTGACCTGTATGAGTCAACCCCACCTCAATCTGAGCCGCGGTGTGACTGGGACCACTCAAACTGTATCTCTTTTGTTTAAAATGGACTAAATTGTAATTGAAATCAACAACTGACATACGGGAAACCGATCAAACACCTTAATATTCTATTGACACTTTCGTAAAATGATCCATGGGTCATATGAGATGTGTACGAGTCAACCCCGCCTCAATCCAAGTCACCATGGGGCCAGGACCACCCAAACTACCTCTCTTTTGTTCCAAATGGACAATATTTTATGTACATACGCCCAACTAATCAAACGGATTCTAATTGTGTTGAAACATTAGGAAAATGATCCATGTATCATATGTGACGTGTAATAGTCAACCCCGCCTCAATCCGAGTCCCGGTGTGGCCGACACCACTCAAAGTGCCACTTTTTTTAAAAAAATGTACTTAATTTTAAGTGAAAACAACAACTGTCATACGAAAAACTAACCAAACACCTACGGATTCTATTGAAACTTTGGGACAACGATCCATGGTTCATATGTGACGTGTACGAGTCAACCCCGCCTCAATCCGAGCTGCGGTGTGGCTGGAACCACTACAACTATCTCTCTTTTGTTGAAAATGGAGTAAATTGTAAGTGAAATCAACAACTGTCATACGGGAAACTGACCAAACACCTTTCGATTCTATTGAAACTTTAGGAAAATGATCCATGGGTCATATGTGATGTGTACGAGTCAATCCCGCCTCAATTCGAGGCGCGGTGTGTCCGACACCACCCAAACTATCTCTCTTATGTTAAAAATGGACAATATTATATGTACATATGACAAATCGATCAAACGGATTCTGATTGTGTTGAAACATTAGGAAAACGATCCATGGATAATATGTGATGTGAAAGAGTCAACCCTGCCTCAATAAGAGGCCCGGTGAGGCTGTCACCACTCGAAGTGTCTCTCTTTTGTTTAAAATGGACTTAATTTTAAGTGAAATCGAAAACTAACATACACCAAACCAACCAAATGCCTTCGGATTCTATTGAAACTTTAGGAAAACGATCCATGGGTCTTATTTGACGTGTAAGAGTCAACTCCGCCTCAATCTGAGCCGCGGTGTGGCCGGGACAACTCAAACTGTCTCTCTTTTGTTCAAAATGGACTAAATTGTAAGTGATATCACCAACTGACATACGGGAAATGGACTAAATGCCTTCGGATTCTATTGAAACTTTAGGAAAACGATCCATGGGTCATATGTGATGTGTACCAGTCAACCCCGCCTCAATCCAAGGCCCGATGTGGAACTTATGGAGTCACAAGTGATGAGACTCCTATGAAAATACCTTTTCACCATATATTAGAAAAGTGGTTGTCATATGAAGATTGAAATGGGTGTAAATAATATTTGAGTTATTGAAACTCTTATTCAACTATACTGGATGATTTTTGTCATATGAAGATTCAAATGGGGAATTATTCACCATGTCTCTAATCAAAGAGGTGGTGTTTTTTTTGTTTTAAGTTTGTCACTGTTTTAAGTGTTGTTTTGTATGCAGGTGTATGCACTAGAGGGGCTGCTGGAGGGGATGCTATGAAACAATTCTGGAAATACACAATACCAACAGTTTACAACCTTTGGTATACTTTGAGAAAGAATTATACCAACGGTTCATTAAATCGTTGGGAAAAAAAACTATCCCAACAGTTACAAACTGTTGGTATAGTATTTTTTATTGAACATATGCCAATGGTTTCATTGAAACCGTTGGGAAATAAACTATACCAATGGTTGTAAACCGTTGGTATAATATCAAAATCATAGAATTCCCAACAGTTCTAAACCGTTGGGTAAACCTATACCAACGGTTCAACAAGAACCATTGGAAAATCAATACATAGAGTTGGCTATTCCAACGGTTTTGTTCAAACCGTTGGTATTGATCTTTCCCCATGCCTTACTTCCCTACGGTTTGGACAAATATTGGTATAGAATATACCAACAGTTTTCCAGCCTATACAAACAATTTAGAACCGTTGGTATATCCTCCATTTCCAGTAGTGATTCATGGTTTATGGATGAAGTATTTACATTTCATATGCTAGTTTTAATACAAATGTTTATGTTATGTTTAAACCTTTTCATATGGGAATGAATTGGACTTAATATGTGACGAGTGGAGCCCGCTATAGCTCACTGATTCATCGGTAGGTCTCATGAGACAAACTAGTGTCTTGGCACAAGGCCTTGACAAAATCTTAGTTATAGTCTTGGCACAAGGCCTTGACAAAATCTTATTTGTAGTCTCGGCACGAGGCTTTGGCTATGTGTTTATGATAGTCTGGCATTATGTATTCCATCATTATGAAAGTGGTTATTGATATTGCATGTGATTATTCGATTAGTAGAATATTAATGTGAATAAGTAAATGGCATTATTTCATTTTATTTTTTCCATACTATGTTGAAGTTCAAGTTTAAAAGGCTTTTGTTTTAGTAATAAATTGCCTTAAATGTTTATTCTTATTTATGAAAGTTTCCTCTATATTGTTATCCTTACTGGGAATTTGCGCTCACCCCTTTTCTATGTTTTATTTTTCCCAGGATGTGAAGAAGTAAATTATGAATGACCTACATGGATAGTATGAGGGGATAAGAGTGTAGACTATGGAGACTATGTTGTTGTAGTTTTCATTTTTATGATGTAATGTAAAACTTTATGAATATATCTTGTGTTTCCAAGGCTACTAAACTAATCAGTCTTTGGAGACTTGATCTTTCTTGTGATCATGCCAATGTTATGTAATAATGCACCGAATCTGGGTAACTGGGGTCAGGGCCTTACAAGGAAACCCATGTTCAACCACAATTTCGAAATGGATTCCTTCGATAATTGATTTGTGAAAATATTCATAACCTGTTTTCATTTAGGAACATACTTCAATTTCAATTCATTCTTCTCCACATGCACTTTGATGAAATTATTTTTTATATAAATATGTTTTGAATGAGAATGTTGAATAGGTTTATTGGTGATTTTGATTTCTATTTTATAGACATGGACCAAGACCAAGGGTTACATCACTTTATCAAGTAAATCTTCTAATTGAGTTTTCATCCAAAAAAGTTGAGTAGCATCTTGAGTAGTAGCAACATACTCTACTTCATCCATACTGAGAGTTACTAAATTCTGTTTCATTGAATTCCATCTTACACAATTATTTCCTAGAAATAATACTCCGATAGATGTGGATCTTCTATCATCAACATTTTCTTCCCAATTAGAATCTGAATACCCAAAAAAATAAATACTATCTGAGTTTTCATACCTAATTCCAAAATCATTTGTGACTTTGATGTATCTAATAATTATTTTTCATAGCAATTAAATTTTATTCTTTTAGACCAGTCAAAAATCTTACACATAGATTAACAATATAAAAAATTTTGAGTCTCAAGGCATTAAAATATAAAAATATTCTAATAAAAATTCAAAATTCTTTCAAATTAACTTCTTTTACATCTCCTTATTTAAAAAACATTGTTCGCACTAATATCATTATGGAAAAAGGTTTTGATTTTTTCATATTGAACCTCTTAAGAACTTCCTTAGCATACTTTTCTTGAGAATAGAAAATGTATTAGTTCTTTTGTTTTATTTTTAACACATGAAATTTTTTCATTTACCCCAGTATGGAAATTTCAAAAAACACATTTATTTCATTAGTAAAACTTTCACAAATTATTTTATCATTCCCACAAAAATTCATCAACATCAACAATTACAATGAGGGAATATTGTTGAGTTAATTTTATGTAGAGATTGTTTTCCAATATTCCTTTCCTAAATCCCATCTTCCTTAAGAATGTATATAATTTCAAATACCATTCCCGTGGATCTTGTTTTATCCCATAAAAGTATTTCTTCAATTTTCACACATAACTATTATCTTTCCTAACAAAAAATCCACAGGGTTATTCAATTTAAACTTCCAAATCCAGACCACCATTCAGGAATACAGATTTATTATCCATTTAAAAGATCTTGTAAACACATTGTGCAGTAATAGAAAAGAAATATTATGATTTTTTCTAGAATTCCCATTAGAGAAAAGGTTTCATCAAAATCAATACAATCAATTTGAATAAAAAACCATTAAAACCAAATATTTATTTTTTTATTATTACATCACCTTCTTTATTCATCTTGTTCTAGAAAGAACATTTGGTACCAATGATATTTTGGTTTTTGGTATGAGGTGTGAGTTCCCATTTATCATTCTTTTCAATCTGATCCAACATTTAATTCATGTCTTGAACTCATTCCGGATACTCAAGATCTTATTTTACATCATTCGTCTCCACTTTTTAATAAAAATAATTATGTGTAATAACATTTTGTTTTCTTATTATTAAACCTTATAATGATGATCCCCAATTATATTCTGAGCTTATACATGCTTCCTCAACCTAGGATGTTATTTTTGAATATCTTCTTTATCACATGAAATAAATGAGTTTGATTCTTCTTATTGAGTTGGATTACAATTGTTTGTATCCTTATCAGAATTATTTTCCTTATCTTTTTCAACATAATTTTCTTCAGGAGTGTGTTTCTATCTCTCATATATTTCAATTGCTTTCACATCTACATGATCAAACATTCTTTTTGTTTCTTTGTTTAAGAATCTATATCCTCTTACCTCGAGATCATAGCCAAGAAAGATTCCATCTTCACCTTTCTTATCAAACATTCCATAGTTCCCACCTTTCTTCTTTATATTACATGGACTCACAAAAACTCTAAAGTGTTTCAAACTTAGATTTTCTATATCAAACAATTCTTATAGAGTCATATCAAAGTGAGGCCTATAGAAACAATAATTCTAAATATAAACAATAATACTCATCGCTTGCCTCCAAAATTAATGGGAGAGACCATGTTTAAGTAACATAGTTCTCCCCATTTTCACTAAAATTATATTCTTTATTTTAGAAACCACATTTTGTTGAGGTGTGTATAGGGAACTATACTCATACCGAATTCCATGCTTCTCTATATAACTTTAGAATTATTCTCTTCTATATTTAGAACTAATATTGGTTCTCAACTTCATTGTTGAATACTCACATTCCTTGTTTTCTTTCCTTCTAAATATTTTAGACATTTTCAAATCATATGATTAATTTTTCATATACATAACACAAGTAATGTAATTAAAATAATCAATGAAAGTAATGAATTACTTATATCCACTTTGGGGTTATTTTCTCATTGGCCCACATATATAGGAATGAATCAGCTCCCAGGGTTGTCTTGAAAAAATCTCAACTTTATTATGCACTATAGTTGGAATATTTCCTTTCTAAAAAATATTACAACACCAATATCTTCTTCAGGAAAAATCTAGAATGTATCAGACACTATCACTTTTAGATAACATGCTCAAGTTTTTTGGACACATGTGTCTAAACCTTTTATGTCACAATTTATTCTCTTCCACTATACTCATATAATAAGGGTTTTGTATTTCACCTATATTAAACAAATTTTCTTTTATATGTAGGCCTATTATAATAGTATTTCCATATTATTCATTGTTTACAATAGGTACAACTTTTTTAGGATAAATTTGTTACCATAATCACATAATTTGGAAACACTTACCAAATTGTGTTTTAGCCCGTCAATATACAATGCTTTTTTTGGATTCCAACTATTTTTTCAAATGATGGTTGATCTAATAACTTTTATTCTTAGGGATTCATCATTGACTAATGACAATATTCCATCTTTAAAATATTTAAAATTCTTCAAAATTATCAAATCTCCTATCAGATGAGAAGAACATCCACTATCAATAGTCCAAGGTTGTTCTCCTTTTGTAGCTTTCAAAGCGGTTTCAAAAAAAAATCCTTTTCTTTTTACTTTTTATTCTGTATATTCAGATTTTGATAATTTTTAAAAGTATTTTTTTATTCTAGTAAAAAAACAAGACATCCTTTTTCAATGTGTCCAAGTTGTTCAGAACTTTCACAAATAGTTTCTAATGGTTGGAACCTATTTTCAGTTTTCACTCCACCTTTCTCAGGTTTCTTCAAAAAAACCTTCTCATATATCTTCTTTTTAGGGAATTGACTCCCCCTAAACCTCTGACTTTCATAACCTGTGGAATAATAGTAATGTTTTTGGTGAAACTAACACAAAGTTTTTGTATGTCTGAATCCACCACAATACCAGCAATGTCCATATAGTAGTATTTTCCTTTGAAACTATCATATTGTCCAAAATTGTGAATACATTTCTCAACCACCTTTTACTCTTTATTTTCTGAACCACCAACCTTTCTATTAACAATCAGATTCCTCCTTTTAAATTCTACTTTATCAGAACCAGAAGGGTTTGAAACCATTTTAGATTCAAATTATTTCAAAATATTTACAAACTCAGGATTCCCTGAGACTTATAAATCCCCAAATTTATTGGTATTATCCACATATATAACTTTTCCATCATTCCTTATTTCATAAAAAACTCTATAATTCTTCTTACCATTTTAAGGTAACTTTTTTTGACCCATCTCTAGTTTCCCATTTCAATAACATTCACCAAGTTCGTTGATAGAGTTTTGGAAACTTGTATTTCTCAATTCATATTTTGAGAGTTTTTATTGGACAAGTTCCAACCCTTCTAATTTTTCCTTTAGCTTAACCTCTATATTCTCATTATAATTCTTTTCTTACTAAATATATTTCTTCATATCATAAATCTCTTTCACTATCTTTACATTATAATTAGTAAAACACTCTTGATTTATTGTTGAGGGAAATTTATCTTCCAACATTTTTTTCTTTTCAAGTCTTCTAATCTTTCTCATACATTGTTTTAACTCTTCATTCAAATGATTTTCAAGTTGAGTTTCTTCTTCTTCATAACAATTACTCAGAATTATTCATTATTCACTACTGTAATAAAATTATTTTCAATACCATACTCAATGGATTTTTCGAATTTAGTATCACTTCCATCATCTCCTTCATCTTTAGAAAAGAAAATTCTTCTTATGGATTTGAAAATTCTCTTTCTTTCCCTATGGAATTTAATTTTACTTTATCTCCCTATTTGATCCACAATATTATTAGATTTATTTCTTCTTCATCACTATCCTCTTCTTTCTTTATTTGAGGAAAATTAGCAGCAAAGTGAAAAATGCCTCCACATTGGAAACATTTTAGGGGAAGTTTCCATTTTCTTTTACCTTTACCTCTTTTTTCATTTTTAGAAAATAAGGATCAAATATTACCAAAAATTTTATATACCTCATTCTTGGATTTAGAATCACCATCTTGATATTTAATAAGAATCATCTTTGACTTATCTTTCTTAGCATCCTTGAAAGACATTTCTCGATCATCTTTTTTTATCTTTTCATAGCTTTCTCGATTCTCATTTTATAAGTGATGGTAGTACTATTAAAATCATCAGGAGATTGTGTTTTAGGATATCTATCTTACAATGAAGATACTTTTTCATCAAACATGTTAGGAAGTATTCTTAATATATTTTCAACAACTATATAATCTTCTAACATTTCATGAAGACATCTGATAGTACTTTCAATGTAATTTAGCTTGGTAAAGAAGTCCCCAACAGATTCATACTCACCCATCTTCATGTCTTTATACTTCAATCTCAAAATTTGATGATTTTAATTCTTCACTCTTGGATTTCCTTCAAACTTGTTTTTAAATTTATCCTATATACCTTTGGTTGTGGAAAAACTTGTTACTCTTAAGAGTTAACTTTTATAAAGTGATGAAAATATAGAATTATTTTCCCTTCCATCATTATCTAGATTCTTATTATTAGTAAATGTAAGAGGAGTTTTAAAATCCAGATGAAGAAACCCATATATTATAGCTTCAAGAACATTAAATCCATTAGACATAAGATAATTAAAAAATCTATATTTCTAGATAAGATAATTCTTTCCATTAAAAATTTTAATACCTTTACTATTCATACAATTCAAATTCTCTATCAAAAATGAATAAGTGAAGGGAAACTATGCTCAGATCCCACTTGAATGTTTAAATTCAAGGTAATTGTATCATTGATAGAAGTTGAATTAGTGATACTTTTTCTTTTATGTTTCTCTGAAGAAACCTTCACCTCCTGTTAAATATATAATTCCTTGCTGAAAATAATTCAAACACACATCCACAGGAACACAACTATTTATAGGGTTCAATATTCAAAAGGAATAGTTACGTAATTTTTATGGTTTGTAATTAATCTAATACCACACAGTCTACTAGAAAACAATCCTTGGATTACAATGATTATGATATAACCTTTCACTCATGTAGCACTATGTAAATAATTACAATAGTGCTTGTGGACTCTCTTTGAAAAAAAATAGGGTAAAAAAATGGTTGTGTAACCAAAATTATTTACATATACTTCTTTTCCACTTTCAGAAATGTATTCAATTGAAAAAAATATTCACTTTCTTACCCAGAAGTAGGTAATAACTCCCTAGACTTTGTTAAGGAAGACTCTGTCTGATTTTACCAGTACGTTTTTCTCAGTCTAATTCCTCCAAGATTGATTCTCCCAATATGATTCTTCCTAGTATGATTTTCCCAGTCTAATTATTCTTAATATGACTTTTCAATATGATTGTTTCCAGTATGAATAGCTCTATATGAAGAGATATAGCACTGGTTGATTATGATTCAGAAAATTTAGAACTCCTTCTTCCTCATTTTGAAAATCCTAATACAGAAAATCTTATTCTGATTAATCTAGGTTGATATGATGATCATCTTGATATAGTTGAATAGATAATTATGGTAATCATCTGAGTACGATAATAACTGAATACGATTATCAAATGAATAAAATGTTTCAATCTTGTCTCTTCTATTTTACCTCAATCCGTCAATACTTCTTCAACAAAAGTGAATATGGGAACTTCTTCATCTATCTAAAACTTGGTTTCTCTCTCTATTATATGGTGAATAGTACATTGGTCTTTATAAAAGTATGATGTACTTTTATCCTTTTATAGTTGACCCATAATTGGTTTTGGTGGGAATCCCAAAACCTTTCCCACTCGAACAAATTTACCCAAATCTCAATTTTCCCTAAAATATCGTGTGTATTTTGATGTCATCAACTCTTCTAGAAGCTTCTCAATTCTTATACAATCATAATACCTTATTATACATTCTTTTAAAATCCCAATTTTAATTCAATTTTTGAATACAAGTTTACCATTCTAATTTCTTCAAAACAAAGATTTGTATCAATTCAATGTAAATATATAACGAAATGGATACCCCTCTAAATGTTGAATATAATCATTATTTTGAATTAAAATCTACCCCTTAACATCACATTCAAAAAAATCCTTTCATCTATACTCTCAAACCACTTATACTTATTCACATTTTCTCTTGAACAACTTAAAAATTCACTAGAAAAGAAAACAAAGTAATTCAACACCTTTTTAATGGTTGATTGCATTGCTGATCGGTTTTTGTCATTATGATTTTCATCGATCTCGGGTCATCTTTAGTAAGTTCCTTCATCCACAAACTTGTGCTTGTATCATGACATTAAATTTATTTGAGAACAACATCACCATATTCAAGCTTACATTGGAATGTATCATAGCTTTACATTCTTTAAAGCTTATTTATTTCCATCCCACCTAAGTACGGTTGTTCAGAAATCAATTGGCTCAAATATAATAAGGTTGAATATGATTTTCATGATTATGATATTTTTGAGTATGACTGTCCTAGATAAAATCTTCATTATAATGATCATATTGGATACGATCATTTTGCTCCAAATCCATTTTTTTGAAATTTCTAGAATCCACCTTATAGAAAAGTGGTAACGTCACATCAACATAATTCAAGCCAAACCATAGGTTTAAAAATTCAAAATTCAAAATTAAAAATGGGGAGAAAATCATCCACAAACACAGATTCAAAATTTGAAACTCAAACTGGTACATGCATATTATCACATCATCACCAAACTGCCTCTTATCCACGTATCCTATCGCACGAATATAATTGTACAGATTTTATTTGGCATGAATAAAATCACCATCACCCTTTTCCTTTCATCTAGATCTGATCAATCTGAATATGATCAGAAAAATATCTTTCATTCCCCCTTTCTTTCATCAATCTTGCGTCATAAGTTTTACCACTTACTTATGATTTATGATAATTCCAAAACAACAAATCATCATCAAATCTAATTAATTATATTCATGCAGACTCTGATTATTTATCAAAATAATCACTTCTTTTATACCAGCATCAAAGTGTATCTGATGACCATTTACTTCATGTAAGATAAAATCCCAATTTGACCCTTTAATTCTAGATCCAGTGAGAATCAAATCAATTTCTCATTAATATATTCTCTCATCCTGAGCCCAGGATGAGTCTGATTAGAACCTTTTCCTTCAACCAGCTTAATTTTTTTATGATGGAATTTTCTTAAACAAAGTGAGTATGATTCTTTTGAAAACAGCCATATATAATTTTTTTACCAAATAAAAATTGATGTGATTTTCTGTCTTCAAAAATACTCCATGAAAACAAATGACAACACTTGAAAACAAATACCTTCCTCAACAACTTTTTCCTAACACAATGAACCAACATGTATGTTTACTGTTCCTTTATGATAGATTTTTGGGTGGGTATATAGCATTAGAATAGTTTCAAATAATATATGTATCGCATTAATATCCAATTGATCACATCCACAAACAATATTTTTGAGGCATGGGGATTCATAGTGGGTTGTTATACTCACCTCTACATCTGTACGTGGAATGGGTTTTAATGTACAAGGGTAGAACTTTGAGTTTTCTCTTAGGGAATAGGTATTGAATAAAGCAAGAAACTCCATATAGTTATAACATGTTATAGAGGGTGAGGATTTGGCAGGTTGGATTATGTGAGTTGGGTTGGGGGATAGAAAATTTATTTTCATTTATTGTATAGTATGTACTGGCTAGTGTGTCATTTATTATTTATTTGGTTCTTGTTATGAAATTTTGGTTTACTATGAATTTCATCCCTTGTTATGTCATATAGATAGTTTAATTATTTATATTATATATTTTGTGCATCCCTATTATCACTATTTTATATCTACTGGTTTTTGGGATATCCTTTTTATGGATTGATCATTCCCAAATTTAGGAAAATTCAGAAATGATCCTTGAGATGTATTTTACAAAACATAGTCTCCCAACTACCGTGTTACACCCCCACCACTAGTCAGAAACCTCTAGTGTATGGGGAGGCATGCCTGAGTTCACATGGTGTCCCAGCATAGGCATCATTCGAGTAGTCTGGGTTGGGGAATTACAAATTTCTATCTTGAATAAAACAACAACCAATATAATAGATATTTTATAATTCATAATGGAAGCATATGAATAATCTTATAATGTTGAAATGACGTGCATATATGAGGAGTAATAAGACAATTCCAATCTAACCATTATAAATATGACCATTATAATAATTATGAAAATGTTTTCTTACAAGTGTATAATAAAATGGATAAAGTAATTTTAAAATTAGATAACTAATAATTATTAAATATATATATATATATATATGTTAACTAATGAATGGTAATATAATTACACACATATGGCATAGAAAAAAATAAATCTTACTAGAAAAAAGAGATTCTATATTTTTGAAAACCAGACACAGGATTTTTAAATACAAAAATATGTTTATTTAAAATTTTAAATTATTATAAATAGATAATTATTTTCATAAAAACACATTAAAATTTAAATAAACAAATAAAAATTATCAAATAGTTATTTCTTCATAATATTTTGACATAATGAAATATTTTGGTAAATTTTAAAGTACTTTATTCTTATACCATAAGTATTGTATCATAATTATGATGTAAACATGAATATAAGTGAATCCATACAAAAAAATAATATATTTAATTAATATAATGTATTTTAATAAATTAAAATATATTTCTAAACCTAAAAATATACATTCCAAAGTCTAAAAAGTAAATTAAGTATTTAAAAATATTATTTCCTTAAAGATTTATATTTCCAAATGAAAAGTAATATAAAAATGGATTTCAGTACAAGAACCATAAAATATAAAAAACTATGTCTTAAATTTAAATAATCACGAACAAAAACAATGGGTATGCTAGTTTTTTTTCATTTTTGATAACCTATAATTCAAAGACATTTTTTTAGAAATTAATAAATAATTTTCTCCCATTTTCTCAAAATACCCACCCATACTCCCATTACAGTTGATTTTAAAATAATTTAGCATGGTTAACCTCTCACTTTCCCTTTTATTAATCCCTACAAGGAGTTTCTAAGCTTTTTAGGTGCTCTTGTCTTTCTTTAAGAAGCTTCCTTTCAAAGTAAAAGTTCCCAATACTCCTATTTCTATTTTAATTATAATAGTTTTGTTACAATATCAATTAAAAATCATTTTCACATACTTTAATGTCTTTAATTTCATGGTATTTTAATCCATTTGATATATTATTACTGAGATGTTACTTATACTCTCCCATTATATCCTTTCCTAAGTCGTTATTATGTCAATATAAGGGACTCTAATCCCTTATTTTTTGGTCACACTAATGTTTCTTCGACATATCTAATTTAATAATTAGTTTTTATTATAAAAAAACCCCATTTATGTGTTACTTATGAGTTTATTTAAGTATTCTCAATAGTTTTAAAATTTTTATATTAATTTTTTTTATCTTTTAGGATTATTCAAATTTTCTGGAAAATTAATTTTATATATAAAGGTACTCATTCATACTGAATTTCATTTTATGAATTCTCTTACATAATCTACCCACTTATATGAATTATATTATGTGAGTTGTACACTTCTATGAGTTCCTTTATGTGAGTAATCATCTTATATGATAGACTCTTATGTGGGTGATATTTTTACCTAGTGAACTCTTACATGGTGGTTCACATATGTGGTAGAATCTTACATAGATGTTTTTCTTATGTGATAAAATAATATGTGAATAATGTTTACACAGACTATTTTATTATGTTATGAAGATGAATATGACTCTAATATAGTATAGAGTTATGAATTGTTTTACAATTTTAGGATTAAAGTTTAAAGAGGAAATTAACTCAAGGATTAATTTCATCAATTTTTATGAATTTTTTTCATAGTTTCATGTTGTTGTTGATTCTAAGGAATAAAAGCCCCTCCAAAGTTAGAAGTGTTAGATATTTTTTCGAAAAATATCAGGGATATATTTAACCTAATTTAATTTTCTGTATATCTTATATATTCATTATATACAATAGAAAAACATAATCAAATTTACTGTTCATAAAAGAAATAAAACTAGAGATATTTAAAAATATTATTAATAATTAGTAGTCAACCACTAGGTTTTTATCTCCTTTGAAATAATGTTATTATTTTTCCTATAATATTTATCTTCATTTTAAATAAAAATGAGAAAAATGGTATAATGTTGTTGGTGATGGGTTCATGTGTATATACTAAAGTGAATGAATCCTTTCATAGTGACACTTATAATTCATATTAATTCTTAGGAATATATTCATTAATTGTCAATTTGTTCTTGAAATTATGCATAGAACTAGACAAGATTTTTTATTCTTTTTATTAACACTATAAGTGGGAACTCATTGTATTTAATGTGGGTGTAATACTATAGAAATTGATTGTAATGGTATGTACTAGTAAAATATCGTGTTACCTTTTCACCAAGTAGTTGCTTCTTTCTTTTAGTTGTATATTCCCTAGAAAATCATTAAACAAAAAATCACAAAATCGTACTGACAATTGGTGGAATCGATTAGAGGGTTCTCTTATCACCTAGAAACACTGTTAAAATATATAGTTTCATACTTTTCCTTTTCTTTATTTTTCATTTATTACTTCACATAAAAGGATCGAGATAGGTTTGATTAGATTTTTAAGAGATAGTCTTTATCTTTCATGAATTTAAGGAGATCAGTTTAAACCTCTTTTAAGATATTTTGAAACACATGTTAGAGAAAACATGTTATCAATTATTTTTATTTTGAGTTCTTAACTTATACCTATTTAATTTCAAAGATTAATTTTTGTTTGTAACAATCTACAACATAAGAGAAGGATTATCCATAGTAATTAGTCCATATTTCAATAGAGAAATTTGTAGATGTTGGAAGTCTAGAACTGTTATTTACTTGATGAATCCTAGTTTAAAATTATATATATAGTTTTTAAGACATAAAATATCCATGTTACAGAACTAGAGTTTTGGAATATAGATCATTTCACAGAATATGATCTAAACTCCAAATCCATAAACGTCATCATCAGAGGCCTAGGACCGAATTAATTTAATAGGATTTCTTAATGTAATACTACCCATGATATGTGGGAAACCAATTTTATTACATATATATAATATTCAATGTTCGATAGTTAATTTAAAATAATGAAAAGTTTTTGTTTGTAAATTTCTGGATGATATATAGTGAAAGAATAATCCATATAAATGCTATTCAACTTTAATTGTAAATAATATTGTAACAGTTATAGATGATTTATTTTAATTTGATCTTGATCTAAATGTTATTAGAGTTTTTCCCTTAAAATGGAGTTTGACCTCAGTTAAAATTAGGCATTTCACACATGTGAATGATCTAAAAAATGAAATTTCTCTTTGGGAATCTCATAATGTATGATGTAGAGATAAATCCAAAGTCTAATGATCATATACTATTCTAGAAGTAAAATGCTTCTTTAAAATTTTCTACTTCAAAATATGAGAAGAATATTGAAGAAGTTTTATTCTCTGACTCATTTGATGATGAAAATTCTAGATGTGCAAATTTTATTAATAAACATACCCAAGTGGAAAAGATGTTTAACAAATTGTATAGAAAAAGAATATGATTCAAGAAATTTATTAATCTCTGTATAAATTATAATCGTAATGGTAATAAAATGACATTAAAAAATTATAAAAACCATTGGCACATAAAACTCAATTTTCCATATCTAAAAGATAAGAAGAAAACAAAGAAAAGTGTTTAAACATATTATTAATAGAGTAAACAGAATAAATCTATAAAATCAACATGGAGTTCTCATTATGACACCAGGGATGATTCTTATTCATATTCGAAAGATGAATATTAAAATTAAAAATCTAGTATGTGTTTTGTGATTTAATAATATAAGGTACAATCATTTTATTTTTCTATTTCGTAATCTAAGTATGAAAATTGTTATTTTGAGGAATTAAATTAATAATTATCTATACTGGTGGATAAAAATGATTATATAAAGAACAATAATATAAAACTTAAAAAATATTATAATATTATCACTAGTGAAAAATATGGTTTGTTTAAACAAATTTCTAAATTAAAATCAAAACTAGATAAAATTGTTTCCACTTTTCTTTTACATAATAGTATAATTAATAATTTATTATCAGAATTTGAGTTATTAAAAATGGATTCAAGTTTTCTCATAAATGGGGGGATTTCATAAATAGAATAATTCAAAAGGAGAAGTCTATAAAAGGTAAACATGGTATAAGGAGAAATTAGGAAAGGCCTAAGATGTACAGAAATTATTTTGTGCCACATTCTAATCATAAAAGAACATCGAAAGTCACTTGTTTTCACTTTGGTATAGTTGGTAATTATGAAAATGAATATTTTTTTACAAAACCATAATGTAGTGGAGTTAAAACCACCTCTCCTTGTAAAATATTATTTAAATTCAAGGCTATAAATTTTTAACATTTTATGGATATTTGGGTGACTAAATCATTGATAGATAATACTATAGGACTAAGAGAATATGGGTACCATAAAATTATGCTGGTTTCATTTATGTTTTTAGGAAAAATAATCACAAGTACAATAATATAATGTTGAATATAGACAATATATATTAATTTAATTTGAGTGGTGAATTTTAAAATATTCAATTACTATCAAATATTAATGGAGGATATGTTATATTTGGTTAAAATTAAAAAATAAATATTATTAGAGTTGTATATTGGAGATCTAGATTTTATCCACATCAATAAAGTTCTCTATATAATATGATTAAATCATTACCTAATAACTGTTTATCTATTTTTTAATGATAGTTATTCAGATACTTTTTCAAACAATAATTCCTCTATATTTAAATATAAATTTCTTAAATTCAAATAACATATATTTGTAAAAGTCTAAAAATAAGATATTAATTTTATTTATAAAAAAAATAAACTATCTGAATACTAAAATAAATGAATCATGGTTTTGGAATAAAATATTTATTCATTATAATGTTTATTAGTTGAGAAAGTTATCTAATTTTTTTACTCAACTTAATATGGATAAAAATAAGGTATGTGATGCACGTCTAATGGGAAAGAAAAACAAATATTCTTTCATTCCCATTAAAAAAATTTCTACTTTTAAAAAAAATTTACATATCAACTTGTAGTTATTTAGACCATGTAGAAAATAAAGACTTAGTGTAAAATCATTCTTTTATTGATAATTTTTTTATATTTAATTTTGTTTAGTATTTACGAAATAATAGTGAATCTTGTGGTGTTTTTATAAGTTTTTGTAAGATGGCACAAAATGAAAAGGATGCAAAAATTGTTTCATTGAGAAGTAACCATTGGGGAAAGTTTGAGAATCATAAATTTGATTCATTTTGTTCAAAAAATGATATTAAGCACAATCTTTGTCCATATGACACCTAAAAAGAATGGTGTTGTTGAAGGAATGAATATGATTATACAAGAAATTTCATGAACTATGTTATGTGAATATATCATGTCTAATTTTTTTTTGAAGCTATTAACATATTCTTTTTCTTTATCATCAAAAGAGATTTAATATGACCTATAATGAATAAAATAACCTATGATTTGTTGAATAATAGAAAACCAAATGTTGGATACTTTAATTTTTTTGGATTCACCATGTATATCCTGAACAACAAGGCTAATCATTTCCTATTTGATGAAAAGACTAGTGAAGTGACATTTCTTGGATATTCTTCCCCTTATAAATCCTAGAGAGTTTTCAACAAAATAACTAGTATAGTTCAAAAATAAAATTATATGAAATTTGGTGAAATAGATCCCTTTAATAACAAGAAAACTCAAATTGATGATCTTAGTGATTCATAAGATGTCATGAGAATAGATCCTAATTTTGATAATAAAAAATATGATGATATAGAACATGATCGAGAACAAACAAATATGGAAAGGTTGGATTCTACTAAACTTGAAATTGTGCTACCTAAACAACCTAGAACCTTGAAATAAACCCTAAACTATTATAAGAATCCATGATGAGAAAGTTAGGATTATAATCAGTGTTCTAATCCTTGATTAATTTTCTGACTTATTATCTCAACATGAACACAAAAATATAGATGAATTATTGAGTGATGATAGTTGGTTTTTATCCATTCTAGAGGAATTATACCAATCCAAGAGAATCAATGTTTTAGAATTAGTTGATAGAACCTCAGAATTTCCTATTAAAGGAACTAAATGGGTCTATAGAAATTAACAAGATAATCATAGTGTGTTTATTGAAAATAATTATAGGTTTTTGGATAAAGGTTATAATTAATATAAATGGATAAATTTTTGGGATACCTTTACCCCGATTTCTACATTTTAATTCATTAATAAAATTATCACTTGCATAATATATGAATTTTAAATAATTATAAATGGATGTAAAATATTCTTTTCTTAATTTTATTTTTGAGAAAATTTTTATTTTGAAAAACATCCTATATTAAGAAATCATCATTTTATAAATTCTTTTCATAGTATACTAAATATCATTATAGTTTTAAACAAATTCCCATAGAATAGTAGGAATGTTTATATCCATTTTTTATAAAATTGTATTATTATAAGCTTATAAATTTCTACATTATTTAATAATACATCATATATGGGTACTTCTATTGTTCAGATTAACATTAATAATGTTTTGTTTTCTATAACAAGACAATGTGTAAAAGATTTTCAAAACTCATGCTAATGGAATTTCAAATGATCATGATGGGTTGTAAAAATTTCTTTCTAACATTTAATATTTATCAAAATGATTTTGGTAATTTTTTAAATTAACTAAAATACATACATGACCTATTTAAGATGTTTAGACTTGAAAAGAGTACGATTTTTGAAACTCCTATGTACATTAATATAAAAATTTATTTTGATGAATCTGACAAACTAGAGGATAAGAAGTTATATAAAGGAACAATTAGTTATTTAATAATAAACACTCACCTAAATTATCAACCACAGAAGCAGATTATATATAAAGTAATAGTTTTTGAGAACATATATTATGGATGAAACACTCCTTGATAAACTTTGGATTTAACTTTTATCATGATCCTATGAAATTTTGTTACAAAAGTACTATAACCATTCCCAAAAATCCAATAATTCATTTGATAATGAATAATATTGATATTAGTAATCTATATTTAAGATATCACATGCAAAATGATGATATTTTTCTTGATTTCATTAATTCTAAGAGTTAGTTATAAGATATATTTCACAAAAGTATTTTTGTAGACAATTTTTATATTATAAAAAGTGAAATATATATATTTGAATCTAATTGAGTCTATTCAATTCCTTTAAATTATCATAATTTCTTCTACATTCTATTTACGTATACCTATAAGCTTTAAATAGTATTATTTTCTTAAAATTTAAAATTTATTTTTCAATTAAATTATCAAATCACTATATGTTACACTTAGTGATTTTATTTATATATTTATTGACCTATAGCTCAAACCAACTAATTTTCTGAACTTTAGAACTCTCTACTTCTCTCTTTCTTGATTCTTAGCTGTAAACCATAAATATTTTGATTTCCATATTCATTAAAATATTAAAATACATGTTTTAAATGTGGAGTACAAGAGGGATACTTAATGATCCCTATGATGTTTGAAGAAAGAAATTTCATCAAGTGGAAAAAGATGATCCTTGTTAGGGAAGGATATCATTTTTTTTGGAAAATTGGTTCAATACTATATTGAAATATTTTTTATGATTTCAAAATGTGAGTGAATTTTTATGAGAAAAATAATTTATTTCTGTTTGAGATGAATTTATGTGCAATTTATATATATTTTTAGTTTATGTTCACCTTTAATGAAGTTATAATTTCATTTAATATCAAAAGAAATTATCTTTCTACTTATTTTATAAAACTAACCTCGTGATTTCAATTAAGTTATTCAATATTTATATATGATGATGTTAGTCTTAATAACATTATTAATTCTCTATTGGGATCTATAGACATAAAGAAAAATATTTTTAAGGCCTTAGAACCTATGAATTGGGTTCCTTGGAAATTCATTCAAAATAGGAAAGCTTTATGAGATGAAGAACTTGAGAATTTTATATATAAATGTATATACTTTATCTCTTATTTAATTAATAGATAATTAAACTTCCAGGAAATATAGTTTGGTATATTCATTCCATATTAAGATGAAAATGTATGTTCAAATATTATCTATATAGTTGGATGTTGACCCTTCATTTTAAGATAGAGAGAGAGATTAATGGTGTAGAAGTTATTGTGTTTCATAAGATCAATACATTATTGGATGGAATTATTAAAATTATTGGATTTTTTTGGTAACCCTCTTTAAATAATATTGTAGCTGATATAGGGTAGAAAGAAGAAAGTGATAAATATGAGATCCCCCTTAAGTTGATGAGAATCCTTTAGGGGGAGTTGGTGCAGAGATACCTATTGGTGCTAAAAGTGAATTAACTAGATTCCAAGATCATTTGATTCAATATAAATCTATTATTGAGGATGGTAGGATTCAAAATCAACTGGTGAAGCCACTAATGTTCGAAGGTATAAATCTGGAGAGGATAAAAATGTGTTACCTAAGGTCGTAGGAAAAGCAGATGAGGTTGCAGTTATCAGAACTAAAATTGAAAATGTTGTAGTTGAAAAGGATGTCTCTAGTGAATATGTTTGTCATGACCCATCCCAATGGGGCCCATGCCACCACTCCTTATGACCGACTCCAATAGTCTAGGGTCTAGAGTCTAGTATCAAGTTGGCATATCACTTACATGTGAGGCCTTTTCCTAAGTACCTGTACACACGTACACATCTCCCAGAACATACAATGCTGAAATGTAAAAAAACTAAACAAAAATGCACGAGTACATCTAAATCCCACAACCAAATTATTACATGAAGTAAAGGAAATTGAATTGCGCCAAATAAAATCCCACCACAAAGATTATGAAAAAAATTCCTACCTGAATGTAATATGGAGAGTGTTGTCAAGATACCGTAGGAACACACTTCAGTCTATCCAGTAATTATAAGCACTGTCTGGTCCTATTATGTCTAGGACTCTATCAAACGTTTGATCATATTCACAATACACAATACGTATGGGAAAATACCTTGTGGGGGTGATTATAAAAATACCCAAAAGGACACCAAAAAACAATATAGCATACAATAAAGGAATAATAGTTAGCTCTACATAGAAATATGACTACAATGAAAATAAGTATAACATCCAGATATACTCAACAAAGACACCCAATATAATGGTAAGTCACAACTATAATTCTGGCCTAGGATTCTAGTATGAGGTTACACAAAGCTCTCATTTGAGAGAAAACACTCCTTAAGTTTGGTAGCACTAATGAGGTTCTTCTGAGAGGTAGTTGTAGTCGAGTCTCGCCATAGGAAGTAACCATAAAAATTAGGAATAAGTATAGTACATAGATTATGATCACACCTAATGACATGGGGTATACTAAAAACTAAATCTATATTAACCTACTATGTTGAGGATCAGTGCTCGTTTAGTGTTGGTCATGTAGATACTAAGAACCCTACCTTGTCCAAGAAGATGATAGAGGATCTCGATATATGCCTATTGGAAGGATTCCATCAACTCTATCTAAGAAGCCCTTTTGAAGGGATAGTTCCCCTATCTATATGAGGAGATTCTATACTAACCCTAAGGAAAATGATATTAGGAACACACCATAACAAAAATTGTCCCAGATACAGAGAACAAGGGCTCCAAGCCAATATTTAAGGTGTACATGATGTGTAGTACTGGTACACATTGTGTACCTTCAACCCCAATTCTATCCCATGTAAATTGACCATTTCTATGTCCATGTAATAGTAAACGGTATGCATATTCCCATGTATGAGTACTTGGGTATGCCCAGGTACCCGTGCATGGGTATTCCCCTATACACCTGTCCAAACCGTGTCTATGTGGAAGTACACTGTGTACCCATGACCGTGTACTATATCCCTTGTATGTTTACCCTCTAATGTACATGTCAAGACATCGGGGAGGGGTCACATTCTATGTGACCCGATCACAGATTGTGTGATACTTAACTTCCTCCCAAAACCGAACTCGCCACAGCGAGTGTCCCACACTATGTGTAGCTTCACCTTACACACCATGTACTTCAAAAATTTATAGAATCTCATATCTAGAACCCATGTTGTTGGACACTCCTTCATCCATTGTTACGACCTATCCCTTCACCAAAACTAAGGGACATCATCATATGAACATCATCATCATCGAACATCGGGACTTAGACCATGAATATTATCAAAAAATGTATCTATATATCTTTATTTATTTTACACATAAGAAAATGAAAATTAGGCATTTGTACCACCCAATATTTCTTTCCATCATCTATCCAACATCATGTTGAACTGTTCTGAAATCTATAATATCATATCGTTGTAGAAAGTAACATGTGTGCAATGATTTATTCCTTAGGGGATGTCAAACCCCGAGCCAATAAAGAACATTCACAATGAATTAATAAATCCAAGGAGAATAGAACAAGGAACAATTTTGAGGAACGAACATTGGTCAATGTTCATGTCGACCTCTATTCATTTCCATTTGAATTATGAATGAATATATGATCAAATAACCCCCAATAACTTCTCCCAATAAATCCCTGAAATAATCACATCCTACAATAAGCATGGTCCACAGATCAATCTATTGGTTGATTGATTTGTTTTCATCATAGAAAATAGAAAATGGATAAATAAAAAAACAAAACAAACATCATACCTCGATTTAGAACAATCACTGATAAATAATGGATTTATGCCATGATATTATGATTCTGTCTTGCCCTGGTCACCGATCTTTGATCTAGTCATCATCCTCCAATGTAATCTCTTTCCACGCACTCTAATGACTCTCTATTGTATTTCATGGTTATGTGGGTAACCCTGATAATTTTCCATAGGAACGTGTTTAAATAAAACATTAGTACATTGGGCCAATGGTTTAATAAAATAATTTTATTTATTTCACACCTACAATGACTTTTACACAAACGCCTCATGCCAAAAAATGTTATGTTGTGAAAATGGTAAACCTCAAGTTTGGAACACAACAATTCCATTAGATATTGGATTTAGACCCCCATTTAGAATTCATTATACTTTTTTAGGAAAACTGCATGTTCGTGTTATTTCCCAAATTTTATTTATTAAAAACTTGTATTCTAGGCACACCAAACCTCAGAATTTCATGCTTTCTCGGTGACTGTTCTTAAAAATATTCTATACAATATCCAAAAATAATACATGGAAAATCCAAGTTATCAAATTCTCCCCACCATTGGTCTTTACATCCCAAAAAATAAGAAACAAGTGGCTACACAAAGAGATGTGGGTACTGAACACAAATCTAAGCCTCCATCTCCTAGCTGCTCTTTTAAAGATTTGTGGGAATCCACTTGAAAAACACTAAAGGAATCACTCACCCATGAAGGATCCTCTCCAACTGATCCTGGAACACCACTAGATACTTAGTAAAGGTATCTCCATACTAGATTTCTAGCTCACCCCAGTCGATAACATGTGATGGGTCATGAACATACCTCCTTAGCTGCAACATATCTAAGTCATCATGTATCTGGTCCAACTACCGCGATAGATCTAATCATTATGTCGCATTACCATCCCTACAAAGTATCTGGAAAGGGACAATGAATCTTAGAGATAACTTTTCTCCCCATCCAAATCTCTAGAATCAATGTCTAGGTGAAATCCATTGGAATACATGGTCTCGCTTATCAAACTCCAAAGGCCTCTATCATCTGTCCACATAAGACTTATGAAGGAACTATGTAATCTTTGTCCACTCCTAGATGATCTTCACATTCTCAATAGTCTCTTTCACCAAATATGGGCCCATGAGTGTCAACACTCCTGGGTCAGTCCAATAAAGTGGTGACTTGCAGGGTCTCCCATAAAAATCCTCAAATGGGGTAATACAAATGGTGGAATAGTATCTGTTGTTGTATGAAAAATCCACTAGTGGTTTATGGTCCTACCAACTATGACCAAAGTCTATCATGTAGCTCATAGTATGTCCTATAGAACCTAAGTAGTCTGTCCAATCTGGCCATCACTCTAGGGTTGAATTGTTGTGCTCATGTGTAAGTGAGTCCCAAACACCTCCTACAATGCCTTCCATAACCGAGATGTGAAATAAGAATCATGGACAGCAGTGATTGTTGATGGAACTATATGAATTTGGTCTACATTATTCACATAGAGGTGTCTCAATATCTCTACTGTACTCTACTCCTGAATAGTTATGAATTGGGATAACATGGTGAGTTGGTCTATGATCACCCAAATAGAATCATGTTCCTAGTACGTATGTGGTAAATCCATCATGAATTATATGGATATTACATAAAACTTCTATTATGACACCTCAAAGGGGTTGAGATAAACCTGTTGGAACTTGGTTTTCAGACTTCACTTAATGACAAGTAAGGCATTAAGAGACAAATTCTTAAACCCTCCCTAGCCACCAAAACGGACATCAGAGGTCTTGGTGCATATTTGTCTCACCTAAATGTATTGGAAATGGATATGTATGAAACTCCTATAGAACCTCATCCAACAACATCAATTTTACCATCATTTATCCATTGTAAATAATTTCCTGCTCCCAACCTTGATAAAATTTATCAAGAGCATGTTGAGTGAATATCTGGATACATAGGGTCTTAGAGTCAGTATCCCCAAGTTGTGCCTCCCTAACACACAACAAGAGAGAAAAGGTAACAACCATTGACTAGAGGTAAGATTCTATATCTCTATCCACAAAGGATAACTGTAATGAGGAAAAATACTCCAACACCTCATTCCAAAATTGTGAAGAATATCTATTTCTCAGAATATATTCTACCATGTTTTCCTTCCCAAGAGTATAGAAAATATTGATATCATAATCCTGTAAAAACTCTAACCATCAAATATATCTCATGTTAACATCCTTATGAGATAATTTATACTTGAGACTCTTATGATATGAATATATGATAAATCACTTACACATCAGGTAGTGTCTCCACATCTTCAGTGCAAAGAATATCATTGTAACTCAATATCATGGGCCACATAGTTATACTCATGTGGTCTCAGCCAGAATAAATAAGAGGAAATCACCACCTATCTCTATATCAGAACACAACCATTCTCGATTAATGATGCATCGCAGAACACTATGTACTCGACACCGACCTCTAGAAATATCAATTTGGGAGTGCTCATCAACCTCTTCTTTAACTCCTAAAAATACTATTAGAACCTCCCTATCAATGTGAAAGGATTACCATTTCAGTTTGAATATATAATGTGTGTTGATACCCTAGAGAAATTGGGTATGAATATTTGATAATAGCATACCAACCCAAGAAAACTCTGCAAATCTATCACGCTCTTGGGTTGGTCCTAAGCTGACATTGCCTCAACCTTATCCAGGTACACTTCCACTCCATCTAATGAGATAACATGTCCCATAAATTGGTCCTCCTACATAAAGAAATGGTACTTTTAGAGATTCCAATAACTCTATTGCTCTCGGAGTTTGTCTAAAACCATCCTCAAGTTTCTCACATGCTCCATCTAGAATGTCGAGTACACAAGTATATAATCAATGAACACTACCATGAACTGGTCTAAGAAGGGATCAAAGATCCAATTCTTAATTACCATGAACAATTTAGGGGAATTCATCACACTTAAGGGAATCACCATGTACTCACACTAATCATAGAGACATCTAAATGTCATCTTCGTTATATCCTCATAATGTACTCACAACTGGTGATATCTTGACCTAAGGTCAACCTTCAAGAACCATTATTACCCTCTCAATATGTCAAAGAGTTCATCGATCCTTGATAGTTGATACTTATTATTTATATTAAGCTGGTTTAAGAGTTGGTAGTCCACACATAATCTAAATCTATCATATGACTTCTTCAAAAACAAAACTAGGGCTACCTGGGGTAAAAAATTATGCCTAACAATTACCTACCACTTCAAGTCATCCAAATTCACCCTCAGATCATGAAGCTCTAAAAGAGACATCTAATATGATGGGGAAGATATATATGTTGTCTTAGGGTGTATATAAATGAAAAATAATATCTCCTGGTGGGGAGTTAAGCCTAGAACATCCTTAGGAAATACATCCTCATACTCCTCCACCACTACAGGAAACTGAAAACTCATAAAAGCTACTACACCAAGGGTCATGTTATCCAAGTGATGAGTAATCGGCTGCACCATCTTATGAATGAGTATATCTAGTGCTTCCTGGGTTTCCTTTTCAGCAAAAATGAAAACTTGGTTCCATCACTGCAGACACACCGCATCCTCCACCTAAAACAGTCAATATGGTCATGAACTATAGATAACCATTCCATAGCTAAGTTGACTTCATAAGGTCTCATCATAAATAAAATAAGATCCCAAAAAAAATTCTCACCTCTAAGAGTTATATCACTATATAAACATAATTTTGTGATCGCTAAGTCATCTCTAATAAGAGTCTCCAAATGAAAGGGTTGAGCCAATGGCTCAATCGAAATCGATAGTTCTTGAACTAGATAGGAGGAAATAAATTAATGAATATTTCCTATGACTATAAATACTACAGTTAGGGTATAAAATACACATACTGTACCTCAAATCATTCTTGGAGTCTCTAGGTCATAAGGATTGACCACCTGAAGCTGTCGCCAAAACTATCATCCAGCTCCTTGAGTTTGGCATGGAACACGAGAGGTGGTGGTGGTAAAAATTAAAAGTGTCTACCACATCCAACATATCTTCATTTTTATCTTCCATGTCATCTGCATTGCAGAACTATCTTCTGGTGTCATTTCCTCTATCTCAGAATCCTCTCGATGGTTTCCTTGTCAGCTATATGAAGGGTTGTATAATCTCATGCAAGATTTCACATACCATCACATGAGTAACACCTCCTCTCTCTGGGATGACTGGACCCATCCTGTGAACCCTGATCTATTTACCATCTATCATAGGAACTCCTCTAGAAATTTCTCACACATCCAGGTCCCTAATACTATCTTTTTCTCCCTACTGTTGATGTCTTTACTCCTACTTTCCCACTACCATCAACAAATGGTTGTGTTTTCTCAGCCAAGAAACTCTCAACCACCAAAGAATTCTCTATAACCCTATCACAAGTAGGAATTCCTAGAGGTATAAAAACATCATGGATGTCTCCATTCATTCCTCTCTTAATGGTTTGATCCTGAAATACATGATCACAATCCTTATCCATGGAGTACCTAGAGAGGTTTGTAAACCTCAATGAATATTCATCTACTATCTTTCTTCCCTTATAGAGATGTAGAAGCTACTAGATATGTAAAACCCTAAATGTAGAAGGATATAGCTTCTCTATGAAAATGATCTCAAACTATGATCCTGATAGAGTTTCCTCATCATAAGACTAGGTCACCAAACCCCACCATCATCCCGCTGATCCATGGAGATGGCTCACATCTAGGAACACCATCTAGTCTCTTGGTTTCCTGAATATATAAAAAAATCATGTCGCCATTTCAAGATATCCCTCAGTGACCTATAGACTGAACTCATCTCAGAACATGAATGGTCTCTATCTTTGAAACTCTAGAAGTGTGCACATCATGCGCACCTCATCCGATGATACGGCGAGTAACATATACTTCTCTATAGGTGGTGGTAAATCTAGTGCATCACTGGGAGTTAACATCTATGGAACTGGCCCTAGTATCGATGCCTCAACATTGGTGGAATCATCTACATGATCCCAATGAACAATCCCAATTGGAATATTCCATAGAGTCATCCTAAAATTAAATAGGATGTTCCAAGGTCAATGTGTATATCTAGAGAGCTTACTCAAGAAGGGCATCGAAACCATAACCTATTCTTATTTGATGCATATTCCATTGTTTTCCCTACAAAAAAATTGTCTAATGTGCCATTTTGAAAGTTAGTTAATCAGAGTCCTGGTGTATGGATACATCGGTTAAGATTCCAACACTGGGTTTCCTAGCCTGAAAGATGAACTCGAAACACTTAACACAGTTACCCCAAACCAATATCACAGACATTAGTCCTATAGTAAAACTTACTTATCTAGTACCACTCTGGCATGGATTGGCCCAATGGGGATGGTGTTGTGACTCCCCAAACCTACCTCTAATAGTCTAGGGGCCGGTGACTAGTACCAAGTAGGCATATCACTAACATGGAAGGCCATAGCCTAAGTACCTATACACACACACATCTCTAATCCCATACAATGATTAAATGTAATAAAAATGAAAACCAGGGATGAATACATCTAAATCACATAACCAAAGTATTATAGGATGTAATGGAAAGTGAAAAAGGCCAAATAAATGTCCACCATACAGATTCTGAAAAAATTTCAATGTGAGAGTAAATTGGGGACTATTGTCAAGATACTATAGGAATACACATCGGTATGTTTGATCATGCTAAGAACTGTTTCATCCATGTCTATCTTGGACTATTCCAAAAGGTCGATCAACTTCACAATATATGAAAGTCACGGGGAAATCCCATTCAAGTGTCAGTATAACAATACCTAGTAGGACACCCTAAAACCCCAAAGCATATAACAAAGTAATAACAAATATTTGTACATAGAAATATTTCTATAATTCATATAATAATAATATATAGATATACTAAACAAATACACATATTTTAAAGAATGTAAAAAATGTAATTCTAGTCTAGGATCTTTGCTCAAATATTCCACCAAACACTAATATAGGAGAACATACTCCATGAGTCTGGAATCACTGATGACATTCATTAGAGAGGTAGTGGTTTCGAGGTTTTACATAGGAATTATAGGTTGAAAGTATAAAGAGATATGACACATAGATGAGGATAATACCCAAGGCCAAGGGTTATACCAACAACTCAATATTGATTAACCCACAATGTAGATAATCAGTGCTTGCATAGTTTTAGTCACAAAAATACCAATAACTTCTACTTGGAAAAAAACACTATATAGGAACTCACTTGAGGCCTCACTAAAGGATTCTAATAACTTTAACCCTTAATCCCTAATAAAGTGATCAATTACCTATCTATATGAGATTATTCCATACTAAACTTCATGGAAAATAAATAAGGAATTCACCCTAACAAAACATCTACAAGATATAGAGGACAAGGGCTCCAAGACAACATTTAAAGAGTAAATGATGTGTAGTATAAGTACACTCTATTTCCCTTAAACCCCAGGTCTTGCCCATGTAAATGGAACATTTCTGTGAATATGTAATTGTACATGGAATGCATCTTCTCATGTACTTTTTCTTATGTACCAATACATAGGTATTCCAATGTACACCTTGTCAAACTGTGTTTATGTGGGAGTACACAACATGAATGTTCCCACATACTCCATCCTATGTTTGTATACCCTCTTAAGTACAAGTAGATCCATCAGGGAGGGGTCACATGTTGTGTGATACTTATATTCCTTATAAAACCTTATCCACTGCTGAGAGGGACCCTCATGGCATGTAGTTCCACCTTACATGTCGTGTACTACAGAAATGTCTAGAATTTCATATCTAGAACCCATGTTGATGGATGCTCCTCTGGCCACACTTCTGGACTCACCCTTCACTGAAACTAATAAAAATCATAACCTATACCTCATAATATTCTAACACAAGGGTTTTCCCCTTGAATCCACTCAGAAAATGGATATGTACATTTTTATTCATTACACATAGAATCACACAAAATCCAAGCATTTGTACCATCCGATCTTTTTTCATTTCCAACACTGCACCATCATCGTGTTGTGTCTATCTCATATCTACAATTTTAGATCATTTCAGTAAGAAATAGGTTCATAATGATTGATTCCTAATTGGATATTGAACCCCATACCAATGAATAATGATCATGACGAAAAAATAAATTAGGCGGAAGAACAAATAACAATTGTTAGAAAGAGACCTCGGTTCTTGTTTGAGTCGACATCGATTAATTACTATTAGAAATAAGAATGACGATATGATCAAATAACAACATGAAATTATCCCAATAAATCCTTGTAATAATCCCATCCCACAATAAACATGATCTGTGGATCAATATGTGTGAATATTGATTCATCCTCATCATAGAAAATAGAAAATGGTGAAAGAAACAAAACACAAAAAAAGTTTTACCTTGATTCAGATTTATCAATAATAAATAATAGAGTTATGCCATGATAATTGATGAGATCCTCTAATTTTTCCTCACACTAATCTCCTATCTTCGATATGGATGTCATCCACCAATAGAATCTCCTTCCACACAATCCAATGGCTCTCAAATAATTTGTAGGGTTATGTGGATAACCCAAAAATAAATCTATATTTTTTTATTTAAATAAAACATTAGGTCGCTGCACCAATGGTTAAAAAATATAATATTATTTGTTTTAATCCCATGATGGATTTTTCATAAACAAATCACACTGATAATGGTTATGTCACACTTAGGGTAGAACACACATTCTAAACTCAATGATGCACCTATATTTCTGATCTAGTTCCCCATTTATAAGTTATCCCAATTTTTCATGAAAACTATGCTCACATGTTATTTTATATATTTAATAAATTTAAAAAATATATTTTAGGCACATCGGGTCTCAGAACCACACACTTTATTAATGCATGTTCTCAAAAATATTCCAAAAAAAATCCAAAAATAATACATGGAAAATACAAGTCATTACATTGTTAATATAGATCCTAAATTTACTAGAGTTTTAACAAGATTTGAATATTATGTTTTACACATAAAAGATGTTGGTATAGCTTTTAAGTATATATATTTTATTAATGAAGTAGAAGCTTCTCAGAATCATTAAGAGACTAGATTAGAAAATGTGAAGTTTATCAAAAATGAGATTAAAGATTTAGAAAAAGAAGATACTATAACACTTATAGTGATACGTTCCAAATAAGAATTGGCTGATGAAATTTTATTACCTATTTATCATGGAGTGGGAGAATAAATAACCTATATTGATAAAGATTAGAAAATTATGTTCAATATTATTATTATCAAATATTTTCATAATTCAATTTTATGAAGAAATAAATCAATGGTTTAAATTTTGAACAAAAATATTATAAATAATAACTGAAATAATTAGAGGATAGTTCTATTTTCAAATATGATTTTGAAGATATCATAAATTAGGTTATTTATAAAACATATTTTAATGCCATGAAGTCTAAAATTGTATCAACATGGATTTTGATAAGATTAAATAAAAAATATGTCTAAAACTAAATTTGATTTGTCAAAAAGGATAATGAATACATTATTTGAGTTTATAATGTTGCATCCCCCATTTTACTAGTTCACCCAAATGTCACTTCTTCTGTTTTGAAAGAGACTGAGGATATTAAATGAAATTTAAGAATTATTCATTCAAATATCATTTTTTAAAATCAAAATTTCAGTCGTTATAGTGTTATTTATTACCTTGGTAACATTATAATAATTTAATAATGAGTTTTTAAGTAAAGTTACCATTTATTATAATTTTGGAACAGCAATTTTGATAATATTCAGAAAACATTGATGGATTTTGTTACACTTTATGAAGATTCCTATGATTATTTTAATGGGACCCTTATTGAGAACATTAGAGTTTATAAGAGTTAATTATAAATTTTAAGGGGTTATAAATATCTTATCAATTATAATTTCAATATTATGGTTGAAAACGGAATGGAATTGTTAATTCATTAGGGAAAAATTACTATTTCAATAACTATTATGACTACAAACTCAATGATTTTAGAAAATCCAATGAAAGATGAAAATAAACTGATATCAAAATGTGTGAATCAAGAATATTTTTACAGACTAAAAGAATAGGTGAATCAAGTATATATTAGGGTGGGTTTAATATATTTTCTAATGTTTCTAAAGATAAAGTAGTGAAGAAGATACAAGAGCATGGTAAATATCTTTATGATCTAAGGGTGAAGAAATATCTTGGAATAAATCCACTAAAGAGATATTTTTAATAAAGGGTTACACTGAAGGATTTATTTTTCTAATGAGGTACTTTAATGAGGAATCCATCAAATTTTCTTTAACAAGGATAAGTTTGGGATTATTCAAGATCCATTTCAAGAGGTAAAACTCATCCATCTATATTTGAACTACATGCCCTCCTACTAAATATACTATTTCACCCTCTGAAAAACATATACTTGAACCGTTATCCAATCTAAACCCTAATATTAAAGGTGGTGATGTTTAAGTTTTTTTAGTTTCATTTATTTGTTTTTCAAAATATTTTTTATTTATAATTAAATTTCCCTATTATTTATTCAATACAAATATAGTTCCAAATTCTGATTCATTTCAATAATATATTCAATATTTTGTTATCATCAATGTGTAATATTAAAGGTGTTGTCCCTATTAATTTTTTACTTTCTATTTTATGTCATGAAAAGGGGGTAAAATTGGGACTAACATAATTTCAATCAAATTATTAATTCATTATTTTAGTATGATGCATAATCTGTAAAATTATTTGATAAAATTTACTTCATAAACATTTATCATTTAAATTATGAGAAATATTTATCTATCAAATTAAAATTTTAGATGTATTACCTAATATATCAATGATAATTCATTCAATGTTTATAGGTTTTTATCATAAAAAGGGGGATATTTTTAAAAACACTCATGTTATTCCAATATATCCAATTTAGTCATTTGTTTTAATGAGCCTAAGAACCCTTATTTTAATTACTAATAAGTTTCTTTAAGTGTGTTAAACTAGTTTAAATAGTTTTATATTAATTTATCTTTATCTTTTCATGTATGAATATTATTCTATTTTTAGGGGAGAATTATGTGTATAAGAAATCTTACATGGTGAATTCAATTACATGAGCCATCGTCCAATGTGAATTCACTTATGTGAGGTATCTACTTGCATAAATTCATTTACATGAGTAATCCCACTATTGGATTTTATGGCTAGATTTATGATTCAAAACTAATATTATCACTTGAAAAACATGACTATAATTTATAGTCAAAGTTTTGTGAATCATGGATGGAATATCTATCAAACTATAATTATAGTAATAATCTTCATATAATTTTAACTATATAATAACCTTTGGTCATAGTTATTTTAAAACTATGACTATAGAGGAATACAATTACGGTTAACAAAATTGTCACAGTAGCCTATAGGTTCCCAGATAGATCAAATTATACCCACAAGAAGGTTCCCATGGCTATAAGGTTTCTAGGTGGAAACCTCATTTCCCTGTTAACATGACTTTGATAATAGGGGGGAACCCTCTATGGGATTTAAAACTCAAACCACCCTTCTACAAACACATAGACTTTACTGCTCTATTAAAACATCAATTATAAGAATGTATATATATAGTTTATATATGTATATATAGGTCAAAACATTAAATATATTTTATTATTATAATAAAATTAATAATAATAGTTATTCCCTATCACTTTATATCCAAGTATTTCGAGATTATGGTTATAGGGGAACCTATAGCCATGGTAAGGACCCAACTATGGATATATGGTCTTCCCACTCCCTTCATGTAGAAAATATGTTTCTATTTTTTTTAAATAATACATATTGATACTATTTAACAATACCTTCACTATAGAGTTCACTATTGTTACATTTTAATAAAACCATAACAATATATTTTATTGTCACAATTTAGAAAACTACGAAAATAGTTATATGGTTATAAGGTGAAATTATTATAGTTTTGACTTATGTGATGGACTCTTATGTGTGTGATATATTCACAAGGTGATATCTTACATGGTAATCTACATACATGGTTGAATCTTGTGAGATTTTTTTCATACATTAATATGTATTCAATGGAAAATGTTTACATTGATGATTTTCCTATATTATAAAGATAAAGATGGATCTTACATCATACAGACATTTAATGTTTCTTAAAACCTGATCGTTAATGTTTCAAGAAGAAATTTACACATCAATTAATTTTATCAATTTTTAAGAACATTTTTCTTAGTTTCATGTGGTTTCTAATTCTATTGAATACCAGCTACCCCAATATTTGAGTGGTTATAAATTTTTACAAAGAAAAAAGTGGACATATATAACATAATTTAAATTTATGAGTATTATGTATATAATTTTTATGGAAATAATGAAATAAAAATATGATACTATTTTTTAACAGAAATAAAATCAATATATTCAAAAAAATTATTACAAAAAAATTAGGTACATGCTTTTTTTTCACTAGTGAACTGTTGTAATTATTTTTACTATTTGTTTAAGAATTTTATTCTTTTCAATGAATAAAAAGAAGGAAAAATTATTGTTTCCACTACCATGATTTGTGTGTATATAATAATATAAAATAACATTTTTAGATATAAACATTGAAGTAATATTAATTATCTATATGATCTTTACGAAATTATAGATGTTTCTAGTATCTATGTGTTGAACTAGATTATATTTTTTATTCTTTTACTAATACTAAAAGTGTACACTCCTAGTATTTATTTTTATAGAAATACCATTGATAGGATTGTTATAGGTAGAGCTAGGTATAATATGTTGAAACGATTATACTGAATTGAAATTGAATTCCCTAAACTGTGAATAGGAAAATGAATAGAATAAATATCAATATCTCTCATTGAGTATTGGTCAATTAAGTTAGTGGATTTCTTCTCCCCTAGAAAATATATGAATTTTTTTTGGTCTTTTGATTTTCTTTCTCTTTATTTTCCATTTCATACTCTATCCAAAAGTATAGGGATAGGTTTAGGAATATATTTAAGGGGGTTGTTTTTATTTGTATGTAATGTAATGAACTAAACTCACCCCATCATGAGTTACTTATGTAACCCTCTCCAATTCGTTTTCATTTCAATGTAAAATACTATTTAGAATCCATGTTATAAATTCCATATCACATTATCAATAAGTGATCACTATTCCCAATAATTATACAACTTTAAAAAGTTTATAAAAGCTAAAACATTAGTATAAACCTAAAAGATATATATATATATATAGGAAAACACCCTAAAATATTGGTAAAGTAAGAATTATTTTATTTTGTATCAATAAACCCCATTTATGGACAGTAAAATTGAATTATATATTTGAATTAGATGCACGTAAGGGTAATAAAATTAAAAGGGTTGGTTGGGTGCTAACTTGATCATCACTCAGTGCACAACAAATGGGTATAACTGTACACCTGGTTTGAAATTTTTTGACTATATTATTTGGATAATTCAAAATATATTTTCAACACATATTGAAGTATTTGAATATTTTTTGTATTTAAATAAATTTTTAATTTATATAACTAAAGTATGTTAGTGTTGAATCAAATCTTGAATTTTGGTTCTAGGGGTATTTTTTATGATTGCTTCAGTCTCCTACAATTGAAATCTGTTGAACTCAATGATTATTTCCTACTAATGTCCATAATTCAAGATTATACCCTTAACTACTACCATGATATCATTTATTTAATAAGGTACATCCCATTGAATTATTAATATCCTAGACTTCATAATTTTATTGTTGGGTACTCACATAGATATCCACCTTATTCTTTTGAATGTAGGAATTTTTAAATTTCATATTTCCATTACCTCTACTATATAAACACTGATTACATATTTATTATTACATATGGGGTTCTTTAGGGAATATTTTTATATTTATTATTTATTAATTATCTTCATATGTTGGATGAATAGTAATTATTTTAATGGTTGGACCAATAATTATTTATCACCAAATGAATCAATAAGTCTCATGATACAAACTAGATTAGGTATTTAGTATAATCCTTTCCCATTTATATATGATATCATAGAACAAGACCTTGATCTAATTTTTATGATGTTTAGTATTATTCATTGCATCACTATGAGATCATTTATTCCTATATGTATGTTTTTTAATTATTATGTTATCCATGTATATATTATTCTATTATTCCCATTTTTTATGGAAGTTATTTATTTCTATAGTTAGGTATGATAGTTTCTATAGTACACTTCCCATTACTGACTATCTGAGCTAACTCATTTCTATTTTTTCCTATTTCCCCTGGTTACCCAGAATGTTAGTACATGTGAAATTTTAATTTTTAAGTAGAAATAAAAAAAATTCATGTATTCAGTTGATATAAAAAATTATTCAACGTAATGTAACATTCATTAATGTATCTAGTAAACTAATACTACTAAATTTACTCAAACCAATCTAAAATTGACTTACATAATACATTGATCTCACTATTTAAATAATACATATCATAGATAATCACATAATTTAGATACTGAATGGTTTAGTGACTTGGATATTAGTTACATAAGAATCTTAATTTAATACAATTGTGAAAATATCTATATAATCCTACTCATATAGAACCTTTATTATATATCTCACATGATATAATAATCTTAAAAACCTATGGAATTAAAGAATAATGGGTGAGATCAAAAGCATAATACGGGTAAAAGATATCATAAAGTTTTTGATAAAAAATATGAAGGACTATATGAGAAAAAAATAAATATATTAATAATATATCATAATATCATATAAGATAATAATAAAACATGATCATGAAACATAATATAATAACTAGAATTTTATGTATGTATAAAAGTTATGACTTGGCTCAAAATACAAATCAATAACCAAAAACATCTTAGCTTGAAATAAAAGTCTCTAATACATTAAAAATACATCTTAATCATTAAAAAATAGAATAAATTAGTAAAAAATATAATTTTTTTTACAAAAATAAACATTTGATTTCTTATTATTGTGAACATTGATACCCTCCAACCCATTTACTCAAAAAATTATGAGTAGATCTAAAAACCATCACACTCTCCCTTTATGAACCTAGATACTTAATAACCCATTAGAATCACATTTCTATCCCAAGAGATATAATCCTTTACCAATGTATTGATGGTAGATATCGGTCCCACCAATCTTATAATCAATACATTTCTGTACCACTTTAAAATGAAGCTTTTTCCATCTCATGAAGAACCCATATAAAAAATAATTGGTTTCCTAAAACATTAAAAAACATCACATATCATGAACTTAATAAATCCTAAGATATTTAAAATATCATTTTCCAAAAGTAATCATGTCATTATAATATATATATATATGGTTATCACCTCATGAAATATAAACCATGGAGGGTAAATAGATATAAAAATACAATTGTTTTCAAAAATCATTTTGAAACATTGAAGTCCAAATTACACTTAAAACCTTTTTGGTGAATGGAAAGAGGGTCTATTTGAAAACATTAATATAAAGAGTTCCCAAATAAAACATCCTTTGAAGATATATAAATATTATAAAAAATTAAATGTGAAAATACATTGAAAACTTATACATTTTAAATAATATTTTATAAATGAGACTTAAAAAAGACATAAAGTATTCATAAAGGATAGTTAAAATAATTTGAAATATTTTAATTTAAAAAAAATATTTAATCCTGGAAACATGAAAAATTCATAAAATATATCAAAATATAATGTTGATTTAATGATATTTTTTTATCTTTAATTGATGGAAAAACCTGTTGTACATTTTAAAATAACTTTGTTTATAACCCACATAATTAAAAAGGATAATGAAAACATTGATTTAAAATGAAATAAGGGGAATAAAAGGACTATTTGAGATGAAGTTTTTTATTACTCTACGGAAAGGGGAAAATTGGAAGGAATTAAACAATATGGATATGGAATAAAAATCCATTAAAATTAATTGAAATTGTTCCTAACAAAATTCATTTTACAAACTAGTAGAATCATTAAAGGAGAAGAATTCGGTGTAAAAATTATCTTCCCATAAGAGAAGGTGTAAATGCTAGGCAATATTATCATAGGTTATAGTAGATCATTATTTTATGATAATAGTAAAATTAGATTAATTATGAACCCTAGAAAATATTTTGAGTCATGAAACCCGTTATATCCTTTGTAATTTCTGAATCAAACCCCCATTAGAATTATAACATTAAATAGAACATTTAATATCATTAATTATAATAATATAATGATATAAAATGTTTATAGGGATTTTTTAAACCATTTAATGTTTAATCATGGTGTGAAACTTTAAAAACCTCTCTCAATAGATATAAATTTGAGACAAAGAAACCCTTACAGCTTTGGTATTTTTTTGAATAAAACGTCATTGAAAGCTTGAAATTAACATGGTTTTATAAATAAGATGAATTAAATAATATATTATGACAATAAACATTATTTTGTTATATATGCACCATATAAATAAGAAATTGGTGAATAAAATTAAAACATATCTCAATGAAGACTAATTAATACTGAAAAAACCCTTACAACTTTTGCAACATTTGAAAAAAAACACCACGAGAATGAAAAAATGAAATTTAACATTCAATATCATTAAATATATATTTATAATGAAATAAAAATTAAAATTGGGTAGAAATTACACAATAAAAATGTACACATATTTTATTACATAAACATGTCTCAATGAAAGGAAAATGATAAGAAAACCCTTACTTTGTTTCCCTTCTTCATCGGATGCAATCTATACTCTTGTATAACTAACATAAATATCTTAATGAAGAATATAATAACAATATTAATACATAAAAATATTTAGAATGTCAATTTATAGTAATTATATATATATATATATATTAGTTTTCTTTTTCCTATTTTATCACATCTGGTGCTTATAGTTTTGACGATTTTTTTTTAGTTTTACATGAACGGTGTCAGTATTCATTCCTATTATAAAGTAAATCATTAAATATTAAATAAATTTATTATAATTTATTACTTATAATTATTTTTGAATTTTAAATTTCTTTGTGTGGTTATGTTATTATTTATAATAAAATATGAAATCGAGAATGAACATTTTTTAGTGATTTTCAACCGATGAAGGATATTTTCTTAATTAATGGGTTAAGTATTTTTGTATCCTATCCAAAATCAATAAAAATAATTATTTTCTAGTTTATATCATAATATACTAGTAATTGAGTTTTTAAAATCATATATTACATAGTTTTATATCATTATTCATGTAGGTGGTCAAATCGACCCAAACTTAAATACATTTTAACCCGATTAGTGGGTATGGTTAAGGAGGTGTTTCTTTTGAAATAATATTAGTATAAAATAATTATAATGATATTTTTTTTATTTTTTATGATTTTGAACAATATTTTAAGATTTTTTGGATATATAATGAAAAACTACAAGAAAAATGAAAAAATGATTCTTCCTGGAGGAGATAGTTCGCACAATGCATGGTTAGAGTTTCCATTAATCAATTGATAATATGGATGAAGTTGGATAATATGTGATAATTAAATAAGAATAAATAAATTATATAAATTATATTTTTTCACCAATACCATCATTAATTCCATCCATGATATGTGATGGTGAAAAACTAAAGGCGTCATATCATGGAGGTGGTAATCCACACACACACACACACGAATGACGGTTTTTTTCTTAGTATATAGATGAAAATAAGTAATTATTGTAAATTGTTATAATAACATCTAAAACCACTAATTATTATGATTTTTATTATACTATTATTATTGTTAGTTTAGAAATGAAATTATAATAAAGAAATGTTAAGAAAGATGTGATGCCTATATTAAGACCTTGAACTTTCTCTTGATGAAGACCTTGCATTTGGGGGACATAGACTAATTCTTGATGGCCAAGAGAATTATGGAATATATAGGATTTCAAGGAGATAAAATTTGGTATGGGTTCAAGGTAGTTTTTAATTATTAGAAATCCCCCTTTTATAATATATGGAGAGAAACGTTTCTATGGAAAATAATGTTAAGGGGTAAGAATGGAATCAAATAAATGTTAGGTGAGTTATGTGTAGTAATTTTGGTAATAAATATAGGTAAGAATTTAAAAACTAAAAAAATAATTTCTACAATTTGTAAATGTAATTTTAATTTAGAAAATTTATAGCAACCTTATATTTTTCATTTAAACATTTATTACTCTTAATTAAATGTTAATCTTGTAAATTATTATATTTTAAAAAATATAAGTGGACCCATATTACTAATTTATGATATGAATATTTTTGAATTTGGGCTCTATTTAACCTAATTAATTTAATAATTATGGGAAAATATGATACTAAATTAAACACATATAACAAATAAAAATAATCTTTAATTAAAATAGTGTTTTTAATTTTCAAAATTATATATAAGATGGATTTTTTATGTTTATTGGTTTTCATGATATTTATAAAAAACAATTAATGGTTTTTAACTTTATAAACATTACAAAAATTAATTCTACCATAAAAATATGTAATTAAATGAAACAAATAAAAATATTTTCTAAATTCTAATAAAATGGTGTTCATGACTTAAATTATTAAAAATAGAATTTTTAAGTTAAAAAAATATTTTAGAATTCCTAATTATACCCTTACAGTATATATTATAAAATATAAAATATATTATAAAGTTTTAGGCCATCCACAAATACTGATAATGTGATAAAATTCATTATTTTTGAAAAACTGTATTTTTTCACTATTCACCTAAAAATAATTTTCTTATAGAATTAAAGAAATCATATTAAGATAATATTACAATTATAAATCCAAAAAATAGTGTTAATTTTTTCAAATTCACATCCTACAATTTATAAATTTAAATTTAAATTAAGATATAAAATATCGTTAAATAATTTTTTTGATAGAGAATTATTTTCTAGTAAATTAACTATTCTAAAAGATTTGGTGCTAATAAAAAATATATAAAACATGAAAAAATAACCATTTTATAAAATAATTTTTTTATAATAATAAGTGATTTTACTAGTTAATTAGCTAACAATTTTTTTTTATTTTAAGGTGATTTTCTTTTACCATATATATATATATCATAATTTTATTACCATTGTTTATACTTGTTATCTCTATGACTACCTTATAGATTTCTATATATTTTTTTTGTTTTTGCTGTATCCTATGGATCAAACCACATAACATAGTTTTTATTTAAGGAGAAAAACTCAGGTTGTTACATTCTCCCCCCTTAAATAAATTTCAAGTTCTCAATTTTAAAATTCATATGATGGGACTAATTTCCATAGAGAGATCGTAATTGTCTATGCTATGGTAGTTTATCATGGGTTGAATTATAATATCAAGTGATATTTCCCAATAATAAATTTGATATGATACCCTTGTAAAAATAGAAATACCTTTACTAATAAAAGCATAAAAATTCAAGAGAAGATAAAGCTATAAAGCATAACATTCCTCAAACCTTGAAGAATTTTCATATACCCTAGAGATAATAATTATACAACCAAAAATTTTTTATTTATAGATCAATAAATAATAGGTCTAATCTTACATGAAATAATACATTTAAAATTATAGAGTAAAAAATCACTATCTACCTTAGTAGAATTCATTTCATAGGTTTTTTCATATTACCATAACCTATGAGGTGTTTAGTTTCGGTCATCCACTTTAACCCTTGGATTATTTCATTAGTTTCATAGTGAATAAATCCCTCACTTCTAAAACATTGAATCATTAGTGGATCCTTAGGAATAACATTATCCTACTTCATGGTATCCTTCATTTTCCCTCAACAGTTTGTCACTCGATGACCTATTTTACCACAAGTAACACATATTTCAGTCCCCAAAAATAAATTCTCCTAATAATTATTCTCAAATTTTTGATATACAAATATCCTCTATTTCATCATATTAATTTCCTGATTTTTATGAGTCTCCATACATATATTATTTTGTGCACACAAAATTTCAACTATTATTATATTTTTAATCATGTTCCAAAATATTTGGTTCATCATAATCACTATATTTCTCAATCTATCTCCTATTAAAATAGATTTATTATTGATGTAATCAACACATTTTACTTCAAGCCCAAGGTTAACTTAGTTCCTTCGGTTTCTATCCATCACTAATACCAAAAAGGGGCTAATGTGAGTGGTGGAAAATTAATATTATAAGAGATGTATCCTAGATGACTGAAACGAAATTTAACCTTAAGATTTATCACTTTATAATACCATCATATTAGCCTATATTTCATTCATTTCAAGCTATATCATTATTTTTTTAACAAATATCACCCATATTTTAACCTATATAATTCTTATATAAACTTATATCATCCTTGGTTGAACGTATAACATTTGAGATTATTTTTAATTTAACATAAGTTGGGTTCTCTTATACTTTTCAAGATAGTATCTAAAAGTGACCAAAAAATTAATCCTTCAAATAGGATTATAAATTTCATATGAATAACCAAAGAAAATCCCTTGTGAGTTTCAAACTAGGTGTATAGTTATTCCTCTTTGTCATGCACTAGATATTGATTGACTTAACAACCAAAAAACCCTTTTGGGGTGGTTACCCCTAGGTACATCTGTTCTATATCCTGCATCCACTTATAGTTTCCAGATAGGGATTTATTTCTATGGAAAAGCATCTACTCTATGCTTTCCCAGTATTTCCAGATATCATCATGTATATAGACTCATCTCTAGTATATTAAATAAATTCCTCTAAACGAATCTAAAAAATTAAATAATCCCTACTCGAATTCCAACTAAATTGAACCAAGATAAACATAATAGAAATAATGCATTTATCTCATGATATAAATAATATATCTCATAAATAGTCACATAACCTAAAGACCTATAGGTTTAGTGCCTTAGAGATTAGAAATATAAAAATATTAATTTAGTACAGTCATGAAAATTTATCCACTATCATTATATTATAGAACATTTCTTATATATCTCATAGGATATAATCATCTTCTTAACCTAGTGAATGGAAACATAAAAATGGAATGAGCTTATACGTTCAATAAGGGAAAACATATCATAAATTTTTAAATCATATACCTAAAAGAGTGCATTAGAAAGAAACATATATATTAATAAGATATCATAATATCAACATTGATAATCATAAAACATGGTAATGAAATAGAATATCATAAATAGAATGTTAAGGATGTGTAAAACTTATGAATTGGATCAAAAATACATATTAATAACCATAATTCTATGAGCATGACATAAAATTTAGAATTCATTAAAACTAGGGCATAATAATTAAAACTTTTCATAACTTGGTGAATAACTTGAAGAAGTGGCCTAATCATAAACATAGTATTTATTATCATTGTGATCCGGTCTACCAACCAACTTTTTCACTCATAATATTGTGATTTGAGCTAAAAACCATCACACTCACTGTTCATAAACCTAACTACTAGATAACATGTTCACATAAAATTTATATATCATGAGATATAATTTATTACCCAATGAATTAGAGGTATATATAAGTCAAACCTATCTTATAATCCATATATTTATATGCCACTTGAAAATAAAACATTCAACATCTCATAAAGAACCCATAAAAAAGAATGGATTCCTTAAACCTCTCAAAAACATCACATATCATGAACAAAATAAATAACAATAGATAAAAGATATAATTTTAAAAAAGTAATAATATCATAATTAAATATATATCTTGTGATTAAAACATCACTTCATTAAAGATAATCCTTTGAGGGAAAATAGATATGAAAATATAGAGTTTTTTAAAAAACTTTATAAAACATTAAAGTGAAAATTAATTTCAAAAAAATTGTAAAGGGAAATAGAATAATTTTGAATCCTTTAATATAAAGAGTTCAAAAATAAAACATCCTTGATGATTCATAAAGTCTATCAAAAAGGATAATTTAAAATACATTTAAAACTTATACTTTTAAAAGAATCATTAATAACAGAGACTTGAAAAAGACAAAAAGTCTTCAAAAATAGAATTGAAAATACTTTAAAATACTTTACATTTAAAAATAATATTTAATAATGGAACCTTAAAAAAGGAATAAATGTTATCTAAAAAAATGTGGAGTGGATGGCAAAACTTTTTATTTGGAAAGGATGGAAAACATTTTGAACATTTCCAAAGAACCATGTGGAAAAATCATATCATTATAAAAGATAATGAAAACTTTTCCTTCCAATGAAATAAGGGGAATAAAATGATTATTGTAGATAAAATTATTTTTGGTTCCACTAAGGAAAGGAGGACATTTCTAGGAATTAAAAAAATGGGCATAGAAGAAAGATCCATTACAAGTAATGGGAATTATTCTTAACAAAATTAATTTTAACAAAATAATATAATAATTGAGGGACAATACTTTGCTGAGAAACATTATTTTTCAAGATGATAAGGGGTAAATAGAAACTATCCTTATCATATATTTTGATAGATCGATATTTTAAAGAAATAGTTAAAGAATATTAATTAAGACCCAAGGAAAAGATTTTGAGTCATAAAAACCCCTTAAATCCATTATAACATTTGAATCAAGATCCCATGAGAAGTAAAAAATTTAAGTAAAACATTAAATATAATGTATTATAAGTGTATCATGTTACAAAATTAAAATAGGTAATTATTTACTCTAGAAAATAGGATTCATGGTTTGAAACTTAAACATGTCTCGATAGATTCAAATTTGAGACAAAGAAACCCTTATGACTTATTAATTTTTGAATATAACGTAATTGTAAGATTCAAATCCATATTGTTCCATAAATAAAATTAATTAAATCATAGAGTATTCAAAAATACAATCATGAGTTGTATATACCCCATATAAATAAAAAAATTATGTATAATAATAAAACATGACTTAATGAAATGGGATTGAGACGGAAAAACCCTTGTAGATTTTGAAACTTTTGAACCAAAGCACCAGGAGAATGATAAAATGAAATTGAAAATTTTAAATAATGTAATATAATTTAATCATTAAATAAAAATTATAATGGGGTAGTAAGTACCCCATTCAAATTTAAACAAATTGTATAACATAAACATGTAACAATGAAAGGATATTGAGACGAAAATTGTTACCTTGTTTCTATTCTAATTAGGATGCACTCTATGATCCTATATGAAAAAAATAATTATCTTAATGACTAATTTAATAACTATATTCATACCCAATAATATTTATAATTTCCATTTATAATCATTATCTAAATGTATATTAGTTAGTTTTCACATATTTTTCCACATAAAGTGTTTACAATTTTGAATGTTTGTAGTAGTTTTGTAGGATTGGTTTAGATATTTTTTACTCTTAAAAATTTGATTAAATTTGTGTAAATGGATTTATTTTTATTATTTATGAATTTTAAATTTCTTTCCATGTGAATATTAATCTTTATCCTAAAAGATGAAATCATCCATGATCATTTTCAGTGATTTTCAACCTATGAAGAGTGTTTACTTAATTAATGAGTTAGATATTATTGTATCCTTTCTAGAAAATATAAAAAAAATTACTTATTCGTAGAAAATTATTAATTAATTATTTTTTTTCATAATAATCCATGACATTATTTCATTTCATTGTTCAAGTAGATAGTCAAAAGGACCCAAACATGAACATGCTTTAACTTGATTGGTGAGTATAGTTAAGGATGTGGTTCTTTTTACATAATTTCATTATAGAAGAATCATAATGATATTATTTTTATATTTTGTACCTTATTTTAATATTTGTTTTACTTATAATGAAAAAGTAGAAGAAAAATGAAAAATGATTCTTCATGGATGTGGTAGCCCGCACAACACACGATTAGCATTTACATTACTCAACAAATGAGAGGGGTGATGGTGGATAGTAATTAATAATTTTAAAATAATAAATACATTATATAAATCATATTTAATAACAAATTCCATCATTAATACCATCCATGATATTCTGTGATGAAAATGAAAGTGTCACTTCATAGAGGTGTTAATCCACGCACACACACTAAAGACAATTCTTATTTTTCATAGTAGATGGAAGAAAACAAAAAACTTCATTAAAATTATTATAATAACATATAAACAAAATAATTATTTTTTATTATAATATGGTTATTTTTGGTTTATAAAATAAATAACAAGAAAATAAATGATTAGAATGATGTGATACCTACATTGAGACCTTTAATTTCTTCTTAATGAAGGACTTATACTTGAGGGACCTAGTATTTGTTTGGTGAAAAATTAATTATGGTGTGTAATGGAATTAAGGTAGATTAAATTTAAGAAGGATTCAAGGAAATTTTGAAATAGTACTGGAGCATGGATATGCTGGATGTGATCCCCCTTTTATAAGGGAAGAAGCGGAACTTTTCCATGGAAAAGAATGTTATGTAAGGTGTAAGAATTGAATGGAATGAAATATATGTGTGATGGGTGAGGGAAGTTTTGTATGAATAATATATATATATTTAAAACCTATCAAATTATTTATATAATTTCTAATGTTCATAATAATTTTGGAAAATTTGAACCACCCTAGATTAGTCATTTAGACACTTATTACTCTTAATTAAATTTTAACCCATAAATTATTTTATTACTAAAAATATAAGTGGACCCATATATAAAAATTTATAAAAGAGTATTTTTAATTTTGGATCCATTTAACCTAATTAATTTTTCAAATATAATAAAATATTATTTTAAATTAAACGCACATAACATATAAAAATTGTTTTAATTAAAATAATTTTTTGAAACATTGAAATTATGTATAAGATTAATTATTTATGGTTATTAATTTTTAGGATGAAAAATAATCCATATTAAAAATAATGTTTTGAGGATTTAAAATTAGGAAAAAATTAATTTTATAACTAACAAGTTAAATTAAACAAAAAAAATAAAATAGTTTTTTATTTTTAATAAAATGTTGTTTAAGTCATAAAATTATAAAAATAAATTTTATAAATTCAAATTCATATGTTATATTTAATAATTACAAAATTAATAAATATATTTAATTAATTTAATGATTATATAAACTTTTAGGCAATGCACATATACTGATAAAGTGAAAAAAGCCACATTTTTTGGAAAGAGATGCATTTTTTCACAATTCACCTAAAAATAAATTATTTTATAAAATTTACAAAAATAAATTCTATTAATCTAATATGAGAAGAATATAAATATCTTGAAAAATAGTTTTTCTATAAGGAATCATTTTTTGGTATGTTAACTATTCTTATAAAATTTATTATAATAAAAAGATATAAAAATAATTATCATTTTATAAAATATATTTTATGTATAAAAATAGATTTTATTAGTTATTTTTATATACTAATTATGTTCTATGTTGAAGGATAATTTTATTATTATTATTATTATATACCTATATATATCATAATTTAGTTACCACTATTTATACATGATAATTCTATGGATACATTATGATGGTCTATATTTGTTCGGTTTTCAATGTTATTTGTGGATAAAACCATTGATCATGGTTTTTTTATGAATAAAACCTTGGGACGTTACATAAAATATTGGATCATCTATATTTTTATTTATTTACTCTATAACATTATATTAAAATTAACCTCGAATCTGGGGTACTAGATTTGGAGTTGTTGCAGATAGTAGAAAATAAAATTTAGTAGAGACACTATGAGCTATATTAATAAGAACACATAAATAGGATATAAATCAATGAAACCCCCTTAAGATATTCTAAAAATGTTTATTCATTACGTGACATGCATTTATACAAAAGGAATTGGAAAAATATTAAATGATTAATAATTCATAGTGTTATTAATAGACTAATAAAATCTATCATCTTTTTGAGAAATGAAGTCGAATGTAAGCAATGTAAATTGGGTTAAAATATATATTAAGTGTAGTGATTTCCATCCAAATAAAAATAATTATATTGGTGTTATATATGGTAAAATTCTGAATATATTAGGGACATTAACTCAAGTTATTAAAAATATCATTTTTATGGAATAAATTATTTCACCTCCTTATAGTGTGAAAATATTGGATCACTTCATGCTTAGAGACCTCCATCTTTCAATGTAGCCACCATTTCATTAGTAGAAGAGAAATAGACCGATTCATTAGAAAAGATATTCCATTATTTGGGATATAGTGAATGGGATAAGGTTATCATGGTTGTATAAAATCTTAGATGAGATTTTGATCGATGTTGGAATGAGATTAAAAAAACAGGAATGATTAAGATATAGAAATTATGGAGTAGAATTATTTTAATTTGATATTCCTGGTGAAATATTTTCCTCAATATTAAAGAGATTATATGAAATGGAAATATCTAAATTTAATATAAAAGTATAGGGATGTTCTGGCATAGTATTAAGATAACATTACATGTTTAGTGATGCGTATTATAGATTATATATGTAATCATTAAATTATGATCTATCATTTATTTGATGGATTAAATCCAAGTATTATAAGGGAATTATTCTCATAAAAATTTCCATCTTATGAGGTTATTGTGACATGTAATATTAATATCTAGAAGTAGTTCTCTGTGATTTTTACATTAAAAGGGTAGAAAGAGAAGAAAAGGGTAGTTGAGTGTTATGTTGAAAATAATTTATAAATAGATAATAGGGAAAGGGTATAATTTACTACATGTGATAATTATGGAAAGAAACACCCTATGGACTAATTTAAGGGCTTGGGAGTTTGCTTCAAATGTGTAGATAAGGGCCATCAAACTCATGAATTCAAATGAAATAAATTAGCCACTAATTTCCTATGCATCAATTTCGATTTGTTGGGACAATATTAAAATTAATGAAAACAAATTTCAAGTTATTATACCATAAAAAGGGAGAAGAGAAAAAATTTATACTTATTCAATCACAAGAGTCAAATTTAAGGTCCCAAATGATGTCTTAGTGGATATTTTGATCATAAACTCAAAAATAGAAGATGAATTACTATTTTTACCTATGCACTCTTCTATATATTACACATTTTTGATGAAAATTGAATCATATCCTAATTCATTAAAGATGGGGTTTTTTATTTCATAATCCATGTGGAAATCCTTTTACAATGAAATTATTTTGGATTTTAACAATTAAAATGAATATAGGCAATTTAGATTCAAACTTAGTGGTAATACCAATGATTGGATTAGATATAATCCTTGAGATGGATTGGTTGTTGAATTACAATACAAGAATTTATTATCATCAGAAGGATATTATAATCTCTTAGGCTAGAATAAAATACATTGTTTTTTGAGGAGAGACTTAATTACCTAAGTCTTCCATGGAACCACCTCCAATGGTTCATATTAATAAAATCATTATATAAGATGAAATAATAAATGTTAAAGAAAACTTTAGAATAGAATATCAATATATTTTGAGGAATTATATTGATGTATTTATGAAGTAGAAACTAGGATATCCCCTGGATTATGATTTTGGATTCTCTATTCATATTATCCCTTATGAAAATCCCATACCTAATCCTCACTATAGAATGTTTTCGATGGAATTTTTGGGATTAAATAAACGACTACAGGAGTTGTTTGATAAGGTATTTATACTCCCGGGTGTTTCACAATGAGAAGTACATGTCTTATTTTTGAAGAAGGAATGGTAAATGAGGTTATTCATTCTCTATGTAGAAATTAATTCCATTAAGAATAATAAAAATAATCATTTTACTCATATTTATGATATATTTGAACAAATTCAAGGAGAAGAATACTTCTCAAATATTTATCTTCATTATGGTAATCATAAAGGATGTTATATTTATGATTTTGATTTTCCCTTCAAGTATAGATCCTTTTAACTTTCAGTTAGAACCTTATTCCAAAAATATTTTGGCTTAGACACATAGTCCAATACTTTAGACCTATTGGTATGTTTTTTTAAGGAAGGAAGAAGAGTTATAAAGGTTGGATGTAGGCCAAGTAAACAACATGTATTTATAATACATGGGGTGTGTTAAATACATGATGTGTATTATTGTGGAAGACCTTTTTTATAGCCTATAATGGATTTTTCCCTAGAGGTAAAACTGTCACGACCCGTCCTCGGGGCCCGTGTCGTGACTACCCCAAGCCCGCCTTCCATAGGCCAGGGGCTGGCGACTAGCACCAAGGCGTAAATCCCGGTAAAGGGAAGGCATTGACTTTGTAAAGTAAACAACAAACACCCCAGAGTAAGCAGGCAGAAGTAAAAACTAAGTAAAAAATGGTACAATAGTATGTGCGGAAAGTAAGTGGTCCAGAATACAAACCCAACTGAAAGTAAAGTACAACTCGAAAGGGAAAACAACAACTGAAAAGTAAAGCCGCAATGTCGAGCCGTCCACTGGAAGTCCCACCTAAAGGGTGGGTACAGATAGCCTCAACTGCTCCTCAGGTCCAGCCGACCACTCCGAGTACGTCCCGCCCAGTGGTCTACCTCCCAGTACCATCCTGCTCCACAAGCTTCCACCATGATCAGTGTTGTCCATCGTCTGCAACCAATACAACGTAGTGTGGGCATAGCCCATACAGGGGTGACTATAATCTACCCAGTAGGGACCCCCAGACCCCCAAAGGTCTCCCAGAATCCACAAAGGATAATCCACAAAGGAATTAAAGATTCGAAATCTCCTACCTCAAGCAGTTGATCGAAGATTTGTCGTGGGGAAAGAACGCCGTGGAAGAAGCGTCGGTGTCGCGTCGATCTTCGGGGGTCAGGCGTTCTTCGTCGCCCTTCGTCAGAGGCCGGCGTTCTTCGCGTTCTTCGCATTCTTCGCGTTCTTCGCGAAGGAGGATGAAGGCACATAATCTCCAAATCCTCTCAACAAATTGCATCCCAGAAGAAAGGTGTGTTGGTCTTATTTTATTAATATGCCAACGGTTTGAAAACAGGTTAAGAAATGAAAAAATTACTTCATAGAATTAATTTCAACGAATTAACCGCCCGATTAATAGGAGAATTTAATTGTTTAAGAAAACGCCTCAGTTGACTTTCATTAAAAATGGGTTTTCACGGGTGCGTTACTTAGCGGAAAGAAACGGTGGGGCTCGTGTGGGCCCCACCTCACAAATATCCTACCAAGAGGGTAGGATATTTTGAATTGTACCCTATCCGCTTTAACTCAGCTTAAGCAGATTTAAGTGGCTTTAAGCGGCTTTAAGTGAAATAAAATATAGTTTGTCGTACCACGTTATTTTATTTCTTAACTTAAAGCCCAAAAATTAAAAACCACACCCGAGAAAATGCAACTCAGGAAGAGGCGTTTCTAAGCAAATACCAGCTCTGTGATTCCATCGTTGCCCTCAGAATTCGATTCCGAGCACCGGTTCAAAAGTTAGAAAAACCCGCTTGTTTGTTCACTGAACGTACTCGAGCCAAACTTAGAAAAATGATTCCGGGAACACTGGGCCTAGGAATCAGGTGCCGTCAGAAACTGTGTTCTTGTAAAATTCCAAAGAAAATTAAGAAAAAAAAATTCCTTGAACTTTACGGGTCTTTACATCACTCCCACCTCAGGGCTTTATGTCTCCGTAAAGATACATCATAATCTATGGAAACAAATGTGGGTACTGAGCACGCATATGAGCCTCCCGCTCCCAAGTGCTCTCCTGGAGGTTCTCGTGTTGCCATCTGATGTGCACAAGAGGAATAGATCGTCCACGTAGGACTCTCTCCTGTCGATCCTCGATCTCCACCAGGACCTCTGCAAAAGTCTCCCCATCATCAACGTCTATCTCCCCACGGTCAATGATATGCGTCGGGTCGTGCGTGTATCTCCTCAGGTGAGATACGTGGAAGATGTCGTGCACCCGGTGCAACTGAGGTGGTAGATCCAGGCAATAAGCCACCTCGCCAATCCTGCTGAGGACCTGGAAAGGTCCGATAAAGCATGGAGACAACTTGCCACCTCAGCCAAATCTCCGTAATCCACATCGATGTGAGACACACAAGAAGATGTGGTCTCCATCCTTGAACTCTAGTGGTCTCTGCCTCCTGTCATCATAAGACATCTGTCAGCTCTGAGCTGTCCTCATCTGCTCCTGGATGACCTGGACCTTCTCTATCGTGGCCCGGACCATCTCTGGTCCCACAAGTGCTAACTCCCCAGGGTCTGTCCAGCATAAAGGAGATATGCAAGGTCTGCCGTACAATGCCTCGTATGGTGCCATCCCGATGGTGGAGTTGTAGCTGTTGTTGTACTCGAACTCCACCAAGGGTAGTTGGTCCTCCCAACTGCGACCAAAGTCAAGGACACATGCGCGGAGCATGTCCTTGAGAGTCTGAATGGTCCTCTCCATCTGACCATCTGTCTGAGGGTGAAAGGCGGTGCTCAGATGTATCTGCGTCCCGGACGCCTCCTACAACCCCTTCCAAAGCCGAGAAGTAAAGAGAGCACCTCGATCGGAGATGATAGATGATGGCACATCATGAAGCCGTAAAATCTCCTGAACGTAGAGACGTCCCAAGCTCTCCACTGAGCCCTGCTCTCTGATGGGTAAGAAGTGAGCCGACTTGGTGAGTCAGTCGACAATCACCCAAATGGAGTCGTGACCTCTGGAAGTGCGTGGAAGTCCAGTCACGAAGTCCATAGATATCCCGTCCCACTTCCACTCCGGGACCTCAAAGGGTTGTACCAAGCCTGCTGGTACCTGGTGCTCTGCCTTCACCTGCTAGCAGGTGAGGCATCGAGAAACGAACTCTGCCACAACCTTTTTCATGCCCGGCCACCAGTGCTGTCATCTGCGATTCTGGTACATCTTCGCCACTCCAGGATGTACCACTAAAGGAGAAGTGTAAAACCCTCTCAGCACCTCCTCTCGTAAAACGACTGGTACCAAGGTACGTCCTCTGAAAAGGATGTCGTGCTCTGATCCAAAGGAGAAACCATCAGGTTCCTGTCCTGAGGATATCTGTGCACGCTGCGTCTCCCAGTCAGTGTCCCCACACTGTGCCTCTCTGACCCGCTGTTGTAGTGGAGGGGTGACTGTGAGAGACTAAAGGAAATCTGCTCCATCACTATCCACAAAGGATATCTACAAAGCGGCTAGCTGCTCTGTCACCTCCTCAAGTAGCTGAATGCCAATCCTCCTACTGAGAGAATCGGCTACCATGTTCCCCTTCCCAGGAGTATAGACTATCTCAAAGTCATAGTCCTGGAGGAACTCGATCCGTCGCCGCTGTCTCAGGTTCCGGTCATTCTGCGAGAAGATGTACCTGGGACTCTAGTGGTCAGAAAAGACTGTAAAGTGCTCACCCATCAGATAGTGTCGCCATGTCTTCAGAGTGAAGACCACTGCTACTAACTCCAGGTCATGGGTAGCGTAGTTCTGCTCATGTGGCCTCAACTGACATGATACATAGGAAATCACTGCCCTCTCCTTCATCAGGACACATCCGAGTCTGGTCCCTGATGCATCGCAGTAGACTACGTACCCTACTCCCTCCTCAGGAAACCTCAAGATAGGTGCGCTGGTCAATCTCTGTCTCAGCTTTTGGAGCTCTGCTGACATCTGTCTGACCACACAAAGGGTTTCCCCTTCTTCTTCAAAGCTAAGAGTGGTGTCGCAACTCTGGATAAGTCTGGCACAAATCTCTGATAATATCCAGCTAGTCCCAAGAAATTCCACACCTCCATCATGCTCCTGGGTGGCTCCCAAGTTAGCACTGCCTCGATCTTCGCGGGATCCACCGCAACTCCCACCTCAGAAATGACGTCCCCCAAGAAGTGGACCTCACGTAACCAGAACTGGCACTTCGAGATCATTCCATAAAGCTGGTGCTCTCGGAGTGTGTCTAGTACAACCCGTAAGTGGTAGGCGTGCTCCTCCTCAGTCCTCGAGTAAATCAAGATGTCGTCGATGAAGACTATGACAAATCGATTGAGGTATGGCTGAAAGATCCTGTTGATGAGGCCCATGAACACTTCTGGAGTGTTGGTTACGCCGAATGGCATAACCAAGAACTCATAGTGGCCATACCAACATCTGAAGTCCGTCTTCTGCACGTCCTTGTCCCAAACTCTGAGTTGATGATAGCCTGACCTGAGGTCTATCTTCGAGAACCACCGTGCTCCCTTGAGCTGATCGAAGAGGTCATCAATCCTTGGTAGCGAATACTTGTTCCTCACTGTCACCTGGTTTAGGTGACGATAGTCGACACACATTCGCAAGCTCCCGTCCGCCTTCTTGGCGAACAATATAGGGGAAGCCCAGGGTGAAACACTGGGTCGAATGAATCCATTTCCCTACAAGTCCTCCAACTGTTCTCGTAGCTCTCTAAGCTCAGCGGGGGCCATCCGGTATGCTGGAGTCGATATCGGGGATATCCCGGGGTACAGTTCAATATGAAAGTCTAACTATCTGTGAGGAGGTAGCCCTGGAACGTCGTCGGGAAAGATGTCCGCGTACTGATCCACCACTGTAGGAAAACTAGGACTCCGCATGTCAATTTCTCCTAGGATGAGGCTAGCCAACTGATGAGTGAAGGGATGTCCTCTCCTATGGGGAAGTCCATCCTGTGCTGAGAAGGATCCCTTCTCGCCGGTGAAGGTGAACCGGCTCCCGTAGGTCCGTACACATCACACCTTCCGCCTAATACAGTCAATCTGTGCATGGACTGTAGATAACCAATCCATGCCCAAGATGATGTTGTAAGGCCTCGATGCTGCTACAAGTAGATCCCAGCCGAAGCTCTCACCTCCTAGAGTATGCTCACACTGCCGGCACCAGTGCGTAATAGTCGAGTCTGCTCCCGTAGGAGTCTCTAGCCGTAAGGATCGAGCCAACGACTCTGTCGGAATCTCTGAGCTCCGAACAAGGGCAGTGGCTATAAAAGAGTGACTCACTCATGTGTCTATAAGAACTGCAAGAAGGGTAGAATAGACACAGATCGTACCTTGAATCATCTCGGGCACGCCGCGGTCGTAGGCCTCTGCTGCCTGGAGCTGTGCCTGTCTCTGCCCGCCAGCTCCCTGTGGCCGGGGTGGACCTCCTAGTGGTGGTGGTGGTAGAGCCTCAAAGCGTCGCCCACCACCTGCTGCTCGTCCAGCTCCTCTTCCTCGTCCGCCTCCTCCCTGCGGACCGCCACGATCGACCCTCTGCCTCTGCATGGGTGGCCCCTCAACTGTCTGCTGCTCCTCAGCACAGTTGGTCGGGCAGTCATGAGCCATGTGGCCCTGTCCGCCACATGTGTAGCACTGCCTGCCTCTCAAAAGACTGGCTCCGCGCTGTGTGCCCCAAACTGCTGAGCCAGTGTCCTGAGGCCGTCTACATGAGGGTCTGGTCTGCCTGGACCCCTGAGTCATCCATCGACTGCCTTCTGCGGAAGATTCTGCTACGTGCCGCCCCGCGGTAGGTCTTGCCGCTGGAGAAGTCTCAGCAAGAAAGCACTTGATCAAAAGGGCTCGCTCTAGTACTCCTTCCTGAGTCAGAATGATGAGGGAGATCAGCGATGCCCTGATCTCATGTCTCAATACCTTCTCAAAGGTCCGGGCCCGGAAGAATGGGTCCCGTACCATGTCGGTCGAGTATCGCGAGAGATCAGTAAATCTCTCCGAGTACTGGGCGACCATCAAGCTGCCCTACCGCAGCTGAAGAAGCTCCTGGATACGCACCACATGGAGGGTGGCCGGGACGAACTCTGAGTGGAAAGGGCCCTAAAAGTCTGTCCAGATGAGAGATGCCTCATCGTGCACCTGGAGCATCAAGCTCCACCATCAGCCCGCTGCGGCGTGCAGTAGGCTCGCTGCGAGGATCACCATGAGGTCTGCTGGTGTCCTCACTAGCCTGAAAATTCGTACCACTGCCTCCAGCCAGTCCTTGACTGCCTGGGGGTCCATCTCCCCGCGGAACCTAGGCGGTCGCTGGTGCTGGAACTCATGCAGTGCACTAAGGTGACGTGCATTGTCAGCGGCTGGGGCTGGAAGCATCGGTGGCTCGGCGGGTAGAGGTACCGCCAGTGCCTCAGCTGTCAAAGGGCCCTATACCGAGGCCTCGTCGCTTGGCAGGCTGTCGTCACGTACAACTCTCGGAACCCTAGCTAGCTGCCATCGTGGGGCCATCCTGAAAAGAAACAGGTGTGCCATAGTCAGAACAGTATACCTGGTGAGCTGATACAAGTAATCACAAAGAAATCTTGAAACACACATGCAATCAATGTTTTTGTGCATTAAGTCGGAAATCAGAAGTCATGGTCCTGGTGTACGGATACGTCGGCCGCCGCACCAACACTGGGCTCCATGGACTGATAACCACACTCAATACGGTTAACAATATTTCTTCAAATAGAAGAAAGATCAGAGTCTGCGGTAGAACCAAACTCCTCTGATACCAATTTGTCACGACCCGTCCTCAGGGCCCAAGTCGTGACTACCCCAAGCCCTCCTTCCATAGGCCAGGGGCTGGCAACTAGCACCAAGGCGTAAATCCCAGTAAAGGGAAGGCATTTTCTTTGTAAAGTAAATAACAAACACCCCAGAGTAAGCAGGTAGAAGTAAACACTAAGTAAAAACTGGTACAACAGTAAGTGCGGAAAGTAAGTGGGCCATAATACAAACCCAACTGAAAGTAAAATACAACTCGAAAGGGAAAACAACAATTGAAAAGTAAAGCCGCAACGTCGAGCCGTCCACTGGAAGTCCCACCTATAGGGTGGGTACAGATAGCCTCCACTGCTCCTCGAGTCCACCCGAACACTTCGAGTACGTCCCGCCCAGTGGTCCACCTCCAGGTACCGTCCTACTCCGCAAGCTTCCACCACGATCAGCACTGTCCGTCGTCTGTAACCAACACAACATAGTGCGGGCATAGCCCGTGCATGGGTGAGTATAAGCTACTCAGTATGGACCCCGAGACCCCAAAGGTCTCCCAGAATCCACAAAGGATAATCCACAAAGGAATTAAAGATTCAAAATCTCCTACCTCAAGCAGTTGATCGAAGAAATGTCACGGGGAAAGGACGTCGCGGAAGAAGCGTTAGCATCGCGTCGATCTCCGGGGGTCGGGCGTTCTTCGTCGCCCTTCGTCGGAGGTCGGCGTTCTTCGCATTTTCCGCATTATTCATGTTCTTCGCGTTCTTCGCAAAGGAGGATGAAGGCACAGAATCTCCAAATCCTCTCAACAAATCGCATCCTAGAAGAAAGGTGTGTTGGTCTTATTTTATTAATATGACAACGGTTTGAAAACAGGTTAAGAAACGAACAAATTAATACATAGAATTAATTTCAACGAATTAACTGCCCAATTAATAGGAGCGTTTAATTGTTTAAGAAAACTCCCCGGTTGACTTTCATTAAAAACGGGTTTTCGTGGGTGCGTTACTTAGCGGAATGAAACGGTGGGGCTCGTGCAGGCCCCACCTCACAAATATCCTACCAAGAGGGTAGGATATTTTGAATTGTACCCTATCCGCTTTAACTCAGCTTAAGCAGATTTAAGTGGCTTTAAGCGGCATTAAGTGAAATAAAATAAAGTTTGTCGTACCACGTTATTTTATTTCTTAACTTAAAGCCCAAAAATTAAAAACCACACCTGAGCAAACGCAACTCCGGAAGAGGCGTTTCTAAGCAAATACCAGCGCTGCGATTCCATCGGTGCCCTTAGAATTCGATTCCGAGCACCGGTTCAAAAGTTAGAAAAACCCGCTCGTTCATTCACTGAACGTACCTGAGCCAAACTTCGAAAAATGATTCTGGGCACACCGGGCCTCGGAATCAGGTACCCTCAGAAACTGCGTTCTTGTAAAATTCCAAAGAAAATTAAGAAAAAAAATTTCCTTGAAATTTACGGGTCTTTACAAAAACCCAAAAATTACCCTGAGTGTAAATCTAACAAACCATGTAATCTCTCAAGGTAAATATTTTTAAAAGGATGAAGGACCTATTATTTTTGACATAAGGTCACCCCCTCCTTTTTCTCTTACACAAAAGCTCCACTTGAAACCTAAATCTAGCATTGGGTGTTATTTCTCCATCCAAACTTTGATTTGAGAGCCCATCATATCATTGGATACCCATTGGTAATATTTCCAATCCTAAGACACCTTTAAGTATTTACCTTACTATCGGTAATGCTATTTTGGTGCAGGATTTTATGACATATTTTCAAGGATTTATTCCATTCTTCCATTTTATTCAGATCTAGACCAAATAATATGTTGATACTAGATGATTGATCCTCTACCATGCTATGTTAGGTGGTCTATACCTTTTCCCTTAATGTTTTGTTGTATTTATTGTGTTTTCATTATACCGTATACCAGAATTTTCAAGCATTGCATCCTAAATTGATAAATCCCTTAATTAAATGTTGAAATTATATTTTAGATATGCTATGGAACCTTTCATTTTGGTTGGAGGTTTTTAACCTCAACCCAAACTATATATGGTGTGGGTTCTTCTCTTTGACCATGATTATACTACCATTGGGTTTCATTAAGGCCTCTTTGTATAATTTAGAATTGAATGTGGTAATTAATACAATTATTAAAGGTTGTGAGCACCTTATAGAACATTTCCATTTGTAGATGAAAGGTATGAATTGGTTGATCCCTTGATTTTTATATGAATATTAAGGGATTATTGAAATTATTAAATGAATGATTTGGTTATGATGATAATGTAAGGTTTGCGGTATGCCACTGACAAACTGCTTCGATTCAATGGATGTTTCTACTCCATGGATCTGGCTTACTTGGATGTATTATAAATTTATGCTCCAGGGACCATCATTTTAGGATTCCTTGTACATTTTTACTGCTTATATTCGAAGACCATATTAGGATGACTTTGAACATTTCTACTCCTTGTATCTTGTTTAATTAGATTACTTGAATATCATGGACATTTCTACTCCTTGGATCAGATTACTTGATTTACTTTATTTTATAGGATTCCTTAGATATTTCTACTCCTTGTATTTTATTATCATATTAGTATATCTTGGAAATTTATAATCCTTGGATATGGTGACTGTATTAGGATTCCTTAGACATTTATACACCTTGGATTCTATTTAATTATCTTTCTTGGATATCAGGGACATTTATACTCCTTAGATAAAATTTAATTCATTTAATTGACCCATTAGGATGTCGTTGGAAATTTTTACTCCTTGGAACCTATTTAATTATTTTTCTATCTTAACTGGTTTCCTTATAAATTTATTCTCCTTAGATCCTAGACCAGGTAGAAATATTTCATGATTAATTGGCATAAGTTGTTGTTGATATTGCATGACATGCTTTAAATATCACCCTTATGATTAAGTTTCTTGATCACAATGAGCGTTAATAGACTATAAAATATCACTTTACTTTCATTTATTTTTCTCCTGTTATATTTTCATACTACTTCATCTTATATCCATATATTGGGCATGTTATAGACACTGTTGGTGGTGACTAACTGAGTGTTATCTCACACCCTGTATGGGTCGTTGTTGAGTACCTGGATCAACATCATAGATGTAGGTAGGTACAAGGTAAAGTACCCATTTCCAAGGATTGATTTCTTGTAAAATAGGATCATGAGAGCACTGGAATGATCTATAGATCCCGATTATATTTGGGGATAGTTCCTTTTTGGTATGGTTTTACTTCTGGTACATGTATTGTATTGAATGCATGTTTCCATCTATTACCTGTATTTCTAATATAATTCCATGATCATAATCTATATATGGAACTATTATATTTGATTAATTGAATAATTATATGATGGATGTTTATTCATTACTACTCATTTATTCTTATACTTTATTGATTGATATGGTTTTACCACTGTGCTACACACTGATCCTGAGGGTATAGCCTCCCCACTGCTCCATTATAAACCATTTCTACTAGTAAATAGCCTCTCATGTATGGGGAGGTACTCTTTTGGCCATGTGTCCAACTAATTTTGGTTACTATTGAGTGAACATGGTCTAGGATGTCACATTATACTAAAGACGAATTTTAGTTAATGTGTTAGTATTGACCTTACCATTCGAAATGGAAGGATTTTATATATATATTAATTCATGAAGGAAATTACATTGGGGTTTAATTATATAAATTAATAGAGTGGTTAATAATGTATCAATGAATTTTAATATCCATGAGAAAAACTATCCATATTTTGATCTTGAGTTGTAATTTTTCATCAATATATTAAAAAAATGGAGGCACTGACTTTATGGTGAAAGATGTGATATAAATACTAATCCCAAAAGTTTTCACTATATATTAACTCAAAAATATTACAAGATGAGATAAAGGATATGGTTAGAACTACGCATTTATTGTGACTTCTTGATACACTGCCACACAAGGAAGGGAAACAAAGTCAAAGAATCATTTTAATGGAGGATCATTCTAATACCCTGATATTTCAATATATAATTATCCTTTAAATAAATACTATATTTAATATCTTGTTTCACATGAAACTCCATACTAAAACAAATTGTGATATGTTTTATAAGGATAATATTATAATTATTTAATATGACTATTATAACAATGTTTTTAGTAAAAAGCTATAAATAAAAGTTACCATATTGAAAAATCAATAAAAAGGGTATAATAAATGGTTATAGGAAGTGTGATTTTCCCATATGAAGTGATTTATTCTAATCCTAAAAAGGATGTGATGTCACTAGGTTTTTCCATAGACTAGGAAAAAGTCAATATCCAACAATTACAAAATGTGTGAAACCATTTGTGAGAGTGTTCCAAGTCCATGGAAATTACCATAAGATCCATGATAGAAAAATCACCACCCAAGACTTCCACATGATCTGATATTATTCTTAGGTATTGAGTAGAGATCTTGATGAACTATGTAAGTAGAAATTATGATGATATAAACATTTAATTTTTAATAAATATTATATTTATATTTAAAGGAAGATAAAAGGGAGGAATATATTGATATAAGAATCATTTTATGATTACAAATAATTTTTATATTTTGCACTATTATATTAAAATTAATTTCACTAAATTCTAATAATTGAATTTAGTAAAAGGAACCTCACTTTTGTATTCAAAATTCCAAAATTATCCTAGTGTGTTTTTTTGAATTTTATGAAATAGATAATTTTTAGGTGAATAATGAAAAATATAGTTTTTACTAATAACATAGTGTTTATAAATATATGATGAGGTAAGTATGACATAAAAAATTATAAAACATTCTCCATGGAAAAAATATTTAAAGATAAAAATTAATCATTTAAAAACACTATATTTAATCTATAAAACCCATGTGTAACATTTTGAAACTTATGTAATAGTTATTTCAATAAAAACTATTTTTAGTTAGTTTTTAACTAAGTATCCAAATTATGGAATTAGGTTTTGAATAATTTTGAAATCCAAATAAATATTTCTTTAATAAAAATAAACCAATTAATATCATATAAATCAATAACATTGATTATTTTATCTTAATCAAAAATATTTTATAAAATCAAGATATTTATTCTAAAAATGGGTTTTACATGTTATGTGTGCTAATATTAAAATAAATTTCTATAAAAATGAAACAAATTCCTTGAAAATAGTGATTTCATATTTTTGATAATTATTTCCAAATTATATAATAATACCCACTATATTTTTATTCATTAAATTTAAATTATGTTGGTAAATATTAGTCACAGACGTAAAAACTAAAAATGTTAAAAGTGAACAATCTATGAGTAAAAGACATAAATATATGTTAAAAACATGTGTTAAAATGTATATATGATTCTTAATCAACCTTTACCATTCCCCCAATCCATTATTTTTGACTTTGAATCCATTTGGCACATGAATTGTGACTCATCCTTTTATATTATTACAAAAATGTCACTCCTTGAATTACTTAAAGGACCCTTCACCACCCTAATGAACATCCCACCAAAATATACATAGGATGAAAGAAAACTGAAATAATTCCCCAAATTTTCTAAACACATACAAGATATTCCTCTCTTATCAAAAGACCACCCTTCAAAGGCTTAATCTTTTTACAATGGAGTTTTCTAAGGAAGGTAAAAATTCCTAATTACTCCACTTCCATTTCAATTATTTTATTTCATATTCCAGATATATATGATCTATATAATCCATTATATTATAATAAAATAGGTATTATTAACATACTACATTTTTATTATGATGATGTAATGACCAATAACCATCCTTTCCCTTTTATATAAAAAATAAATGTTATCATATGTGCGTGCGGACTACCGCCTCCAAGAATGACATGTTTTATATTTTATTACCTATTTGAATCAATGTTTGAGGAGGGGTATTTAAGATATTAATATGATATTTATAACCATATCAATATTTTTTAAGTATAATATATTTCATGTCTTCCCTTTTATCTATAGAGAACGAATGTGTCAACTGTGTGTACATGTGGATTACCACCTCCACAATAATGATGTATTTGATTTTTCATAAAGAATATTATTCATAATAATTACATATTAAAATATTATTAACTAAAACAATAAATATATATATATAATATAAATATGTATCTATAATAATGATATTATAATAATAGATTCACCTTCTTAACAATACTAACCCATATAGAATATTTTGTGTTTGTTTGGGTCAATTTAACCAAACAAATTTCTATCATGGTTAAAAATGGAAAAAATAGTGGTTTAACTAGAAATTATTGATATAATAATTTTTATTTTATAGTTATGGAAATTTTATATTAACATTTAAAGTATTATTAATGTACGACCCTTTTGTTTATTAAAAATCACCAAAACAAGCTCATCACAGACTTTGTCTTCACAAATCATTAAAAAAACTACTAATGAAATGAAATTTAAACATTATAAATCATTATAAAACATCTATTATAGAACCAATAATTTTCATGTAGGTTTTAAAATTTCATCCATAAACAAGAATTGACATCACCGTTATGAAAATAGTACTAAACAAACGATTGAAACTAATAATATCTTATGATGAAAATAAAATGTAACTAACTAATATAATTTTAATAAATTATTTAGACATTTAATTTATAAAATATTATACATCATAATAATTTTATAAAATATGTCATTGGTATAGTTACATTAGTTATATGTGATGTTATATCATGTTTATCAAAGTATGGTTTTTACGTCTCAATTTTTCCTCACTTAGATATGGTGTGTATTCAACACTTATAACTTTTTGTGGAGTATATATTGGACATTGATTTATTTTTTAATGATTTTTGATATAATCAAAGTTATTTACAAATCTATATCATGTTATAACATTCATGGGTTCTTAATTTAAAATATTATGATGGTGTTAGGGTGTTTCATCTCAATTTCATTTCTTTGAGACATGTTATATTTATGAAACTAATTTCAATTAAATTGTGTGTATACTACCTATTAGATATGTAATATCATGAATTATCTTCTATTAATGTTATTTAATGTTCAGTTTCAATACCAATATTTCTAGGGGTATTTATTAATGCAACGACCATTAATTATACCAACGCAATTTCCTTCATATAATTGTGTCATATTTAGTAATGTAGTTAATGAACACACACCACATGATAAAACCAGCTACATTTTATTTTAATAATTTGAAAATTAAATTTATGGAATCAAAATGGATATAATAATTTAAATTATTACAATGTGACAAGAAATAGAGAACAAGATAACAAAAATATGAAAATTTAAACTTCTTGATCCACCAGAATAACTGCACTCATGAACAACACTGTAGAAAAGAAGTAGAATTTTAGAAATCCAATATGATTTTTAAAAATTTAAATATATAAAAATGAGATAAATATAATTGAATGAATAATTAATTAAATATAGGTTATTTATAGAAAGTAGGATACCCATATGACCATTACAAATCTAACAGTTAGAATAGTAATATGGTCGTTGGAATAGTAACATGACTGTTGGAATAGTAATTTCACTGTTACAAATAGTGATATAACTATTATAATAGTATCCTCACCTTTGGATGTTTATAATAATACTTAGGTAAATTATAAAATTAAATATGATATATTTATACCATGGTACAAGTAAATAAATGTTTTAAAAACGATAAATTAAGCATTTGTATTTTTGAAAAACATAAATGTATTAATTTCACTTTTATAAAAAATATAATTATTTTAAAGAAATTTTACTTTCATAAAATTTATTTATAAATTAATATTGAGTTTTATTATATTGATAATATAATTTCATGACACCAAAATCTATTTTTCTAGGCGTCTTTGTATTTTTTAATAAAAAAGGGATTTTATTTAAAAATTAAATTTATTAAATTTTGAAAATTAATTTCATAAAAATTATTTAATTTTTGGAATCTTCAAGTGAAAAAAATTCTGAGGTTAATTTTTTATATTTTTCTAAGATAGTTGAATTTTTTGTGAATAGTAAAATACGACAATATGTGGTAAACTGAATTATATGCTAAATACATTAATTTTTGAGTCTTGGTTGATGTAAAAACCCATTAATATGAATTATAAAATCAAAATTTACTTTAAATATTCATAATAATCAATATTATTGATAGGATTGAGACAAAATAATAAACTAATGAATAAAATATTCAAAAACACCCCTCTCAACCACTTATAAATACCACCCCACATAAACCCTTCTCCTCACCACTTTTAAACATTTTATATTTCCAGATTTCTGAATAATTACCTTAACAAACCTCACCCATATGTTTTAGTTCTACTGGTCTCACCAAAATACCAATTATAAGTTTCTTAAGAAGTATTTCAAGAAGGCGACCTTTAAGAGGTAATATTCTCAATTTTCCTCTTTTAAATTTATATCTTATTATTCCCTCTCCTTACCTACCTCATAAAACATTAATTAATAAATCCATTATTATAAATATTCTATAATGTTATTGAGTTAATTTAATATTCATCTTTTTCTAACCCTTATTTTGTTTCTTAAACGAAAGCCTTGTTTATAATATGGTTGGTTTACTGCCACCATGAACAACACACTTCATTTTTCGACACCGCCTTCATGGATGGTTATAAAAATATTATTATGGATAAATATAATGATAATAAGTATAATATAAATTATTTTATGTTTTTTAATGTTTTAATAATCATTTAATTAAATAAAATGAATCTAGTTTGTGGCGGTCGGTAAAACTGCCAAAATGAATTAAACACGTAATGTTAAAGTTTTTACTAAGTGAATAGTACCTATGTCGTAACACAAAAGTTTATTTGGGACTATTTAAATTTATGTAAGTACATGAATATTATTTCAGTTCACTTATATATTAATAGTTTCATCTTAAATGAACATTAATAATTATATAAAAGTGATCTAGTCTTGGAACAATGAAACAAATGCCCCTAGAATAGTGAAAATGTTCATTATATCTCACTGAAATGATTATAAATAAACATAATAAAATTATAATAAATAATATATATATATAATGTTCTGAATTAAATAATTAATGAATCTAATTTTATTTTCTAGGATGTTAAGTGAAATTTGAGAAAGGATGTGTACATAAAGTAAGAGACCTATCTAAACCACCCTTTTTCTTTAGGTTATGACATATCTCTATCTAAATCACTTTATCTCCGTCATTAATGTTATAGAATTATTCTTAATTCATTTTATATGTTTATTACGTATATACCAAGTTTTTTATCCCTTACATTGTTGGGATAATACATTCTATAAGTTATTTTCTCAAATATAACCCATTTCTTTCCATGGGTAATTTTTATGTTTATGCCTTAAGATCGACTTCCTTTTATGAAAAACATAAGCATATACATGTTATTATGGGTTCAAAAAAATATTAATCCAATGCATTGGGTAATTTTTTTGTCTCATGAGATGTAATGTATTGGATTAGGTAACAAACCTAATCCATGATGGGACTCTATCCACCATGTGATATTGTCTTGGGGGTTAGCCTTAACTTACACTTATGTCATGTTTTATGATTCTACCACTTCCTCATGTTACCATGATCTTATGATACCATTTTCTTCATATTAAGATTCCTTGTGATTAATCTTGATCATTATCTTTTATGACATCATGTTGTGTTGTTTGACTCACATGTTAATCCTCCTTATAATATTTATTCCCTTACTGGACTTTATAGATCACTCTTTCCTTGTATATATTACCCAGGTTATCCAATATATTTTTAGGAACTCAAAGTGATTTAGGATCTCATTATGGATATTAAAATAACTAAGTTTTATTTTTGTTTCACTTTGTTGTTTTATGTACCTATTCTTCCAAAGACACTATGCATTTTGATCTTTGGTTGTGTTTAATGGATATTTATGTAAAAACTCATATAATAATAGGTGTAAAAGGATCAAGTTTCTATAGTTGGTATCAACGGATGGTTTAGTTTTTTTGGATTATTACTAGAATACATTAGTTAAAATCTTTGGGATAAGCCTAAGTATAAGAGAATATCCTGAAATTTTGGTTAATTATAGAGAGATTGGTTTCCAAGAAATTATATCCCTATCTAGATACTACAAGTGGATGTCGATCTGCCACAGTTGTACCTAGTGGTAATAACCCTGAAAATGGAATATTGTGCATTGAATCAATCATCACCAAGTTTGAAATAAAGATTCATTTCTACACACCTAGTTTTACACTCCTCTAGGATATCCTTTTTAAATTTAACAAAATATTTATAAACTATTATTAAGGACATTAATAGATTTTTCGATTAGAAAACATAATATAAATAATAACATGGATAATCATATTTAAACTTAGAGAATCATAAGTTGGATAGAATTTTCATTTATAATTTCTTCCTTATATGTTCATAGTTTCCCTTTTTATATGTTTTTTAGTATAACTATTAACATCTCTAAGTTTCTTTTGGGTATCTTAAATGACTATAAACAGAATTGAATAGTAAAAGGTGTGATCCTGAGATAAAAATTTCTTATTTTTTTATAGTTATACACATTCATTCATATCATGAAAATTTAGTAGAACTATTCAAACACCACCACAAAATGTGGAGGTTGATTTATCTATAATAATAGAAAATGGGGAAATTATTGTGTCCCAAGTATATATCTCATCTCTGGTCAATGTTTGTGGATTTAACCTCCTATAAAATATTTTTCTAATTCCCTTAGGTTATTTTGATTTTATATTAGGCATGGATTGGCTATCCTTATATACAAAAAAAATCGATTGTCATGAGAGGTAGGTATATAACAACCGTTCTCTTTCTTTCATATTTAGACATGATTTATTATATAAACTTGCACTTAATACTACCCAAACGATCGATAGGTCTAGTGTATTTAGGGATTAGGAACATTAAATTACAACAGAAGACATAAAATACAACATCTTTATTGAAACCTTCTTTAACATGACCACAACATTCCTTCGTACTTATCATTTCATGGGATAACCTAAGGACATGCATAAGAAAAGGATGAGCTATAAGCCCAGTAAGGGAGTAAATAAGGCATAACATGGAGAAGAAAATACATGTTATCCAATATACATATAAATGGAGCATAATAGAAACATCAACATAATGGAATGATATATCATGATTAAAATAACATGGAAATGTGGCAACAACTTAAAACACTACAACATTAACATAAAGGAATCAGGTAACCCCTTGTCCCAACATGATAGAAAAAAAACTGGGACACTCTGAAAAAGTTGTACGAGGAAAAATCAATCCACAACAAAATTTTCTTGAATATAAAATTATACACTCTTTTAATGGAAGAGTCATCATCGGTGATTGACTGCATCAATACCCTCAATATCCTTTTTTCTCATCTTATAGCGTTGGTCTATAAATTTGTGGATACTGAACATGCGGATATTTTGCTGCAATGTTTTCCAAATTTGTATAATCAACTTATCATCAACCTCACCAATAATATCCTAATGGATATGTTGCCCTTAAATGATGTTGTAGCTGTGGTTCCTGAAAAATAAAGTCAGTGCAAGAATAAGGAAGACATGAAGAAAACTTTACACTAAGTGGAATCTCTGTTAATGGAATGAGAAAGAATGCTAGAGCATGGTTCCTGTGGGAGCCAGAATCATGGAAGGTCCAAATCAAAGAGAAAGAAGAAAAACATAAAATGTTACAATTTTGGTAAGATAAATCATGGCATCTAATACAATTGGAATAAGAAGGGTGGTGAGAAGAACTCCCAAAGAAATGTGGCGAGTACATCTGGAAATGGAGACGTACTAGTCAGTGACATGACAATGACTATTAATGGAAGATAACATCTCAATGATGCATGGATTATGGAATCAAGAGAAACATGGAACATGACATCTTTATAGGAATGGTTTGAACAATATGAAACTATCTTGGAAGGACATTTGTGCATGGGGAATATCATACATTGAAGATTGTTTGAGTCAAAACCATCAAACTGAATTTGCATGATAACATAGTTTGAACTATCCAAAATGTATTCCATGTGGAGGGTCATAAGAAGAACATTTTTCCTTGGGATAAATTTATGATATCAAATGAAAGACTCAAATTGAGAAAGGGATGATGAATATTTTTAAGGGAGTGCTTATTGTGATGAAGGAAGAGAAGATTTCAAATAACCTGTACATGATTATGGGTGAAATGTACAAGGAATAACAGATAATTATCTCATCAACTACATCGATAGAAGAGTTTATGACATTATGGAATTAGAAGCTTGGCCATATGTTCTAACGAGGAATGAATATTCTTTCAGAGCAGAAGTTTTTTCTTGGGCTTACGGAGGTATCCTTACCATTTTTAAGAATTTTTTTTGATTAAGCAACACAGGTTGAAGTTTGGAACATCAACGATGAGGATCTAGGAGATCATGGAATTGATTTATTCCAACATTTTTCAAGCACTAGTTGTCTCCCTAGGAGGAGCAAGGTACTTTATATCTTTCATTGATGACTATTCCAGGAGACGTTGGGTGTTTCCAATCAAGAGGAAATCAATATTAAAAAGTGTTATCAGAGCCATGGCACAACCCAGGTGTGATTTAGGGTGGAGTATTCCCCAAACTAGTTTGAAAACGATAGCGGTTTCTCATTTGAAGCATGTGAATCCATGGTTCCTTGTTCCAAAAGTCTTTCGGAGAAATGGTGGTCAGGTGGTGAGTCCTGGTGATGAGAAAACAGTGGTGCAAGATAGTTGGATCCGATGCAGTATCATTAAAGGGGAGGCCGAATCATGTCGTCTTTGGTTTTAGGGGAGTATGTATGATTGAAAACCCAATCCCACATCAGTTTCCACAAAATATGGTGCTCACATATATGCTTGGATGTCAAATTGCTCCTATCACCCATAATTTTTAGGGTGGAACCCAAGAAGGGACTATGTGTTGGGACTAGGAGACCTAGGGATGAATGAAATTAATCCTGACACATATTATTATAGGAGGTAAAAGTGTTTAATTATATAACATGGTGGAAGACATCTGGTGGAGTGGATTATCAAGGAATTGAAGGACCTTACCGGAAGACAGTGGCGGTACCAAAGGTTTTTCTGGGATATCGAATGTCTGATTGAATAGAATGAGTTAGGAGGTGTGTTCTGTTGTTGGTGACACTCATATATTAATTAAAGAATGATGGGGTCTATTAGTTTAGGTGGCCTATCAGAAATTTGAAATAATTTTACTCGAAAATGGTGGCAGTATCAATGGTTTTGTTGGAATATCAAAAGTTATCTTGTCTATAGGTGTCATGTGGAACATTCCATTAATTTGGTGAAATTTGGATCTTGGTGAAAGGCTACTAAAATTCAAGAAGGAAATAGAACTAGAATAGAAAAACAGTAAGTAATCAGGGATTATTTCAGAAATTAATGTCATGTGAAAAATGACTCGGGTTCTCAGAAGTAGATATTAGACGAAGTCGTCAGTTGTAAAGTTAATGGAAGATGTTCCACTGTTCTGCATGGAAATGCATATGGTGAAGGGATTTTTCAGTTTTCATCTCTATGATAATGAACTTTTAAAGGATTGATAGAGAAATGGAAAGACCTTTTGTGATGAAGGTGAGCTTCCAATGAGTCAAAAATAGGCTAGAAGCAAAGGTAGAAAAGAACCATGTTGCCAGGGTTGAACTAAAGGAAGTATCATTGGGAGTTATTCATCCAAATGACATCAGAATTTTTGAAAGCTATGGTTACCAGATGAAGGTCGATTTCAATGGTCTCACTAGAGTTTGGTGTACCAAAAAATCTCTTGGGTGGAGCATAAACTCGGTAGAAGAGTCTTAAAAAATGAATGGAATACCAATAGAGTGAGACCATGGATATTGTTCATAACGCAGCTTGTTTTTGGGAATTTTAACAAAATTGGAGGATGACACCTTGTTATTTATTTCATTGGATAAATTTTCCATTGAGTCATTCAGATGAGTTTCACAATGATTTTGGAATTTTCAGATCATGGTTCTAGAAGACTGAGGAAAAACTACTTCAGTGGGAGCCTAGAAGATTGAGACAACATGGTGTAGAGAACCATGTAGGTACTTCAGAAGAATAGTGAATGGAATCTAGAAATGTTTCGACATTGGTTAGAGAATGATAATATATTCGTGTGGGATATTTTTGGACACAACCTAAAAATATGATTCTCAATACATAATTGATTTTTGTCCAAGCAATTTATTGGAGAGAGAGAAAGTCATTAATGGAGTGATTTATCTCAAAATTAATAGAGGAGTTTCTCCCAAAATTAATGGAGAGTTAATTCTCAATATTAATGGATGAAAATTTTAATATTGACTACATTAATTGGATATATGGACTTGGGGTCTATATAAATAGATGTGGTGACATTGGTTGAGTACAATTGATGAGTGGAAGACAAGGTCTGACGAAGGCAGAGGTGGATCCTCTTTCGGGGTAGGCATGTTGGGTGCACACAAAGCCAAAGGCACTAGAGTGAAAGGTGGAGGTCAAGACCAACAATGTCAGATACTATAAGGAGGGATCTAGAAGAGGGGATAATCAAAATATGTTGGTGGCATATCTTTGGGTGATCTAGGTGGAATTCCAAATGATGTAAATTCTTGTAAACTTAGCGTTTCTTCTCAATGAATGAAAGTGATGTCGTCGGTCTTCCGCAGATGTAGGGAGAAAGTCTGAACCATGTAATCACATTGGGAATTGTTTTTAAATTTGAACTTACATGTGTGTTTTCTTGTTGTGATCACTTGTTCATTTTTATGAATGGAATCCTTAGGAAGACCAGAACCAGATGTAAGAATGACTTGGTGTGGTGGTTGGGGTGTGTGGACTTCCCGATTCTAGACACCAATGTCATGGGGGGTCTTCCAAAGCAAGTTCAATGTCGTCTTCTTCTCGGTCGGGAGTTCTCCATCATTGAGTGCTCTCGGTCGGGACTCCTTCCAGCCCTGTGGCATCTTCGGCTCACTTCTAGAGGGTGTCTTTCACTAGGCAGCTGGCTCTCTTCGGGCGATGACGATGGTGGTGAGGTAATGGCATAGGAGTTCTGCTTATCTTGATGGTTCTCGGCTCTTTCATGGCTGGGTATCAGCTTATCACTCTAAATTATGATCTTAGAAGCAAGACCAGGACAAATATTCCCCGGGAAGCTTGATTTTGAGTGGAATCAAGCAAGAACAGCTTCAGTTGGTGGGTTTATTCTATTATTTCATGGTTTCTTGGCGTCGCGGCGATGGTGTGACCCTTCCCTTGGTCCCTATTGGTTTTCCCCTCCCCTGCTTCAAATCCATCATAATTCGGCCTCTGGTGGGTCTTCCTGGTTCTTCAGCTTAGATCTAAGGGTGCAATTTCAGAGGTGGAGTGTGGGATCGTTGTGGAAGGTCTCCAGTGATGTCTGGCGTCTTGGTTTCTGTCAACATCGGTGAGTTTCTTTATGAAGTTGTGCAATGATGGGACACGATATCTCAGAGTTGGGTGGTTTTTGGGTTCGCGATTCAATCTACTTTGTGTTGCGGTGGTGGCATGGACAAGATGCAACGTGATCCTCATGACATTGTTTTTGTGATGATGATCATGTGGTGATCTGTTCTGCTATTCATGGATGTGAGGTAGTTCGTGTTTTGGTTTTGGGTGGTCTGCATTTTTTGGATTTGGATCTGCTATTTGAGATGGATCTGCGTATTTTGAGTGAATTTTTGGTTAATGGATTGAGTGTTGGCGATCTTGTGGTTTCTACTGATCTGTTGGTATGTTATGTTCATGTTGCCGGTTCAAATCTATCCACCCTTTCTGGTTCTCTCACTTCATGTGGCCTTGTCATCTCGAAATCCGGTGTGGGCGCGTCTGTGGTTTTCTTCTGAGTGGATCCATGCCCAGAGAGTTGTTTTTGGTTTAGGGAGGCCCGGATTCCCTCATCGGTGATGTTCTCTTGGTGTTGTGTTGGGTCATCCTGTCCTAGGTGACGATGACTCGGCTCTGCATTACATGGATCACATTTCGGTTGCTTATGCGGCTACGGTGGTGGTGAGAATCACTCGGAGTGCGGTAGATCTGTCCGGGATGTCTTCATTTAAGGGGAAAATGACTTGTGTGATAGTTTTTGGTGATTTTTTGTGATAGATATTACTTTGTTGTTCTGCGGTGCACTGTTTGAGGGTCTTGAAACCAGTTCTTCTATAAGGGGCTGCTTCATATGGGGTTCAGAGCTGCGGTTTTTCACCTAGTCATCACTATCCGGATTTGGAATTTTGAGAGGGTATGGCATTTCCATCGGTACCAGGCATGTTCATTCATGCATGGGATAGCTAGACGAGCAGTGGTGAGAAGGTGGAAGCCAGTCTTATTGTTTTTTATGATGGGTCGAGGCTCTTCCTTGTAGTCTTGAATGTGTTGTTTTGTCCTTGAATTTTGGATCATGGAGGCATGATTGTTTTAAGTCTTTGATGTAAATTTGGGTTCCCCCTCAGCCCTTAAAAGGGGGTTTATCCTAAAAAAAATTAATTTTTCAGTCAGTAACATAATATTAAACATTACCCAATGCATTTGAGCTCTATCAGGCACACCCTTCCTGACATTATAATCTCATGCATAATTTTTTCACATAGATCATATAACATGGATTCATTCAACATCATCATTTATTCCATGATAAAGGAATGTTGAATAAATATATGAAAGTATAAAGTCAATAAGTATATGTTCATAAAGTTGAATAACCATGATAGAGAAATGGGTATGGTATTCACTACATGTTGATTTTGGCATGGAAAATCACTGTACAATTTTAACAGCATAATGACATCTCATGGGGATTAATAAAATGGGTTGATGAGAGTGAAATGGGTATCTCATAATTTAGACATGAAATGGGAAGTAAGGGGATCATGGATTATAATATCCCAAAATATGAAATGGAGTTTGAGATGCATAATATAAGGGAAATTTTTGAATTGAAATTAAGACAGAGAAATCCCTTACGGAATTTCAGTACGGTAATAGGTGTACAAGTAAGAGATTAATGAGAGTGAAAGGGGAATCTAATCATTAAAACATAATAAGGGAAGTATGGGGGAGGTTTGAAAACATATCCCATTATTTTTAACTGCAACATAAAAGGTTATAACAATATAAGGAAACTTGGACAAAAATAAAAAAGGAAGGAAACCCTTAATTTAATGTATGACTTAAAAATCATGAAGAGGGGATTATTGAGAGCTTGGGGTACCTTGGAAGGATTCTAGGGAGGGGAGAATAGAGTAGGGACATGGTCCAAGGATTTTTAGTGAAGATAAGTGGGATATTGTCTGAGTTTATATAGGAAATGAGAGGGGAATTATTTAATATTTCAAAAACTTAGGTTTTGGAATCTATGTAATTAAATATTCAAAACCATAAACCTTCTCATGGTTTTTGCCCATGATTTTTTCCAAAGAGGAGTGGAAATTTTTTTTATAAATCTATAGGTAGAATATATTAAAATATTGTCCTTAATTAAGTGTATTTGAGTCACATTATTATATAAATAATCTTTAAGATATGAAAATATTATCCTTGATTATGTGAAGGCGATTTACATTAATAAAGAAATAATCTTAAAATCATAAAATATGTTATACATTTTGGAGGATTCACTAAGGCATTATAAAATAAGTCAAATAAATCTAAAATCACACTATTTTAAATTTAAAACATATATTTGTTCGAATATACCTTTTATGGTATTTATTACATCACTATTGGGTCATTATGATGTCATAAAACTCACTATATACTTATATATTATTTAATTTTTACCCAAAAATTCAACTGTCTCATAAAATTATGAAAAATTCACCATTGGATAATTTTGACATCTTGATTCCAAAAATAGTATTCATTTTACCTAAATAAGTTTCTAAATATGTGAATTTCTACTTTTAAAATGAGAATTGATATTTATTAAAAATTAACATTTTTTTAACCAAAACAGTTTTTAAACCTTAATAAAAAATTACATTTGACTACATGAAAATTATATACTCATTTTTTTAATATAATTAATTTTATAATAATATTTTAGTAAAATATTAATTATTTCAAAAACTCATTAATTATTTAAAATAAATTATTTAAAGATGCACATTCTGTTTTATCATATAAAAATATAACTCTTATAAAACTGATTAAAAAATCATTTATAGATAATGAAATAATATAATAATCATTTATAATAATTGTTTTTATAATTTTATTAATAAAAACACTAATTAATATAAAAATGAATATATTTCTCAAAAGTACCATTTTTACCTGAAAAATCAATTTATCAAATTCATCTTCTTTTAAGAAAGACTACTCCCATAAAGAAATTGATGTAATAAAACATTTATTTATAGAAAGGTATTACATGATAAGTAAATAATAACTTGTTACATAACCCCTAATAACACCCGCATAAAACCTAAGGGTAAGGTGTGTGATATTGACAGTCTCTTGGAGAGGCTCAGATAGCATCGCCCAGATGGTAATCTCTATTAACCTGAACTTCTCCCATAGGTAATTTTGTTCATGATTAACGTGCTGGAGCTCATATTGGGATTGGTCAGGAGTGAATACTGGTGATACTCCCACCTTCTCGAGCTCTGACAAATGAGATTCATACAACCTGAGTCTACTGGATGAGGGCATCACCTACTTTTTCTTTGTCAAAAGGATTTGTTAAAACCGTATATTTATATTAGTTGATTGATCACTATTCATAAGACATCTTATCAATGTTAATGATACTAAATATTCATTTAAATAAAATTGGATTATGGTAGAGACGCTCCACTTCATGCATGCGAAGCTTGCATGAGAGTCCATTTAAGCACGCTCCTTGTGGGAGAATCAGATGTCTCAAATATATAAGAACGATTTTGATTATGGTTCACCAAGGGGGATGGAGTTATGGGGCTTGATGTTTACAAAATTCTGACTCTCCTCCCTCTCTCACGATGGATTTTCGGGTAGATAGAATCCTCTTCTGGCACCACAATTGGGTGGGTGAAGTACTGGGCTACCCAGGATGTTTGACCGCCACAATCTTTTTCGGGGAGGCAAGTTTGTATCCCTTATTCTATAGGTCAGTCATGGACACCTCTCAGCAAGAAGTATTTGACTCTTTGGTTATTATATCTAAGTAGGATAGATGATTATATACACCTTTCATGTCAGGGAGGTTCAAGACTAAATATTTTCGTAGGATGAACGTCCTACAGGGGAAAATGGTAGGTGGAATAGTATGTTCTCGTGTAACAAGATTCTGACGAAACTCAATTTCCTTTTCTGTAGGATACATAATAAAGTTATCCCCTTCGATGACCATATTAAATGGATTGGAATCAGTCATGCATCCTGTTTCCAATGCTAGGGGAACAAAAGTCCAGAGAGCATTAATCACATCTTTTTTTAAGGAGAATGAGCTCGGCAAATAAGGAGGTTCTTTGGAGTCCCCACAGAATTACATGTACAAGGAGTAATGTTGAGTTTTTTATGGAGTGCTGGTTTTGAGAGGAAATTGTGTCAATGGAGGAGTCCAAGGTGCGATCCTCCATCTTCAACATGGTATGCTGGTGCTTATGGCAATCCAAAAACCGGGCTAGATATGAGGGGAGAAGCTCCGCGGGTCGATCTGTGGTGTCAAGTACCCGTTGCATGTTGATCAACATGATTGGAATCGTGGGCATCAAGAGAGAGATTTCAGCCCTGTGTGTGTTGTCAGATCCACTAAGGAGGGCCACCCGGAATGGTGAGGAGGAGTAGGGAATGCAGATCCATTAGATTCCCCCTAGCGATGGGCTCAAGCTTAATTCGGATGTCTCCTGTGTCTTAGGTGACATGCGAGGAGGAGGCGTTATTTGGGACTCCAAAGGGAGTCTTGTTTTGGCCTTCTCAGCACACTATGGCAGTGGATCGTCAATATAGGCGGAAGTGATGGCAGTTCTTATTGGCCTTTCTTTATGTATCCTCAGGGGAATTTCCATTACCCACATGGAAACAGACTCTATGATTATTCATAATGCTCTTCACAGTAGAGGCACCATACCCTGGTAAATCACTAATACAATTAGACTATGTAACTCACTTGTCAACAACAAAGTTGGTATTTCACACACGTGACGAGAGGGGAACAAAGTGGCGGACTATATGGAATTTATAGCGGTCCCTGGTACGCAGGTGATGTGTCTTACTAATGTGTCCAGTATGAAACCAGAGGGGGTGAACCTAATATGGGGAGATGCCCTTGGGCTCCATTATTTCCGGCCCCTATAATACGGGGTTTTTGTTTGTTTGGTCCTTCAAGGGCCCCATCTTTCCCATTTTCACAAATAAAAATTATAAAGTTGGATGGATATAACAATTTATTAAAAAAATTTCAGGTGATTTCTAAATCCATGAGACATTTAATTAAAAAAATGGAATTTTATTCACAAATGATCGAGTCGTTACAACCTTCCCCCCTTAATAAGTTTTTCCCTTAAAATTTCATTTTCCCAAACTAAAACAGATGAGGGTAACTCTTCCATATCACTTACTCTAGTTGCCACATCACTTCTTAAAACTTTTGGTTTCTCCATAACACTTTAAGAGGGGCATTGTCATATTTCATAGAACTTTATATCTAAGAGCTAAGATCTTCACAAGATTCTCATCATAGGATAGGTCAATATCCAATGGTACCACCTCTGGATTGATTACATGTGATGGGTTAGGTATGTAAATTATTAAGAGTGATACATGGAATACATCATGTACTTGAGATAGGTTATGTGGTAGTGCTAGTTGATAGGCCACTACTCAGATGTGATCAAGGATCTCAAAAGGTTTGATGTACCTTGGACTAAGCCTTCCCTTCTTCCCAAATCTCATCACTCTATTTCATGGAGATATGTGGAGTAAAACCATATTTCCAACATCGAACTCTAGGTCTCATTGATGGTTTCTAGCATAGCTCTTTTGTCGACTCTAGGAATCTTTGATGTGATGTTGGATGGTCTTGACCTTCTCCTCCATTTCTTTAACCATTTTTGGAAGTAAAAGTTTTTTATCCCCAACTTCATCCCAACATGTCTATGTTATACACCTCTTCCCATAAAGGGCTTCCTAAGGATCCATTTTGGATTATTGAGTGGAAACTATTGTTGTAAGATAACTCAACCAGAGAAATATATTGATCCCATCATCCTTTTAACTCCATTTATTATTCTCTCAACATGTACTCTAGTGTTTGGATAGTCCACTCAGATTGTCCATCAGTTTGAGGATGATAAGACATATTGAAGTTCAGCTCAGTATTCAGAGCCTGTTGGAGACTCTTCCAGACAATAGGGGTGAATCTTGGATCTCAATCAGATACAATCGATAGTGGTACACCATGCAGCCTTACCACTTATCTGATTTATATATGTGATGGTTGATCTAATGAAAATCCTCTCGAATTGCAATGAAGTGTGCAGTGTTTGTAAGATTATTCCCCACAACCCAGATAGCATTGTTTCCTTTGGATGTATTTGGAAGTCTGTTGACAAATTCCATGGTGATGTTCTCCTATTTCCATGTTAGTATAGGTAATGGTTGCATCATCCCCTTAGAATTATACCTCTCATCCTTCACTTACTGACGTACCAGGAACATTGATGTATATTTGGTGATCTCCTTCTTCATGTTATCACACCAATATTGCTCTTGGAGATCCTGATACATCATTCTGTTTCCTGGGTGAATGAGAAATTTGAACGATGTACATCATCAAAAAGTTCTTTCTTTAACTCTAGATTTTATGGAACAAATATTCTTAACCCAAATCTCACAATTCCTTCTTCATTAACATTGAACTCTTAGGATTTCCCTTTTTTGGTATCTTCCATTTTGTTCTAAATTCCAACATCATCTTTTTTAGCATCATTTAACCTTTACAAAAGAGATGGTTGAGAATTAATTTGTAAAAGGATTGATGATGTTCCCTTCTTTATGATTCTCATGTCCATCTTCACCAAATCTAAGAAGATTTGATCCTTTTCAATTCTCATCAATGATAGAATCATTGGCTCCTTTCTACATAGATCATCCACCACCTTATTTGCTTTTCCAGGGTATTAATGGATTGATCAGTCGTAATCCTTTATGATCTCTAACCATCTTCGTTTGTGCATGTTAAAATCTTTCTATGTGAATATATATTTGAGAATCTTGTGATCTATATATATTTCACACTTTTCCACAAGGAGATAATGATGTAGTATTTTCAATTCAAAGATCACAACTTCCAACTCTAGATCATGTGTCAGGTAGTTTTTATCATGAATTTTCTACTGCCTTAAGGCATAGGTGATAACTTTGTCATTTTTCATCAACACACAGCTCATGCCCTTCGTCAAACCATCGTTGAAGATTACAAAAAGCTCCCCACTTCTGGGTAGTGTGAGAAAAGGGGCAGTAATAATCCTTTTCTTCAAATACATGAATATTTCTTTACATTCATCATTATAATAAAACTTGACCCCCTTATGAGTTATCTTGGTAAGAGGTTTTGAAAATCGTGATAAATTTCACACTAATCAGTGATAATATCCAGCTAACACTTGGAATATATGGATATCTATATTAGATGTTGTCCTTATCCATCCTCAAATTGATTTTTTTAGAAGGATCCATAGATATCCCATTTCTTGTGATGATATGCCCTAATAATTAGAATTCCTTTAACCAAAACTCACACTTATTGTACTTTTCATAGAGATTATCTTTTTGTAAGGTCTCTAGCATAGTTCTTATATGCTCCTCATGATCCTCCTTGGTTTTGGAGTATATTAGAATATCATATATAAAGACTATATTAAATTTTCAAGGTAATATATAAAGACTCTATTCATCAGGTCCATAAATATTTCTAGATCATTAGTGAGTTTGAAAGAAGTTACTATGAATTCATGTTCCTCATACCTTGTACAAAAAGTAGTCTTGGGGATATCCTCATTATTCACCCTTACATGGTAATATCTCAATCACATATCCACCTTGGTGATGTATTTTTATCCACATAGCTGATCGAACAAGTCATCAATTCGTGGAAAAGGATACTTGTAATTTATCTTGATTTTCTTGATCTCATGATAATAAATGCAAAGGCGCATTGACATGTCCTTCTTCTTAACGAAGATGACTAATGAACCTTGTGGTGAAGCACTTAGGCATATAATCCCATTTATCCATAATCTACTATAGTTTTTTCTTTATCTCCTCAAGATCCATAATATAAATCATATATGGAGTCTTGGATATTCACAATGGCCCAGGTATAAGATCAATCAAGAATTAAACATCTCTTCTAGGAAGAAGATTATGAAATTCCTTAGGAAGCACATCAGAAAATTCCTTCACAATAGGTGTGTATTCAAGGATGGTTCCTTCATTAGACTCAATCATCTGAGAAAGATACACATTCTCTTAGGGAAATAATATCCATTATTGAGATGATGGTGTTAAAGAAGATTCACCCAACTCCTTTCACTTGTATAGAATCAGGGGTTGATTCACCATATGGAGAGTGATTTCCCTCTCATGACATTTTTTGTTAACTCTATATAGGGAAAGCCAGTCCATGCCAGTAATTTCATTAAATTCCACCAAGGGAAGTATGATGAGGTTCATTGAGAAGTTAAATCCATAAATTGTGACAGGGAAGGATTTATATTCATGGGATACAATAATTTTACTATTTTTCATTTTAACTGACATTTCTACTTCCATTCATTGTGGAGATATTTGGATTGTTCTACTAAATGTTTTGGATATAAAAGAATGAATAGAACCAAAATCTAAAAGTATGTTTTCTATTCTTGATTGAATAACTGGTGTACCTATCACCACTTCATTGTTGGGATTCTCTTCAGTGGGAGTGATGGAAAAATCTCACCCTTTATGCCTTAGAGGTTTTTGGTTACCTTTGAAAACCCTTTTCTTAGAGTACTGGTTTGAAAAGTTCCCTGGTTCTTTGCAGTTCTAGCAATGAACAATGCATTGAGGATCGAATGGAGAATTCCTTTACTCTATCATAGTAGATGGATTTTGTTGTCGGCAATCACTAGCTTGGTTCCCTTCCTTCCCACACCTAAAGCATTTCCTCATACCCTTTAGGAAATTCATGGGGTGCTTCTTTACACACCTATGGAAAGTGGTATGCTATAATTTCATAGCACCATTGGATTTATCCATTGGACTGCTAGAATTAATGTTCACCCTCCACTTCTTATCACCATGATACCCTTGAGATTTGTTGATCTCAATCTCAACATTGATGGAAAATTGGACAATCTCCTCATAGCCGTCAAAGTCGCGGATCACTAGGGCTTTCTATAGGATAGGTTTCATCCCACCAAAGAAGTATTCAACCTTTCATTCAAGGGTAACAACAAAACCAAAGGCGTATCGAGCAAGTCTGGTGAATTTTTCCTTATACGCCCTAGATGATTCATCATCCTTTCGCTTGAGTTAAAAAATAATCTTGTTCCATCTGAAGACAAAGGTTGTGGGGAAAATATTTATTGAAAAACATTTTCTAGAAATACTTCTATCCCATCAACTAAATCTCTTCCTTCAGCTTCATATTTTTGATCAATGCCCACCATTGATCATATTCACCACCCATATGACAAGGATACAAAATAAACTTTTATTTTTTAGAACATTGATGGATGGAGAAGATCTTATCAATAGATTTAATCCATTTTTTGACAATTGATGGATTGAATGATCCGTTGAAAGTAAGAGGAATTTTTATCATGAATATCTCAATTGAAACTTGTTCTTTTTTAGGGGGGTTGTAAGTTCATCTTGAACCATGTTTCTATTCAAAACATGAGTTAACTGAGAGAGTATCATGAAAAATTTTGCAATTCCTTCTCCCATTAGATTGGGCATCTAATTAGAATATTCATCACATTGTTCTTCGTATTGATTGTAAGCTTGATTCCTCCTATTACCATCCATTGTCTAGAATAAAAGGAAAATTAAGGGTAAGTATTTTAAACTATTAAACACATTAAGGGGAATCTAATTAAAAAATGGATAACTTATAAATTACATTTATTTCATAACTTATGAATTTATAGGCTCCAATCTATGTTATCAATGATCTATTTCATGACGTATATTCTTATGAGATTTTTTATTTCTCCCTTAATAATGGTTAATACTGGGATTATGAATTTAACAAAGAATATCCCCCAGGAGTGTCTAAACAATATTACAACAAGGCCCATTATCATGCACAAGTTATCGTTCTATTCTAGCTCAAAGTGGTGAATTTAGGTTTTACCCATAGATACATATGTTCCAAATCCACCTCTACTTATTTGTATCCACAGTGAAATGTATTTGATTGATAAACCACTTACTATATACTCAATGGAATTTAGGGACTATTTTCTTATACTTATTCATATACCTAAGGCTTCCACTAGGGTTTTCTAATCCTAATCCTGAAAATAACTAAACCTCCCTTTGATACCAACTATAACAACCTTACTCTTTATTTCTTATTTAGACATGATTTATTATATAAAAATTCACCTAATAAAACCTAAAAGATTGAGAGGTCTAATGTATTTGGGTCTTAGGAAGATTACATGACAACTTAAGACATAAAATACAAAATATTTATGGAAAACTTGTTTTACATAACCACAACATTCCTTCATACTTAACATTTCATCGGATAACCTGAGGACATACATAAGAAAAGGGTGAGCTATAAAGCCCAGTAAGGGAGAAAATAAGGTCTCACATGAAGAATATAATACATATTAGGAAATAGATATATCAATGGATCATAAGAGAAAAAAGAATATAAAGGCATGATATAACATGATCATTATAACATGGAAATGTGGCAATAACAAAAAACACTACATCATTAACATGAAAGAATTAGGTAAACCCATGCCCCAACATGATGGAAAAAAGTCCTATAAAATAATAAGGTAAACTTCTATCCCAAAATTACTCATAGTGATACTAAACATTACCCAATGTATTAGAGTGCTATCAGGGTGCACCCTTCATGAACATTTTAATCTCATGCTTAAGTGTGCCACATAGATCATATTAACCGGATTCACTCAACATCATCATTTATTCCATGATAAAGGAATGTGTAATACATATATGAAAGTATAAAATCAATAATTATATGTTCATAAAGGTGAATACCCTTGATAGAGAAATGGGCATGGTATTCACTACACGATGATTTTGGCATGGAAAATCACGCTACAATTTCTGCAGTATAACCGCATCGCATGGGAATTCATAAAATAGGTTGATGAGGGTGAAAGGAATATATAATCATTTACACATGAAATGGGAAGTAAGGTGATCATGTATCATAATATCCCAAAATATGAAATGTAATTTGAGATGCATAATATAAGATAAATTCTTGAATGGAAATGGTGAGAGACAAACCCCTTACAGAATTTCGGCATGGTAATGGGTGTACATGGGTGGGATTAATGAGAGTAAAAGGGGTAAATCATCATTATAAAATAATAAGGGAAGTATGGGGAAGGTGAGGAAAGATACCCCGTAATTTTTAATTGAAAAATAAAATGGTATAAGAATATAAGGAAACATATAAAAAAATGTAAAAGGAAGGAAACCCTTGAGTTTGTGACTTCAAAAGCTTGAAGAGGGGATTATTGAGAGCTTTGGGTTCCTTTGGAGGGTTATAGGTAGGGTAGGATTGAGTCAAAGGATTTAGAATGAAGATAAGTGGGATCTTGTGTGGGTTTATATAGAAAATGAGAGGGAAATTCTTTAATATTTTAGAAACATAGGTTTTGGAATCTGTATAATTAAATATTCAAAATCACAAACATTCACATGGTTTTTTACCATGGTGTTTCCCAAATTGGAGTGTAAAACATTATTTTATAAGGACATGGTCCTAAAATATTAAAATATTATCCTTGATAATGTGGAGGAGAGTCACATTATTAAATAAATGAACTTAAAATCAAAAAATATGTAATCCATTTTGGAGGATTCACTAACGCATTATAAAATAACTCAAATAAATATAAAAACATAATATTTTAAATTTAAGACATATATTTGGTATAATATCCCTTTTATGGTATTTATTACATCACGATGGGTTCATTATGATGTCATAAAACGCACTATATACTTATAAATTATTTAATTTTTACCCAAAAATTTGACTATCTCAGAAAATTATGATAAATTCATCATTTCATAATTTCAACCTCCTAATTCCAAAAATAATATTCAAATTATCTAAATAATTTTCTAAATATGCTAATTTTCAATTTTAAAATGAGAACCGATATTTATTAAAAACTGACGGCTTTTGAAAAAAAAACTTTTTAAACCTTAATTAAAAATTACATTTGACTTAATAAAAATTATAAACTCATTTATTATTCATAAAATTAATTTGATAATAATATTTTATTAAAATTTTAATTATTTAAAAAATTCATTAATTCCTTAAAATAAATTCATTAAAAATACACTTTATGTTTTATCGTATAAAAGTATAACTCTTTTCAAACTGATTACCTAATCATTTACAAATAAGGAACTGATATAATTATCATTTATAAGAATTGTTTTTATAATATTGTCAATAAAAACATAGTTTAATATAATAATTCATATATTTCACAAAAGTACCATTTTTACCTGAAAAATAAATTTATCAAATTAATCATTTTTTAAGAAAGACTATTATCATAAAGGAATTAATAGAATAATACATTTATTTATCAAAAGTAATTACAAATTAATTAACTAATACCTTGTTCTTCAAACCCTTATAAAACCCACATAAGACCTAAGGGTAATATGTGCGATGGTGACAAACTCTTGGGGTGGCTCAGATAACATCACTCGGGTGGTAGTATCTTTTAACTGGAACTTCTCCTATGATCAATTCTGTTCAAGATTAACGTGTTGAATCTCGGCTTGGGATTGGTCAAGAGTGAATCCCAGTGACGCTACCTTCTTACTGAGCTCCAACAAATGAGCGTTGTATAGCCTGAGTCTACTAGATGAAGACATGACCTCCTTTTTTTGTGTCGAAAGGATTTCTTAAAAACTTATATTTATATTAATCTTGTGATCACTACTCAAAATCTATATTATCAATGGTAAGGTTACTTAATCCAAACCGTAGGGAAGTAAGGCATGGGGAAAGATCTATACCAACAGTTTGAAGTAAACCGTTGGGATATCCCACTCTATATATTGATTTTCCAACGGTTCAACAAGAACCGTTGGTATAGGTTTACCCAACGGTTTAGAACTGTTGGTAATTCTATAATTTTGATCTTATACCAATGGTTCACATCTGTTGGAATAGTTTTTTTTCCAACGGTTTTAATAAAACCGTTGGGAATTCAATGATTTTGATCTTATACCAACGGTTGTAAACCGTTGGTATAACTTTTTTCCCAACGGTTTCAATGAAACCGTTGGAATATGTTTAAGTATAGTTTTTTACCAACGGTTTATTGAACTGTTGGTATAATTATTTCTCAAACTATATCAATGGTTTACAACCGTTGGTATTCTATATTTCTGGAATTGTTGCACAACAGCCCCTTCAGTAGCCCCTCCAGTGCATACACCTGTATAAAAAACACCCCTAAAAACACTGACAGACTTAAAACAACAAAAAAGAACACCACCTCTTTGATTAGAGACATGGTGAATAATTCCCCATTTAAATATTTATATGACAACAATCATCCAGTATAGTTGAATCAGAGTTTCAATAAATCAAATATTATTTACACCCATTTCAATCTTCATATGACAACCACTTTTATAATATATGGTGAAAAGGTATTTTCATAGGAGTCTCATCACTTGTGACTCCATAAGTGCCACACCGGGCCCCGAATTGAGGATGGGTTGACCGGTACACATCACATATGATCCATGGATCATTGTCCTAAAGTTTAAACACAATCAGAATCTCTTTGATCGGGTTGGCATATGTACGTAAAATATTATCCATTTTGAACAAAAGAGAGGTAGTTTGGGTGGTGCCCACCTCACGGTGACTCTGATTGAGGCAGGGTTGACTCTTAAACATCACATATGACCCATGGATCGTTTTCCTAAAGTGTCAATAGAATCCAAAGGCATTTGGTCTGTTTCCCGTATGTCAGTTGTTGATATCACTTACAATTTAGTCTATTTTGAAGAAAAGAGAGATAGTTTGAGTGGTCCTGGCCACACTATGGCTCAGATTGAGGCTAGGTTGACTCGTACACGTCAAATATGACCCATGTATAGTTTTCCTAAAGTTTCAATAGAATATGAAGGCGTTTGGTTGGTTTGGCGTATGTCAACTATTGTTTTCACTTAAAATTAAGTCCATTTTAAACAAAAGAGAGAAACTTTGAGTGGTGTCGGCCACACCGGGACTTGGATTGAGGTGGAGTTGACTTTTACACATCACATATGATCCATGGATCGTTGTCCTAATGTTTCAACACAATCAGAATCCATCTGATTAGTTTGGCATATGTATGTAAAATATTGTCCATTTTTAACAAAAGACAGACAGTTTGGGTGGTGCCGGCCTCACCGCACCTTGTATTGTGGTGATATTGACTCTTAAACATCACATATGACCCATGGATCGTTTTAATAAAGTGTAAACAGAATACAAAGGCGTTTGGTCAATTTCCCATATGACAGTTGTTGATTTCACTTACAATTTAGTCCATTTTCAACAAAAGAGAGACAGTTTTAGTGGTCTCAGCCACACCACGGCTCGGATTGTGGAGGGGTTGAATCGTACACGTCACATATGACCCATGGATAGTTTTCCTAAAGTTTCAATAGAATCCGTAGGCATTTCATTGGTTTTTCGTATGTTATTTTTTGTTTTCACTTAAAATTAAGTACATTTTAAAAAAAGAGGCACTATCAGTGGTGTCAGCCACACCGGGCCTCAGATTGAGGTGGGGTTGACTCATACACGTCACATATGAGTCATGAATCATTGTACTAAAGATTAAACACAATAAGAATCTATTTTATTGGTTTGGAATATGTACATAAAATATTGTCCATTTGGAACAAAAGAGAGGCAGTTTGGGTGGTCCCGGCTCCACGGTGCCTCGAATTTAGGCAGGGATGACTTGTACACATCAAATATGACCCATGGATCGTTTTCATAAGGTTTCAACAGAATCCGAAGGTGTTTGGTCAGTTTCCCGTATGTCAGTTGTTGATATCACTTACAATTTAGTCCATTTTGAAAAAAAGAGAGACAATTTGAGTGGTCCCGGTCACACCGTGGCTAGGATTGAGGCGGGGTTGACTCGTCCACATCACATATGACCCATGGATCGTTTTCCTAACGTTTCAATAGAATCAGAAGTCGTTTGGTTGGTTTGGCGTATGTCAGTTGTTGTTTTCACTTAAAATTATGTCCATTTTTAACAAAAGAGAGATAGTTTGAGTGGTTCCGAACACAATGTGGCTCAGATTGAGGCGGGATTTACTCGTTCACATCACATATGACCCATGGATCGTTGTACTAAAGTTTCTATAGAATCCTAAGGCGTTTGGTTGGTTTCCCGTATGACAGTTATTGATTTCACTTACAATTTAGTCCATTTTGAACAAAAGGGAGACAATTTCAGTGGTCCCGGTCACACTGTGGCTCAGATTGAGGCAGGGTTGACTCATACACGTCACATATGACACATGAATTGTTTTCCTAATGCTTAAATTGAATCAGAAGACTTTTGGTTGGATTGGCATATGTCAGTTGTTTTCACTTAAAATTATGCCCATTTTAAACAAAAGAGAGACAGTTTGAGTGGTCTCGGCCACACCGCGGCTCGGATTGAGGCGGGGTTGATTCGTAAATGTCACATATGACCCATGGATCGTTTTAATAAAGTTTCAATAGAATATAAAGGCGTTTGGTTTGCTTGGTGTATATCAGTTGTTGTTATCACTTAAAATTAAGTCCATTTTAAACAAAAGAGAGCCACTTTGAGTGGTGTCGGCCACACCGGGCCTCGGATTGAGGCATGTTTGACTCGTACATGTCACATATGAGCCATGTATCGTTTTCCTAATGTTTCAACACAATCAGAATCCATTTGATCTGTTTGGCGTATGTACGTAAAATATTGTCCATTTTTAACATAAGAGGGACAGTTTGGGTGGTATCGGCCGCACCGCACCTCAGATTGAGGTAGGATTTACTCTTACACATCACATATGATCCATGGATCATTGTCCTAATGTGTCAACAGAATTCAAAGGTGTTTGGTCGGTTTCCCGTATGACAGTTGTTAATTTCACTTACAATTTAGTACATTTTCAACAAAAGAGAGACAGTTTGAGTGGTCCCAGCCACACCACAGCTTGGATTCAGTCGGGGTTGACTCATACACGTCACATATGACCCATGGATCGTTTTCCTAAAGTTTAAATAGAATATGATGGCGTTTGGTCAGTTTCGATTATGTTAGTTGTCGTTTTCACTTAAAATTAAGTCCATTTTAAACAAAAGAGAGGCACTTTGAGTGGTGTCGGCCACACCGGGCCTTGTATTGAGTCGAGGTTGACTCATAAACGTCACATATGGTCCATGGAATATTTTCCAAAAGTTTCAACACAATCAGAATCCATTTGATCGGTTTGGCGTATGTATGTAAAATATTGTCTATTTGGAACAAAAGAGAGGCAGTTTGGGTGGTCCCGGCCCCACAGTGCCTCAGATTGAGGCGGGTTTGACTTGTACATGTCAAATATGACCCATGGATCGTTTTCCTAAAGTTTCAATAGAATCTGAATGTGTTTGGTCTGTTTCCCGTTTGTCAGTTGTTGATATCACTTACAATTTAGTCCATTTTGAACAAAAGAGAGACAGTTTTAGTGGTCCCGGACACACCGCGGCTCAGATTGAGGCGGGATTGACTCGTACACGTCACATATGACCCATGGATCGTTTTACTAAAGTTTCAACAGAATCCTAAGGCGTTTGGTCAGATTTCAAGGAACTGTTGGTATAAAGTGTTGGGAAAAATGTGATTTCCAGTAGTGAATGTTGTCCATTTCAAATAAGCCTAAGACACGTTGAGTGGTGTCAGCCACACTGGGCCTCATATTGAGGATGGGATGACTCGTACACATCAAGAATGACTCATGGAATGTTTTTCAAAAGGTTCAACAAAATATGAATGCGTTTGTTTGGTTTTCCGTATGTCAGTTATTGTTTTCACTTAAAATGAAGTCCATTTTAAACTATAGAGAGACACTTCGAGTGGTGTCGGCCACACCATGCCTTGGATTGAGGCTAGATTGACTCGTACATGTCACATATTACTCATGGATCATTTCCCTAAAGTCTCAACAGAATCTGAATGCGTTTGGTCAGCTTCCCATATGTCAGTTGTTTTTCACTTAAAATGATATCCTTTCGAAACAAAAGAGAGACACTTTGATTGGTTTCGGCCACAACGGGCCTAGGATTGAGGCAAATTTGACTCATACACGTCACATATGACTCATGGGTCGTTTTACTAAAGAAAAAACACATTCCAAATGTGTTTGGTCGGTTTTCCGTATGTCATTTGTTGTTTTCACTGAAAATTAAGTCCATTTTAAACAAAAGAAAGACACTTTGAATGGTGTCGGCCAAACCACACCTCAGATTGAGTCATGGATGACTCGTACACGTCACATATGTTCCATGGATCATTGTTCTAAATTATCAACACAATAAGAATCTGTTTGGTCAGTTTTTCGTATGCCACTTGTTGTTTTCACTTAAAATGAAGTCCATTTTAAACTATAGAGAGACACTTCAAGGAGTGATGGACACACCACACCTTGTATTGAGGCAGGGTTGACTCATACATGTCACATATGACTCATGGATCGTTTCCCTAATGTTTCAACAGAATCTGAATGCGTTTGGTCAGTTTTACGTATGCCACTTGTTGTTTTCACTTAAAATGATGACCTTTTGAAAAAAAAGAGACACTTTGAGTGGTGTCGACCACACCATGCCTTTGATTGAGGAATCATTGACTCGTACATGTCACATATGAACTTGTATCGTTGTGCTAAAGTATCAACACAATCAGAATCCATTTGGTTGGTTTTCTGTATGTACTGAAAATGTTGTCCATTTTAAACAAAATAGAGATAGTTTGAGTGATCCCGACCACACCGCGGCTTGGATTTAGGTGAGGATTACTCTTATACATCACATATTACCCATGGATCGTTTTTCTAAAGTTTCAATAGAATACGAATGAATTTGGTCGGTTTTCCATATGTCAACTGTTGTTTTCACTTAAAATGAAGTCCATTTTAAACAAATGAGAGACACTTTGAGTGGTGCCGGCCACACCGTGCTTTGGATTGAGGAGGGGTTGACTCATACACATCACATATGACTCATGGATCATTCTTCCTAAGCATGACGAGTCCATCCATGAGTCCTTAACTTGTAACCCATGTATTATCCTAACAATTAACAAGTAAACCAAATCAAACAAGGCATAATTCACATAACTTGGAGAATGTACAACAAGGATTTGTATTCAAATTAAAGAATATCATCACATGCATTTGTTGAGCATGAGCTAATAAGATTACCAAGAAATTCATATAGTTCAAGACATAAAAAATGGAATAATCATAAATAACATTGCATGATCATAGAAATGGAAAAAGGAATGTGAAATCAACATGCCTACAATTACATATCATCCATGAGGTATAACATTTAATCAACTTGTAATAGAATTATACATAAGGCATATGAGTCTCATTTACTTGCATACACAGTGGTAAAAAAGGAAAATGTTATTCATGTCTGGGGGCTGTCCGGGGTCCAAGGAGGAGGGTGGGGGCTATCCAGGGAGCTATCCGGGGTTAAGGGAGGGTGGGGGGCTGTCCGAGGGGTTGTCTAGGGACCAAGGAGGTGAGTGGGGGCTGTCTGGGGGGTTATTCGGGGTCTAGGGAGGAGGGTGGGGGGCTGTCCGGGGTCTAGGGAGGAGGGGGCTGTCTGGGGGGGGGGGTGTCCGGGGGGTTGTCCGGGGACCAAGGAGGAGGGGGGCTGTCCGGGGGGCTATCCGGGGACCAAGGAAGAGGGTGGGGGGGATGTCTAGGGGGCTGTTCGGGGACCAAGGAGCATGGGGGGCTATCCGAGGAGCAGTTCGGGGGGCTATCCGGGGACCAAGGAGGAGGGTGGGGGCTGTCCGAGGGCAGTCCAGTGGGCTATTCGGGGGGTGTCCGGGGGGTTGTCCGGGGTCCAGGGAGGAGGGTGGGGTGGATGTACAAGGGGATGTCTATGGGACTATTCGGGGACCGAGGAGGAGCGTGGGGGGATATCTGGGGGGTTGTCTGGGGTCCATGGAAGAGGGTGGGGGCAATCTGGGGGGGTGTTTGGGGGGTTGTCTGGGGACCATGGAGGAGGGTGGAGGGGTTATACAGGGTCCTGGGTGGAGGGTGGAGGAGGGACTATACAAGGTCTTGGGTGGAGGGTGGAGGGGGTTGTCCAGGGTCCAGGAGGGGGGGGGGCTATCCAGGTTTCAGGAAAGAGGGGGTGGGCTGTCCAAGTTCCAGGAGGGGGGTGTCTAGGGTCTAAGAGGGGGGTGTCCATGGTCCAGAAGGAGGGGGGCTTTGTTAAATAGAAGAAATACCCATATAATTCTTTGAAAATTATCTAAACCCAATCCAAACAACATCACATTTCCAATCCAACACCCAACCAACATCCAATTCATCCTCAATATCAGTAACCTTCCCATTATTCGTCAAACAAAAACTATAAATACAAAACACATATCCATTTTTTGAACTAAACTAAAGTCCATAGAAACTACCATATCACCCCACTAAAAAAATGGAAAACCACCTACGACACTACCCCAAACGTCCTCAATCACTTCACATGGAACATCCTTATATCCATTACCTACCTCGAGACAATATGACTAAACAAACTCTTTATCATATTTGAGTGGGGATACATCTCACCAGCACCTCCATTGGTTCATATGGTTCACTAAATAGACGGAAGGATTGGCTATGTAGACTTAAAATAATGTTGATCCATACAATCATGAAACATAAGTATTGAAGAAAAACAAAAAACAAATAAAAGTGCACTTGTTGGGTATTCGATGCCATAAACATCACAAAATGGTTTATACCAAATTAAAATAGAAAGAAATAATAGATTCAAAACATTTAAACAAAGGTAGTACATATAGATTTAGAGTGTAGAACAAAAAAATTATTTGATTTAAGATGGATCTATCAAGTGGAACGAGTTTCTCAATCTGGGTATAAAGAGATCCCTCACGTTTAGGTCAAATAAAAATAGAAAATAAAAAAATAGATGAAGAACATTAGAACTAAGGTAGGACTTACAGATTTGAAGTCTAGAACAAAAAAATTGTTTGATCGAAGAGGATGGATGGAGTTTCATACTGGTAAGGAGAGAGTGTTGGGAAAGAATAAATTTTAGAGCTGCTGTCGTGTGAAGAGAGAATTGGGGGCGTCGAGAATGAATCAATTTTAGGGCTGTAGTCGTGTGAAGAGAGAATTGGGGGCTCTCTGTATTTGGAGGGAATTTTTCCCAACAGTTTTCAAAAACTGTTGGGAAAACTATTCTTTACCAACGGTTCATTGAAACCGTTGGTATAGGTGATTGATTATGAAGTTTTCCCAACGGTTTCATTGAACTGTTGGGAAAATGTGGTTGATTCTCAAGTTTTCCCAATGGTTTCATTGAACCGTTGGGAAAAGTGTATGTTTTACCAATGGTTTATGTAAACTGTTGGTAAAAGTGGTCCAATTGTGAGATATCCCAACGGTTTAATGAAACCGTTAGGAAAGAGGTCTGTAATCCACATATGCCAACGGTTTTCTAAAACCGTTGGCACCAAAGTGTTGGTATAGCTCTCCATTCCAGTAGTGAATTTAAATCCAATTGTATATAAAAATTTATTAAAAAATTCATGTGTTTTATATATAAATGATACATTTGATTAAAATAAAGGGAATTTTATTCATAAATGATTGGTTCGTTACAAGGTTAATCTTCACATCCTAATCCATCCTCAAATTTTGTACAAGTGTAAGGAAAAGGATGAATCTTATTTGGAATATTCATCTCAAGTGTGGATAGTATTACCTTTAACAAAAAAATATTGCTAAGGTGATTGAGAATAATGAGAGAATCATGATTGAAGACATGCCCATTGTGAGGTATTATATTGATGTATTCCTTGAAGAGTTTCATGGAATTTATCCTATCCTAGAATTTAGTTATCAATAAAACTTATAGTTAGATATTATTTCATATCCGAGACTCCCTATAGAATAGACATTATTGAGTTAAAATAACTGAATAAGAAGTTACAAGAGAATATAGAAAAGGGTTTCATATACCAGAGTGCTTCACTATAGAGTTTGTCGGTCCTCTTAGTTAAGAAGAAGGATGGGTCAATGTACCTCTACATTGATTATTCTGAGCTAAAAAAATCTCGATAAATAAAAATTATCCCCTACCATGGATAGAGGACTTGTTTGATCAACTACTTGGAGCACCGTATTTATCTAATGTGGACCTTTGGTCAGAATATCTCCAATTAAAGGTGAAGAAGAAAGATATTTCCACGATTGCATTTCAAACATGGTATAGATAGTATGAGTTCATAGTAACACCCATTGTGCTCCAAAAATATTTATGGACTTCATAGATAGAGTCTTTAGAGATTACATTGAAAATTTTTTGGTAGTCTTTATATATGATATTCTGATATACTCTATGAGTAAGGAGGTGCATGAAGAGAATTTGAATACTGTATTAAATTATTTTCAAAAAGATAAGTTGTATGAAAATTGCAGTAAATGTGAGTTCTGTATTGAGGAAGTATCATTATTTTGGTGTTTTATCACTAGCAATGGGATATCAATAGACTCATCTATGATAATGGAAATTGAGGACTGGCCTATACCAGAATCTATAATAGATATTAGTAGTTTCCTTAGACTAGTGGTTATTATCAAAATTTTTTGATAAAGGTATTATGATTTTAAAACCCATTAACCAAGATAACTCAAAAGGTAGTAAAATGTTTCTAGAAAAATTAATGATAAGAGAGACTCATGTAATTGAAAAAGAGACTTACCATTGTACCAGTCCTCACACTGCCCTCAAGTAAGAAACATTTTATTAGTATACAGTGATTATTAAAAGAATATATTGTGATGTATACCAATTTAGAATTATAAAGTGATGGCCTAATTCTAAAGGTAGTTGAAATTTCATGAGTTTAACTACCCAACACATGATCAGTAGTTTAATGCAATGATCTTTTCAGTGAACATATGGTTCTATTATCTCTATGGGGAGTAGTGAGAAATATATACAGATCACAAGAGCCTCAAATGTATATTCACATAAAATGTGATTAATATGTGCCAATGAAGATGGTTATAGATAATAAAGGACTATGAATTATCAATCTGCTACCATCCTAGGAATAAAAATAATGTTACAAATTCTCTAAGCAGAAATAATCCCACTACTTTATCAATGATGAGAATTAATAAGGATCTGATATTTTTAGACTTTTGGAGGATGGATATGGGAATCATTAAGGACAAAACAACAACATTCCTTTCTCAGAAGTTTTCTCAGCTATCGCTTATAGAGAGGATAAAGGATACTCAAAGAGATGATATTGAAATATGAAAGAAGGTGGAGGCTATAAGAAAATGGAAATCTTTAAATTTTAAAATTGATGATGAAGGCTTTGTAATATTTTGTTCATGACTATGTGTACCATCAAATACTAAAATAAATATGGAATTATTAAATGGTTCACATAGCTCAACCCCCTCCACACTCTCAGGGAGCACAATGATGTATTGAGATCTCTGATATCACTATTGGTGGGACAATATAAAAAAGATATCATATAATATACATCAAAGATACTGATATGTCAACAGGTGAATTCTAAATGAAAAAAATTCAATAGGATGATGCAACTATTTTCCATGCCTACATGGAAATTGGAAAACAATACCATTGAATTTTTTCACTAGTCATACAAAGATGTCTAGAGGAAATAATTATACATGGTTTTTGGGGGATCGTCTTACAAATACTACTCATTTAATCTATATTTTAGAGGACATTTCACTTGATTAACTTGATAGAATATATATTAGAGAAGTTGTGAGGCATCATTGAACACTATTATCAATTTTATCACACTGATATATAAGATTTACCTCCATTTTATAGAACATTATACAATATTCTCTAAACACTCAGTTCAACTTTAGTATGTATTATCACCCCCAAATAGATGCCCAATCTGAATGAACTATCTAGACACTAAAAGATATATTGATAGAATGATTGATATACTTCAAAGGATAATGGGATCAATATATTCCCCTATCATGTTCTCATACAATAATAGTATCCACTCAAGCATCCAAATATCTCTATATGAAGCTCTTTTTGAGAATATAATTATAAATCCTACATGTTGGGATGATGTTGGTGAATGAAAGATATTAGGTCTTGAAATGGTCATGGAAATCATTGAAAAGGCGAAGATCATTTAGCAGTACATCAGGGCTACTCAGAGTCAATAGAAGAGCTATGATGACAATTGTTGATGAGACTAAGAGTTTGATGTTGGAGATAAAGTGTTTATATATATATATGGAATAGAGTCATGATATTTGGGAATAAGGTAATGTTATGTCCAAGGTACGTCAACAAATTTGAGATTATTGATTGTATTGGAGTTGTGCATTATCAATTAGTACTCTCACCAACCATGTATCAAGTACATGATGTATTCCACACATCCCAATTAATAAATTATATACTGGATCCCTCACATTTACTGAATTCAATGTTGATACATCTATAAAATGATCTCTCTTATGAGGAGTATCCAGTGAATATCTTAGAATGTAGAGATAAAGCTATATGTAATTAGACAACTCACCTAGAAAAAGTACTATGAAGAAACCATAAGTATGAGGAGGATATATGGGATCTAGAACAATACATGAATCATAATTATCATTTTTTTCACCTTAATTTTAAAAACAACATTTCAAGGGTGAAATTTCTTAAAGGGGGAAGAATGTAATGACCCAGAATTTTACCAAAAGAATTTCCTTCTTATAATAATGTCTTATTTAGTAATGTAGTATAATGAAAATGCACAACATGTTAAAACCAACTATGTTTTATTATAATAATTTGAACATTATAATTAGAGAATAAAAATGGAAACAATAATTTAAGGTATTATAATGTGAAAATAAATAGAAAGAAAGGTAAGTGAAATATACAAATTTGGGTCTTCTCGATCCACTAGAATAACTGCACTCATGAAAAAAATGCAAACATGAAGCAGAATGTTAGTAATCCAATATGAATTTTTAAAATAAAAATATATAACTTTTTGAGAAATATAATTTAATGATGAATGAATGAAATAGTAGGTATTTATCGGATGTAGGGAACCCATATGGCCATGGATGATGTAAGAACCCATTAATTTGAAATAAAATCCATAATTTACTGTATATAGACACAAAAATCAATATTATTGATTGTCATGATCCAAAATAATAAAATAATGAATATAATATTCAAAAATACCCTTCTCCTCCCCTTATAAATATCACACCTCAGAACCTCTTCTCCTAAAAAATTATATGCCTTGTATATTTCCCAATTTATAAAAAAATACATTCCTAAACCTATCCCATGTTTCCTAGTGCTTTTGTTATCACCAATAAACCAATTCAATGTTCCTTAAGAATTATTTCAAGGAGGTGACACTTAAGAGATAATATTCTCAATTTATATATTTTAAATTAATTTATTCTTATTCCCTCTCTTTGAATACCTCATCCAACATTACATAATGACTCTATTATTATAAATATACTCAAATTTATTTATTTAATGGAATATTCATCTTATATCCTCCCTTATTTTATTCATTAAATGAAATCGTTGTTTACAATATGGTTAGTTCACTACCTTTAAAAACAACACACTTCATTTTTTGATACCCCCTTCAAGGATGGTTAAATAATATTATTATCAAATATTATTAAAATAATTATAATATGATGTATTTAATTTTTTAATTTTTTTAATAATCATTTTATTAAATAAAAATCATCTAGTTAGTGATGGTCAGTAAAACTGCCTAAATGAACTAACAACGTAATGTTAAAAAAACTAATTGAATCGTCCCTATGTTAGAACACAAAATGATATTTGGGACCAATTAAATTTATGGAATTACATGAATATTATTTCGTTTCACATCTAGTTGATTTAGTATCACTTTATAAGAACATCAATAATTATACTCAAGTGATCTGATCTTGTAACCATGAAACAAATGCCCCCGGAATAGTGAAACTATGTATTATATCTCACAGGAATGATTATAAATAGGCATAAAAAAATTATAATAAATAAAATATATATGTAAAAGGTTATTTATTGATTAATTAATGAATCTAATCTGAATATCTAGTATGTTAATTGAAAGTGCATATCAGATCTGGGCATAAGGTAAGGGATCCCTCTAAACTACCCATTTTCTTTGGGTTATGATATTTCTCTCTCTGAATCATTTTCTCTCTCGATTTAATAATATGGAATTATTATAAACTATGTATATATGTATATTACATATATACATATATTTTTATCCCTTCCTTTTATGTGGTAATACATTCTGTTAGTTATTTTCTTGAATACAACTCAATTCATTCCATGGGTAATTTTTATTCTTGTGACTTAAGATTGATTTTATTTTTTAAAATGTATAAGAATGTACATGTTATGATGGGTTCACCCAAATAGAACTCAGATTAATTGGGTAATGTTTTGTCTCCTGATATGTTATGTATGGGGTTTGGAAGTAAACCTAATCCATGATGGGACCCTATTCACCATATGATGTCTTCTTGGAGGTTACCCTTGACTTGTGCTTATGTCATGTTTTATATTACAACTTATTCTACATGTTTCTACGATCTTATGATATAATGTTCTTTATTTTTTGCTTCCATGTGGTTTTTTTGGTCTTATATTTTATGACATCAGGTTATTTTGTTTAACTCACCTGTAATGCCTCATTACCATGTTTATTCTCTGTAACACCCCAAGATCTCATAGTACATTATCTCATTAAAGTAATTTAATAGCTAGCGGTACACACAAAATTGAGTTCGAGCACACCACAATATTACCGAACTTGTCGTTCAAAACATTGTTATAAATAGTACTAACAACATTTTGAATCTTATATACTCTATATAATTTTAACACTCATATTATGTGTTTCTTAGACATAATATAAGAAGAAATTCATTTTTCTATACAAAAGAAGTATTTTTTAAAAAATGCAATTTTACCGCCTTTTAATAGAGAACCCTTTTTAAATCCAATATATAAAACTTTTATATATTCCATTTGACAAAATAAACTTCTTCTTTAGAATCGGGACATAAAAACTTATTTTCGATTAATTTTTAGTGTTTTTCTGATAACTTTCATATTTGGGTGAATAGTGAAAATTTCTAAATTTTAACTGAAAACAACTTTTTTAATGAAAATAATTTATAGTGTTCAATTATACATTTGAATGGTTTGGAAGTATAATTAGATTATATTTTTATCATTTAATACGATGTTGTTCATTATAAGTAATTTCACATTTAAATTTGACATAAACACGTGTCAATCTTTTGAAAGTATTCACTTTTTTAAAAACCTGTTTTTTTGTTTTGACAATGGAAATTAATTTTAAATTAATTAATTCAAATTCTATGTTTTTTATTTGGTAAAATAGACTTCATTTATGAATTTTTAATATCAAAATTATCTTAGGGTGAATTTTTGGTATTTTTCTAAAATCATTCAATTTTGGATGAATAGTGAAAAACACTAAGTTATTGTTTAAAACCGACTTTTTATTTAAATAATTATTTATTTTATTTAAATATATTTTAGGTAAAAATATATAAATAATACTGAAATAAGCTCAATATAATTTGTTGGAGTCATTTTATAATAAGTTTAGATATATAAAAATTTTATTGAACTTTTTACCGTCTTTTACCCACCTCCGAGGAGCATTTGCAAATTTGCATAAAACATAATTTTACCGCTTCTATGATTTGAATTTCAAAAATCTAAGAGAAACGGTTGATATCATTAAGTAAAATGTGGTTCACTAAGATAAAAATAATATTTGGTGAATAGTATCTTTTCACTTTTATTTACCATGGTTAAAAGTAAATAGGGTAATTAAAGGTAAAAATGATATTATTATTACCCTAACACATGGTCTAATTCTATTGGATAAGTGTAATTAGACCAAAAAAACCTTAGGAATAAAATATGACCCTTTAGGTCCACTTTGATTTAATTAGGACATTTATTATTATTTAATTTAAAGAAGAGTCAAAAGTGTTAAATTCAAGTTTTCATAACTAAAACATTTTAATATAGGGTTATAAATATGATAAATTAGACTATAAATATTAATTATAAATATAAAAATATTTCCTACATAATGGAATTTTACTTGTAATTTTTAGACATTAAAAAATTTAATTTTTTTATGATACAATGATGATGTAGTAATTACCTTATTAATGAAAGATTAAAATAATTTCTATTATAAATATCCAAATAAATGTAATTTGAGACTTTTTATGAATTACACTAATTTTATACGTGAATATGAAATTTTAGGGTTGATTAGATAATTTTTTTGAAGTGATAAGGTTGTTATGACTTTCACAAAAACAAAATACCAAATAGTTTCAAAATTGACATAAATTGATTTTTAAAACAAATACTATATTATTGGTTTATATAATATTCCTAAAAATATAAGGTTTGACCAAAGGGACTAAATAATATTACATATTTCATTAATGAACCACTTTAGGTTCCCTTGGATGTTTATATTAATCTTATGAACCATATAGTGTAAGAATACAAGAAGGCACAGTAAAAGTTAAATTATTTTACATAGAGTTAAATATAAAAGATAAGGTTAAAATGGTAACCTAAATTTGTCTGAAACCTATTGGTTGAGGGGATTTCGACCCATAACCACTTTATCATCGAAATATATCAATTGTGAGACATTATAAACCTAATATGATTTTATTATAAAATAATATTTCAATCTTTTCCTAAGGTGTCCCTCACCCCTCTTATAAAAGGGCACTCCCCCTTCTCTCAAATTCACACCTTCAAAGACATTTGGCTCATACAAACCCTACCCAAATATCCACTAAACTATCCTACCTTCATCCTAGAGGACTTACATTATTCATAAATATATCCTAATGAGCCCTTTTGATCATGTCAAAAATAAGAACCTGAAGAAGAGGTAAATATTTCATCACCTGTTTCGCGTTCTTTTCTTCTTCCACTTCTTCTTTCCTTCATTTTTCCATTGTAAAACAATAAATCCATCAGATTATATATACTGTGATGTTATTATAAACATGTTACAACAATATTCACTATTTTATCCACCCGATTAATGACATGTAACCATACGTGCGTACGTATGGATTACCGTCTCCACATCATGTTGTAGTTGTTATTCAATACATTACTATTTGGATGGGTATAATAATGATGTATAATTGATTTAAATAATAAATATAACATGTTAATGATTATGTATATAGGATATACCATCCAATTATATATGATTTTAATATCAAAATAATGTTATTTTCGGTTGTGCGTACGTACGGATTACCGTCTCCACGATGCGATGAGATTCATTTCCATGTTCACCATTCCACGATGATTATAAAAATATATATTATTAATAAGTATGTGATATATGACATAATAATACTAATGGATTTATATATGTATATATATGTATTTATGTATGTGTTTATGTACTTACATATATCTTATTCACTTACTTCAGTTCAATACGATATAAAAACAGAAATAGCGTTTATGCATACGTATGACCAACCGTCTCCATAAACAGTGCCTTCCATTTCATATATACATATATTATAAATATTTATATTCTAAATATATATGATATATAAACCAAGTTTTATATTCTGTAATCTTTTAAATCATTATCTAAATGATACGATCAATAATAACAAGTTAAAACACATACGATAAAGTAAGTGATTATTACCCAAAATGTTAATTTAACATGGAAATAATTATTAAATGGGTATTATAAAGTCAAAAATGAATTATTTATGATATAATAAATATGAATTTGGTTCTGGTATAATTTAATAACATACTATGGCCATTATACAGGAGGTTAAACGTACCCTTGACCAAAGGAAATTGCAAAGTAAGGGTTAATTCCTCAATCGCATTATTATTTGAGATTGTTTATGGGTAAGTTTTTACTGGGAAATATTTATTATCCATGTCCATGTTTCATAAAAGAGTTTTAAATGGGATTATTTTAAGGGACTCCTTTATTAAAACATCATTTTAAATTTTTTATATTTTTATTCTTCTAAATCATTCTCATTAATGTCCCTGTTTTCAAAATGGTTTTTTAAGAATTTATTTATATGGACATGAATGTTTTTAAAATTTTAATTCCATTAAAAAGTTTCAAAGTGGTATGGGATACTTTGATTCAAAAATTTCTTTAAATTTATTCCTTTCTAAATTGTTTGACTTTTAAAAGTTTTTAGGAAAAAGGATATTTCTCTCAAAAAGTTTTACAAATCATTTTCATCTATGTCAACATCCTTTGATGGATTTTAATCTTGTTTGGAGTCAATTAATTGTGATACAAATCATCCATATTGTATTTAAGGTTTTGTGATATGTTTGATTGTGGATATGTTATTTTTATACCATTCATGGTTTGTGGTTAAAGTATTGAAATTTCGTATGATAGTTTTAATACTAATTTTTATGTTATATATCAACCTTTTCCTATGAGGAATGAATTGGACTTAGAAAGTGATGGGTGGAGCCTGCTATAGCTTCTCGATGCATCGGTAGGTCTCATGAGATAATTAGACATAGAATTGGCCGAGGCCTTTCACAATTTAATATATGGTTTTGGCCGAGGCCTTAATCATTTTTAGACGTCTTGGCTGAGGCCTTTAAAAAATCATTCAGAATGTCTGGCATTATACATTCCCTCATTATGAAAATAATATTTACGGTTCATGTTTTTTTTCGACTATTAGAATACCAATTACTATGTTTTATTATGGAATTATTTACTCATCTCATATTTCTACCATAAAGTGTTCATGTTTATTATTTGTAAAGGCTTGTGTTTTCAATTATTCACTATGCCTATAGTTTGTGTCATCTTCTGCAAAATTATTAACCCTTACTGAGAATCTGAGCTCACCCCTTTCTTCTATTTTATTTTCCCAAGATCTCAATAAGTGTTTTATGTTTTATATACAGGGTTAATCTAAAGAAACAATTGAATTTTCAAAGGATTATTTTTTTGTTCTATGTTATAAAGTATAATGTAACGTTTATGTATGTAATATATTTTCCAAGACTGATAAACTGATCGGTCTTTTTGGACTTTATTCCTTGTAATCATGCCAATGTGTTAAAATAATTCATCGACTCTGGGAATCTAGGATCATACCAATACATTTGGTATCAGAGGAAGTTTAGTAACAATGTTTGAAATAGATTTAGATAAACTCTGATTAGATAGCATTTCCCTAAGATAGACTTTGAAGATTAGTATAGAAGAACTTCCTAGAATATTGGTAATTTAGAGATTTTGTGAGTTTTCCAAGTAATACATCTCTGTCTAGATATGAGCAGGTAGAGGCAGATCTGGCGTAGATGTACCTAGGGGTAAAACCCGAAAACACCACTTTGAGCTAGACTTGAATGGGAACTGGTGCACGAAAATGGGCCTTGTTGTACTTTTGGTAACGACACTCCTGAGGGATATGTTTTGGATAATTCACATTTCAATTACAAGCCATTATGAAGGATTTAATAGTAAATAATTCCTCAAAGAAAACATTTTTATTATTATGGATTATATCCATATACTGTCCAATTTATGTAAGGTATTTTACATGTTTGGAATTATTCATTGCGATTCATAAACCGACCTAGTGTATGCCATTATTTAAGAATGGCATCTAGTAGAAGGAATGAGGTCTCCAGTAATACATATGATCCAAATAGTAAGAAATATAATATATTTCCTAGTATTAAGCCAATATTTATAAGGGAAATAGTCTCCCATTTATTCTAAACAAATAAAGAAATAATATCATGTGTTAATAAGATAATTAAAGAATTCTCTGAGTCCTATGTCTTTGAATGGAAGAAAGAGAAGAAAAGGATGGTAGAGAGAAAGATGGATAAATAGAAGAGGGGAAAGAAGGATTTTCCCATATGTGGTAAATGTGGAAATAATCACTTTGGTAAATGCTTGAAGGGATTGGGAGTTTGTTATAAGTGTGAAGAAAAAGGACACAAAGTACGTGATTACAAGGGTAAGAAAAAGGTTTCAAATGTAAAATGATTCATCTACAAGGAGTTGGGACACTAGGCCAATCAATTTACCAGTCATCAGAGTATACCACAACTGATGATATTGGATAATAATCAAGTTATGATACTACCTTAGATGAAGAGTAATGACTAGTGTTATTATGTTGTTATTATAGAATTATTTCATTTGAGTGTTATATCAACAATATACTGGTTATATGAACTATGGAGATAAATAAGGATTTTACAACAATACTATTTTATTGAGGATATGAGATTATATGGTTCTAAGAAAAGTGACTTAATAGCAAGCTACAATTTTCGGAAAATACATGGTTGAAGGAAAGGTAACCCATAATATGGTCCTAATAATGAGGTAGTGATTTTTGAATAAGAGATGGTTGATTTGGATATATTATATTGGATATTCTTCACTTCTTTGGAACTAATTAATAGTATATTTATTTTATCATTATTGGAATATTAAAGAATTTTGGATATAAGGAATATATCCAGTATTCTATAAAGAATAAGGGAGCATGAATGTAATAAATAAGTTTTTATGGTAATTCAGGGTTTTACTAGGTTTTAAAAGAATACATGACGAAGGTGTTCACAAGTTATTACGTGGTAAAAAGGATCTTCATTGTGTTTAACTTCCTTACAAACTTTATACTGTGAGTTTTGATAGAAGTATTTTGGATAATTCTAAAGGTTGGAATGGATTAATTTTCAAACTAGATACAATTGTTAAGGTTATTTTTGGATTGTCATAAAAAGGACAACCCAGAGGTCGGGTGAAAACTAGTCGCATCCAGCATGGTCACGAGACTTGAACCCGCAACCGAAGGGTGATAAGGGCGCATCACCTACCACTAGCCTACATGATATTCTGGATTGTATAATGTAGTTTATTTTTTAAAAGGTCTAATAGGTGAATTATAAATTCAATATTTTTGGAACCCTATACAATTAGGATAAATAGAATATTTTTTTGAAATCTTTTGGAGTAAAAGATGAGTTTGTGGTAGGAATTAGTTAAAGGATGTCACTATACTTGTCAAGTATATATATATATATATATTCCCTCTTATTCTATGACTAAATTAATTCTTAAACTTTAGTTAAGGCACATAATCTCAATCTTCTTTCATTGAGGCATCCTTTGATTTCTAAACGACATTCTTTTATATGGTGTATAAAACCCTCTGACTTTTCATTTCGTGGGGAATCTTTTTCTACGAAGCGTTTTACTAAATGAAGAAAAGGAATATTTTTTAACATACCTCTGTGAGTTTTATTTGATCTTTTGCTTCCTTAACAAGACAAAATGTTTTTTTAAGAAAATAACTATCATATACTCTTTTTGCGTATTTTGGTATTGAAAATTGTTTTGATAATGGATTTGTTATGTCAATATATTTAAAAGATATATTGTGATTGATGAACTCAATAAATCACTATAAATATTGATGTATTCCCTCCAATTATGTGTCTCAAATTTCCACAAATTTTCTGCTAATCGAGATCATAATTTGGTGGTAACTTTTTCATTTTCATTTCCCTCTTATTACGATTAAATTTTATTAAACCATTTTCCTATGTGGGTTTTCCACAAAGGAATTTCTCTATTTTTAACCTTTTATTTTTGAATAACAATTGTGAATTGCGAGAAAATAATTTATTGAAGGAGGAGATAATGTAACAACCCAATATCTCATGGTATGTTATCTCATTAATGTAATTTAATAGCTTGCGCTACACGCAACATCAAGTTCGAGCACACCACAACATTACCAAACATGCCATTCAAAAAGCAGTTATAAATAGTATTAACTATATTTTGAATATTATATACTATATATAATTTTAACATCCATATTATCTGTTTCTTAGACATAATATAAGAACAAATTCATTTTTTCAGATAAAAAAGTATTTTTAGAAAAAATGCAATTTTACCGCCTTTTAATGGAGAACCCTTTTTAAATCAAATATTTTACACTTTTATATATTAAATTTGACAAAATAAACTTCTTCTTTAGAATCAGGACATAAAAAATTAGTTTGGATACATTTTTGGTGTTTTTCTGATAACTTTCATTTTTGGGTGAATAGTGAAAATGACTAAATTTTAACTGAAAACAACTTTTTTAATCAAAAATATTTATAGTGTTAAATTATACTTTTTAATGGTTTGGAAGTATAATTAGATTATATTTTTATCATTTAATACAATTTTGGTCATTATAAGTAATTTCACATTTAAATTTGACATAAACACATGTCAATCTTTTGATAGTATTTACTTTTCTAAAAACCTGTTTTTTTGTTTTTGACAACGATAAATAATTTTAAATTAACAAATGAAACTTAAATGTTTTTAATTTCAAAAAATAGACTTAATTTTTTAATTCTTAATATAAAAATTATCTTAGGGTGAATTTTTGATATTTTTCTGAAAACTTTCAATTTTTGACGAATAGTGAAAAACACTGAGTTATTGTTTAAAACAAACATTTAATTTAAATAATTATTTATTTTATTTAAATTTATTTTAGGTCAAAATAGATAAATAATACCAATATAAGTTCAATTTAATTCATTGGATTCATTTTATAATAAGTTTAGATATATAAAAATTATATTGAACTTTTTACCGTCTTTTACCCACCTCCTAGGAGCATTTGCAAATTTGCATAAAACATAACTTTACCGCTTCTGTGAATTGAATTTCAAAAATCTTAGAGGCATGGTTGATATAATTAAGTAAAATGTGGGTTAATAAGATAAAAATATTTTTTTGGTGAATAGTAACTTTTGACTTTTATTTACCACGGTTAAAAGTAAATAGGGCAATTAAAGGTAACAATTATATTATTTATACCCTAACACATGTCTTAATTCTATTAGATAAGTTTAATTCGACCAAAAAAAACCTTATTAAGAAAATATGTCCCTTTAGGTCCACTTGTATGAAATTAGGACATTTATTATTATTTCATTTAAAGAAGAGTTAAAAGTGTAAAATTCATGTTTTCATTACTAAAACATTTTAATACTGGTTTATACATAAAATAAATTAGACTATAAATATTAATTAAAAAGAAAAAATAATTTTCTAGATAATGGATGTTTATTTATAATTTTTATACATTAAATAATTTAATTTATTTATGACACAATGATGATGCAGTAATTACCTTATTAATGAAATATTAAAATAATTGATATTATAAATATCCAAATAAATGTAATTTGAGTCTTTGGATGAATTAAAATAATTTTCTAGGTTAATATTACATTCTAGAGTTGATTACATAAACTTTTTTGAAGTTATAAGGTTGTTATGACTTTCAAAAAAACAAAATACCAAATAGTGTCAAAATTGACATAAATTAAGTTTTAAAACAAATACTATATTATTAGTTGATATACTATTAATAAAAATATATGGTTGGTCCAAAGGGCTTGAATAATATTTTATATGTCATTAATGAACCACTTTATGTTATCTTGGTTGTTTATAGTGTGTTTGTTAACCATATAGTGTAAGAATACAAGAAGACACGATAAAAGTCAAATTATTTAACTTAGAGTTAAATCTAAAAGATAGATTAAAATGGTAACCTAAACGTGTCTAAAACCTATTGGTTGAGATTATTTCTACCCATCCCCACTTTAGCTTCTAAATAAATCAATTTGGATCCATTATAAATCTAATATTATTTTATTACAAAATAATATTTCAATCTTTTCCTAAGGTGCCCATCACCCCTCTTATAAAAGGGCACTCCCCCTTCTCTCAAATTCACACCTTCAAAGCCGTTTGTCTCGGCCAAAACCTACCCAAATATCCTCTAAACTATTTTCCCTTCATCCTATATTCCTTCCTTTGGTCATAAATATATCCTAAGGAGCCCTTTTGATCAAATCAAACGGAATAACCCAAATAAAAGGTTAATATTTCATCACCTATTTCAAGTTCTTTTCTTCTTCCACTTCTTCTTTCCTTGTTGTTTCAATTGTAAAACAATAACTCTAGTATCTTATATATACTATGATATTATTATAAATATGTTACAACCATATTCATTATTCTATCCATCCTATGAATGACATGTCACCATACGTGCGTACGTACGGAATACCGTCTCCATGTCGTGGTGTAGTTGTTATTCAATAAATTATTATTTGGATGGTTATAATAATGATATATAATTGATTTAAATAATATATATAAAATTTTTATGATTCTGTATATATGATATACCATCCAATTATATACGATTTTAATATCAAAATAATGATATTGTCGCTCGTGCATACATACAGATTACAGTCTCCACGATGCAACGAGATTCATTTCCATGTTCACCATTCAATGATGATTATAAACATATATATTAATAATAAGTATGTAATATATGAAATAATAATGATAGTGGAGATATATATATATATATGTATGTATTTATGTACATACATATATCTTATTCACTTACTTCTGTTCAATACAATATGAAAATGGAAACAACGTTTATGCTTACGCACCGCCTACCATCTCCATAAATGGTGCCTTACATTTCATATATACATCTATTATAAATATTTATATTCTAAATATATATAATATATAAACCAATTTTCATGTTCTGGAATCATTTAAATCATGATCTAAATGATACGATTAAGAATGACAAGTGAAAACACATACGATAAAGAAAGTGATTATTACACAAAATGTTAATTTAACATGGAAATAATTATTAAATGGGTAGTATAAAGTCATAAATTAATCATGTATATCATAATAAATATGAATATGGTTCTGGTATAATTTAATAACATACTATGGTCATTATACAGCAGGTTAAACGTACCCCTGACCAAAGGAAAGTGCAAGGTAAGGGTTAATTCCTAAATCTCATTGTTATTCAAGACTGTTTATGGGTAAGTTTTTACTGGGACATATTTATTATCCATGTCCATGTTTCATAAAATAGTTTTAAATGGGATTATTTTAAGGTTCCTTTTTATTAAATCATCATTTTAAATGTTTTAAATATTTATTCTTCTAAATCATTCTAATTAATGTCCATGTTTTCAAAATGGGTTTTTAAGGATTTATTTATATGGACATGAGTTTTTTTAAAATGTTAATTCCATTCAAAAGATTAAAAGTGGTATAGGACACTTTGATTCCAAAATTTCTTTAAATGTCTTCCTTTCTAAATTGGGTGACTTTTAAATTTTTTCATGAAAAGGGATATTTCTCTCAAAGATATTTACAAATCATTTTCATCTATATCAACATGCTTTGATGGATTTTAAACTTATTTGAAGTCGATTAATTATGATAAAAATATTCCATATTGTATTGAAGGTTTTGTGATATGTTTTACAGTGGATGTGTCATTTTTATACCATTCATGGTTTATGGTTAAATTATTGACATTTCGTATGCTAGTTTTAATATGAATGTTTATGTTATATTTCATCCTTTTCATATGAGGAATGTATTGGACTTAATAAGTGATGGGTAGAGCCCACTATAGCTCCCCGATGCATCGGTAGATCTCATGAGACAATTAGATGTTGAATTTTCAGAGGCCTTTCCCAATTTTATATATGGTTTTGGTCGAGTCCTTATTCATTTTTAGACGTCTTGGTCGAGGCCGTGACAAAATGTTTCAGAATGAATGGCATTATACATTCCCTTATTATGAAAATAATATTAATGGTTCATGTTGTTATTAGACTATTAGAATAACAATGACTATGTTTTATTATTTCATTATTTACTCAGCTCATATTTCTGCCATCAAGTGTTCATTTTTATTATTTTTAATGGCATGTGTTTTCAATTATTCACCACCCCTATTGTTTATGTTATCTTCTGCTAAATTATTTACCATTACTGGTCATATGAGCTCACCCATTTCTTATGTTTTATTTTCCCAGGATCCCAAGAAATGTTTTATGTTTGAGATGTAGGGTTATGCTAAGGGAACAATGTAATTTTCAAATGATTTTTCTTGTATGTTATAAAGTGTACTGTAACGTTCATGTATGTAATATATTTTCAAAGACTGCTAAATTGATCTGTCTTTCGAGACTTGATTCCTTGTAATCATGCTAATGTATTAAAATAATGCACAGACTCTGGGAATCTAGGGACGAGGAATTATAGTTGGAATCAGAGGATGTTTAGAAATAACCATGGAAATAGATTTAGATAAATTTTGATTAGATAAAATTACCCTAAGATAGACTTTGAGGATTAGTATAGATGAACTTCCTAGAATTTTGGTAATTTAGAGATTTTGCGAGTTTTCCAAGAAATACATCCCTATTTGGATATGATCAGGTAGAGGCGGCTCTGGAACAGATGTAACTAGAGGTAAAACCTAAAAACACCACTTTGATCTAGACTTGAATGGGAACTGGTGCCCGACAATGGGCCTTGCTGCACTCTTGGTTACGACACTCCTAGGGATATGCTTAGGATAATTCACATTTTAATTACAAGCCATTATGAAGGATTTAAGAGTAAATACTTCCTCAAAGAAAACATTTTTATTATTATGGATTATATCCATAAACTATTCAATTTATGTTAGGTATTTTACAAGTTTAGAATTATTCATTGTGATTCATAAATTGACCTAGTGTATTCCATTTTTTATAAATGGCATCCAGTAGAAGGAATGAGAACTCCAGCAATACGTATGATCCAAAGAGTAAGAAGGATCATATCTTTCATGGTATTAAGCCAAAATTTAGAAGGGAAATAGTCTCCCATGTTTTCTCAACATATGAAGAAATAATATCACGTGTTAATAAGATAAGTAAATAATTCTTTGAGTCATATGGCTTTGAAGGGAATCAAGAGAAGAAAAGGATGGTAGAGAGAAATATGGATAAAGAGAAGAGGGGAAAGATTGATTCTCCCATATGTGATAAATGTGGAAAAATCACCTTGGTAAATGCTTGAAGGGAATGAGAGATTTTTATAAATATGGAGAAAAGGGACACCATGTACGTGATTACAAGAGTATGAAAAAGGTTTCAAATGTAAAACGCTTCATCTACAAGGCGTTGGGACACAATGCGAATCAATGTCCCAGTCATCAGAGTATACTACAAATGATGCTATTGGATAATAATCAAGTTATGATACTACCTCAGATGAAGATGAATGACTAGTGTTCTTATGTTGTTACTGTAGAATTATTTCATTTGAGCGTTTTATCAACAATATACTAGTTATATGAATTATGGAGATAAATAAGGATTTTATTGTAGTACTATTTTATTGATGATTTTAGATTATATGGTTCTAAGAAAAGTGACTTAATAGTAAGCTAAATGTTTTGGAAACTACATGGTTGAAGGAAAGTTAATCATTAATATGACCCTGTAATGTGGTAGTGATTTTGGAATAAGAAATGGTTGATTTGGATAAATTATATTGGAAATATCTGACTTCCTTGACCTGATTAATAGTTTTTTTAATTCATCATCAACAAAATATTCACAATTTTTCGATATAAGGAATATATCTAGTATTATATAAATAATAAGGTAGCATGAATGTAATCAATAAGGTTTTATGGTAATTCAGGGTGTTACTAGGTTTTAAAAGAATACATGATGATGGTGTTCACATGTTATTATGTGTAAAAAAGGATCTGTATTGTGTTTAACTTCTTTGTAAATTTTGGACTATGAGTTTGGATATAATTATTTTGGATAAGTCTAAAGGTTGGAATGGATTAAGTTTGAAATTGGATACATTTGTTAAGGTCATTTTTGGATTGTCATAAAGAGGAAAACCCAGAGGTCGTGTGATAACCAGTCACATCTGGCAAGGCTGCGAGACTTGAACCTGCAATCGAAGGGCGACAAGGGTGCATCACCTACCACTGGTCTACATGACATCCTGGATTGTATAATGTAGTTTCTTTTTTAAAAGGTCTGATAGGTGAATTAAAAATTCATTATTTTTGGAACCCGATACGATTAGGATAAATAGAATATTTCTTTTGAAATTTTTTGGAGTGAAAGATGAGTTTGTGGTAGGAATTAGTTAAAGGATGTAACTCTACTTGTCAAGTATATATATATATATCTTATTCTATGAGTAAATTAATTATTAAACTTTAATTAAGAGACTTCGTCTCAATCTCCTTTCATTGAGGAAGCCTTTGATTTCTAAACGACTTTCTTTTATACGGTGTATAAAACCCCTTGACTTTTCATTTCAAGGGGAATTTTTTCTATGTAGCGTTTTACTAAATGACGAAAAAAAGAATTTTTTTTAATGTAAGTGGCGAAGACGACCTTTCTTCTGCCGTGAGTTTTATTTGATCTTTGGATTCCTTAACAATCCAAAATGTTTCTTTTAAGAAAATAAATACCATATACTCTTTTTACATATTTTGGTATTGAAAATGGTTTTGATAAGGGATTTGTTTTGTTAATATATTTAAATGATATATTGCGATTGATGACCTCAATAACTCCCTATAAATATTTACATTTTCCCTTAAATTATGTGTCTCTAATTTCTACCAATGTTCTCCTAATCGAGATCATAATTTTGTGGTAACTTTTTCATTTCCCTTTCCCTTTTATTAAGACTAAATTTTATTAACCCAATTTACTATGTGGGTTTTTCACAAAGGTATTTCTCTATTTTTAACATTTTATTTTTGAAGAACAATTTCAAATTGTGAATACACAATTTATTGAATGAGGGGATAATGTAACACCCCGAGATCTCATAGTACATTGTCTCATTAAAGTAATTTAATTGCTTGCGCTACACACAACACCGAGTTCGAGCGCACCACAACATTACCAAACTTGTCGTTCAAAACACGGTTATGAATATTATTAACTGAATTTTGAATATTATATACTCTATATAATTTTAACATCCATATTATGTGTTTCTTAGACATAATATAAGAACAAAATCATTTTTTTCAGATAAAAGAAGTATTTTTTAAAAAATGAAATTTTACCGCCTTTTAATGGAAAACCATTTTTAAATCCAATATTTGAAACTATTATATATTAAATTTGACAAAATTAACTTCTTCTTTATAATAGGGACATAAAAATTTAGTTTTGTTAAATGTTTGGTGTTTTTCTGATAACTTTCATATTTTGGTGAATAGTGAAAATTACTAAATTTTAACTGAAAACAATTGTTTTAATCAAAATAATTTATAGTGTTAAATTATACATTTTAATGGTTTTTAAGTATAATTAGATTATATTTTTATCATTAAATATGATTTTGGTCATTATAAGTAATTTCACATTTAAATTTGACATAGACACATGTCAATCTTTTGATTCTGTTTACTTTTTTAAAAACCCGTTTTTTTGTTTTGACAACGGGAACTAATTTTAAATTAATAATTGCCATTTATATGTTTTGAATTTGGTAAAATAGATTTCATTTTGGAATTCAGTATATCAAAATTATCTTAGGGTGAATTTTTGATGTTTTTCTGAAAACTTTCAATTTTTGATGAATAGTGAAAAACACTACGGTATTGTTTAAAACTGACTTTTTATTTAAGTAATTATTTATTTTATTTAAATTAATTTTTGGTAATAATAGATACATAATACCTATATAATTTCAATTCAATCCATTGAAGTCATTTTATAATAAGTTTATATATATATAAATTTTATTGAACTTTTTACCGTCTTTTACCCACCTCCTAAGAGCATGTGAAAATTTGCATAAAACATTATTTTACTGCTTCTGTGAATTGAATTTAAAAAATTTAAGAGAAAAGGTTGATATTATTGAATAAAATGTGGTTCAATAAGATAAAAATAATTTTTTGGTGAATAGTAACTTTTGCCTTTTATTTACCACGGTTAAAAGTAAATAGGGTAATTAAAGGTAAAAATGATATTATTATTACTTTAACACATGTCCTAATTCTATTGGATATGTGTAATTCGACAAAAAACAAGCTTACAAATAAAATATGACCCTTTAGGTCCACTTGGATTAAATTTGGACATTTATTATTATTTAATTTAAAGAAGAGTTAAAAGTGTTAAATTCATGTTTTTATAACTAAAACATTTTAATATAGGGTTATACATAAGATAAATTTTACTATAAATATTATTTATAAATATAAACATATTTTCTACATAATGGTATTTTATTTATAATTTTTAGACATTAAATAATTTAATTTATTTATGACACAATATGATGCAGTAATTACCTTATTAATAAAAGATTAAATTAATTGATATTATAAATTTCCAAATAAATGTAGTTTGAGACTTTTGATGAATTCTGCTAATTTTCTAGGTAAATATGACATGTTAAGGTTGATTAAATAAATTTTTTTCTAAGTTATAAGGTTGTTATGACTTTCACAAAAACAAGATACCAAATAGTGTCAAAATTGACATAAATTAATTTTTAAAACAAATATTGTGTTATTGGTAGATATAATATTCCAAAAAATATAAGGTTCATCCAAAGGTCATAAATAATAATATTTATGTCATTAATGAACCACTTTAGGTTCTCTTTGATGTTTATAGTAGGTTTATTAACCATATAGTGTAAGAATTCCAGAAGACATGGTAAAAGTTAAATTATTTAACTTAAAGTTGAATCTAAAAGATAAGGTTAAAATGGTAACCTAAACTTTCTTAAAACCTATTGGTTGAGAGGAGTTTTACCCATCCCCACTTTAGCTTCAAAATAAATCAATTTGGAGCCATTATAAACCGAATATTAATTTATTATAAAATAATATTTCAATCTTTTCTTAAGGTGCCCCTCACCCCTCTTATAAAAGGGCACTCCCCCTTCTCTCAAATTCACACCTTCAAAGCCATTTGACTTGGAGAAACCCTACCAAAATATCCTATAAACTATCCTAACTTCATTATATAGGCCTTTATTTGGTCATAAAGATATCCTAAGGATTTATTTTGATCAAATCAAAAGGAAGAACCCGAAGAAGAGGTAAATATTTCATCGCCTCCGTCAAGTTCTTTTCTTCTTCCAATTCTTCTTTCCTTATTGTTTCCATTGTAAAACAATAACTCAAGTATATTCTATATAATGTGATGTTATTATAAATATGGTACAACCATATTAATTATTCTATCCATTCTATGAATGACATGTCACCATGCGTGCGTACGTACGGCTTTCCGTCTCCACATCATGGTGTAGTTGTTATTCAATGCATTATTATATGGATGTGTATAATAATGATATATAATTGATGTAAATAATAAATATGACATGTTTATTATTCTTTATATATGATATAAAATCCAATTATATATGAATTTAATACCAAAATAATCATATTGTCGCACATGTGTATGTACGGATTACCATCTCCACGACACGATGAGATTCATTTCCATGTTCACCATTCAATGATGATTATAAGAATATATATTATTAATAAGTATGTAATATATGAAAAAAAAATTATAATGGAGATATATATATATATATATATATTTATTTATGTACTTACATATATCTTATTCACTTACTTCTATTCAATACGATATGAAAATGGAAATAGCGTTTATCCGTATATACGGCATGCCGTCTCCATAAACGGTGCCTTCCATTTGATATATACATCTATTATAAATATTTATATTCAAAATATATATGATATATAAACCAAGGTTTAAATTATATAATCATTTAAATCATGATCTAAATGACACGATCAAGAATAACAAGTTAAAATGCATATGATAAAGAAAGCGATTATTACCCGAAATGTTAATTTAACATGGAAATAATTATTAAATGGGTAGTATAAAGTCATAGATGAATTATGTATGATATGATAAATATGAATATGGTTCTAGTATAATTTAATAACATACTATGGTCATTATATAAGAGGTTAAACGTACCCTCGACAAAATGAAAGTGCAAGGTAAGGGTTAATTCCTCAACCTCATTATTATTCGAGATTGTTTAAGGGTAAGTTTTTACTGGGACGTATTTATTATCCATGTCCATCTTTCATAAAATTGTTTTAAATGAGATTCTTTTAAGGGAATATTTTATTAAAACATCATTTTAAATGTTTTATATATTTATTCTTCTAAATCATTCTCATTAATTTATATGTTTTCAAAATAGTTTTTTAAGGATTTATTTATATGGACATGGATGTTTTTAAAATTTTAATTACATTCAAAAGTTTAAAAAATGGTATGGGACACTTTTATTCAAAAATTTCTGTAAATGTATTCCTTTCTAAATTGTGAGACTTTTAAATGTTTTTATGAAAAAGGAATATTTCTCTCAAAGAGTTTTACAAATCATTTTCATCTATGTCAACATCCTTTGATGTATTTTAAACTTGTTTGAAGTCAATTCATTATGATACAAATCTTTCTTATTGTATTGAAGGTTTTGTGATATGTTTTATTTTGGATGTGGTATTTTTATACCATTCATGGTTTATGGTTAAAGTAATGATATTTCATATGATAGTTTTAATAGGAATGTTTATGTTATATTTCAACATTTTAATATGAGGAATGTATTGGACTTAGTAAGTGATGGGTGGATCCTGCTATAGCTTCTCGATGAATCAGTAGGTCTCATGAGATAATTAGATGTGGAATTGGCCGAGGCCATTCCAAATTTAATATATGGTTTTGTCCAAGGCCTTAATCATTTTTAGACATCTTGGCCGAGGCCTTGACAAAATCATTCAGAATGTGTGGAATTATACATTCCCTCATTATGAAAATAATATTGATGGTTCATGTAGTTATTCGACTAGTAGAATACCAATGTCTATGTTTTATTATGGAATTATTTACTCAGCTCATATTTCTACAATAATGTTTTCATGTTTATTATTTGTAAAGGCGTGTTTTTTCAATTATTCAACATGCATATTGTTTATGTTAGCTTCCACTAAATTATTTACCCTTACTGATCATATGAGCTCACCCCTTTCTTATGTTTTATTTTCCTAGGATCCCAAGAAGTGTTTTATGTTTGAGATGTAGGGTTCAGCTAAGGTAACAATGGAATTCTTAAAGGGTTATTTTTTTGTTGTATGTTAGAAATTGTAATGTAACATTCATGTATGCAAGATATTTTCCAAGACTGCTAAACTGATCAGTCTTTAGGGACTTGATTCCTTGTAATCATGTCAGTGTATTTAAATATGCATTGACTCTGGGAATCTAGTGTCAGGGAATTACATTCTCTTACTATAATTTATAGCTCACCCCTTTATTGTATGTATTCCCTAAGTTATCCTATAAATTTTTAGAAATAAAATGGATTTTGAAGCACATTATGGTGATCAAAATAAATAAGTTTTATTTTAGTTTCATGTTGTTGTTTTATATTTCTAGTCTTCCAAAGAAACTAGACATTTTGATCATTTGGTTGTATTTAACGGATATTTATTTTAAAAATCATGTTATAATGATTGTAAAAGGCCCATGTCACTATAATAAAAAACCTTTTTAAGTCATTAAAGATGTTAATATTTAAAACATATTATTTTGAGTTATGATATTTCTTATTTAGATTTTTTTCTTCCATTCTCGGGTTATTCCACCATAATATTGTATTATATTGTATTTTCTAATCCTCTATGGGAAAAATTAATTTTAATTAAAAATTACTTCCATGATTAATTTATTTCTCATAAAATTATAATTTTATTAAGAATAAATCTCTTCCTTACCCAGTATGCTCTTTGTCTTCAATATCCATGTTTTATATTCCCATAAATATTCCCCTTTATATTTTAAATACCAGTTTTGTGCTATATCTTGGGATATTCACATTTCTATTTTCTTTATTTCAAAATATTTTTTTTACCCTTTTTATGATTTGGGATTTCAAAAAATATGTTTTTCATGTATTAAATTTTTTCCTTCTTTATTCATTTTTCTTATATCTCACTCCACATTTCCATTGTAAGCTCATTATTTTATTTTTGATGAACCATTATTTGTATTCCATTTAATGTAGTTTTTTAAAAAAACATGTTACATCTTCAAACATGCCTTTTTAAAGTGTCCCATAACTTCCTTTTCCATGGTAATGTTTTAAGAAATCAATCTTTCCATTTACCCTTTATTTTCCTCTTTATGTTAAATTTTTTTTACCTCTTCTAGGGTTATTCTTCATGGATTAACTTCTAAATAGTGTCATATTATTTTCTTTTTTGGGATTAAACTCTTGGTATCAAAAAATCCAATTCTTTTTCCTTTCTTATGGGATATCATTGAAAGTGTTTTTATTATGAACTGTTTTTTCCAATATGTCAACATCCTTTGATAATTTAAAGTTTCACATGTTATATGACCTAATGATATCATCCAACTTATTTCATTATATGTATTATGATCATATAATTATATTAATTTATTGGTTAAATAATTAACTTAACCATATACCCATCACTATATATGGTGTTAGTTTAAGGGATGATTATATATATAGATATTCTTTTTATTCATTGTGAAAATATTTAAATAAATTATACAAGTAATTTTAATATGGATTTTTATTGATTAATAAGGAGTTTTGGTTATGTATTCTATATTTTTTTAATCCTTAATATGATGAATGCATTGAGCTATAATAATGATGGGTTGGGTCTACAATATCCCCTCGATGCATCGGTAGGTATAATGAGATAAACTAGCATGGGTATTCATCATATTCATTCCCAATTATTTATGATATCTTGGAAGAGGCCATGTTGGTATGTATGATGTCTTTGAATAATCCCCTGATAAAAATATTTTGATGTCTGTAATTATGCATTATATCATTATGATACTCATTAGTCTTATCCATGTGATTATTTATTTTGTTTTTTATCCTTGGATTTATTTTGAGATCATATGATCAGTTATATGGAATCATTTTGTGGTCACTAACTTCCTTCCATATTATTCACACCGTGTATATTATATAATTTCTTATAGTATACTCTTTCACTTACTGGTCATTTTAGATCACCCTTATTATGTTTTCATTTCTCTATTTTATGATGAAAATTACTACACATGATATTTCAAGAAGAATATCATGTGTAGAGAATTTATAGGTTATGTTGAAGAATTATTATGGATTAATTTGTTTCTAATATAACAGGAAAATAACCATCTTTCATGAAATAAATGTCATATATTAGTTAATATTTTTTCCTAATTTTATTTAAATTTAAACCTAAAAGGTTATTGGAATGTATGAAATGAAATATCTTCTATAAATCATGTAATTATGGGACAATTATGTCATAGTTTCCATTATTGGTATCATAGTAGGTTTAAGATATCTTTATAGATTAATATGTTATTTGTTGATGATAATTTATGAGTTATAAATTTCATCAAGGGTTGATAAATTAAGGCTGATCATAATTTCAAAGGTATTTATATCCCTTTAAGTTAGTTGAGATAATATTTGACATTTTATGTTTTTTTCTAAATTAAAATGAGAGAACATTAAAAAAACCACTAGAAATTACTCAATATATAGGAAAAAACCTAAAATTATGTTAATATATAGATTATATTGTTTTCCTACCAATTACAACCATGTTCAGATACTATAAAGTTGATGTAGTTTTGGTAGAGATGCACCTAGGGTTAATTACCCTAAAAATGGATGGTTAAGTATCAACTCAATCTTCACTTGGTGCATAATGAGTGGGTCTAAGACTATATACTTTGAATGAAACTCCCATGAGATGTGATTTGGAAATTTTCATACTATTTATGAACCATAAAAATGGTTTTTGAATTTATTTTTTTAGAAAACCTAATATAGAATGATAATGGATAACATAGATTGAAAATTATATATTCATAAGCTATAGTTTATTCATGGAATTTTTGAATAAATTTTTATATGTTTATAAATCGATTTTATGAAATTATTAAATTTATTATAACTCAATATTACTTAATTTATGTAATGGCTATTGGAAGGAGAAACCATGTTAACAATGTATGTGATGGGAAATGTGATGATTTCAACAATGAGTAACCAAAATAGATATGATTTTGGGTGAGTAATCTTTTGATTATTCCAAACCATCTATCATGAATTATTATTAACAATGTAATCATAGTTGAATTCCCCAAAAAAATGACTATAAGGATGGAGCGTCATGGAATATTGGGTGATAAAGATAATAAAGGAAAGAATATTTAATTTATTACATGTCAAGAATTTGGGAAGATGAATCCATGGAAATATATTAAAGGAAATGTAAGAGGTTTTCCATGTTGGATATGGTGAAATATAGAAACTAATTACTAAGGGAAAAATGAATATTTCAGTTAACAGTATTAAGGTAACTTAGTAATTATCCAAGTCAATACCCTGGCCCAAGGGCTAACTAGGATAATAGACCTCTTCAACCTCCTCATCCCAGGGAACAAGGTGGTTCCAAAGAAATGAATACTACTAAAGTGTATCATGAAAATCAGGGAACACTTATCCCCCACTCTAGAGTTGTGTATGTCTTACTGGACTTTTTTTCTAGTAACTATTGTATATCTATGAACTTTTTTAAGAGTATTAAATCACCACCCCAATGATTTGGTATTTAATTATCAAATAAAACATCTAGTTTTGTTATTATTTTATAATAATTTTATGTTTTTTGAAATTTTGCTCATACAAATCTTCTTATTATTCATTTAGATGAATTTAATTTAATTTTGGAAATGGATTAGTTATCTCAACATTGAGGGAAAACAAATTTGAAAAAAATTGAATTTCATCTCAAACATTGATCGTATAACTATAAATGTTTGATTATGAACTCCATTTGGAATAAAATTAAATAATATGAATCCATATACAAAATAATTAGGGACTCTTGGCTCGAATTTTTATAAAGAAGAAGAAAATATTGGAGATATTGATGTTATTAAGAAATATATGAGTTTCCCAGTCTTACACAAGATAGTGAGAATGATATCTCATTGGAAATTTTATTTTGAGTTTTTTCTATATTATGGGTACCCTTCTCTATTTTCATTAGTAGGTAATAATTATAATTAAGGGGACATAATTTATTTAAGTGTTGGTGAGTGTAACACCTTGATATTTCAATATGTAATTTTGCTTTAAATAAATACTATGTTGAATAATTGTCTCAAACACAACACTGAACTAAAATAAAACCTTGTTAAATTATATAAAGATAATATTATAATTATTAAATATGAAAATAATAACGTATTTTTTGAGTAAACAAGTATAAATAGAAGATTCCTTTTATTAAATCAATAAAGAAGGCAAAAGAAATTACATCAGAAAGTGGGAGTATTCATTATGAAGCCAATTCTTTAGAGAATGGAAATATATGGGAACCACTATGGTTATTCTTAGACTATACCCAACGTGGAATCCACCAATTATGGTATGATAGAATCCATTTTTGAGATATGTTTATCATGTGTAAATTGCCACAAAATCCATTTTATCCGAATCACATATTGTGACAGATACCTGAGCTCGTCTTATACATAGTTCTGACACATATATCATAGAAAATTATATAAGTATAAATTTTGATGATATAAAAATTTACTTATTAAAAAATTATATTTTCATTTAATGGAATAAAAAATAAAGGATATAAATTAATACAAGAATCTTTTTATGCTCAAAAATAATTTTTTCGTTATGCACCCTTCTATTAAAATTAATTTCATTCAATCTTAGAAATTTTATTTGATACAATTAAATCCATTCTTTTAATCAAAATTTCAAAATTATCTTAGGATGAATTTTTAGGATTTTTCTTAAATAGTTGATTTTTAGGTGAATAGTGAAAAATTACAGATTTTCTAATATTATAGTGTTTATTACTATATAATGTGGTAAGTATGACTTTAAAACTTATAATAAATTCTTCCTGGAAAAAATAATATTCAATGCATAAAATGATTCATTTAAAATACTATATTTATTTTTGAAAACTCATGTTTACCCTTTTTCATATTAAGTAATATTTATTTCAATAAAAACTATTTTATGTCTGTTTCATTTAACTGTGTATCTAAAAGGTGGAATTATTTTTTTCTTATTTTTAATGTAGAATAAATCTTATTTGTTAAATAATAATCCAATTAATTTTATATAATTAAATAATATTGATAATATTATCCTAATCATAATTTTTAAGGATAAAAATATATTTTTTCTAAAAATTATTTTTATTCATTATTTGTGCTAATATTAAAATTAATTTAGATAAAACCTATAAATATAATTTAGAAAAGTACAACTAATTTTTGGAATCATTAAGTCCAAATTATATGATAAATCCAATTTTATTTTTATTAATTAAAAATAATTACTTTATTAAAAATTAATTACCAAGGTAAAAATAAAAAATGGTAAAAATGAAAAATATTTGAATAAAATACTTAAAAACATGTTAAAAAATTGTAAAAATGTATAGATGAGGCTTAATCAACCTTAAAATTTCCCTCAATCCATTATTGTCCATTATTGGATCCATTTGACCCTTGAATAATGAATTTTCCTTTTATATTTTTACAAAAAATGCCACTCCCTCCATTTATAAAAGGATCCTTCCCCACCCCACTTCTTCCCCAAATAAATCTACCTAGTTCATTCAAAAATCTTACAAAATTCCTCTCAAATATTCCAAGATAGATAATAGTGGTTCTGCTTGTACCACCATTGGTTTCAACTGAGTAACCCATTATTTATTCTTTTTAAGTATGCAAAGTATAAGTCTGAAGTTTGGGAGTGTTCTGAAGTATTTTAGATTTTTTTAAGTATTTTATAAAGTTGCATGGTTGGTGCAATATTTTTGAAAATTTTGAAACACCTACAAAAAATTGTGCATAATGAGACAGGGACTAATGGGATGGTACACAAGTGGCACATGGTTTTTCCAAACCATGTGGATGCCTAGGAGAAACCATGAAAGTTTAGAAAGTGGGCATTGGAATAGATATCACACGATTTGGAAATGATGTAATCCAACTATGTGAGTTTAATCCTTGAGGTAATAGATGTTACACAGTTAACACATGGTTTTCCTGACCGTGTGACCAACCATGCATAGGTTAAAAGTGAGATAACAAAATTGTAGATATCCAATGTTTTGATATTTATATCCCTTTTTTTATCCTATGTGGCCCTAAGTCAATATTCTCTCTTACCAAAGGCTATGTAATCCTCTCCCATCAATCCATATCCAATTTTAATGCTTCTCTCGGAAATTAAAAGTATAATTGTCGTGGTAAGTCATCATTCTTGGTCTTCCTTTGTGGTTTTCCTTAAATATACTTCTCTCTCTCTCTATGTTTCTTATATATATGCCCATTGTAGATAGATCTAATATATTTGATGCCAAATATGATTATATTTTGTCTTTTTGATTCTATGGGAAGATATCTAATGTGGGTTTTTGGATATTCAACCTTGTTTCATTGGAATTTTCATGCCGTTCTTAATTGTCATCATAAAACCAGAGGTAGGTGGCTTCACTCTCAAATATTATGTTTAGAATATGAAGGATTAGTTTCAAAATAATTATTCCTTTAAATTGGTTGTGAAATTGATGTGAACTATTTGTTGGAAACCCTCTTTAGTGATGTTTTATAGAATTTTGGAAATTGGGAATTTTTTTGGAACGTAAAATAGGTAACATGATTTTAAAATGATAATTTTAACATTATTGTTTGGTTTTGTTTCATGGAATAATGTTTTCAATGAAAGGGTTGGTTTATTGAAATGGTTTTTTTGAAAGGTAAAATATGGTTTTATTGAAATGGTTTAAATGGTTGTTTGGAATTGGTTTTTGGCATAATAGTTGTGTGTGTTCATGTAAAATTGGGACGGATAAGGGTAAGGAGTCTCCCCATCATTAGTGTAATGGATAAGGGTCACGGCTCTCCCCATAAAAATGGTTCATTAAGTGACATATTAGTGAAAGTGTGACTCACCACTCATGAGTATATGGAGTTCCAAGTTACATTCATAGTTAGATGTATGTGTAATGGAATGGGTTATGCCAAAATAAAATTTTTGAAATGGTTTTAGATCTTTTTTTATTTACATTACATGGAACTTGAGATGGTTTGTGAAAACATCTTGGAAATGTTACTTGTTTATATTATAATATAAAAAAATTTAATTTTTTTATATTAATTGTTTAATATAAAAATTGTAAAATGTTTTATCCTAGTGTCATGAGTAGGGAAGTCATTGGGGAAAATATAATATGTTTTAGTATTCAACCATACTTTGGCACTTTGGTTATTTTTCAGATGTTGTTTATCAAGTCATGGTAAAAGGTAAATTATTACACATTTATAATTATTTCATGATACTTGGTTTATTTTTTGGTGTTGTAACATAAAGCATGTTTGGATAATGGAGTTTTCCTTGGATTATTTGTGTTTTTTAGTCTTATGCTTTGTACTTTAATATTATGGTCTTCCACTATGGTACTTGGTTTTAGTTTGATTTTGATAAATGAAATGTTGAGTTGTATTTCATTGTTATTATGCACCATATATTGGTTTATTTGGTTATGAAATGTTTAGTTTGTTGATTCATTTTCAATGGTAAAATCATCCCCCACATTTATTGAATCCCTTCATCATTTATTTCTAGCCTTTGGTATCTTGGGGACATCTCTTAAGGCCAAGTAATATCCTTCCTCTTTCTAAATCCAATGAGGAGAGGAGGTATGTTACAAGTTGTGTCAGGTTAGTCCTTTCAATCGTTTTATAACAAGCGGTAATAGTCTAGGTTGGTCTTGGACTTATTATTTGCTGTTGGTATTGGAGTTGAATTCATTCTTGTCTAATCCATAAGTTGTAATAATAGAAAGGAGTAGGATTTTCAAGACATGAAATGTAGAGCATTAAAAGATGTAGCTAACTGTTCTATGATGAACTTCAAGTTACCATGGATTCGGGTAAATAAGTGTTTTAGATACACTTATAGGATTTGGAATCTCATTATCATGTGTTTAGCCAAAGAGATGTGCATGACATTCATTATAGGAATAATCTCCCACTAGGAGTGCATATTTCATTCTAAGTAATGATTTGGTGTAATTTTCTGATTTTAGAAAAAATTTAATGTTTTCTTCAAATGAATTTTTTTAAAATAAAACATCATTATGGTATTTTGGAAATGGTTTGGTTTTCAATATGAAGTATAGATTTTTCAAATATGGTTGAACTTGGAAAAGGTTTGATTTTCGAAAGCACTATTGTGATAGTATAATGTGGTAGAATTTAAAATTCTAAGAATTCGGATAATAGAGAGTGATACATATTGTGTTTTTTTGGGTTTTTATAGAATGGAAGCTGATATGTGTCATAGAAACTAACCAGAATAAGCTGCTAAAATGTGGTTACAACTGACCCACATGTGAACCAAAAAAATGGTTCAAACTATTGTCCAAGAGATTCATGTTATAGACGGTGGGAATAGGATGTATAATTCATGGAAAATGTATCATTCTGTCTAATTCTAGAAGTAGAATCGACACATCATTTGGGGTGATTCTAAACCAATAAAGGTAGAGGTGTGGATGAATAGGATGAATCATATCTTAAATTTCCTCAGTACACTAGCAAAGATGAAAGTCAAGATTGCGATGTATATGCTGGAGGATCTTGCACGCCTGTGGTGGGCTTTTTCCGATTAATTAGACCATGGCCTATCATGGGAGGATTTTGAGGTCTTTTTTAACAAACAATTCTATCCTCATGTGTCCATAATTCAATGAATGATAGAATTATTCCTCTTGAAGAAGGAAAATCTTTCTGTCATGGATTGTGTAGATAAATTCATGAATTTAGTGTGCATTGAAACCGAAGTTGATTCCTATGCATCCTTGATGGCATGCATCTTGGAATTAGGGCTGAGGTAGGATATTTTATGAAAGACAGTTTTGCTCTATATTATGGATTATACATAGATAGTTAATTGAGAAATAGTGGGTGAAAGGGACATCTCAGGAGATATGGGAGGAGGAAGTATGATGATAACTATTTGAAATAGTGGGAAATATAATACTGGGAGAAAGTAGAAGAGGGACACCTATTTCCAGGGTGGGCGTATGGATTAGAATCCAATTACTAGATCGGTGAATCTTCCTCAAAAATCAAAGATGTAGTTGGGATGTTTCCAATGTGGTTCGTTCATCTACATAAAGTTATAGTGTACGAAACCACCTAGAGAATGCCATAATTGTAGTCAGATGGGGCATCTTTAGATCTATTGTTGTAGTGCTCCGAGGTTGGGTGTTTGGGACACTTCTTAAGTTTCACAGGCATGGTATGATTCGACATGACGATATCAGCAGAATAAGTCCTACCAACAGACCATAGTTAGCCACAGTGATTCCAAGAATACCATGACTCCTCAATAAGTTCAATCTCAATAAGGCCTTAAGGAATAAATTTTAGTGACTATCCAATTATATAGACAAGAATAGGTTATTGTGGATGATCATTCTACACAATCTATAGCGAGATGTATGAATCTTTTTAATTCTACCCATATGTAAGTGTTGTTTGATATGGGTGCATCTCATTCCTTTATTTATTCTTGTTCTTTTGATTTTTAGAGTTTAAAAGATTATCTGATACCTTATGTGGAAAAACATAAAACTCTTCTTGGTCAAAGAAAACATAGATCCTTTTTGTGTAGAGTGTGTTTTATAAGTGTTGATGGAAATAATATGAAAGGGTATTTATCGGTACCTGAGATGTATATTTTTGATATAATCATCGGTATGGATTGGTTAACAATGTCTAAGTCTCACATCGATTGTTATACCACAAAGGTCTATTTTAGAACTAAAGAAGGTGTGAGAATCTCTTTTAGGGGACAAAAATGTAAAGGTACATGAAATTGATTTTTTGGAACTAGCAGTTGGAACTACCTCATACCAGTTCGCAGTGTTGTCTATTTCATCGACCGATGAGATCAAGAAGAATAGTAGTAGTGGTTTATCAATTTCTAGATGTGTTTCTCGAAAATTTACCAGGGTTTCTATATAAGAGAGAAGTGGAGTTTATGATTGATCTCATTCTATGGACTAGTCTTATTTATATTCTATCTTATTAGATGAAACCAACAAAATTAATAGAGTTAAAAGTATAGTTGTAAGATCTTCAAATAAATGGGTTTATTCAGATGATCATGTCTTTGTGGGAAACGCAAGACTTGTTTGTGAAAAAGGAGAAAGGAACTCTTCAGTTGTTTGTGGATTATCATAATCTTAACCAAGTTATGATAAAGAATCATTATCCACTTCCATATATTAAAGATCTATTCGAACAATTGATGAGATCTTAGTGGTTCTCTAAGATAGACATGTACTTAGGATATCACCAATTGTGGGTTTGAAAGGAGGACATCGCAAAGATAGATTTTAGAAGTCGATATGGCCATTATAAATAAGTGGTAATTCCTTTATGTCTTATGACTACACAGGAGGTGTTTATGGAATTTATGGATCAGATATTTTAGAGGTATATAGATTCTTTTGTGGTGGTGTTTGGGGATAACATATTGGTATATTCAAGGACATGGGTTGATGTTGAGAAACACTTAATAATAGTTTTAGGTATCTTGAGGATTCATTATCTTTATGAAAAACTATCAAAGTGTACTTTTTTGATACAAGAGGTACATTTTCATTTCCATGTAATTTATTAAATAGGTGTTTCTATGGATCCAAAAAAGATCAAGATAGTGATCTCTTGGAAACCACTGATGAAAATCATTGAGATGCATAGTTTTCTTGGATTGGATAGTTATTATTAATGATTTATTCATGATTTATCATGACTAACTTCACCTATGAAAGTTTTGAAAAATAAAAATTTTACATTTAAATTGAATGAGGAATGTTAGAAGTATTTTAAAGAACTTAATGTTCACTTTTCATCATCACCAATCTTGATTTTTATAGAATCAGGATATGGGTACATGGTGTAGAGTGATAATTTGGCATCTGGGTTGGGATGTGTTCTCATTAAAGGATATCATGTTGTTTCTTATGGATCAAGGATGTTATGAGTTCATGAGAATAATTAACCAACACACTATTTAGAGTTATTTTTCACAGTCTATGCTTTGAAAACATGGCATCATTATCTATTTGGTGAGAAATTTATAGTGTTTATGGATTATAAGAGATTGAAACATATTTTGTCACAACTATATTTGAACCTAAGATAAATAATATAGATGGAGTATCTCCAAATGTTTAAATTAGATTTTATGTATACAAAGGGTAAGGAGAATTTGGTGATAGATTCATTGTGTAGAAATTCTTATTCTCATTTGGAAAAATAAGTTTTAGATGAGTGGCAGTTGATGTTGGTCTTAGCTAACATAGACATGGAATGTGAAGATCAAGGTGAAGTCATGGCCTTATTCCCAATTTTTTTTGTTCCTAATTTGGTATAGATGGTTAAAGAGGCACAAACATATTATTTGGAATGTGTGGCAATGAGATTAAAACTTAAGGGCGGGGATACCATTGATGAAAGGAATCTGGATGGTAGTTTACTGTTGTGGTTCAAAAATCGAGTAGTCATACCCATGGATTTTCAGGAAAAACATCTTCATGCCTACCTCCATATGAGATGGGGTTTTCATCATGGAATACAAAATATGTATTACGTATTGAAAGTATAGTTTTGTTAGAAGGGAATGAAAAGGAAGGTGTTTGAGACTATTTTAATATGCTCAAATTTCCAGAAAGGTAAGGTAGAGCATCAAAAACTGACTACTATGTTGCAGTCTTTACCTATCCCTATGTGTAAATGGGAGTAGATAGTCATGTATTTTTAATAGGTATCCCAATAAGGGTTTGGAAAAATGATTCCATATGGGTGATAGTGTATCAACTTACCAAGTCTGGTCATTTCATTCATATTCATGAATCTCATATGGTGAAGAACATGTCAAAAATCTATATCCTATAAGCGGTAAATATGTTTGGAATACAAATTTTGATAGTTTCAGACATAGGTCTGAGTTTTATGCCTCATTTATGGAAATCCTTATAGAAAGCAGTTGGGACTCAGTTTACCATGAGTACAATATATCATCCTCAGACGGAAAAACAATTCAAATGGATGATAAAAATATTGGAAGACATGTTGTAGGATTTTGTAATTGATTTTGGTGGATCATGGGAAGAGAACGTGTCATTGGTGGAGTTACCATATAAAATAGTTATCAAAACTTGATATATAAGGCTCTGTTTGAAGCATTATATGGGTTTCCTTTTCATTATCGACTTTGTTGGGTGGAAATAGGTGAGACATCACTAGTTGGGCTAAGCCATATTTAAGAAACAATGGACAATATTCAGTTGATTAGGAAATTAATGGAGATGGCTAAAGTCATTAGAAATTGTATGTGGATCATCATCAATGGTAATTTTCGTTTGAGGTAAGTGATCATGTGTTCTTGAAAATATCTATAAGGATTGTACATAGACATTTTGGGAAGTAGGTAATATTATCTCCCTGATACAAATTCCATTTTGAGATACTAAAATAGGATGGTGAGGTGGAATATCGGTAGGCATTGCCACCATGGTTCAGTGTGGTTCATAATGTGTTCCATGTATCTTAGTTAAAAATTATCAATTGGATCCTAACCATGTGATTCAATGGGATCACGTTGAAATAGAATTAGATACTTCATTGGTACATATCCTGATGTAGATTTTGGATATGTAGGAGAAATTATTGTACGGGAAAAGCATCATCTAAGTGTGGGTTTTTTGGAAACCTGGTCAAATTTTGGAAGATAATTTGGAATGGGAGAATTAAATGAAAGATAAATTATTGGAACTTTTTCGTAGAAATGATTTTTTTTCTAATTTCTATGGATAGAATAACCAATGGTGGGGAGAATGTAGCACCCCCAGTTTCAAGTAAGTAACCCATTATTTATGATTTTTATGTATGTGAAGTATAAGGGTGGAATTTTGGAGATTTTAGAGACATTTTGAGTGTTTTTTGGGTAATTTATAAAGGTACACAATTGGTGAAAGGTTTGGGAAAACCATGAAATGCCTAAAAGAAACCATGCACAATAAGATTGGGGATAAAGGGATAGTGCACGGATGAAACACTGTTTCTAAAAAATATGCAGATTCCTATTAGAAACTATGAAACAATAGATAGTGGGATTTATCATGGATGGTGAATGTTTTAGAAACTATTAGATCCAACCATGTGAGGTTCATCCTTGAGGCATTGGCTATCACATGGTTAGTGTATGGTTTTCCTAACCATGTAACTAATCAAGCACAAGTCATAAGTGAGATCCTAATATTGTGTATATCATATGTTTTGATATTTAAATCCCTCATTATTACTCTTATGAAGCCCAAACTTGATATTCTCCCTTCCCAAATGCCAAGAAAGCTTCTACCATTGATCTTAAGGTGATCTGAAGGCTTTCATAGTGATTTGAAGCTGGATTCTCATGAAAAGTTGTCATTCTTGGTCATTCCTGGTGGTTTTACTTAGATATACTTATCCCTCTATCATGGTTTCTTATATATACATCTTTCCTAGATAGATATAAGATATTAGATTCTAAATATGATCATATTAGGTCTTTTTGATACTAGGGGAAGATATATAAGGTGGGTTTTTTGAGATTCAACCTGGTTTCATTAGTGTTTTCGTGTCGTTCTTCATTTTCATCAAAAAACTTAGATATGGGGATTCACTCTCAACTCCTCTATTTACAATATGAAGGATTTGTTTCAAATTAAATTTTTTATTGAAATTGGTTGTGAAATTGATATGAATTTCTTTTTGGAAACCCTCTTTAAATACGATTTATAGAATTTTGTAAATTTATAATTTTTGTGGAAATTGAAATTGGTAACATGATTTTAAAATGATAATTTTTAAATGATTGTTTAGTTTTTTTGAATGGAATTTTTTTAAATAAAATGGCTGGTTTTACAGAATTGGTCTGTTTGAAAGGTTTTTAATAAAAGTATGGTTTTATTGAAATGTTTGAAATGGTTTTTTGGAATTTGTTTTTGTAATATTTATTTGGTGTGTTCATGTGCATTAAAGACCAATATGGGTAAGGAGTATCACCCATAATTAGTGGGATATATTACAGTCAGAGATATCCCCAATAAAACTGGTCCATTAAGTGATGACTTAGTGAAAGGATGACTCACCACTTGTGAGTATATGGAGGTCCAGGTTACATACATGGTTGGATGTGTGGATATGTGGAACATAAAGGATTATGCCAAAATAAAATTTTTGAAATGGATTTAGAACTCTGTTTGTTTTCTTTCCATGGAAATAGAGATGGTTTTGTGAAAAAAATTTGGTAATGGTAACTATTTATATTATGATATAAATTATTCTTAGAAATTATTGAATTAAACTGTTTTATATAAATGTGATACCAAGTTCTATCTTGGTGGCATAAGTAATGTTTAGTTACTCACCCATGGTTTGTAACATTAGTGATTTTGAAAAAACAAATACTGAGACATGAGAGAAGGTAAGGTTTCACACTTATTTAGAACTAATTCATGATAATTAGGTTGTTTTGTGGAGTTGAAGCATAGAGTATGTTTGGAGATTGGGGTTATCCTTGGAGTTTTTGAGTTTTATAGTCTTCCTATATGTACTTTGATATTTTGGACTTCCCCTATGGTACTTGGTCTTAGTTTGATTTTATAAATGAAATTTTGATTTGTCTTTCACTGTTATCATTCATCATATAGTGGTTTATTTTGTTAGGACATGTTTTTTGGTTATTTTATTTTCAAATGGAAAATCATCCCCCACTTGTATTAAAGATCTTCATAATTTATTTCCATTATTTGGGATGTCACTTAAGGCCAAGAAATATAATTATTCCTTCTCAAGAAAATTATTAGATGTTGGATGTTACACTAGTCTTCTCAAAAGACTACCCTTCGAGGGATTAATCATTTTTTCAAAGGATTTTTCCAAGGGGTATGGTAAAAATTCTTAATTTCTTATTTTCTATAACAATTTTTTTCATTCTTCTTCCCCCTTATTAAGATATATTTTATCATTTATATTATAATTAAATAAATTTTATTAACATACCAAGATATTGTTATAACAACAGAATAGTTAATAACTACCATTTCTATTTTACATTGAAAAACAAAAAAGTCATCTTTTGTACGTGTTGACTAACGTCTCCATGAACGAAGTGTTGGATTTTTCAACACCTCCTCACATGGATGGTTTATAATGGGTATTTAATGGTTAAATATGATATTTATAACCTTATTATTATTATAAATTAATAAAACATTTTCTATCTTCCTCTCATTTTATAGAAAAAATGTTACTCTCGGGCATACGTGTGGATTACCGCCTCCATGAAAGTGATGTGTTTTATTTTTCATTTTGTCATCTATTCTTTATCAAGATATATTAAAATATTATTCACAACCCTAATAAAATATAAATAATATAATTATTCTTCTGTAATAGTGATTTTATTCCAAAAGAATCACTTCCTTTACCACACCCACCCATATATTTAGTATATTCTTATATGGGTCATTTTAACCACCGATATGAACTATGATACAAATTTTTTTCATGGATAAATGTAGAAAAATTAATTTTATTTTTATTAGACATAAATGAGAAATAATTTTTGTTTTATTTATTTTTTAGGGTTATATTTATATTTAACTTATTATTAATGTACATCCCTTTTGTTCGTTAATACTTTTTGAAACAAGGTCGTCACTGAATTCGTCACCATGAATCATAAAAAATACCTGTGAAATGAAAATTTGAAAATTATAAAAAATTATAAAACATTTATTTAAATACCTATAATCATATAAAAATGGTTAAATCTCAATCCATAAACAAGAATTGACATCACTGTTACAACACTAGCACTAAACAAATAATAAACTCTAATAATATCTGATGCTGAAAATAAAATATAGCTACTTATTTTTTTATAATAAATTATTATAAATAAGTAATATAAAATATTATAGGTATTAATAAGTTTCTAAAAAAGGTTATTTAGATAGTTATTTTTTTATAACTAAATTTATATAATGTTTTTATAGTGGGATTAAAGGTAAGGGTTTTTGCATCTTAATTTTTTCATCATTCGGATATATTGTCTATTCAATACTCATTTAATTTTTATTACATATATTGTCAATTGAATTATTTAATCATATTTTTTCATGAAATATAATGGAATTATAGACCCATATCATGTTATACCTTTCATGTTTTTTCAATTATAAAGATAATGATGATGTAATGGTGTTTCATAACAATTTCATTTCTTTGAGATATGTTTTTTATACACCTAATTTAATTTAAATGGTGTTTATACTAGCTATTGGACATAAAATATCATGAATTGTATTCTATTAATCATATTTTAAGATCAATTTCATGAAAAATATATTAATATGCCTCTATTAAAAAATTATTATATCGTAAAAGATACTGATAGCTCAGAACATCCTTCAATGAGTTATGATATTTATTCACGATCTTTTTTCTTCCATGATTGGGTTAATCAACCATAAAATTATATTTTATTTTATTTTCTATTCATATCTAATAAACAATGATTATTTATTCAAATATCCTCTCATTATTAATTTCATTCTCATAAAATTGTAATGTTGTTATGAATAATTCACATCTTTCCTAAGTAATCACTTTATCTTCTATATCAATTTTTTTATTCCCACCAATGTTTTATTTTATGTCTGGAAACTTAATTATATGATATAAATTGAAAATTTTACATTTACCTTTTCTAATTTTAAAAATTAATTTTTATTACCCATTTTATTAAGTGGGTTTTCAATAAATGTGTTTAAAATATATTTAAAAGGTTTTACTTCCTTATTCTGTTGTTTTATCTTCTTGTAAAAAATTCCTTCTGAAACCCTTTATCCCATTTTTTGGAGGATTTATTAATAAGAGTACATTTAAATTAGTTTTTTTAATCATGTTACCTCTTCATAAATGACTTTTTAAAGTTACACATAACATCTTATTTTTATAGAATTGTAAAAAATGTTTTATAAAGGATATTTTACCATTTTGACTCCATTTTACTCTTTATATTAAATGGAATTTTCCTAATTTAGAGTTATGTTTCATGGATTTTATTTTCAATCCTCTCATACTATTTGTTGGGTGGATAAAACCCATGGTTTCAAATATTCCAATTATTTATCCTTTCTCATGTGATACCATTCAAAGTGTTCTTCTTATGATTTTTTTCATTTATGTAAATATACATTAAATATTTCATTTTTCACAAGTGAATTTTCCTAATGATACCACCCACCTTATTTATTTGGATATCTTATAATCATATAATTCCATATATTTGTTGGGAAAATTATTGACTTAATTGTATAATTATTACTCTATAAAGTGTTATTTTGAGGGATGCTTATACAAAGGGATATTCCATTTATTGGTTGGGGAAATATTATTAATATTTATATTTTCAATTTAAATACATATGCTTATTGATTACTAAGGAATTTTTATTATGTGCTTTATATTCTATTCATTCCTTTATATGATGAATGAATTGTACTTAATTATTGATTAGTTTGGACCACAATATCCCCATGATGCATCTATAGATCTCATGAGACAAAAATCCAAGGTATTCAGTATATGCATGAAAAATTATATATTCTGCCTTAAAAGAAGCTTTTGTGGTATTATTGATTACTTAGAAAGAGGAGTTAAAATTAATATTATGTTTTCCAACATTGTGAATTCTGTCATTGTGGAACTAGATATTATTATCCATGTGATTATTTCTATTCTTATGTAATCCATGGATCTATTTTAATCTCATGTGATCAGTTATATGGAATTATTTTATAATAATTTATGTACATCCATATTATTCATGAAATTTTTATTCTATGATATCTTCTTATATAATAATTCCCTTATTGATAATTTGATCTCACCCGTTATATGGTTCCATTTTCCATGGTTTTGAAGAAAAGTATTGAACATGATATGTCTAAAAGAATAAAATGTCCTGAAAATTTATGGGATGTGTTAAAGACTTATCATGGATTATATAGTTCCTAATGTAGTGGAAAAAATGTTCATTTGATTATAAATACTTGGGAAATATTAGTTTTTAATATTTAATAATTCTTAAAAACACTTAGCCTAAATAGTCATGAGAATCTATGCTGTGAAATATTTTCTATGAATCATGTAATTATGGGATATGTTCATCTGTGCCTCCATGATCATGGTATTCTATCCATTATAATGATAAAAAAAGGATCCAAGATTCATGGATTTTGTAAATTTGGATATTAATATTATTAAGTAAATGGAGTCATAATTCCTTTTCCTATTAATTTCCCAATCATATTTACTATATAAGATAATGACATCATAATAAGATTATAATTTTTTTCAAAAGAATATTAAATTAATGGAATAGGGGAAATTTATAGACATCAACTATAAATATTGTGTCTTAAAATTTTGAAATTGACTATATATATCATAGGTACCAAAGATAAAGAGGTAATTACTAGATGAATTCCATATCTAAAAGTTATCTATAAACCTTGGTAGTACCATGATTTATAGGGATCTAAAAAGGAACTTTTGGTGGGAAAACATGATGTAAGATATTATAGACTACATATCAAGATTCTTGGTATGCTAACAAGTAATGGTTGAGGGAAAACTTCCAAATAGATTCATGAATCCTCTCCCTATAAAGATGCAGAATTTAGAAAATATAACAATGGTTTTTATTACTAGACTACCTTTGAAATATAAGAGGAATGACTCTATATAGGTCATTGTGTATCACAATACCAAGTCGACATATTTCAAAGAAATAAAAGAATATTTATCCCTTGAATTTCTTTTACAAACCTATATCAATGAATTCTTGAAACAACACGGTGTAACTTTATATATTTTATTTTATAATAACCCTAATTTCATGTAAAAGTTTTGGATAAGTCTTAAAAAAGGCTTTAGACATTGAGATACATCTTAGAATTACTTATCCTCCTCAAACTTATTGATAGTTTCAAATAAAAATTCAAACATTATAAGAGAATATGAAGCCATTATCACTTATCTTAAAAGGAACATGGGACTAATACAAACCTCTAGTGTAATTCACATACAATAATATAATATATTAAATAATAAAAATGACATTATATGAGGCCTTTTTTTGAAAAATATGTCACACTCTTGGGATGGAGTTTGAGAAAGAAGGATTGTTAGTCCAGAATAAGTTGGGGAAAAAATTGAGAAGGTGAGACCAATATCATGATAACATATAGTAGATAAAAAATATATACTAATAATCAAATAAAGTATATGTAATGCTAAGTGGGTGATCATGACTTCTTGAATGTACCACCGTGTAATGGAGTCAAAAGTTTTTGTAATAAGGGGAAGCTAAGTCAAAGGTGTAATGGTACATTTGATATATTAGAGAGAATTATTTGTGTGGATTTTTTTTAAATTTTCCACCCAACCTCTCTAAAATGAATAAAGTATTTTTTTCTCAATGTTAAGGAAGTTCATTTGAGACCCTATATATGTACAAACCAATGATTAAATAGATCTTGAACTTAACTTTTCCTATATTAAAGATATTATCTAGATTATTGACACGAGAGATAAGGTGTTATGGAATTTGAAAACTCAACAGGTGAAATTTATTTAAAGGAATCACATGTTGAAAGAAGAATCATTAGAATGTGAGCAAGTAATGAGAAAAATTTACCCTAATTTATTCTGGTATTAATGTGCACCCCTAATTTTTAGGGTGAAATTATTTAATGGTAGAGGATATAATAACATAGATTATTCCAAAATAAAAAATAATTTCATCACAAAAATCATGGCTCAATGTTTATTCAATTATTTTAAAATAATAGAACAATACATAATAAATAATTAAACTAGAAAAATACATTCAAATAATGGATGCAATTAGTACGTCAGCACAATGTCAATAAAAGGAACCACTATAATATTGAACATTAAAGAATTATAGACTAAAATTAATGAAAAATATATAACATGCATTAATATTATGAAGAAATCAATAAGAAATAGAATATAAATGGTATAAGAAATAAAAAAAGGATATGAATGATCTTAGGATGTTAGAATAAATTGTATATATTAGGGGTAATAGGACCATTAGAATCTAACTATTGTAATAGTAATGCAATAATTATAGAGGAAATTGTCCAAAAATGAATAAAATCATATGATAATTTTATATTTAATAATTATTAGAAAAATTATATTAACAAATCAATAGTATTATAATTACCCACATACGAATTTGAAAAAAAATAAAACTTGCTAAAACAAAATGTTTTTAAATTTTTAAAATGAAACACATGATTTTGAAATAAAAAATATTTATTTATAAATTTAAATTATCGTATAAAGAAAATTATTTTAATTAAAAGGGAATTTATATTTGAAATAATCAAGTTGAAGTTATCCTATATTGAATTTTTCATAAATGTTTTAGGTAATGAATTTTTTATGCAAATACCAAAATATAGTAATTGTATATGATAACTATTATGAAATAATTATGATAAAAATTATATAATAGTTAATTTTAGTGAATACATGAAAAAATATGTTATTTTATCAATATAGTTTATTTTTGTTAATTAAAATCAATTTCCAAATCTATAACAGGCTTTCTAAATTCAAAATTGGAAATTAAGAATTTAGAAATAATATTTTATAGAAAAGTATATTTCCATGGAAAATTTAATATATAATAATGGAGTTTAATTATAAAGAATTAAATTAAAAAACATATCTTAAATGTCAAAACCCATGAAATAAATACATGGGTAAGAAAATGGGTTTTCATTTTCAACAAGCTATATTTCCAAGCCTTGTGTTTAGAAATTAATCAACAAGTATCCCCCATTTGATATAAATACCTAGGCATCCTCAAATTATTATCCATTCTAAAATCACTTAGAATAGTAGTACTCTCACTTACCCTCTCAATAATCTTTATAAGGAGTTTATAAATTTTTAAGGTGCTGTTGTAAATCATTAAGAAGCTACCATTCAAGGTAAGGGTTCTTGATCCTCATCTTTCTTTCTAAATTCCAATCATTTTATTATAATATCATCTAAAATTATTTTTCATATACTACCATGATTGCAATTATATGGTATTATCATATATTTGACATATTTTTAATGATATATTACACATTCCATCTCGTTATTTCCTTTTTTATAAACCATTATTATGTTATGTTATGGGTCCTTAATCCCTTATTATTTATTATTTGTTTAATACTCTCCAATTCATTTTCATTTTATATTAAAATGTTATTATGTGTCATTTTTATAAATTAAATATCACATTTTCATTGGGAGATTATGATTCCCTTTAATTATACTACCTTTATAAACAATCATAATTATCAAACATTAGTGTAAACTTGAGGGATAAATCTCAATATAGTAAAACATCCAAAATAATTTGTAAATAGTGTGTGGTTTCCTATAAATTACATCCTTGTCTTGATATTTCAAGTTGATATAGGCTCTAGATAAAATTCACCAATGGTTAATATCACTAAAATAGTTTTCATATTAAATTTATCGTCAATAGGTGAAAAAAAATGTTTGTATAATTGTGCACCTAGTTGAACACTTCCAGGAGATATGATTTAGATATTCACAGGATATTTAAAAAACATAATTATATATTTGAATATATTATTACATTGTTAAAATAAACTCTCATATTATATATCTAAATTATGTAAGATTTTCATCAAATAAAAAAGTGTGTTTCTGGGGGAGATTTTTGTATCACTACTTTGGTCTCTAACCAAGATAAAATTTTAAACTCAATGAATATTTTCTATTAATATCACCACATCATAAAATTTCCCTTAACTACTACCCTATTATTATTCCTTTTATAAGTTTACTTCACATTTCATTGTGAATATCCTATAGTTCATAAGTTTATTGTTTGATATTCACTTAGATATCCATATTATTATATTGAATGGGAAAATTTTGATATCCCATATTCCTATTATTTATATATGGGAATCCATTTATAACATATCCAAGATTACATATGAGGATCCATAGTGAACATTATGGTATGTATTTATTATTCATTTCTTTACATGATGGATGCATTGAACTTATAATGTGATAGGTGGGTTTGAAATTATATATCCCCTTAATGCATTAATAGGCATCATGAGAAAACTAACTTGGATATTTGGTGTAATTGTTACCCATTTTTGTATGATGTCTTGCATGAGGGATTAATAGTATGTTTATGATTTCCATAATTTTGAATTCAATCATTATGAGATCATCCAATCTTATCCATTATTTATTTATTCTTATATAATACATGTATATATTATTATAAAAGTTCCATTTACTGTGGGATTTATTTATTTCTACCATATTATTTATTCAATTCTTATGTATGCCAGATTTTTTATACTACTCTTTATTAATAATCTGTGCTCAACCCTTTTTGTTTCCCATTACCCTAGTAAAACATGATGATTTGGGCACATGACTTATGGATTTTTAACCAGAAATAAGATATTTTAATGTATTCATTTGATGTATCTTATATTTTCAATGTAATGTTATGTTCATTTATATATCTAGTTTCCTAAAACTATTAAATAGTTGGATCCTATGTATTTTGATCTATGTATTTTATACCATTGTAATATAATTACCATCAACTATGACGTAGTTGATCCAATATTGTTACACCTTTAAACCAGAAGAAATATCCTCTATTTTCATTCTGTGGTGGATTATGGTTGATAAAGATCACTGATGGATAAAATAATATCCTCTTACCTTCGAGGGGATTACATCATCTAATGTCCAACCAAATTATTCTTAACAACCCTTTATTATCGAAGGGGAGATAGCACCACCACAAAAATGGTAAAGGATTATCAAGGAAGAAGAGTATTTTAAATAATCTCGCATGAATCCAACATCCCTAACAGAAGGGATATCATCAAATTTATGTATCCATACCTATTATCTTCCTTTAATGGAGAGTTTCAACTCTCTAAGTCATACATGGTGCAAACTCTTCAACATTACATTTTTTGGAGTGTTTTTCACTAAAATGTTCAATGATAGTGTTTCCATGCTTTAACTATTCTTTCTAATTGATTACAAAATTAAGGAAACCATGTGTTGTGGACAAAGAAAATGATTATATCTCATGAATATGAATCTTATTTATTATCATATTATAGTATATAAGTGGAAGATTATTCATAAGCATCCTTTATGATTCATGTTCATCGTAATCTATGATATACATCTCATGGATATCATTGCACATGATGTGGGTATATCAAAATTTATGATATATTGCATTTAATTTCACATCCCACAATATCCTTCCTACATTTAAATCTGATAAGGAATTAGTGAAAAACAACACAAAACTTGTGAATCCATCTAAAACTATTTTGGATACTCTTAATTATACTCTCTTCAATTTTTAATAGAAATATTTTCCAAAACATACTTATTATCTAAATCCTTAACTATGTGACCCTTTGATCCTTAGTATCATTATAAATAAATATAGAGTCGTCTTTTTATAGATATAAGAAAAGAGTGTCCTATAAAAAGTGTCAGTACTACACAAGCTACTATAGGGTCTCATTTGATCTCCATTAGAAATATCCATAATCCATATGAATATGTCCAGTAGAATATGTACCATATATATCATATGTATATCTATATAATCCATTCACCAATGCAAATGAGTGACACTACACATGTAATAATTTCAATATAGTATCAACCATCTCAAATGTTTTTTATTCTTTAAAAAATACTAACTTGTTAGATGAATACACCACATGTAATTAATCTAAAGGATGATCACATCACAATTTCCTCATACAAGTAGATAAAAACATCTAATGTGACTCAACTAAGCATGGTAAAAAATTTCTTTATTCTAATTCAATGAAGTTATAGATATTTTTTCTTATCATACAAATAACCCCCTACCCATGTTAATCATGATCCAACTGGCTAAATGATCAGTAACATACACAAATTCTATATGATTAGTTAATATTACATTAATCACATAATAAAGGTATCAATATGTATAGGTTCTCATCATAGTAATTTCACCAACCTCAAGTAATTAATATTTATTATAAGTATAGACACCTATGTATATCAATGAATTCATGAAATTCCTTGGGATATACTGGTGGGTTAGAAAAAATAAAAAGTTCCCAATTAAAATCTCTCACAACTCATTCTAATCTTAGCATATCATCAAATCATATATAGCTCAATGATGATCATCGACTAGGGACAAATCAAATTCATACTTTTAGTGTATATTATCATTCCACCATTCAGGTAAATTAAATTATAGCACACATGAACGAATGATAAATAAAAATTTCTTATATTATAAATACATGGTACATTATTCAATAATCACATAAATAACTAAAGTATCATAAACCAAGAGGCACTATATGACCATCATGCTTCTACTAAAATAACAATTTCAAGAATATATCAATAAAAATGTTATCTATAGGCACAAAAAATATCTTAACATCTCCCCTATCAATTATCTCTTATATAAGATAGTATTTGAGAAGTTTTTTCTTTCGGTCAAACCAGGATTCCTATGTTGGAGTGATAACTCTATTGTTGTCATAGTAAATTTGATCCCTACCTCAATTCTAATAACCACATCTAGTTTAGATATGAACTTCCAGATCCAAACAGCTTCCTTTGAAGCATTTGATATAGTGATTTACTCTTCCTTTGTTTTCAAGTCTTCCATATTGTCTTGTTTATAATTCTTCCAAATAATAGATTATTAATTTTGGTAAAACATGAAACTAAATTGAGATTTCGTATCATCTATGTCTAATTGGAACCATGAATCTATGTAACCCTTTACATAGAACTCATCCTCTCCTATAATGATCAAGAATATATCCTTAAAACTTCTTCAAGAATTAAAATAACTTTTATAGTAGTCTATTGATTCTTGCTAGGATTTTATTGATACCAACATATAATTCCATCACCATATGATACATGATAGATCCAATGGTGTAGGAATATGTAATTTTATCCATCCTTTCTATCTATATTGAATTATCTTGAATATTCATATGATTCATACCATATAACAATGGTAAAGACACCTTCTTAGAGTTCACCATGCTAATGAACTTTATAACATTACCAATGTATGTTTCTAGACTATATCTATGAGGCCTATTATATATATCCCTATATATGTTTATACCTAGTATGTAGTCTACCTCACCAAATTTTTTCATCAACATGTATTTTCCCAGACACATATTTAAAAAGTGAAGTATTGGAGTATCATTCTTGATAAGAAATATTTAATCCACATAGATTATCAGAAACACCATAACACTCCCAATAACACAGTTGGTTACATAAGAATAATTTCAGTTTTTAGTGAAACCAAACTCTTTGATCACACTATTAAACCATATATTCCATATCCAAGTGTAACAGCCCCAAACCCTCACTCCCAAATCTAGTTCTAAAACATTGTATTTAAATTTTTGGATTTGATACCAATAAATATGACCAAATGTTTACCATAAAATTTCTAAAACATAAAAAGAAAGTATTATATTGGTTAAGTACCCAAGGACCTTTTAGATTTATAGTTTTATAGAATTAGGATAAACTCTTAAAAACATGAATTCAAAACAACTAGTTCTTAAAGATCAAAATCATCTCCCATAATTTATTCACATATATTAACCTTATTTTTTATAACATACTTAAAACCTTTATTCAAAACCAAGGTAAAAGGAAAACATAAGAAGGGAGAGCTCAAATTCTCAGTAAGGGTAAACATAAGCATTATTAATTGAACGTCATCAATTAGCATAAGATGGGAATAAGGTTTTGATTTCATAATACAAGTGCATGAACATAAGATAATTCATACCAATAAATACCTATATCATTAATCATGAAGCATGAATAATGTTTTAATGAAGTAAATAGTCATTGGAATTAATAATCCGGAGTAAAGTAATTTCAATCTTGATCAAAGGAATCATTATATCCCATATAAAGGATAAACAAAACATTTTGGTATCTTAGAAAATTATCTTCATAGCCAATTTTAGAAATAACTGTGTCCCAGTTAAATCCATAGGAGAAACCAACCTGTTTAACTCCATCATTCATGTGTATAAATATAAGGAACATTTTCCAATGCATTGGACTATTATCTGGGTGCACCCATATTATAAGCTATATTGGGCTCACCCATTGTATAAGTTATATAAATCTTACCCATCATCATGTTCTATAATGGGGATAAATCCATCATATAATATTTACTAAGCTCACCCAACATCATAAATAATTTCCATGTATTGTTCATGAATAAAACATTTAGAAGAAATCACTTCTCAATATAACTATTGGAACCATAAAAATGCATCTAAGAAAGTACCAAATGACAAGGAACATGATTTTGAAGCATATTTTGTTTCACGTGATTCATTTTGACTGTATATGGATCTCTAATGGAGTTATGGATCATAAGATATGGATGATTAAAGTCATACTATCGAAAACGGCTTGCTAGGGAAATTATAGAGAGAAGTATGGATGTGCGCACAACTTTCCAAAAAGTGAGTGAAACTCTTTTGTAGTCATGAAACTAGGTTGAATGAAAAAAAATGGAATCAAATAGATAATTTTCGCACATATGTGATCTAGCCTCCAAAACCAAAGGAATTTGCGTGAAACTTTTCATGAAAGTGCATGAAACTCCTCCTTGGTTGTACAACTGAGTTGTGCATAAAAGTGGATTCCAAATGTATAAGCTACGCACATATGAGATCTTGCCTAAAACAATTAAGGAATTTGGGAATTCTGTTGTGAGAAAAATACTTGTTATGTGACACAGTGGAAATTCATATAAATATGGAATCGACCACTCATTTACATAGATAGCCTTTGGGGGATCTCACACATGAAACTCCAAGTTTTGTACTTCACACAACCACCAATTCTTGATGTTGTGAAAAATTACCCAGGTGAATTCCCTCAAATATGGGTTTATGCTGATAAATTTTCTTGAAATTGTTTCCACTGTGAATTAAATTTCATGAAAAGTCCAATATTTCAAGAAGATTTATTTTCCCACAACTACAAATTTGTGAAACATAGTTTTTTACAAATAATGATTATAGGCCATTCATCATAAAAAATACATTTTTTTCAAAACATAATAGTTGCAAAAAATAGTGCCAAGTTGCATGACAATCTACATAGTTATGTGAAACATCCCCAAGTTAGGCAACCAAGTGAATAGTTGTGTGCAACAACATTAAGATATGTTCCTGATGGTCCATACCATAGGGGCACATCCCTCACACCCCTTCTTGAGATCAATTTTGGGTTGTGGTCTCAGGCCTCTACCCTGATCCCTTCACTACCATCACTGACCCCCATGAAAAACGGAGAGTTGCACCACAAAATTTTCTAGTTAGATCGATGACATTTTGGGTTTTGCATTATAGGATCCAATGTTCATCCATGTAATACTATGAATAGTTATACTCATCTATAATGCCAATAATACCTTGAGTATACATACTACTCTTGGTCCCATCCCCACATCATGATTTGATATTCTCCTCTTGGATCCTCCAAGTACCTTGAGTCAAAACACTCCTCAAGATACTCTTGAAACCTTGTCACCTAACTTCCATGCTTGGTCAAACCAGAGAGTGCCTCTCTTACATAAGTCTCACACCAACCATTTCTAGTAATATTCCTCCTAATAGTCCTAGCTACCCGACATTAAACTATAGCATACCCTATATGAAAACATAGGATGCCTCTTATGACAAATGTATGATGCCTTTTTATTCAATCATAATATGCCTCATGCCATGATCATGAGACGACCCCATAGTCCTCTATAAATCACTTTAAACTATTGAATACCCTACATGAAAAACATAGGATGCCTACTATGACAAACATAATATGCCTTATGCTTCAAGAATAATATGCCTCATTATATGATCATGAGATGACCACCGCAGTCCACACTACATGATTTTAAACTGTAGAATACCATATACGAGAAGCATAAGATGAAACTTGTGAAAACATTGAGATGCCTTATGCTTCAAGTGTATGATTACTCATGTTGGGATCATGATAAGACCCTCAGATTCCTCACTACAAGACTTTAAACTATAGCATACCCTATTTGAAAAACATTGGATTCCTCCTGTGAAAAACATGATATGCCTTATACTTCAAGTGCGATACGCCTCATTCCATGATCATGAGATAAGCTGTAACACCCCAATCTTCCACGGTACACACCTCTTTGAATAATACAAAAGTGTGTGTTGTACGCAACACAGAGTTCAAGTACACCACGATTTACCAAACTAGCCGTTCAAAAAAGGTTATGAATAGTATTAACTAAATTTTAAATATTATATTATCCTTATAATTTTAATCAATATTATGAGTTTCTAAGACATGATTTATAAACAAATTCATTTTTTCAGATAAAAGAAGTATTTTTTTCAAAAAATGATATTTTACCGCCTTTTAATGGCGCATCCTTTTTAAAACCAATATTTGAAACTTTTATATATTCAATTTGACAAAAATATATTCTTCTTTAGAATTGGGACATAATAATTTAGTATCAATAATGTTTTGGTGTCTTTCTGATAACTTTCATATTTGGGTGAATAGTGAAAAATTATTAAATTTTAACTGAAAACAAGTTTTTTAATCAAAATAATTTATATTGTTAAATTATACATTTTAATGGTTTGGAAGTATAAATAGATTATATTCTTACTATTTAATCCAATTATGGTCATTTTATGTAATTTCCCCTTGAAATTGGACATAAACAAGTGTCAAACTTTTGATAGTTATTATTTCCTAAAAATACGCCTTTTGGTTTCGAAAGCGGGAATTAATTTTTAAATTCAACATTGATGTTTTGAATTTGGTGGAATAGACTTAATTTTTGGATTTTTAATAATTAAATTAGCCTAGGGTGAAATTTTGGTACTTTTCGGATAACTTTTATATTTTGATGAATAGTTAAAATAACTAAATTTTAATTAAAAACTACTTTTTTTAATCAAAATAATTAATAGTGATAAATTATGAATTTGAGTGGTTTTAAATTATATTTAAAATATATTTTTACCATGTAATACAATGTGGGTCATTTAAGATAATTTCACATTTAAAGAAGACATAAACAAGTGTCAATCTTTTGATAGTTATTATCTCTTAAAAACACGCTTTTTTGTTTTAACAACGGGAATTAATTTTAAATTAATTTCTTCCACTTCTGTGCTTAGAATTTGGAAAAATGGATTCCATATTTGGAATCAGGATGTTCAAATTGTGTAAATAGGTAACTTTTATTTTTAGACATTTTGGATAATTACTTCGGTAATATTTTATTTACCATGGTTAAAGGGTAAATCCGGTAAACAAGGGTTAAAAAATAATATTATAATAATACTAAATTACCCTAAAACGTGTCTTAACCCTATTGGTTGATACATGGTCGACCATGGGCATCTTCGGGTCGATTTTGGGACCCCATGTATCCACTTGTAAGTGATAGGGACACTTTATTTTAATTAAGTTAAAATGAATACAAAAATGACACAAGCATATATCTTCTTGAAAAACAATTGTTATATATTGTTATATATGTTGTATTTTAGACTATAAATATTAATTAGAAATATAATAAGATTTCCTACATAATTTTATTTTATTTATAATTTTTAGACATTAAATAGTTTAATTTATTTATGACACAATGGTGATGTAGTAATTACCATAATAGTGAACAATTAGAATAATTGATATTATAAATACCCAAATAAATACAATTTGAGACTTTTATTGAATTAAACTAATTTTATAGCTTAATATTACATATTAGGATTGATGTAATTAACGTTTTTCGAATTAATCATTCTGTTATGTGTTTCACAAAAATCAACTATTGAATAGTGTCAAAATTGACATAAAAGAGTTTTTAAAACAAATATTATACTATTAATTGATATTAAATTCCTAAAAATATAAGGTTAGGCCAAGAGACTTATATCATAATAGGTGTATCATTAATGAACCACTTGGGGGTCTCTTGGATGTATATGGTAAGTTTCTTAACCATATAATATAAAAATACAAAGAGACATTGTAAAAGTGAAACTAATTAACTAAGAGTTAATACTTAAAGATAAGGTTAATATACTGACCCAAACCTGTCTAAATTATATTGGTTGAGTGTTTTTCTACCCATACCCACCTTAAACTTTAAATAATAAACTTTGGATCTATTAGAAACCGAATATTAATTTATTATAAATTAATATATCTATCTTTTCCAAAGGTGCCCATCACCCCTCTTATAAAAGGGCACTCCTCCTCATTTCTACACACCTTAAAAGCCTTTTGGTTCGTCAAACCCCTGCCCAAATACTCTCTCAACTTTCCTCACTACAACCTAGAGACCTTAGTTTGATCAGAAAGCCATCCTAAGGATCCCTTTTGATCAAATCAAAAGGAAGAACCCGGAGAAGAGGTAATGTTTTCACCACCCCTTTTCAAGTTCCTTTCTTCTTCCACTTCTTATTTCTTTGTTATTACCATTATAAAATAATATCTCCAGTATCATATATATTCTGTGATGTTATTATAAATATGGTACAACCATATTCAGTATTCTATCCACCCTTTGATTAACATGTCACCACACGTGCGTACGTACGGCTTACCGTCTCCACGTCTTGGTACAATTGTTATTCAATATATTATTATTTGGATGGGTATAATAATGATGTGTAACTCCTGTAAATAATAAATATAACATGATAATGATTCTGTATAAATGATATACCATCCAATTATATATTATTTTAATATCAAAAGAATGATATTGTCGCTCGTGCGTACGTACGGACTACCGTCTCCACGAACGCGATGAGATTCATTCTCCATCGTATCCATTCAAGTATAATTCTCATTTGATGATTAAAAATAATATTTAAGGACTTGATATCATTATGGATATGAATAATATACATCCCATTAATAACAAATATGGCTCACATAATAAAGAATATAAAGTAAAATGAACCCGTTAACACCCGAAATGACGATAATTCTATGATATTATTAACAAATCAATGTTAAAAGATCATATATGATATCATATTAATGCCTATGATTCTTGTATAATTAAATAACAATTATTTAACCATTATAAAGTAGTTTAACCTACCGTCGAACAAGGAAAAAGTACAAAGTAAGGGGTTTCTTAACTCACTCTTAATTTCGTGAGAATTCTATTGTTCACCACTTAATTATTGCATGTGGTGTATGTGTACTGCCCATGATTGTATTCATTATGTAATATACTTTAAATTATGGGTATTTACATCATCATGGTATGATCCTTCTTTCATGGGTGTATGTTTCATAAGTTACCTAATCGATAAGAGAATTTGAGATTTCAATTTCCACTCATTTGGCATTACGCATATTTCATTGATTATATTACCCCAAGATTATGTGTGGAATCACTATTCATTTGATTATGTCATAATTTCCACTCCCCTTCCTGTGGATATAATTTTGATACACATAATCACTCCATTTATAATTCTCAAGTCATTGATATGAATTTGATAAGAGTAATTTTAACTCATTCTCCATTTTTTGAGTTAAACATCCAATTCATTGGTGTTGTTTTTACAAGAATATGTGTGAAGATCCTTTGATTGTTTTACACTGAATATCCAATAATATTTAGCGTATTTATATTTGTCACACATAATTATGTCGTTGATTTATCCTTAACCTAAGGATACGGCCTTTATGAAAGATTTCATCTCAATTTACATTCCATTGAGACTTCTCTGTTGATATACAACAAATCACTTTTATGTGGTGTATATAACGTACTTCGACATAGTATATCATGAATCCCTTTATTCTCATGATATTACAAAGTTTTGATTACCTCAATTATTTGTATTCAAGTGTCTCTCTTTTGGTCAGAATCTCTAACTAAAATACCATTTTTAAATGTTTTAAAGACTTATTCATCTAAATCTTTCTCATTAATGTCCATGTCTTAAAAATGGTTTTAAGGATTTATTTATATGTACATTAAAGTTTTAAAATTAAAACTCCTTTTAAAAAGTTTCAAAGTAGTATGGGACACATTTATTCAAAAATCTATTTTTAAATGGCTTCTTGACAAATAGTGTGACTTTTAAATGATTTCAAGAAAAAGGGGGATATTTCCCTCAAATAGTTTTGATGATTATTTTCATCTATGTCAACATCCTTCATTATTCTTGATTGAGGTTAATGTGATACAATACAATCTTTCATATTGTATCAAATGAGTTATGTTTGACTGTGGATGTGTTATTTTTATATCATTCATGGTTTGTGGTTAAAGTATTGGCATTTCCTATGCTAGTTTTAATACGAATGTTTATGTTATGTTTAAACCTGTTCATATGAGGAATGAATTGGACTTAATAAGTGACGGGTGGAGGCCGCTATAGCTCCTCGATGAATCAGTAGGTCTCATGAGACAAACTAGTGTCTTGGCACAAGGCCTTGGAAAAATCTTATTTGTAGTCTTGGCACGAGACCTTGGCTATGTGGTTATGATAGTCTGGCATTATGCATTCCATCATTATGAAAGTGGTTATTGATATTTCATGTGATTGTTAGACTAGTAGAATATCCATGTGAATAAGTAAATGGAATTATTTCATTTTATCTTTTCCATATTATGCTGAAGTTCAAGTTTAAAAGTCTTTTATTTTAATTATAAATTTCTTAAGTTTTTATGCTTATCTATGAAAGCTTCTGCTATAATGTTATCCTTACTGAGCATCTGAGCTCATCCCTTTAAATGTTTTATTTTTCCTAGGATTATGAAGAAGTAATTTATGAATGACCTGCAGGGATAGTATGAGGGGATATGAAGACAAGATGTTTTTTATGTAATGGAAAACTTTATGATTGTATCTAGTTTTTCCAAGGCTACTAAACTAATCGGTCTTTCGAGACTTGATCTTTCTTGTGATCATGCCAATGTTATGTAATAATGCACCGACTCTAGGTAACTGGGGTCGGGGCGTTACAATTGGTATCAGAGGAAGTTTAGTACAAACCATGGAAGCTAGATTTAGATAAACTCTGATTAGAGCACGTAGACCTAAGATGAACTTTAAGTATTATTATAGAATAACTTCCTAGAATTTTGGTATTGTAGATATTTTGTGAGTTTTCTGAGCAATACATCCCTGTCTGGATACGAGCAGGTAGAGGCGGCTTTGGCACATATGTACCTAGGGGTAAAACCTGAAATCACCGCTTTTAGCTAGACTCGAATGGGAACTGGTGCACGACAACGAGGCTTGCTGCACTCTTGGTTACGACACTCCCGGGGGATATGCTTAGGATAATTTACATTTTCTTTACAAACCGATTTAAAGTAATATATATATAAGATGAGAGTAAATGACCTTGGTTAATCCTAATGTGTTTCAAATTGAGAATATGGTGACATGTTTATCTCTAAATGATTTTATGACTACTGTTACTCACACAATGCTTTCTGGTTTTAGTCAATGGCTAGATTCCAAGGAAGTCATAGTGACTTTAAGAATGATGTAAAAGGTTGGAATGGTGGTGGAAATGAGTAACAAAATAGAATGTTGATAGGCATAAAAGATATTGTCTTTATGTCAAATCATTTTTCCAAAAATATGATCAACAACATATATATTTACCAACTTTCAGACTCAATAAGGAAGAGAAATGTGATGAAAGATAAGAACTCTAGTAGTGGAGACCATGGAGAAAAGAACCCTCAATTTCCATCATGCAAGAAATATGTTAGGATACACCCAGGAAAGTGTCTCAATGGGACCAAGTAATGCTTTACATTTGGGAAGGAAGGACATAAAGTGAATAATTGCCGAAGCAAAATGAAGAGTATTATGGAAGAAGATAGAAATGGTCCCAAGATTCCATTTACAGTCATTTGCCGTAAATGTAGGGGACCTGGCCATTACCTGAGTGAATGCCCTATTCTATAGGATATTTTCTTGGTCAAAGAAGAATCTATGTGGAAATAAATGGTTTGAGAAATGTTTAAAAAGTACTAGTGCTCCTTGTTGATGGGTTTACTTTGGAATAATTTTCTCTTGTGTTTGTAACCCCGCAGTTTTCCATGTGAGAATGATATTTGAGGAAGAATTATCTCTTCTCTTGTGGATATAGCTATAAATAGCCATTTGGTTTTATATGATCATTGGGGTTTGAGAGAATTATAAGTTATTATAATTTGGGATGAAAATACAAGGTATGATATAACATTTGTGGTTAAATTATGTTAGGGTATTTTGAGGAATTTATCTCATTATGGTAATATTATAAAATATAGTTTTTGAAAAAGGACAACACGCAGACCGCGTGATAACCCGTCGTGTCGGACAAAGTTGTGGGAATCGAACCCACAACCAAAGTGCGATTGGGATTTATCACCTAACATTGGACTACGTGAAGTCCCTGGATAGTGTGACTAATTATTTTTAGTTAAATTATTTTATTGATCAATAATAAGTTAATTTTGGTTCTTATGTCTTATCAAATGAATACCCTTGGTATATGAAAATGATTTGGTGATTAAGTGATAAATGTTATTTTGGAAGATGTTTGCTTTGTTGGGAACACTATTTGCCCAAGGAAAATAGAATACAATCGGGTTTCATTTGTCGAGTAATGGTAGATTTTTATCTACATTTTTATTGTAGATTTATAGTGATTTGGGTTATTTATGGAAATGATTATCCTATAATAGAGAATATGTGATGAGGTTAATTACTTTTAAGTATGTGACTTTAAGAGTATTTGATGTCATTTGGAGATACAATTTAACATAGGAGACTACATAATCAAATTGTTCTATGTTTTGGGTTTCAATATTAGTTTGGATTATATTGAAGGATTTTAAGGACAATTGATTATTGAATGGTATTTATTTAAATTTGGGGTATTGTTGGATTAATTTTAGAAATTAAGATTAGTGTTTATTTCTCTCAAGGAATATCCTTTTGGGGGATTATTAGATCTTGTACTAACCATTTTGGTTTTGATTAATCTCTAAATAAAATGTAAATATATAGTTTATCCTACAAGGATCATGTGATTCTATAGAAGTTTATTCTAGCTCTTCCAGTGTGACCAATTCTTCTTGTATACTCTTCGTTTAAAAAAAAATTGATTTGTGGTGGAAATTTATTAAAGAATGAAACTCTACTTAAAAAGTTAGTATATATCTTTATATTCTTAGTCAATATCATAAATGAATTCCTCATCCTTATGTAATGTAACTTAAAACAAAAAAAATTTGTCCATTTACTTTTCCTACTAGGAGATTAATGATCATTCGTCCCAACACAAGTTTTTGGTTTTCTTATTGTTAACTTTCTGCTGATCATGATTTCTATCCCTCTCCATCAGAACTTGACACTTAGTTTATCATCCATATCCATGTTTTCCTACCTAGAATCCTATTATGGGTTATCTTGTGTGACCTTTATACCTCTCTTTCTTTATTTTAAAGTAATAGTTTTATTGACTCTTTTTCCGATGTAGGACTTTACATTATATTCTCAAGCCCAATTTTTAAAATTGTGAGGACGCAATTTATTGAAGGAGGGGTGAATGTAATACCCCAATCTTCCACGGTACACTCCTCTTTGAATAATACAAAAGCGTGTGTTGTACGCAACACTGAGTTCAAGTACACCACGACTTACCAAACTAGCCGTTCAAAAGAGGTTATGAATAGTATGAACTAAATTTTAAATATTATATTATCCTTATAATTTTAATCCATATTATGAGTTTCTAAGACATGATTTATAAACAAATTCAATTTTTCAGATAAAAGAAGTATTTTGTCAAAAAATGAAAGTTTACCGCCTTTTAATGGCGCATCCTTTTTAAAACCAATATTTGAAACTTTTATATATTCAATTTGACAAAAATAAATTCTTCTTTAGAATCAGGACATAATAATTTAGTATCAATAATATTTTGGTGTCTTTCTGATAACTTTCATATCTGGGTGAATAGTGAAAAATTATAAAATTTTAACTGAAAACAACTTTTTTAATCAAAATAATTTATATTGGTAAATTATACATTTTAATTGTTTGGAAGTATAAATTGATTATATTTTTACTATTTAATTCAATGATGTTCATTTTAAGTACTTTCACCTTGAAATTGGATATAAACAAGTGTCAAGCTTTTGATAGTTATTATTTGTTAAAAATACGCCTTTTGGTTTCGAAAGCGGGAATTAATTTTAAAATGAAAAAACGATGTTTTGAATTTGGTGAAATAGACTTCATTTTTGGATTCATAATAATTAAATTATCCTAGGGTGAAATTTTGGTACTTTTCGGAAAACTTTTTTATTTTGATGAATAGTGAAAATTACTAAATTTTAATTAAACACAACTTTTATTAATCAAAATAATTAATAGTGATAAATTATGAATTTGAGTGGTTTTAAATTATATTTAAAATATATTTTTACCATGTAATACAATGTGGGTCATTGAACATTATTTCACATTTAAACCAGACATAAACAAGTGCCAATATTTTGATAGTTATTATCTCTTAAAAACACACTTTTTTGTTTTAACAATGGGAATTAATTTTAAATTAATTTCTGCCACTTCTGTGTTTTGAATTTGGAAAAATGGATTCCATATTTGGAATCAGGATGTTCAAATTGTGTAAATAGGTAACTTTTATTTTTAAACATTTTGGATAATTACTTCGGTAAATATTTTATTTACCATGGTTAAAGGGTAAATCCGGTAAACAAGGGTTAAAAAATAATATTATAATAATACTAAATTACCCTAAAACGTGTCTTAACCCTATTGGTTGATACATGGTCGACCATGGGCATCTTTTTGTCAATTTTGGGACCCCATGGATCCACTTGTAAGCGATAGGGACACATTACTTCGTGATTGTATCTTCCCTTTGTGGTTTATCCTTTGTGGATTTTGGGAGACCTTCGGGGGTCTCGGGGTCCCTACTGAGTAGCTTATACTCACCCCTGCATGGGCTATGCCCGCACTACATTGTGTTGGTTGCAGACGACGGACATCACTGATCGTGGTGGAGTCTTGCGGAGCAGGACGGTACCTGGAGGTGGACCACTGGGCGGGACGTACTCAGAGTGGTCGGCTGGGCCCGAGGTGCAGTGGAGGCTTTCTGTACCCACCCTTCAGGTGGGACTTTCAGTGGACAGCTCGACGTTGCGGTTTTACTTTTCAGTTGTTGTTTTCCCTTTCGAGTTGTACTTTACTTTCAGTTTGGGTTTGTATTCTGGCCCACTTACTTTTCTGCACTTACTGTTGTACCAGTTTTTACTTAGTGTTTACTTTTTCCGGTTGCTTACTCTGTGGTGCTTGTTTACTTTAGAAAGGCAATGCCTTCCCTTTACCAGGGTTTACGCCTTATTGCTAGTCGCCAGCCCCTGGCCTATGGAAGGCGGGCTTGGGGTAGTCACGGCACGGGCCCCGAGGACGGGTCGTGACAAATCATTCTGTTATGTGTTTCACAAAAATCAACTATTGAATAGTGTCAAAATTGAAATAAAAGAGTTTTTTAAAAAAATATTATATTATTAATTAATATTAAATTCCTAAAGATCTAAGGATTGGCCAAAAGACTTATATCATGATAGGTGTATCATTAATGAACCACTTGGGGGTCGCTTGGATGTATATGGTATGTTTATTAACCATATAATATAAAAATACAAAGAGACATTGTAAAACTGAAACTAATTAACTAAGAGTTAATACTTAAATATAAGGTTAATATAATGACCCAAACCTATCTAAATTATATTGGTTGAGTGGTTTTAGACCCATACCCACCTTAACCTTTAAATAATCAACTTTTGAGATATTAGAAACCGAATATGAATTTATTATAAATTAATATTTCTAGCTTTTCCAAAGGTGCCCCTCACCCCTCTTATAAAAGGGCACCCCTCCTTCTCATTTCATCACACCTTCAATGCCTTTTGGTTCGTCCAACCCCTGCCCAAATACTCTCTCAACTTCCTTCACTACAACCTAGAGACCTTAGTTTGATCAGAAAACCATCTTAAGGAGCCCTTTTGATAAAATCAAAAGGAAGAACCCGAAGAAGAGGTAATGTTTTCACCACCCCTATTCAAGTTCCTTTCTTCTTCCACTTCTTATTTCGTTGTTATTACCATTCTAAAATAATTAATCTAGTATCATATATATTCTATGATGTTATTATAAATATGGTACAACCATATTTAGTATTCTATCCACCCTTCGAATAACATGTCACCACACGTGCGTACGTACGACTTTCCGTCTCCACGTCGTGGTGTAATTGTTATTCAATATATTATTATTTTGATGGGTATAATAATGATTTGTAACTCATGTAAATAATAAATATAACATTATATTTATTCTTTATATATGATATACCATCCAATTATATATTATTTTAATATCAAAAGAATGATATTGTCGCTCATGCGTACGTATGGACTACCGTCTTCACGAACGCGATGCGATTCATTCTCCATCGTATCCATTCAAGTATAATTCTCATTTGATGATTAAAAATAATATTTAAGGACTTGATATCATTCTGGATATGAATAATATACATCCCATTAATAACAAATATGGCTCACATAATAAAGAATATAAAGTAAAATGAACCCGTTAACACCCGAAATGACGATAATTATAAGATATTATTAACAAATCAATGTTAAAATATCATATATGATATCATATTAATGCATATGATTCTTTTACAATTAAATAACAATTATTTCACCATTATACAGGAGGTTAACCTACCGTCAACCAAGGAAAAGGTACAAAGTAAGGGGTTTCTTAACTCACTCTTAATTTCGTGAGAATTCCATTGTTCGCCACTTAATTATTGCATGTGGTGTATGTGTACTGCCCATGATTGTATTAATTGTGTAATATACTTTAATTTATGGGTATTTACATCATCATGGTATGATCCTTCTTTCATGGGTGTATGTTTCGTAAGTTACCTAATCGATAAGGGAATTTGAGATTTCAATTTCCACTCATTTGGATTTACGCATATTTCACTGATTATATTACCCCAAGATTTTGTGTGGAATCACTATTCATTTGATTATTTCATAATTTCCACTCCCCTTCCTGTGGATATACTTTTGATACACATAATCACTCCATTGATAATTCTCAGGTCATTGATATGAATTTGATAAGAGTAATTTTAACTCATTCTCCATTTTTTGAGTTAAACATCCAATTCGTTGGTATTGTTTTTACAAGAATATGTGTCAATATTCTTTGATTGTTTTACACTGAATATCCAATCATATTTAGTGTATTTATATTTTTCACACATAATTATGTCATTGATTTATCCTTAACCTAAGGATACGGCCTTTATGAGAGATTTCATCTCAATTTACATTCCATTGAGACTTCTTTGTTGATATACACCAAATCACTTTTATGTGGTGTATATAATGTACTTTGACATAGTATATCATGAATACCTTTATTCTCATGATATTACAAAGTTTTGATTACCTCAATTATTTGTATTCAAGTGTCTATCTTTTGGTTAGAATCTCTAACTAAAATACCATTTTTAAATGTTTTAAAGATTATTCATCTAAATCTTTCTCATTAATGTCCATGTTTTAAAAATGGTTTTAAGGATTTATTTATACGAACATTAAAGTTTTAAAATTAAAACTCCTTTTAAAAAGTTTCAAAGTGGTATGGGACACTTTGATTCAAAAATCTATTTTTAAATGGCTTCTTGACAAATAGTGTGACTTTTAAATGATTTCAAGAAAAAGGGGGATATTTCTCTCAAATAGTTTTGATGATTATTTTCATCTATGTCAACATCCTTAATTATTCTTGATTGAGGTTAATGTGATACAATACAATCTTCCATATTGTATCGAATGAGTTATGTTTGACTGTGGATGTGCTATTTTTATACCATTAATGGTTTGTGGTTAAAGTATTGACATTTCGTATGCTAGTTTTAATTCGAATGTCTATGTTATGTTTAAACCTGTTCATATGAGGAATGAATTGGACTTAATAAGTGACGGGTGGAGCCCGCTATAGCTTCTCGATGCATCGGTAGGTCTCATGAGACAAACTAGTGTCTTAGCACAAGGCCTTGGGAAAATCTTATTTGTAGTCTTGGCACGAGGCCTTGGCTATGTGGTTATGATAGTCTGGCATTATGCATTGCATCATTATGAATGTGGTTATTGATATTGCATGTGATTTTTCGACTAGTAGAATATCCATGTGAATAAGTAAATGGAATTATTTCATTTTATCTTTGCCATATTATGCTGAAGTTCATGTTTAAAAGGATTTTGTTTTAATTATAAATTATCTTAAGTGTTTATGCTTGTCTATGAAAGCTTCTGCTATAATGTTATCCTTACTGAGCATCTGAGCTCACCCCTTTAAATGTTTTATTTTTCCCAGGATTATGAAGAAGTAATTTATGAATGACCTGCAGGGATAGTATAAGGGGATATGAAGACAAGATGGTTTTTTATGTAATGGAAAACTTTATGATTGTATCTAGTGTTTCCAAGGCTACTAAACTAATCGGTATTTCGAGACTTGATCTTTCTTGTGATCATGCTAATGTTATGTAATAATGCACCGAATCTGGGTAACTGGGGTCGGGGCGTTACATAACCCTTGTAGGCCTCACTACATGAATTTAAACAATATCATTCCCTATACGAAAAACATAGAATGTCACATTTTAAAAACATGATATTCCTTATGATTCAAGTGTAAGTTGCCTCATTCCATGATCATGAGATGGCCCCCATAGTCCTCACTACACGAATTTAAACTAAAACATACCCTATATGACAAATATAGTAGGACTACTATAAAAAACATGAGATGTATTATGCATAAAGTGTAACATGCATCATTATGTAATCATGATATGACCCCTGTAGTCCTCACTACATGACTCTGAACTATAGCATACCCTACATGAAAAACATAGGATGCCTCATATGACAAACATGATATCCCTTATGTTTCAACTGTAAGATGTATCCTACCATGATCATGAGAATACACCCATATTCCTCACTACATAAATTTAAACTATTGTCTAACCTATATGATGAGAATAGGATTCTTACTGTGATAAAAATTTGATGACATATGAATCAATAATAAGATTACTCATTCCATGATCATGAAACGACCACCAAAAATCCACCATGGACCTCCCCCTAAGGTGTAATACCTAATAATATCCCTCAACCTATCAGTAGGTCAAGATTCCCTCATGATCTAACATGAGGAAGGTTAATGGGAATCTATTGAGTCTAAGTTGGACATGTATCTCTACTACTCCCATGTAGCCCCCATGGTCCTCACCATTAGGTGTAATTCCCAATCATATACCTCAACCCACCAGGAATTCGAGGATCCCTATTGACCTAATATAAGGAAGAAATGATGAGAATCTAAATGTATAAGCCCCACATTCCATGTCCTTCTTAATGACATTAAACCATAAATTTACCCAATGCAATGGACTTGGGATTCCCTCATTATCGGTCATGAGGAAGAAATGATGGGTAGATTAAAAAAAATCCCCCACACCATCCCTCATAGAAATTCGATAGGATGCTTCTATGTGTAATCCCCATATCATCCCTCATTGATGCTTTTTTCGTGACATGAACATCCTTACCACATGATGTTAAACTGCATGGATCAGTTATATCAAAAAACCATAAATTGTGGCATTGAACTACATGGGTTTTGATCCATGTCTTCTGAAAATGGTATGTAGGACAACTCTATGAGGTTTAATCCTTACGTTGGTAAACTATCCATGTGTGACATCATCCCTCCTAGGGAAAAACCTTCCTTATCTAGCATAATGGGGCCTTTTGATCAACAACTATATATGTTCTTCCACAAGTTGTTCTGATCCAATCATTAGTAAAATTAGGTGTGAAAAATTCCCTCCTAGGGTCGCACCTCTGAATTTGCCTCGTAGGGCGTCTAATCCCAATGGTAAACTCAGGTGTGATATTTACCCTCCCAGAGACACACCTCCAGATTTCCACATAGGGTGTTTGATTCAAATGGTAAAATCAGGTGTGTAATATTCTCTCCTAGGTACACACCTTCTAGATCTACCTTCACAGAGTGCTCTGACAAATCCACTCCTAACCCACCTCAATTGGGTGTTCTGATCTCTAAACCCATCTCCAAAAGACATCAATCTCATGCCCCGATCTATCTCAACCAGGTGTTCTAATCCATATATATAGGATGTATAACATGTTACCTTACCCAAAATACCTACACCATGCAATAAATATGGTATTGATGAGGTAAAAATTCATCAAAGACTTACACCCCATGAATTACTTACCTCATGATCAACAAGGTATGTCTTGGGTTTCATGTATACGATTCCTCATATGGGATTCCATCCTAAGAGGAAGATTCATAGGTGACCAATGTACCCAATGTCAAAATATTCCCATAGTTGACTAATGTAACTACTCTCCAAAGTGAAGGTTACTTACCTATCATGATAGATAAAATTTAATTAATCAGCATCCACATAGATATGGAATCGATAATGAGTTCTAAAAACATGAATCAAATATTTTAGGGATACACATGCCATGCAATGATCTCCAAGGAAGAATTCGTGGAAGGAGGAACTGACATAACATCATCTCATTTTGATCAAGAAGAAGTCATTTCTGATGAAAATGATGAATGTCTACCACCTTTGGAAATTAGTAATGTAGGGAAACAAAATCCGATATGCATTTATTTGTAGGCGGGCTGTGAAAAAAGCATCAGAAACAGAATTTAAAATATACCAAACCAATTTTTATAAAAAGTTCGTAACACATGCTCATGAAAAATTACAAAATGGAAAAAAATCATGATATATTTACTCTCATGGGAACCATAATACTTCTAATAATGGTTTCAAAATAATTCATTTTTTCATACCAGTATGATATCTACTTAAGGTAATATGCTTCATATGGGTTTTCAAATTAAATAGTCGTTTAGAACAAAATACACTAAGCATGATTCTCTAAAATTTTAAAAAAATTGGAAATAAATATGGAATTTTATACTTTTTTGAAAGGAAATAAAATTAAATTCATTAATAATTGTTCTATAATAGTAGAGGAAACAACAAATTCAAGAATAAATATGGTTTCAAACAAATAGCTCAAGATATTTAACCATCATTTTAATATTTCCTTTCATGTTATAGGATTAATTCATCAAAAAATTATAGTTCATCAACCACTAGAGTGTGGTCTAAGTTATAGAATCACAAACAAAATTTCAGGATCTAGTTAATTATTTTCCTTAGCATCTTGAAACCAACTGGTCCAATCTGAAGTACAATCAATCATGATGCATGCACCTCTCCTAGGGATCTACCCTAAAAATATATCAACCTCACATGGTAATTTAATAAGATCATATCCCATACACTAGATCACTGGAGGCCCTAGAATATTATTTCTTTATTAGTCTCCCTATACTATGTCATGCACCAAGATCAATTAGCACTATTTCCCTACTGACCCATTCAATCCTCATAGTTCCTAACTCCACACTCCATCATATCCATCAACCTAACCCTCTGATACCACTCTGTCCTGACCCCCTACATATAAATGTACCCCTCATTAGATAGGAATGAAGGAATACAGATAATGACTCCCAAGTACCGCCTCTAATTGGCCCTAGGTTGGTGATTAACATCAAGGGTATAAAAACTCACAAATGGGAGGTATTACCATCTTTAATAATAGGATTAGGAGATAGGATAGATCAACCAAAATGAACTTCATGTCAAAATATAAAAAGTAAACCAAACCCATCCCATAATGCATGTATAGGTAAAGAAGATACAAATGAATGATTCAAAAATCAAATAACCAAAAAGAAAAGCTAAGGTAACAACACAAAAATATCTCCAAAGGTACAATATAGTAATGTCTAGTATGGTCCAAGAAGTCCTAATAGTGACCTAAAAATTTATTTTATATATATGGGGGTGATCATATGAGTATACTCAGTAGGATATCAAAATTATCTCATGTACATGTGAAAAGAGCATTCTAATACACCAATGAGAAAATAGTAGAACCAACAGCACCTAAACATGTCATCTAACCAAACTCATCAGAACTATGGAACTCTTACAAAATAATAATAACATAATAATAATAATAATATCTATAGAGATACCCTACACCATTTTTGCACTGATTTTCCTCTTTCACAATCCAATTTAGTATATCCTGTTACTCCCATCTCTTCTGAATATCACAATGGCACAACACCACCGACAACATGACCACATCACATCTCATCTCACCTATAGAACTTGGGTGATCACCACATCACATATCTCCAAAATACACCTTGTACATCACGTCACATGTCATCCACAACCATAACCAGAGTAGTAGGGTATCATGAACATGAATGAAATCAACCTCATTCCCTCCTACCATGTATGACCCCAACTATAAGCTATCTAATCACCTCATCAAACAACCACCTCTACAATGAACTTTTAATTTTTACCCATCATAGCATGTTCATATCAAAATTGCATGGAAGAGAGAGGGAAAGAGGGGGTGGAAAACCATCCATACTCACTGCCAAGAAGTTGAGAAAAACACCACCCATATATATATATGGGTGTTGGTACATGGTTCTTGAAGCAGGTGGGGTGAATATAAAAGTCACATGGAATATAAAAATATACATAATAGCCACACAAAAGTCCCTACCTAGGAGTTCACAAAAAATGTACCAATGAACTTACAATATTACCCATTTTAACAACCTCATCTAAATGCACAACACCACACAATAGTCCCCAATCCACATTTCACATTCTTTCTCAATTTATGCCAATTTCTATATTCATATTACTAAAAAAATCCATTCATTTAACTCATTGATTTTATATCCAATATCTTCTATATTTTAAATCAACCTCATTTAACCACACAAGCCATTCATAACAATTCATTTACTATTTTTATCCCATTAACCAAACCATACCATTAATTTTAATTTAGTATTAGAATTTAGTTTCAATATTAACTAAGAAACTAACACAACACAACCCTTACCATATCATCCACCTCATATCACAACCACACATCACCATTTACACATCACTTTCATAGCTCACCACCCTACAACACGGTCATGCATCACCACCCCATAGCATGATTACACATCACAACACTTTTATATATGTATACCACATCTCACCACACATACACCACTACATACCTACCAATCATGCATCACATCCATACAATAAATACACACCACACATAAACATTCAAAAACACATTCCATGTTATCCATATAATATATTTCAAATTTGGCATGAGGTGTTTTTATCACATTCACTTATTTATTCAATGTAATTCTCACACAATCCATATTTTCATGTAAAGTAAATTTATTAGACAGGTATAAGAAATTATCCATTTTAAATCAGGGTGATGAAAAAAAACACACAATATGGATTCCACAATAACAACTAGAACACAAGAAAATACTTATAATGGATAGGATTTTAAACAAGGGATTTATCTCATATAATTCACGGTATAACAACAGTGTAAAAATTGAAAAACATATGATTTCATTCCCGAAACCCTTTAATTCAATTAAACCAATTAATTTATCTTTATTATATTGGATGTAACCATCTTACATAGAGATAATAAGAGTAAAACCATATCACATGATTCATTAGGTAATAAATTAAGTATTCCCTACCTAGATTAAATGACCCAACAAAGATGATACACAATTTATGGAAGGCCCAACATGAAGCTATAACTGTCTGATTCTCCAACTTCAATAATTCAAACAAAAAATTTGAATTTAATTAAAACTAGAATGTATAACTCGACACCTGAGAAAAAAATTATTATATTACCATCTACTCATCAATATAAATTCATTGGTACTATCAACTCATTAATAAAATTAATATTGATAGTGATATGGTTGAGATAAGTTGAGTAATTTGGGTATTTTAATAACCAGAATTTCACACCTCAAGTCGCACCTCCCCCATTCCTATTTTATTCATTTTATACTTTGAAATATTTCAATTATTCATATTTTGACCACTTAAAAATTCCATATTTTATAATTCATAAATTCAAAAAAAAAACATACTAGCTCTCTAATCATACCACCATTGAAAATTGGAAAACACCCCTTTCCATTATCTTACATTTTACACTTTATTATTAATTTTTATTATTATTTCACTTTATTCCAAATATCTTCACTCTATCCCTTTGGCGTCCCGGACCTGGCTGCCCCTCAACCCGAGCCCCGAGCCCAGTTGGCCACATAGCCCCTGTATAACTTACAAATGCCTCATAGGTAGTGTCTGATACAAAATGGATGCATGGTATGCTGATATAATGGAAATAAAAGACAAGAATTCTATGTAGTAATACAAAAAGAGAACAAAGCAGTCCACGAGCATCTCTATCCAAGTTGGATCCTCTGCTCTGGACTCCATCTAGATCATACATGTATCAACAACCTGACGTCGGTCCTTTTCCCCTACTAGTACCTGCAGAAATGAATTCTACATGGGGGACCAGGAGGCCGCCGGGTAGGGTGCGAGACAAGTCTCAGTAGGACACCACCAACAGGGTCTACGTGTAATCCGAATAAGTGTTCACAGTAATAGTGAGCAATAGAGTGAAAGTAAGTAAAGTAAAGCAATAAGAAACTCTCCCGCTCAGGTTCCGGAAGGACACCTGGCGGGTCTACCTGCTTCAGCTCATGGTTGGTAGTCTAAACAAACACCAGATGATAGATAGATATATATATATATACACATATATATAATACGATGGGAAGGACGGGGATGGAACTCACGGAGGTCCTTAACCCAGGAGCAGCACTCTCGATCCTACCCCTGGCCCAACCTTGGGGAAGCTCTCACGGTCTATCCCCAGCCCGAAGTCTTAATAATTATTCAAGGGAGCTCTCACAGTCTACCCTTAGCACGCAGCCGTAACATAGGGGAGATCTCATGGTCTACCCCTGGTCCTAAGCATTATCATTCAATTAGGGGAGCTCTCACGGTCTACCCCTAGCCCGAAGTCGTATCATAGGGGAGATCTCACAGTCTACCCCTGGCCCAAAGCTTAATCATTTAATTAGCATAGGTTATAACGCATAAACATATTATAATATTCATAACAATAAAACATGGCATTTCCATCTCACAATATCACATAATCACATTTCAAGCAAACATGCATTTAAAATAATAAAAGGGGTTTAGGCTAACTCATCCCACCCAAGCCCTAACCAAAACATCCCAGTTGCCTCACATGAAAAATGTATTTTAAGACATATCCATAAGGTCCAAAGGTGAAAATGGGCTAAAACTCAAGGTATAACACCTATAGGTGTCCATACCGGGGTAATACGGTACCCAAACACCCAAATGAGGGTAGTTCTCATACCCTCTTATCGCAAGGTCATTTAGACAGTAAGAAGTCAATATAAATAAGTGGTTTGGAAAAAGTCAAACCACGTCATGACAAAATAAACTCAAGAATGACTAAAACCCAAAAGAATAACACATGACCACCTACCTTAGGGATTTAGATGTAGGCTCGCTCGATATCAACCTCAGATTCAAAGTAGATTGGGAGAGATTTGAGTTTCAGTCCAATACCCTAAAAATAGGGCACATGATCCTGCATCAAAATAACACGATGGAAAGCAAGATTTTTCAAGGAGAAGCGAGTGTGTGAGGTTATCCTTACCTTGGGTGATCCATTTCCTTCGACGAATCGAATATCGGACTCCGGACGAAGAATTTTCAAGAGAAAGAGAGAGGAGAGTGTTTGGGAGCTGAAGGAGGAGTTCCTCCTCTTTTCCGTCCACTGGAATGAAGAAAGAATAGGTTTAGGATTAAATAGAACTTAAGGGAAAAGTGTTAATTCACCATATACATGGTCGCATGGTTTGGGCACACAGTTTACCCAAACCGTTCGCAAACCGTGCGCACCTCACTACCTCCAGAAAGGAGGGCTGCATGGTTTACCCAAACCGTGCAACTTTACTATTCATGTCATGCACAAACCGTGCGCATCTCACTGCCTTCAAACCAAAGGCTGCACGGTTTACCCAAACCATGCGCAGGGCGTGCACCCCTGTCTGCAAGTCCATTTCTCCAAATCCCAGGCTCCAAACAAGCCCCAGACACTCCCCGAACATTCTTTAGGATGTTACACACAATAAGCAAGCTTAAAGGAAATATTTGAAAGCAAAACTGACGATCCGTACCTTTGCTGAAGAGTCGGGTCGTTACAACCTCCCCTCCTTAAAGAAACTTGTCCCCGAGTTGGACTTCCGAGGGTAAAGAGGTGTCACCAGTGAGAAGCTCCGGCCATTGAGATCGTATATCAGCCTCCCACTCCCAGGTCTCGTCCTATACCCGGTCGTGCTACCATAGCACCCGTACAAGAGGAACGGACCTACCTAGGAGTGTCTTCACGCTCCGGTCAACAATTCACATCGGATACTCCTCGAAGGAAGCATCTATATATAGTTCAACATCATCAGGCCGAAACACATGAGTCGGATCTAAAAAGTACCGGAAAAACTGAGATATATGAAAAACATTGTGCAAGGCCTGATATCTCTGAGAAAGTGCAAGCTGGTAAGATACTGGTCCAATCCGCTTCACCACCTCAATGGGTCCTACAAACCTCAGTGAATTCTTACCCTACTTCTGAATATGTCTCTTCCCTAACCTGGGCGAGACCTTCAAGAAAACCCGGTTCCCGACCTCAAACTCAAGAGGTCTTCGGTGCTTGTTAGCATAAGACTGCTGTATAGACTGAGCTATCTGCATATGCTTCCTAATAAGTTGTATCTTCTCAATAGTCTCCTATACAAGACATGGTCCTAGAACAGCTACCTCCCATACTTCAAGAAAACATAAAGGCGAGCGACAAGGCCAACCATATAAGGCTTCATAAGGAGCCATCTCAATGGTAGCCTGGAAGCTATTGTTATAACTGAACTTGACTAGAGGAAAGTGTTTCTCCCATGAACCTAAAAAATCAAGAACACAGGCACGTAAAATATCCTTTAGTACCTGTATAGCCCGCTCGGTCTGTCCGTCAGTCTGCGGGTGATAGACCGTACTCAAGAGTACCTGCATACCCATGGCCTTCTGTAAACCCTGCCAGAACCAAGATGTAAAATGAGGATCTCTGTCCAAGACAAAAAATCGAGTGCTCCATGAAGGCGCACTATTTCCTTGACATATAGCCTTCCCAAGTCATCAACTGTGAAGGTCTCCTACATAGGTAAGAAATGCGCGACCTTCATCAGACGGTCGATGATAACTCATTTCGCATCATTCCCACGAGGTGACCTGGGTAATGCAGTTACAAAGTCCATAAAAACAGCGTCCAATTTCCACTCTGGAATGGACAACAGCTGAAAAAGCCCAGCCGGACACTGATGTTCTGCCTTCACCTGTTGACAGGTGGAACAATGCATGATGAAACTGGCTATCTCCCACTTCTTGCTAGGCCACCAGTACTGTCGTCGCAAATCATGATACATTTTGGTGATTCCTGGGTCAACTGCCCATGATGAGGCAAGGAAATACTTCATCAGCTCTTATCTGATGTCTTCTGGGACCCATACATGCCCAAAGAACAATAAAGTATCACCTTCATCCATGGTCTAATTTGTAGAGGCATCATCAGCGACTCTTTCTTGTAAAACAAGGCCTTCCGGATCCGATAACTGTCTTGCCCTAACCCGTTCCAAAAGAGTAGACGTTACCAATAAGGATGAGAGAACAGTCTGACCCTGACCCTCCTGAACCTCAACTTGCATCTCCGAAAATAATCCCATCAGCTTCCACTCCTCATCAGATTCCTGAACTACTTGTGACTGAGTTTTCCAACTCAGTGCATCGGCTACTGAATTTCCTTTCCCAGGAGTGTTGGCCAATTCGAAATAAAAGGATTACAGGTACTCAACCCACCTGCATTGCCTATGATTTAGATCCCGCTGAGTGAAGATATATTTGAGGCTTTTGTGGTTAGTGAATACCACAAAACACACTCCCAACAAATAGTGTCTCCAACAGTGTAAGGCATGTACATCTGCTGCGAGCTCGAGGTCGTGCGTCAGATAATTCCATTCATGAGGCTTTAACTGACGAGAACCATACACAACGACCCACTCATCTTGCATCAAGACATCTCCAAGCCCGATACCTGACGCGTCACAATAGACCGTATACGCCCTGCCCAGCTCCGGTAAGATCTGTATCAGCACCGAACTCAGACTGCCCTTCAGTTCCTGAAAAGTTGTTTCACAAGGTTCTGACCACTCAAATCTCACACCCTTTTTGGTCAAAGCTATAAGCAGTGCTGCTAGGTGCGAAAAATCTTGAATGAACCACCTATAATACCCAGCAAGCCCCAAGAAACTCCCGATATCGAAGAAGTTCTAGGGCTTCTCCCATGAGACTACAACACTCACCTTCTCAGGGTCAAATGAAACTCCAGACTCAGAAATAATGTGACCCAGGAAGTGAACTTTATTTATCCAAAAGTGGAATTTACTGAGCTTAGAATAAAGTTTATGCTCTCTTAGTGTATTCAGCACGATCTCAAGATGGGTTGCATGGTCGTGTCTCAAGCGTGAATAAACTAAGATATCATCCACAAATACCACCACAAAATAATCAAGGTAAGGGTGAAAAATCCGATTCATAAGACCCATAAACACTACATGTACATTCGTAAGACCAAACAGCATGACTAGGTACTCATAGAGACCATTCCTGCTCCTAAATTCCATATGAGGTATGTCTGAAGTCCTGACACGCACCTGGTGATAGCCCGACCTCAAATCTATCTTGGAAAACACCTTCGCTCCTCAGAGCTGATCGAAGAGGTCACCTATTCGAGGTAAAGGATTTTGATTCTTGATAGTCACCTAATTTAACTTATAGTAATCCACGCAAAGACGAAGGGTACCATCTGCCTTCTTAGCAAAGAGAACCGGTGATCTCCAAGGAGAAGTGTTGGGATGTATAAAGCCTTTTTCTTCCAGGTCCTCCAGCTGACTCTTGAGCTCCAGCAGCTCCTTAGGTGCCATCCTATAAGGAGGAATGGTCATTGGTGATGCTCCTGGTACAAGCTCAATGGTAAACTCCACCTCTCACACTGTGGTTAGACCAGAGAAGTCATCAAGAAAGACATCACTAAAGCGCTCCACTACAGGAGGATAAGCAATGGATTGTGACCCTTGGTCATCGAGATAAAGACTAGAAACCAGTGTCGTGACACCACCCAACTTCTACTATTCGGGTCCTGCTCGTGTCACACTAATATCTCATTCTCCCTTATGCACATGTGTGTTTCCCTCTGGTGAAGTAAACGTCACCCTCCGAAGATAGCAGTCAATTCGGGATCTATATGGAACTAACCAATCCATCGTGATTATTACATCAAACCTGTCATATCTAGAATATACAGGTTCCACACAAAAACATAACCACCCACCTCGTGGGGAAAATTCTGAAAACAATGAAAACCCACTGATCAGATACCTAATGGGGTATCTAACGTGATCATACCATGATATGACTCAACGTCAAGGCCCAAACTCTCCGTGATAGCCTCCGATATGAAAGAGTGAGAAGCACCTGTATCGAACAAAGAAGATACCAATGTATTGGAAACTAAGATCGCACCTCATACAGTAGATGGCCTAGTGTGCTGCTCCTGCGGCGTAGGCTCGACTGAATATAACTGGTCGGTATGCCGACCCTAAGTCACAGCCTGACTACCCTGAGTAGACCCGCCCTGCTGGTGCTGAGAGTCATACGCCTGGTTACCTCTGCCTCGACTGCTGCCACAGCCTGATCGGCTGGCAGTATTCCATCCCCCTAACTGATGTGATCCTGTCGATCCAGCACCAAATTGTGGAGTAGGTGTATATCCCTGCTCACTAGGCACTGAAGAAAAAGTCCTGCAGAAACGTTGAAGGTGACCTATCCTTCCACAGCCTCTGAATTCCACTGGGTTCCACGGACACTACGCCTTGAAGTGTCCCTTCCTCCCGCACTGATGGCAAATATATGAACTGTCTGTGCTGGGAGCTTGACTGCTGCCTCCCCCACGGGAAAACTCAAAACGTCTCTTCCGCCCTGAAGAAGACCCACTGGAAGATTTTGGTGCCGAACTGCCCTGGTTCGCACTATCCGCTTCCCTCAGATTCCGCTCAGTAATCAGAGCATGGTTAATAATATCAGGAATAGATGTCAACCTGAACACGTTTACCTGAGGCCGGATGGCATAAGTCATCCCATCCACAAAACTCCTAGCGTACATCAGATTATTGGAAGCTAGCGATGGGGCGAAACGCTGCAGCTCGGTGAATCGGGACGAGTACTCCATGACCTTCATGGTCCCCTAATGCAAGTTCATAAACTCCCTAGCTCTATCAGCTCTCAAGGTCTGGGGAAAGAAAAATTCATAAAAGACTGCCTGGAAATCTGTCCAGACCAGGTCTCCATGTTGTCTCGACTGGGTGATGACGTCCCACCACCTTCTAGCTGAATCGCGTAGCATATAAACGGTTAATTTGACTCTCTGCTCAGGAGGTGTCTCGAGATGTTCAAATATGGTCTGGATCACCTCCATCTATGACTCAGCAGCAAGAGGTCTGTCATCTCCCGAAAAAGTTGTAGGATTTTGTAACTGAAACTCTTGGGTCAACTCTGCCATACTCGGGGTAGGTCGCACTCCACCTTGCACAGTCTACATCAAACACAAAAAGCTCTCACGGAACTGGGCATCAACGCCCATCTCAGGAGTAGAAAGAGGAGCCACAGGTGGCTCGATAGGAAGATCAACTGGTGGCTCCGGGCCCACCACCTCAGGAGCGTGGTCATCATCGCCTTCAGCACGCACAACTCGAGGACGTCGTGGAGGCATAATGCTACAATTCCAAATGAACGTCTCAGATAAGGAATCCAACAAAATAAAGGTTTAACTCTAGAAGATAGGATAGGTACTAAGCCTTCATACCCCTAAGATCACTTACCCACACCTACAAGGGTTCTTAGCAAGATAAGCAAACATTCATGATTTCCAAATCCAGTGATATGGAACTTCCCAGCCCATAAGGGCCCATACTCCTCATTAACTGAAAGATTACACACACTTGGATGTTATTTCTCATTTATTGGTGCTAATTAAGTATATAAATTTCCTTTTAAGAAAATGATTGGTTCAGTTGTAATGTCATTTTCCGATCCATAAGGGCCCATACACCTTATGAACCAAAGAGTGACAACCACTAAAACCACGTCATTCTTGAATTCACAACCTGAAATAAATATTAGCATAGTTGCACACATATCAACAAGGCATGGAAAAAAACAACAAGCAATGCTCACTGAAAATTTAAATGTGGCATGGAAATATGCATGGCCTAATCATATTGTGCCTATCGTGATGCATGTTCTAATGCAGAACCCTCATTTCATCGGGTCGAACCATGAAATCCTAATCCCAACACTGAAAATCTCAATAACATCACAAAACATGTGAAACACCCAATGATGAAATGATATCAACGGTAAATAGTAGAATCAATAACAACATGATTTAGGAAACATAGTCTTTACCCCGTACATGGGTTCGCGACGCCCAAGCACAGCTTATAACTAATTCCCTAAGCGTTACCATTCTCCAAGTCTATTGTCGCCAAATAGTAAATCAAGAAAGAAAGAAAACCCTCTAATACCACTTTGTGACGTCTCAGACCCGGCTGCCCCTCAACCCGATCCCTGAGCCCGGTTGGGCACATAATCCCTGTATAACATACAAAAGCCGCATAGGCAGTGTCTGATACAAAATGGATGCATGGAATGCTGATACAATGGAAATAGAAGAAAAGCATGCTATGCAGTAACACAAAAAGAGAACAAAGTAGTCCACGAACATCTCTAGCCAAGCTCGATCCTCTGCTTTAGACTCCTTCTAGATCATACATGTATCAACAACCTGACTCCGGGTCCTTTCCCCTACTAGTACCTACAACAGTAAAGTCTACACGGGGGACCAGGAGGCCGTCGGGTAGGGTGTGTGACAAGTCTCAGTAGGCCACCACCAACGGGGTCTATGTGTAATCCAAATAGGTTTTCGTAGTAATAGTGAGAAATAGAGTGCCAGTAAGTAAAGTATGGCAATAAGAAACTCTCCCACTCCGGTTCCGGAAGGACACCTGGACCGAACTCACAGACGTCCTTAACCCAGGAGCATCACTCTCAATCCTACCCCTGGCCCAACCTTGGGGAAGCTCTCACGGTCTATCCCCGGCCTAAAGTCTTAAGAATGATTCAAGGGAGCTCTCACAGTCTACCCTTAGCGCGAAGTCGTAACATAGGGGAGCTCTCACGGTCTACCCCTGGCCCGAAGCTTTATCATTCAATTAGGGGAGCTCTCACGGTCTGCCCCTAGCCTGAAGCCATATCATAGGGGAGCTCTCACAGTCTACCCTTGGATCGAAGCTTAATCATTTAATTATCATATTTTATAAGGCATACATGCCGTATAAATTTCATAATAATAAAACATGGCCTTTCCATCTCAAAATATCACATAATCACATTTCAAGAAAACATGCATTTAAAATAATAAAAGGGGTTTAGGCTAACTCATCCTAGCCAAGCCCTAACCAAAACATCCCATTTTCTTCACATGACAAATGGCTTTCAAGACATACCCATAAGGTCCAAAGGTGAAAAAGGGCTAAAACTCAAGGTATAACACCTATGGGAGTCCATACCGGGGTCATACGGTATCCAAACATCCAAATGAGGGTAGTTCCCATTCCCTCCTATTGCAATGGTCATTTAGACTGTAAGAAGTCAATATAAATAAGGGTTTTGGACAACGGAAAACCACGGCATGACAAAATAAACTCAAGAACGACGAAAACCCAAATGAAGAACACATGACCACCTACCTTAGGGATGTAGACGTAGGCTCCTTCGATATCGACCTCAGATTCGATGTAGATTGGGAGAGATCTGAGTTTTAGTCCAATGCCCTGAAAATAGGGCATATGATCCTGCATAAAAATAACATGACGGAAAGCAAGATTTTCCAAGGAGAAGGGAGTGTGTGAGGTTAGCCTTACCTTGGGTGATCCACTTCCTTTGACAGATTGAAGATCAGACTCCGGACGAAGAATCGTCTAGAGAAAGGGAGAGGACAGGGTTTGGGAGCTCAAGGAGGAGTTCCTCCTCTGTTCTGTCTACTGGAATGAAGAAAGAATAGGTTTAGGATTAAATAGAAATTAAGCGAAAAAGTTGAAATTCACCATATACAGGGTCGCACGGTTTAAGCGCACGGTTTACCCAAACCGTGTGCAAACCGAGCGCACCTCACTGCCTCCAGAAAGTAGGGCTGCATGGTTTACCCAAACCATGTGACTTTACTATTCATGTCTTGTGCAAACCCTGTGCATCTCACTGCCTTCAAACCAAAGGCCGCACGGTTTACCCAAACCATGCGCAGGCCATGTGCAGGCTGTGCGCCCCTGTCTGCAAGTCCATTTCTCCAACTCCCAGGCTTCGAACAAGCCCCGGAGACTCCCCGAACCTTCTTTAGGATGTTACACACATTAAGCAATCTTAAAGGAATGATTTGAAATAAAAACTAACGATCCATACCTTTTCTGAAGAGTTGGGTCGTTACAATCCATCTCTCCACTCTCCTCACATTTTTCCCATGCTATTATCTCTTCTCCTCCATTTTGTTTCTTGTTTTCCATGCCCCATTAGCTTTTGTGCCTCCCCCTTAATATTCTTATTTTATTTTCATTTTATTTTTTCATTTAATTATCACACTTATTTAATTTCTCTCTCTCAATTAAATATAAAAGTTATACAATTTTTCCCATGCTCTACTCTCCTTTTTATTATTCATTCATTCCATTTATCAACATCTCTCCAATAATCCTTCCATATTAATTTTTCATTTATTTATTTCATATGTTTAATACTAGTTCATTCATTCTCTATCTTTGTTTTCTTTTTTAACATCATATATGTATATATATATAATATACATATAAAATCTGTATAATATATGAACATATATAATAATATATATACATGTATAAAATAATGTGATATATAAATACTTTTATACATACATTAATATATATACATGTGTGTGTGTAAATAAAACATTTCAATACAAATTTTTTTTGTAACGTTTAATATTAATATAAACCACACATATATTATATGGAACATGATGTGTGAAATAATTTTAATAAACATGTATTATTTTTAGGTATTCCATGATCCCATAAAAAATGACTTTATTTATGTATAATATATTTTAAAAAATATTTAACAAAAACCCTTAAATATCTAATAAAAAATTATGTGCAACATAAATAATATTTATTAGGTGATAACTTCATGAACCCTCTGTACCCTAGAAAAAAGATAAAGGTCTTAGAAAATCCAAGCTCTTATAATATCAGTCAAATCATCATCCTCAAGAGTGACTTCTCTACTATTCTAAGAACTCTCTTCGATGGTGTCAGAACCATTGGACTCCTCACCATTAGAGCACTATTTTTCGGCATGAGGAGATGATTCCTCCTAGGCTGGTGCTTCAGTCAATGTCACCTTTAGGATCTCCACCAAACATCACCCATAGCCAAGAAGTTCTAGGCCATCCTTCTTTGTTTTAGTGTGACAGGGAATCCATGTTTTCCATGTATGCATGTGTTTCCCAGAAATCCACCTAGGTGGTGATTCTAGTGTGAAAATTGCTTGAGCTTCCCCGTAGTCACTTCGTCCTAATCCCTCATTGTTCTTCACTAACCTCAAAGAGCATTCTACCTATCACCTTATTATTCTTATAGTTTATATGATAGTTCCAACTTTTTTCCCCGCTACTATAAAACCATGACATGGTATGCCACTGCATAGTTATTGGCATAGTTTTGGGTAAGACCAACATCAATTTTAACTGGAGTTATCATGATGTTTTACCTAGTTCCCTTATACATGAACGTCCAATATAGATGATGAAGGATGTAGGGGTCCCTCTCCTCATAGTTCCCCATATTCACTCACCTCTTTGACTGCTGGATGCACCTGAACTATCAGGTGAATGGAGATTGAGTGTACAACTTTCAATAGGTGTTATTGTCTATTTGTGTGACCAACCCTCCACCTAATAAGGCTTGCATGTATTCTATCTACTCTAAAATCCCCTTTATGTTGTTAACCATATTTTTAACTAGGTTCAGGAATAGGATAAATCTAAAGTTCTTATCATGGGAAGTGTTATTCATCACCTCAACTTCATTGAGCATCACTGGTGGACCCTAAAGATGTTAAGGAGAGAAGGTCACAACTAATGATTAGGGGTTGATAGAATTTAAAAACTCGTGATCCCCATAATTAATTGTGATCAATACATGAATTAATTAGAATGGACTATAGAAAAACCTAGGCATGTCCCCACTCGTGACATGCCCCATCTAGTTATAGATCCTGGCCAACACAGGAACTCCCAAGTTGAATCAGTTACCTAATTCGATAATTACAGTCATTACTATTATCCTTGGCCATATACCCATCTAGGAATCCCTCACTAAAATCATACACCCAATCAAAAACGTGTCCATGGTTTCCTCATATCAAGCTTTTGGGATCCAGTCCTTCATGATTAAGCCTCGACTTTGATACTAGCCCTCTTCCAGCATCAACCAATAAGACCATGTCCTCCCCCTATGGAATTTTACTAGGAACTTATTTGACCTTCCTAACATCTCCTCAACTGGAACATCCAATATGAGGCATATCCTTGTAATGAACACAGTTTCTTGGTTAATGGTGGGGTGGATATTTAAAACTAAGGTAAGATAGTCTAGGAGGATCTTCATCATGATTGGTATATAAACCTCATCCCCCTAGGCATTGGGTGCTGGGAGGAATTCATTATACTAATATTTCGTTAGCACAATCCTACTGATATGGTGGAGATACCACAAGATAATTCTTATATCCTCATGATGGATATGGAATGGGTACCATGTCTGGCGACCACCTACTAAGGAGTTCTAAAAACAACTCTAGCTGAAGATAGTGGTGGAACTGGGACATCCACACTAATTTATATAAACCAATTTGAATCACCTTATCCATGTACTCTTCATAGGTGTGGCATACCTGTTATTCCCACACACACACATTGGTTAAATTTACCCTAGATCAAAATCATCAGTATTTATACCAACCCATATGATTGTTTAGAATAATAGCATGAATGATGCTTGCATAATGAGTATGGAACTCCTCATTTTCTAGTTTTTCCCTAGTAACCATCCCCATCCTATCATTAAGGATACAAATAGAATCAACCAAATGATACTTAAATAAATGGATATAAGTTGTGATATTTCACCTGTTGAGCTCATATTTTAGGGGGAACCAAAATCTTGACACATTGGTTACTAAAACTGAGATAACAACGTCATCAGGAAACCCAATGTTATAAAGTGGAAACGGTTTACTTAATGGGTAATCCCTTTTTTCTTCCATCACTAATACCATATGTATTTGTTTTCAGAAACCACCCTCCTATAATGATGGATTTTAGGATTCCCAACCATTTTGACCCTTATGGAGGAAGAAGTGGTGGTGGTTTAGGAAGCCTAGCTGCCCATTTTGTATTGGTAATGAATGTTTCCCAAGTTTGGATCATGAAACTAAGATAGCTTCATGCATATTCAACAGGTTCGCACAACTAAATTTCATGTAACAAATATCATGGTGAAGGAATCATTTTAATGAAAAGTTTATAATGTAACATTAGTTGTGTGAACATCATGGTGTTGGATCATGGGAGTTCAGACAACTAGTTGAGTTCTCCACATGACAGACTATTTATCGCTCATGAAATTATGGTGACCATACTAGCCCCCCCCCCACACACACTATTTATAAGAATGGAACCACACATGTTGTGTGCATGTATTTCCATGTTTGATGAACTGATATTCGAGTTGTGAAAAATGGAGGATAATTTTCTAAAGTTTGGTGTTTTCCTCAAAAGTTGACCATGTGCTTCACTATCAGCGTCAATTCTAGGGGAAAATTTCGGCACAAAAAAATGAATCTGAACCCTTATAATGCATTTTTTTTTCAAACCAATTGTATAACTCAGATTGGGAGGTCATCCTAAAGCTTATGGATTGATTGTGTGCAAACTTGATCCATTTCCCTTGACTCCCCATTTTAGAGTGAAAGTGACATATGTGTGAAAGGAAATGGAAACTACTCCAAATAGCATGGTTACTAAAGAATTTCCCAACAACACAGGTGGAATGACATTACACACGCACACAACACCAATTTTTGGGCACGAGTTATTTTGATGAGAAAGGTGATGTCATGTCACTGCCTTACACGATCATCCCCCAGTGGAAAAAAGCATGTGAGACACACAACCTGTAGTTGCTTGACCCAACACCATGTTGTGTGATATAGTTGAAGTTGTCTTACTAAAGTGCCTGGTTACCCATTTTTTTATAAATTGGGCATCAACCCCACATTTTTGGGATGGACCTCAGGAATTCAAAGCATCAGCTCTCATTCACAAAACTCAGCCTTTCACAACCGCACACAACTCCAGCCTCTCATGGATTCCCACAGGTAGATAACTTTCAGGACATACCTAACATAGTCCTCAAATTTTCTCATTTTATATATGATATTTCCACATTAAAATTCCCCTAAAGTCTATTTGTGTTCACACAAGATGAGTACTCTTCATGCAAACATAAGATTCATGTAACCCCAAACATTTTACACACCTAATCCCCCATTATACATGAAATGTCCTTGTGCCATAGCCCATGAATCATGCAACCATAAATGCGCATGCAACTCCAAAATTTCATAGAACATCCTCTAGGTCTCCAATCCAATTCTTCCTTCTACAAAAAACAGTTTCACAAAACCTGAGTGCTCGGGTGTCCTGCACCCATCCAATCTTGATCTACTAATACCTTTATCATTCGTACAACTCGTATCATCAACCCTTGAATTTGGTGACTTTTCTCCAAAAACAGTCTAGATAATCTATTCACATATTTCTCCTAATCATAAGAAACCTAACTTTGGGATACCCACATGTCACTTTACCATGGTAGTGTATATGCATTGTGCTACTTGAATGTGCATGAAAAGTAGACATATAATCCCCTAAAGTGGTATCATCATGGGAAACTACCCATTTTTTCCTATGAGGAGGGTTAGTATTTTTTCCTTCTCTCTAACATGGAAATCGTTTCCCTGGGTGTAATGCCCAATGGAAGGTCTACGAGTATCTAAAATACATATAATACACGTCTTGATCGCATGATGTAAAATTGTAGGACAACATCCTAGTCATACGATGTTCAACAGCATCATAATGTCCTTAACACATGGCGTTAAAATGAATCTATACCCTGTGAAATAAACATATAATTCCCCATAAATGAATCACATTGGATGATAGATCACCTATTTGGAATATTATACACATAATCCCTGCACCATACATTGTTATCTGCCAATCTTTGACACAAGAATCCTTACCATACGATGCCAAACTTCATGGACCGATCATGTCATAAGACCTTATAATGTGCACATGAACTATGTGGATTTTGATCCTTATCTTCTAACAAGGTATGTAGGACACCTCTCTGAGGTTCAAACCCAACTCCCCAAGAACACCAATTAATTTTTTTGTCTTCCCATGGGATGTGATAATTCCAAAGTGTGATCATAACCCCCACACCCCCCCCCCCCTCAGGGGGTACACTTAACCATTCAGAATCCAAACCTAAGATTCATACTAGACCATGAAATTTCCATATAATGCTTACTCATATCCATCCTAGTATACAAAAAAGGTACATGGAAACTATCCCCACATGAAATTAAACATGTGACCAAACTATCCCCAAAATGCATTAAACATGTGACCAAACTATCCCCACAAGATGTTAAAATTGCAACCAACATGTCCCCACAAGATGTTAAATGTGTGACCAACCTATCCCAACAAGACATTAATTCAATGACCAACCTATCCATATGAGATGTGAAACCTATAAAAAACCTATCCCTGTAAGACATTAAACTTATGAACAACCTTTACCCACATGACATTAAACCTATGACCAACCTATCCTCAAAAGATATTAAACCAATGACCAACCTATCACCACAATATGTTAAACCTGTGACCAAAATTTCCCCATAATAATTTAAACCTATGACCCCACCTAATTCATTGAAATATATACCTCAAGAGATGAATATGGGGTTCCCAAGGCAATTATATTTGGATGAATTACACCCCTGATGCATGTTTCCTAGTGAATGGACACAAGATGCCTTGGGTTCTAAAACAAATATGCCTCATATATGAGGTTCCCTTCTTCCCAATGGAGGAAAACATTTATATATGTACAACACAGCATGTGTCCATAGATGTCCTAACATATATGATGACCCCATCATCTCTAACCACATGTAGTTGTACTGTATTTATAGAAGAAACATAATTAACTATTTCCCACCTCGATATGGCACCGGGAACAATCTCTATGAATATGAATCAAATATATGAGGGATAAGAAAACTAGGAAATTATCTCCATGATAGAATCCAATGAAGGATTATTTTACATACCATAATTCCATTATAATCAAGGAGATGAAATTATCAAATTTTAATGATAGAGGTCACCTGCCTTTGGAAAGTAGGAATACAGGGCAATCGACCATCCTAGAGGAGGCACATCTAAACCAAGGAAGAAGACCACTCTATGAAATTCCAAGATAATCCCATCACCTCCCCTATGTGTTCCCTAATAAAAAATCATTTTAAAACAACATATAAATAATAATAATACAAATTCATTAGTGAATAAATAGTGAAACAAAATCCTTATATATAATGGTCAACTATCACCGATCCTCACCAAGGATTACACAGCCAAATCAGCATACAAGTATAGTAATATAATTTTAAGAAATATATAAGTGTAGGTACCCTAAAAAACTTGTCCACAAAACTAGTCACCCTAACACCGCCAATGGATTACATCCTAGTGCTCATATCCCCTCCATATCCACATAACTATATAAAAATGACCATATATCCATACCATAACCATAACTACATATCCATAGACACATACTACAAATTAAAACCACATCACTACCTCATACTTGTATATAATAATGTAGAGTATGTAATCATAAATGATATCACCCACATACCCTATTTATTATTGGGAGAAGATAGGTGAAATAATGAATCAACAAGAAGATAAACCACTGAAAACAAGATCATGAATCTACTAAAAGTTCTTCACCATCTTGAATTAAAGTATAATGGCATACCATGCCTCCCTAGATAATTTCAATAGAAATTAGAAAGATTAATTTCACCCAAAATCACCACACAAAAATTCTTCCAAAAAACATACACACATGCATACAAACATGAAATGGAACAAACAACAAAGTAAATAATGCTTTGATTTTATGTGGTTCATATTTCTATCCAGTGACCATGGGAGGAAACAAATAATAATATATTTTTGTAGTATTAAAATATTTAAAATGTATATATTTTCAACTACATAGATCAATCTGATCAACTGATCACATTACAAGTCATATTATGGTCCCATCCTATATATAAATGTGTTCATCTAGTTTTTCGGTTGAATTGACCTATTAAAACTAAAGGATTCCACCATTTTTCAATGGTAATCACTAATCTCATGTATCAATACTCTACATAACTATATAAATATGATAGACTGAATGTATTAAAATTCAATGAGATCCCTTCCTCACAGAGTAATCCAATATCCACTAAACTTATAATTCCATTAAAAATCATTCTCATTAAAGTATCATCTTTTAAAGACTCACTACCATAGCTATCTTTCTATGAATTGAATCTGGATACTTGAAGATACTTTACAATCCTAGAAATATCCCACATAAAGACTCCTTCAGGTATCCTAAAGTTACCTTCAACACTTATTAATATTTGAACTTTACATTATCCTTTCACATATATGTAGTGATATTCACCACTTCTTGGTTACCCCAATCCCACCAATGTATAGTACTACCTCATAATTTCATAGATCAAAACCTTAGTGGAAATTTTCACCAAATTTCATCTTCTAGTATTATTCCATAGCTCTAACTATCCATCCTCAAGGAACTTCCAGATATAGGGGTATTTCAAATCATCATATTTAGTACTATAATAAAAAATCATATTTTTATCCAAGTGAATCACACATTCTTTATCACATTAAATATAAAAATTTTCCTTACGTTATTTTTCCACCAATTTTTTTTTAAACAAGTCATTTCCTTTTTTTATTCTATTATGACTATATATTCAACCTCTTTAATAGAGATTCTAACTACAAACTACAACATAGACCTCTGGTTAATTCTTATTCCATCAAATGTAAACAAAAATCCCACTGTAATGTTGTGAGTTCTATAATCACCCCCAAACCCCACTTATATATCCCAGTGAAATGGTTTGGATGGCCCAAATAAAAGGTATTATATTCTATTGATTTGAGATATATTATAATCCACTTCATGTATTGTGATTTTTCTTTCCCGAGACTCACCATATATAGGCTAATGGTTGCCACTATAAATGTTATGTTAGGTATATTAAAAACCATTACATATATTAAACATCTAAAAGCTAAAGAAAATAGAACTATTTCCATATATATTACCTCATCTTCAATTCTTGGTTTTTTCCCCTAGGAAAACATAAAGTGACCAGCTAGAGGATTTTAAACATATTTACATTTAGTTATAGAAAACCACTCGATGAACATTCAGATATGCTCTCTTTGAAACAACACCAATCTCCCAATTCCCTAATCACTATCAATCTTTAGACCAAGAATCTTCCTTATAGCATCAGTTTCTTTCATTTGAAACGTTTTGAACAACTCATACTTTAATTTCTAGATCCTTTAAATGCAAAGACCCACAATAAGCATATCATCAACATATAAGAGTAGGATGATAAAGAAATTATCCTTCTACACATTACTATAGAAATAGTGTTCTGAGTTTCTTCACATAAAATCCTTTTTAACCATAAAATATTTTAATTCATAGTTACATTAATATGGTTCTTATTTCAATCTATATAGATTATGACTATGATTTTACACCAAATACATCTACTGGTTATCCTTGAAATTATTAGTTTTTTCATATAATTCTTTTCCTCTAAATCACTAAGAATAAATTTAGTAATTAAATCCATTAGTTATAAACCAAATTCATTGGTAGAAATCATATTCAAGTCCATCCATATGGTAGTATATTTTACTACTAATGAAAATATCATAGAGAAATACACTCCCTCATTATATTGAAATCATTTTACTACCATCCTAATTTATAGCTTCCTCTTTCATCAAATTCATACTTCTATCTGGTTATTTCATTCCATATGGTAAATATATTAGCTTTTATGTCTCATTTGAATATAGTGGGTCTATTTCTTATTTTATATATAAATTCTAGTTTCTAGATTCTATGAGTGATATCATTTATTCTAGGATACCTGGATCTCATTCATCTTTTAGAATTAGGGAGTGAATGCCATGTCCATATCTTTATATCTATTTTTTGACTATGGAAGACCTTAATAATTCAGTCTATGATTCTACTCCTTCTAGTGCTATATATTTTTATGCCCGAACATATATGGATTTAAAATTTCCAGTGCTCTAATTTAAACCTCTATAGCCCTTGGTATTTTAGGTAAGCATTCACTAGTCTATATTCAAAAATAATATTCCAATATATGGATTATTTGGAACTATAAGACTTCTATTGATCCTATATAGATCAACCTAAGTCTGTAATGTTGATTATTTTAGCTCAAATTCATCCTCTTCAAAATTATATTATTTGTATAAGACGTTCTCATTAAATAAAACACTTCATGCTTTGATGATCTTATGAAAATTTTCATCCCAGATTTATAACTGATGTTATTATCTTCATATCCCACAAATAAAAAAAATATACTTGGCCCCACGATAATCCCTCTATTTAGAATCAATCTGATAATATACTAGATCTATTAAAACATTCAGCTGAAAACATTTCACTGGTTTCTCATACTAAAACTAATCAGGAATCTTATACCTCACCATTGTCGATGGACTTCGATTGACTAAGTATACAGTGCAATTTAGTTCTTTTTCCAAAATTTCTTTAGACATTTCAGAGTGAAACTACATGATACATTCCTTCTCAATCTTTTTTTTATCCTTTCAACCACATGGTTTTGTTCTAATTTAATAGGAATGATTTAATCATGTATCGTTCCCTTATTTGGGAGTAAAACTTGAAGTTCCTTCCAATATATTCACCATCATTATCTAACATAAGCCATTTGATCCTTCTTTCAGTCTCCCATTTTATTATGGAATTAAAATAATTGAAATTTATAAACACATCTGAAATTTACTTTAAGAAATATACCCACACATTTATTATTACATCATAAATAAATGTGATGAAGTATAAAGATCCTCTATGAGAAAAAATTGGGGTTATTCCCCAAACATTAGAATAAAAAATTTCAAACTTTCTGGTGTAAGTATTCCTTATGTTTAAATTAAATGAAACATTATTCTATTTTTTAAGTATATAATTTTCACAAGTACTGATATTAGTTTGACTAAGTTTTCGAACACCATTTATCACATGAACCTTCATGTTATTCTCACTAAGAAGACCAATACAATTACAACACAACTTTTTAATTTTGAAATTTTTAATTTTGTCCATTGAACATCCATCTAAACTTCTAGTTAGAATCAAAATCTCATCCTTGGATCTTTTACTATAACCATTGAACCTCGAGTAATTGTCCATTCACCATTATTAAAGCTCGTTCCATATCTTTCTTCATCAAATTGTCCCAAAAAAATATTATTTTATATAAATCTAGGATATTCCTCACATCCTTCAAGTTAATGAATCTCTCATTTGACATTCGAACAATCACATCACTCATTCTAAAAACTTCAAGAGCCACATCATCCTCCAAATATACCTTGATGAATTTTTTTGATACATAGTTCTACGTGAAACTCTACTTCAATATAGAATATAATGAATCATAGAATAAATGACCCATGATTCAACTGAAACATTGACACATAATTTAACAACCCTGATATCTTCCACTAAATTTAAATAATATAAAATTTTAGAGACTAATCTTCTGGAACTCACTCTGATATTTTTTGTAAAAACCCATTTGGAGGTTTGTATTAGTTGTATTTATTGAAAATTTGATTTCTTAGATGGGGTTTAAGAAGAGTTATATTTGAATGATAGATCCAAAGTTATATCTTATGCTCCATACAATAGAATTTTTGGAATTTGAGAATCCTATATTGCAGCTCGTTCTATTATTTCAAAGAGGTTTTTCCGCACCTTATCCACATACACCACTGCATAAGGGTAGATCACCTGCTATTTAAGGGTACACAACCTGATCCCCCGATGCGTAAAGGTAAAATGGCCATCATGTAAAGGTAATCCACTGACAATTTTCTCATGTAAGGCTAATACACCTAATACACATGACATGTAAGGGTTGACCTGAGATAATGTACGGGTATCAACCACTGTAGATTTTGAGGTGTCCATTCCATAGATAGAAGGTTATGACACAATATCTTTGGAAGTGAAGGTGTCCACAATGATATTATTCCTTGTTTCGTAGAAGGTCCAAATTTAATAAGAGTAAATATTTTGAGATCCTTAACCCTTCAAATTCTCACACCATTGTGATGTGTCAATGTCGTAGTCGGTTTTATGTGACAAGTGGTTAGAAGATATCATGTTGAAGATATTGTGTGGGTTATTGGAGGAGTCACTAATATGGGGGAAAAAACTCTAGTCAGGTACAATAATCCACATAATAGTATTATTGACCATGCCATATGGAGAACTGATGAATTTATGGTTGCGCCACAGTGAGGGTCACCACACTGTATGACATGAAAAATGGGTAACACTATGATGTAGCATATATAACCATACCATTTCCTGGTAGTTTCAGTGTGCTGGTAATTTCATCCAAAAATTGAAATAAATGGAGTTATATATTAAATCTCATAGTGGTTAATTTGAATTCAATTATGAATTATTTCCCCAATAGTTATAAGGGATACTCGGAACAATCCTGATGAAATGAAGTTAAATCTTAATCATTTTATTGAAAAGAGGAGGAAGATTCATGTTGTGCAGAGAAAGGGGGAAACATAAGGATTATTTTAGGAGTGGAATTTCAGAGGGTTATTCTAGATCCTATCTGGAAGGTTGAAGGTTGAAGAAGGTGTTATTCTAGGAGTCTTATTCTAAAAAAAAGTCAAAAAAAATTTATGCTAAATAGAAACACAATCACTAGTGTATGTTATCATCATATTAATATAATGAAGGAAATATTCAAAAAACATAGTAGTGAGTTACTTATCAACGGAGAATGGTGAGTGATCCAACTATTCATAGTAGTGAACCAGAAGGGTCAGTGAGACTACTCCAAAATTGTACTTATAAAGCAGTGAGATTTTAGTGGATTTTATGAACATGTTCATTATTTTCCATGCTACATAGATTATCCTTGTGAGGGTGAACATGATCCTCATTCAAGGAAGAATTGTTTTAAAATTCAATACCCTAATTCACCCCCCCGCCCCTCTAGGGTTTTTTACTCTATAAGGATCTAATAAGTGGTATCATAGGTGTATTTATTCTTTTTCTCTCTTTGAATTATGGAAAATGATATCAACCATAAAGGTATCCCCATCTTTGAAGGAACTATTTTCTCGTTGATGAAAATCCAGATGCAACATTATTTTAGATCCTTAGGTATGTACATTTACACACTATCCATTTATAGAATCACTTTTAATATTGAATTGGGCCCCTTGACAAAGATATATCATTAGTAATTGGATGAAAATTATAAATCCATAAATTCCTTTGTAAGTTCTCATTCTTAATCCCATTTTCATAAAGTTTATTTCATTTAGAAATTTGCATATTTTGTGGGAAAATCTTATGAATATTTATGAAGGAGATTCAAAGGTTTGAGAGGAAAAATTTCATGTTCTATGGAAAAAATATAAATATTTGAGAATGAATTAAAATGATATACCTGGTTCTTTTTTATCATCTAAATTTTGTTATTGAAGATATGTGAGGCCTTGGTGAAGATCTAAAAGATGATAATATTTTGAAGAGGATCATGAGAAGATTCCCACCTCATTTCAATTAAAAAGTTTCATTTTTAAAATCCAAAGATCTCAAAGAGTTTTCTCTTAATAGATTTAATAGTACTTTTGTGTCTTATGAAATGAACAAATAATACAATGATTTAGGAATAAAGTAAAGTACCCAGGAGGTTTTCTTTAATTCCATGAAGAATCTCTCAATCATGGAGAATCGAGAAGTTGATAAATTTGATAAGGTAATGTTATGTTGGTCCTCTAATCTGAAGATAGGAAGAGGTATTTTTAAGGGTATGCTTCCCTTATCTTATATAAAATATGGAAAGGTGGGACATCTTATAAATACATTTCATAAAAACAATCAATATATTGATGATGAAAGCAAAAAATCCAATAATATGATAATAAAATGTTCAAATAACTCTCAATATAGGTCCTTCCAAAAGATAATTTTTCCTTCTAAAGAAGATGATTGTTCTATAAAACGTGAGGTAGAAGAAGTTTAAAATTTTAAATTTGAAGTTGTTTTGATGGATATTGCAAATAATTAAAGAAATAATGATAGTGATAATGTTAATGAAGGATTTTTTAGAAGGTTTGATCTGTAGGAAGAACTTGAGGCATCCCTTGAAGAAATTTATATTTGGATAGAAAATACTAAGAAGTTTGATGCAGTGGTGCATGATTCCAATATCTAAATGAAACAACAAGAAGAATGGAATTTAGAGATGAAGTCTAAAATTAAAAAACCCAAATCTATATATTCAAGAAACCATGTATGGAAGTTTAATTGAATGTTAAAATTGAATAAAAAACCCAAATAATTGAGGGTTTGGATGAAACTATCAATAATAGAGTGAAGATAATTGGAGATAGGAAAGAAGAAGTTATGAATTTTATTTATAACTATAAAGATTAATAAAGACTATTGATTCCTGGTATAATGATAGTTAATTAAATGTAATTATCATCAAGTAAATCCAAGGAATTATTTATGAAGAATTTATACCTATTCCTCAAGTTTATTGGTTCAATGATAAAGGAATATTTTTTGTGAATCACTTTGAATAAAGGAAGAGATCTGTTGTTGTCTCAAATCCATAAGCAGAAACTCACTGAAATAAAATACATCTTTATGGAACTTGAAAGAAAGATAACCATGTGTAAAAGGTGACCTCTAATTATTCAAGAGTTATATGTTTTTTTTGTTGTAAAAATTAGGGACATAATTTATTTTTTTTCTTTATTACTAGGAGATCATTCTGGGAGAAACACAAATCCAAATAGGCAAGAAGAAACTCTTATTATTCTTTTTATTTTAATAGATATTATTTTTGTTTTAAAAGATTTGGGAATATGGAAAAAAATTATAAAGAATGATTTTTTATCAATAATGCCTCAAATTACGAGAAATAAAAATCTATAACCTTCAAAGAAAAGTATAGAGAATAAAAACATGTATCCATTTTTATAATAAGAAGAATAGTTCAAGGAGATAACTGTTGAGGAGGCACATTCATCACCAATATGAGTAATGAAAAGGAGTTCAGAGAAGGCTAATGTTACTGATATTTCCTTAAGGGTAATATATAGGTTCAACTAATGGATATTGGATATTGGATGCACATCATTTATGATAAAAAATAAACACCTCATTGTAAATTTCAAACACAAAAAAGATGGTGTTGTTCATTTTACAGATGGAGAGGATCTTAATATTATTGGTTCTAGAAAGGAAAATATTTGAGGAAAAGATCTTAGGTGAACTAATTTTCTCTTGGTTGATGGGATAAGTGATAATCTTCTCAGTGTCATTCAATTGTGGGATTATGGACATAAGGTGGAGTTCAATGAAAAGGCATGTACTATCAAAGATAAAGATAATTCACTTATTCTATAAGGAAGGAGAATCGGGGTAAATTTATAACTTATCAGTGATTTATGTATGTTGTCCAAAGAGGAGGGAAATGTGATATGGCATAAGAAACTTATCCATTTGCGCCAAATATCTTGGTTAGGCTGGAAAAGATAAATGGATCACATGATATTCCCCATATCATATTTGATCACACTCATATATGTGATTCATATCAAAATGGAAACATTATCTGGAAGTCTTGTAGTAAAAACGATATGAAGGCATAATGTTTGATAGATATTGTGAATGTGGATGTATATGGTCCAATGTTACCAAAATAAATGGATGGAATAGGTATTATATGTTGTTGGTTGATGACTACAGTAAAATGAAATGGATTATTCCTATTACACACAAGGCTGGTGTGTATAGATGTATCACTCTATATCATAGGAGAGATGAAAAGATGTTTGGTGTGAAGATTTATAAATCTGGAACTAACCATGGGAATGAATTGAAAAATAATAACGTTTAATAATATCTATAAAATCATGGAATTAAACATCCGGTTTTTTCTGTTGGAACTATTGAAATAATGTAGCTCAATCTATTCAGATGAAGTTAATATGAATGCTAGTGGATTCAACTGCACACCAAACCACAAAATAAATGTGTATATCTAGTCAAGGATGAACATGGAAGTAATAGGAGGTACAATTCAATTCTATTGGTGAAATTTTTTCAATAGAAGTAAGGTGTTGACTTCACTGAAATTTTCTCACCTACAGTTCGTCTTACCACCATCTGAGTGGTTCTCAATATTATTCCATCATAATACATGCTTCATGAGGATATCTATTTCAAGATGACTTTAATTCATTGATATATAGAGGATTATATTTATATTCAATAGCTATAGTGATACATTGGGTTAGGTAAATAAGACCTGATGTGGAAACTCAAGAAGATCTTATATGGGTTGAAACATGCACCAAAAAAGTGGAACAAATTTTTTGATGCATTTATGACTAAAAATTAACACAAACAGTGTTTCATGGATAAATTCTACTACACCATGTATTTTTGTGATGAATATATTATATTTCATCTATATGTGGATGATATACTCATTATAGGATCATGTATACATAGTATTTATGAGATGAATGTGTTTCTCACAGAGGAGTTAGAGATAAAGGATCTTGGAGAAGATGTCAAGATTTTGGGGATGAAGATCAAGAGAGATTGCATATGTGTAACCTTGATGTTATCACATGATAACTACATTGCAAAGGTTCTAGAAATATTCAGTATGCAAAAAGAAAATACAGTCTCTATTACCCTAGCGATCCATTTAAAATTATCAATGGAATAATCACCAAAGATGAAATAAGAGGTTGAGTATAGGGAAAAGGTTCCATATGCATCATATTTTGGAATACTAATGTATTCCATGGTCCATACCAAACCTGGTATTACTCATGCAGTGGGATTTGTGATCATGTAAGTGGATAACTTGGAAAGAAACATTGGGAAGTTGTTAAGTGGATAATAAGATACCTAGAGGGAATTAAGGAAGTATCTCTGTGATTTGGGAAAGGAAATTCATTGCATTGATATGTGGATATTGACCTTATAGGTAATGATGATAGTATAGGTTATTCATTTACTTATAGAGAAACTATAATAATATGGATATCAAAATTGTATAAGTTGTTGTATTTATCCACTATAGAGGTGAAACACATTGTTGTAAAAGAAGCCAGGAATGAGATGGTTTGGCTAAAGAACTTCTAGGATGAATTGGGTAGAAATATATTGGAAAATGTATTGCAATATTATAGTCAAAGTGATATACATCATGAAAATAATCTAGTGATTCATGATCAGTTGAATCGCATTTATTTGATGTACCATTTTATTAGAGGCTTTATATAGGATGGGTTTCTAGCATTGAAAATGATTCATGGAACCAATAATATGGTAGACATATTGAAAAATCCAATGGTGATAGAGAAGTTCGGGCATAGTTGTTCCTCTGTTGGCCTCCCCTGATTAATGGATGTTGAGAGGTAAAATATGTGAGAACACTATGGGAGTATGAAAAGCAAAACAGTTGGTATTTCATGAATCATCAACATGAAACTGAAGCACATAGTGGTGAGTGACGATGAAGAGGACCTCCGAATAAGTAATTTTTCTAAGTCAGTAGCATCATAGTTAGTTTTCATAGTGGATTAGAATTAAATTGGGAGTTTGTTGGAATAATGTATCTAGATCTATTTGGATGAAGTTTGGATGAATAATATAAGTATTGTAGCTTTTTTGAATTCTAGTCACTCTTCATTGTAGTATCTTGGACTTGAGAAGATAAATCACTGTAGTTGAGCATAATTTTTATGTGGTTATTGGAATAGTGACATTTTCCTTTTTATACTCTCATTTAATCTAAGGATTTTATGTTCTTAGAAACTTTGAAATTCTCCTTGTAATTATGATGTTGAATAATTGAAGGTATTCAACCTCTCTATATACATAGGGTTAATTTCTCAAACCATCTAAATCATTGTGTCCATGTCCATCTTCTTATTCTTCTTCTTTTGTTACTTTATTTTCTTTATCTTTAAAATTTTTCTATCACTGTGAATCCCAACATTTTCATAACAAGAAAATATCAACAAGAAATGGGTAGTGTGAAAAATAAATTGCATAATCAACAGCATGGACCAAAAAATGTTGATTGACAATTATCTTCAAAAAATATGATGGAAAGAAGATATTTTTGCAGTGGAGTACATCTATAATAGATCATATCTATGTGAAAATGATGGGATAATACCACATAAATTTTTTTAAAAAAATAAACATGAACTAAAGTACTTTTTTCCTTTTGGAAGTAAATGTTTTATTCTCAAAAAGGAAAAGAGAATAAAATTTGAACGTCCTAGTGATCAATGTATATTTCTTGGATACTCATCAAAGAGTAAATCTTACAAGTGTTACAATAAGTGACTTATAAATATGATTGAGAGAAATGATTTTTTGGTGCTTGAAAAGGGTCAAATTAAAACAACACGTGTATATATCTCACATGACAACCAACTAATTTTTTAATATGAAGATGATGAAGAATTGAAATCTTTAGGTGGAGTTATAAATAATTAAGAGAGTTTTAATAAAGATTCAAATTTTAAAGAAATTATAGAAATTAAAATAGTATCATGATGAAAAAAAATCAAGGAAACATTTTCTAAAAGAAACATTGTTAGAAAATAGAAAGCCTCAGCTAAAACCTAAATAATGAACACTTAGTAGTATTTGATATCTTTTGTAAAACCAAAATATTTTAAAGAAGCTACAAGATATCATAGTAGGGTCATGGATATGAATGAAGAGATTGAATAAATAGAGAAAATGGGATATGGGATTTTTTTTCAAGGCCAAGTGATAAAATTGTCATTAGAACCAAGTGGGTGTTCAAAAATAAACATAATGAAGAAGGAAATGTGATTTAGAATAAACCATGGATTATGTGCAAGGAATATTATCAAATTAAAGAAATTAACATTGATGAGATGTTTATCCCAATATCATGACTTCAAATTGTTATGTTATTCTTATCTATGGTGATTGAAACGGGTTTCTAAGTTTTCAAATAACATAAAATGGAAATCCAATATACTTTATTGAATGGTTTCCTTAAAGAGGAATTTTATATTGAGAAACTAGATGTGTTTCTTAGTGATGAAGATGAAGGAAAAGTGTATCAACTGAAGAATGATTTTTTTGGCCTAAAAAGGCACTGAGAGCATGGTATTCAGAGTTAGATCAATGTCTAATGAATCTTGATTTCTATAGAAGAGGATTTTATCGCAGCCTTTATATCTAGAAGAATAATGGATAGTTATTAATGGTCCATGTCTATATTGATGACATAATTTTTGGAGGTGCAGATGATAACCAATAAAAGAGGTTTTTAGAACTCCTGAGGTAGAAATTTGATATGTCTGTAATTGGAAAAAATGCATTTTTTCTTATCTTTCTGGTCATTCAAATATTACATGGAATATTTGTCCCACAAACCAACTATCCCAATGAGGTTTTAAGAATATTTAAAAGGGATTATTTGAGGCCCATTTCAACACCAGTGGTGAGAAGACTAAAATTATCCAAAAATGAATGGTGCAATAAGGTTGATGTGTAAATTTATCATCAAATCATTTGGATTTTATTTTATTTAAACTCTACTAAAAAATATATTTTATTTATTACTTATCAAGATAATAATTTTCAAAGAGATCTTAAGGAAATTCATATGAAATCTATGAAAATAATACTTTGATATATCCATAATATGGCATAATATGGGTTGTTCTATCCTAACCATCCACAATAATGGTTGTTTTAATTTACCAATATGGATTGGGATGGTTCATTAGATGATCAAAGGTGGTTATTTTTATCATGGTAGTTCATTTATATCATGGAATGTAAAGAAGAAAGATTTTATATCTTTGAGCACTATAGTGGTGGAATACATTTCTAGAACTCAATCATGAACCCAATTATTATGGATGAAAAAAATGTTGATGTGAAAGTTTGAGAAATTTCTCCTATTATAGTCATGTGTTATTACTCAAGTTAGATAAATCTTAGAAAAAATCATATCCAACATTCATGGACTAAGCACATTGAGATCAGATATCACTTAAAAAATGATATTGTGGAATAAAAAATTGTTTTTATGAAGTATGTGTAAACTCAAGATCATGTTGTAGATATCTTGACAAAGGCACTAACCAATGTGGGTTTTAAAAATCATTGGTTTGATCTTGGAGTCCAACTATATATTTCTACTTAACTTATTTAGAAATGGACCCTCACTTCCCATTGTTGATTTCATGATCAAGGTATGTTTTTTACCTCAATTTAATATATTTATAACCATATCATATGAAATTTTTATAGAAGTGATATCTTTTGGTTAATTTCCAAATGAGGATGGGGGAAACGTGTTTGAAAATAGAAGATTCTGTCAATGAAAAATTAGGGGGAGAGATGTAGATATTGAAAGGATTCAAAGGAGTTCATAAAATAATTTTCACTCAATTATAGTTCTATACACCTATCATGGCTTTCTTGGGATTAGAATTGGTGATTAGTATCTCATTGAAATGAATCCTTAATATGGTGTTTTCAAAGAAGGATTCTATTTCTTTTAGATCATTTGGAGGATTATCAACAAATTCAAAGGGGTATATTGTTGTAAAAAAACCCGTTTTAAGGTTTGTATGAGTTGATTTTACTGAAAAATTAATTTCTTGGAAGGTGTTAATGAAAGTTCCTATTTAGAAGAAAGATCCCACACCACAGGTTACACTCCACACTGTAGAATTTTTTGGAAATTGATAATCCAACTTTGTAGATCATCTTGCTATGTTGTAGAGGTTTTTCCATTCCATATCTAGGTAGACCACTATGCTAGGGTAGATCACCCACTATTTAAGGTTACATAGATCAGGCCCCTATGAATAAAGGTAAATTGTCCCTTGCATAAAGGTAATCCACTAGTGCTCTGCTCGCATAAGGGTAACATACCTAATACACATGCCATGTAAGGGCCATCCCAAGTTCATGTAAGGGTATTATCCACTAAAGATTTTGAGGTGTCCATTCCATAGAGATAAGGTTATTCCATAGTCACCTTATAAGAGAAGGTGTTCACAATTTTGTTGTGACTTGTTTCAATGAAGCTATGAATTAAAAATGAATAAAGGTTTTGAGATCCTCATCCCTATAGTATCTTATTCCATAATGATGTGTCTATGCCATAGTCTATTTTTTGTGATAAGAAGGTATAGTTGATCATATCTGAGATAATGTATAGGTCAATGGAGGATTTTTTTTACTTTAGGAGAAGTGGATCTAGTCAACTAAAAGACACTATATCGTAGTGTTGTTGACCATGCCATAGGGAGAACTGGTGAATTTATAGTCATTCTACATTGAATATTTCCACACCATTGGACATGAAAAATAGGTAACACTACACCATAGCATATATGACAATACCCCACCTGCATAGTTTCAATGTGTTGAAATTTTCAGTCATAAATAGAAAGAATGAGAGTTATGGCTTAAATATCTTGATGGTTAATTCAAAATAAATGGGTCTTGATGACCCCCGTAATTACAAGGGACACTTTTCATAATATTTTAGAAATAAAATTCAATCATAATAATTATATTAAAACAAAAATAGAAAGATTCATGTTTTATAGAGAAATAAGGAGACACAAGGATAATTTTAAGAGCATAATTTTAGAGTGTTATTCTAAATCTCATCTAAAAGGTTGAATGTTGAAGAAGGTATTACTATAGGAGTCTTATTATCACTATAATTCAACATAATTTGTTATAAATAGAAACACAATCATTAGTGTATGTTTTCATCCTCTACACGTCAAGAATGAAATATTCAATAGATGAAGTAGTGAGTTCCTTGTTGATAGAGACCAGTGAATTATCCAATTTTCCATGGTAGTAAACTAGGAGGGTCAGTAAGACCACTCGAAATTGTACTTATAAATTGGCGATATTTTAGTGAATTAGGTGCATAGGTGTATTTTTATGCATTCATCTTGGACTAGCCTATTGTAGGTGAACCATGTAAAATACCTTATGTTGTTTACCACATTCATCACATATTTATTGGAAAGGTAGAGAGAAATTTCTTTAGTGAATAAGTTCTTTTTTGAGGAAAGAATCTTTTTAAACTTCAGTTCCTAGATTCACACCCCCTCCCCCCCTCAAGTTTTTAACAATAGTATTTTCAGTCATTCTTGAGATACATATTCTTATTGAAATTCTAGAAATTAGTTCTAGTCTTGTACATTTTCCTCTACTCTAATATCTTGATTTATTCTTTTTCTTCAAAATCATCTTATTGTTGGGTTAATTACCACCGCCTTTAGTGCTCAAAGAATTACCAGTAGGTTCTTGAAATTCCCGTCACCTGATATCTTCATTCATAATTAAATTTCTAATAACGTCAAATGATTTTTCAATTTTTTTTTGTAAAATTATTAACAATGGTGACCATCGCTACCCAATTTTCAAGTAGCGATGATAGAAAATGAAATTACTATAATTCATAGTGAAAGTTAACGAAGTTGACTCAAGTTGACTATATATTATGTTAAATTCATTAATATGGTATGAAAATATACTTTCTTTTGATGATCTCATCCCTAACAGTCTATGTATTTTAAACATTCTGTTTAATGCTGTTGTTTTTTTATACCTGTCTATTAGGGAAACCATTGGTTCAATAGTTGTTTTCTTCTCTTGGATATTGAAACCAGCATTAATTTCCAATGATTTCATCAATAATCCAAGTTCATTATGACCTAGTCATTCCCATTTAACATTAGTCAACATCTCTAGTTTGATTCTAGTAAATATAATTTCAACGTCCTTGCAGATGAGATAATTGTGTCCTATAGAATCCAAATTATTTTCCATCAAACTTATCAATCCAGATATTTCCATATACTAACACCATTACACCTAGGGAGTGACTCCCATACAATAAAATAAAATCAAAGAAGTAAATGAAACAAAGATACCTGATTATGATGATAGTAATCTCATGTCGTTATGCATGATTTTAAACCATTTTTTTGGGATAATATGGGAAAAACGTGAAACCTATATAAGTTAATCGATGACAAATATGTTCATGAATCCACTATGATTTTAGCTCCCTTATGACTTCACACACAGTGGTATGTCACACCTCCCAAAATAATGGTTTCCCTCCAACCCTTTTCAATATTAACTATTGATCTCCTATAGAAATCCTCAACAAGATAGGCTATATCTAGTAGACTTAGCACATCACCATTCACCAAACACCCTTCCTCACTAAGAGATCCAATAGTTGTTGAACATACACATCCATTGGAAATTCCTCTTATTCAACATGTCTTCTATTGAAGTCTCACTTCTTTATCCACCTTTTATTGAAAAAAAATCTAGAGACATGAAGAGGATTCATGATTCTAACACTTATTACTTGTATTCCCCCTCTATGCACCCCCATCATAACCACCATGACCTCATGTGTAACGACCAGCGGAGTTTTAGATCATTTTTTAGAAAAAATTTGATTTTTTAGTCCTAAATATGGTGATGTGTTGAGAATTGAAACTTATATCAAAATATCAGGGTTGTGAAATATATAATATTTTTTTATGTGAATTCTTGAGAGGTTTTTTGGGTGCTCCGGTGATAATCAGAGTGGGTTTAGAGTAACCTACCTTGATGATTTTTCCTATAGGTGACCAGCCACACAATGACCCCTTTTTCTTGTTATAAAGGCTATCTATATCATGTTATAGATGATTTCAAGGTCATGTAATAATTTTTTATTCCACACATTATTATAAGAATTTATTTCATGAGTCATGAATGTCATGCCACAATGAGCCCCTTAAAGGGGAGGGGACCGATGTGGGGTGTTGGGTCATGTTGTGAGGGATCATCAAGGGGCGTTGTGGTGTCACATGGGATGGAGGTTATGTGAGATTGTCACACTACTAAACTTTACTCTCATTTTAGAATATCTTAATTCAAGTTTATTATATTGGGACCCAACCCTTTAATAGTTTTTTGAATGGGGGAAGACCTATCATTTTGGGGTCAAAACCCCTTCAATTTTAGGTCAAAAGGTTCTCGAGGGGTGTCCATTTAATTATATCCTCCCCTCCCTTTCACCATATTACCCCCCCCCCCCACACACACACACCTAGATATCGGTTATTCATGGTTTTTTCACAATTATTCTAGTTGGTTTTGTCACTCTGGTGTCCTTAATTTGTTTTCCATTCTCTAGCATCTAATTTTTGAAATTTAAAGATAGGGTTTTTGAACCAATTTAATTGAATCATAGTGAAATAGGGTTGGAATGATGTAGATTTTTTATCATATTGGATAGATGGGATCCTATAAGGATGAACAAATGAGCTTTCATGTATTTTTTATGATACATAGAGGCTCATTGAGTCTTTTAGTAAATATGCCTCTTTGAATTAATTTGGGTGGTTAAATTTAATATGTTATAAATAATTATTTTGATATTTTTTATTGAGATATGGGATTGGGTGATGATATGAGGTTGGATTAGGAATTTATGGGATTCTTCTAGGATGATTGGAGTATCATGAGGATAGTAACTCCCTGGTTAAGGCAGGAGGACCCTTTAATACAAAACCATGTGCTTATTTATACACGATTCTACATTACAATAAGTTTTCCTGGGACTGATTAAATGTATTAGGACTAAGAGTTCCCTAGGTAAAAGGGATAGACTGTCATTAATACTCCTAAACATGGAATAGATTCTCCTTAATACTTTGTGTATGTTGGGATCTCCTAATGACTACATTGCTAAGGGGGAATTGTTTGGTTGAGTTGATGAGATAACAAGTTGGTTTTAGGATACAAAATGATTTTTGGGTATCCTAGGCTACATGCCTTAGATTAGTTGGACATGTATGATAGGATTATAACTTTTGTGATGGGTGAGATAGTTGTATCTCTCACTATTTTTAAGGAACACAGTATTTATGGTGGGTTGGACTCTTAGTATGTTGTATGAGTAGGATAAGTCCTGTAGGGATTGATGAGGTGTGATAGAGAGGTTTTACTCTGGGTGTTATTCTTGATGGATATCCTAAGGGGTTGTAAGATGATACTTGAGGGATGGTCATCAGAATTTTTTGAAATCTTGGCATCCAATTGTTAAGATTTTTATACCAAGTTATATAAATATAGTCCCAATGTATTAGGATTGGATTATGATGCTGAATCGGAAGTGGACAAGGATTGGGCCTTGATTAAAGGGTTAAGAAGAGCCTATGGGAAATGAGAACATTGTAGGGTATTTGTTACATAATGATTCCATGAGTAGATACTGATATGGGTCTATGCATCATAGTGGATTCCCAAGTGGGTAAGATGAGAATTCAAATAGGACTAACATGTCTTTATTTTGAGACCAATATATCGTTGAATAGATTAGAAAAAGTTTCTAGGTATATGATGAGGTGTTTTTTGGATTGTGGGGATATGTCCAATGGGACTAGAAACCAAGTGACAAGCTAGTGAGCTTGTGGGATGAGCTACAAGCCCTACTTATTGTTACGTTCTTGTATCGATCATGTGTTTATGATACATGATAGGTTCTAGTAGGGTCAGTGATTGATCTCAAGGACTATACTTTACCTGGATGATAAGGTATTTGAATAAATCTACCTTTGATGAGAAGGAAATTTTTGTGATGTGATATCATACCTTCCCTAAGTGACAAGATAGTGACCTGGATAATGGCCTCACCTTGTGTGAGAAGGTGTTGTTATGGGAAATGTTGACTGAGAAGATTAGTTCAAGTCTTTACATGACATCATAACCTTTCTTGTGTGATAAGTTATTGGTCAGAATAATGAACTCATAGAGAGTGATAGGATGTTTTCATGGACCTCCTTGAGTGAGAAGGTGAGTTCAATGGATGAGGAAAGACCCTACCAAGATTGGTATAGTAGTGTCTAGGATGTGATATAGGGCCTTACCATGAGTGATAATGTAGAGGTATGGGCTTTATTGAAGAATTGAATTTAGTGATTAGTGATGTTATAGGACTTTGATTTAGGACCAAATTAAGGGATAATGAAGAATGATAATTGGATATAATACCTAAACCTGTATATTTAGGTAGTGGTCAGGACTTGGAGGTGCCCTACCCTGCATCTTGATGTTTGGATGAGTTTTTTGGCTGGAGGGATTATATTATGACTTAGGGAGAATCAGGTATGGTTGAATTTCATGGTGGATTAGTTACCACATGATGAAATAATGTGTGTGTCTGTGTCATAGTGGAAAAATATGTAATTTGGAAAGGGTCAAAGCAGGTATGGTCAGGTGTCGTGGTGGATGGGTTAGCACAATATGACCTGACAAACAGATTTATTTTCTATCATTTATTTTTATCATGTATACACACACAAGAGGTGGAATATTTTAAGGTAATTTTGTAAGATCCTACGGATATTTATTTATCACACCCTTCATAGTCACTCAGGTGCATGTTAAGACCTTATGTTTTCTTTCAAGTTGAGTACAAGTTGTGTGGTGGGTCGGACAAGGGAAGCTTGAAAAGTTTTTTAATTTTTGATGAGGTATTTCATATGGATATTATTAGAGCCTATTCAATATTTTATTTTATTGTATTGTATATATGATCATATTGATGAGCAATCAATTGATGTTTTATTGTATTCCTCTATATTTATTTGTTATAACATGGTTATGTTTATTGATTTATTTTTACTCAGATTATTCCTATTGATAATGTTTGGATATTTTTCTATTTTTATTTATTCTAATTTGATAGTATAGTCTATTAAATTTTTTATTTAGTACCTCACTTCAAGTATGTAGTCTCTAGAATATTGGGAGGTGCACTTGAGTCCATGTGATGTCTCCAACTAAGACATTGATGAGTGGTCTCTTGACATAGCATGAAAAAATGGTTTCAAAGATTATTTTTCCTATATTAATATTTATATATATGGTTGATAGGGAATAGGGATGTGTTAAATCTTGTGATATAACTTAGACTTGGCATTTATAAACATCTTTTGGGTGGAATTTCTAGGTTATAAGGTTTTTGTGATTCTTGTTCATAATTTTTGCTGTTATTGTTGAGATATTTACTCAAATATGATGCATTTATTAGAGATTATTATTTATAGTTTTTGTTCATCACCCATTAAGAAGATTCTATTGTATGTACATCATATTTGGAATATTGGATTCACTTGATATTCATGTTCTTGTAAGTGATTTATTTAACTAGCGATAGGGGTACAATTGTTTCACATGTAAACAAAAAATTATATTGAATTTTCCATATATAACTTGTTCGTGTGATTATACTTATCTAGACCATGATATTTTCTTCCTAATTATAGGTAATGTGAATCTTACAATGATACGTTCTCTGGTGATTCCCATACAATCCCTTTATGTAAGGGATGTATAGTGACTCCTTGTTAGATTAGTTCAAGAATTGAATGCCTTAGTGATGACTCAGTAATGGTGAGGAACATTAGAGACATGTAATGGGTTGTACGAAGGATGTGAATACACATGATAGGGTTTATATAAGGTATGTGGGATGAATTGGTCTTGATATGTACAACACCCGGAGTGCTTTGGGTATAGAAGTTAGGTTTAGAGGGAAATATTGGTTTTATTCATGAACCTATTTATTATGGATGCAATTGTTAGTGGCACAAAAAAAGCATAGATAGATTCTATTTGATCTAGAATGATTCCTGGGTGGAGGGTGATCTATGGTAGGCCTTATCATGAGTTAGATTCCTGATTCTTGTTAAAATAAAGCATTAAGTATTAATTTTGTCTAAATGAGATTGATATGTAGTGGGTCATGGACAATTGTTTTGGAAAGTGAGGCTAGGTTTGACAGTTCATGACTAATTAAAGAGTGAGTTGAGTTGTTTGAATGGTTTTTATTGGTTCCTACTTCTATTTTTTTAGATTAGATTGATTTGGATAGTGGGTAAGAACTAGTGAAGGGTTTTATAATTGGATCACAATGACTTGTAATAAGGGGTGAGAGAATTGAAATGGATTTTTAGTGAAAATTATTGATTCATGAGGGGAGGTGTGAACTAGTTACATGTTGTTACATTTGGTTTGTGGATTTATTATCAGCCATTTGTGGGTTGAGGACTGATGAATTTTATGATATTACTATATGCATAGTGACCTAGGGTTTTAAATGATATTGGAAGGCATCTCACTTTGTTGAGATCAAACATTATATATGGATCTGGGTACCGTGTTATGGTTGATTTTGGTTATACATTTTTAGGGTTTGTTAGTATGGGCATGAGTGGCTTGAGATGAGTGAAATGCATGCAATGTTGGAATTCATCGGGAATTATGCCCAAGGAGTGGTGAAAGGGAAGTTATACATTTGAGAGTACACCGTTGAATATTAAATAGTGTGACAATCAATATGGTTAGATTTCAGTGAGAACTTAGTATGATGTTCTTAGAGACCTAATAATGGGTGATGATCGATGTTCATGTGAAAACTCTTGTACAAGCGAGATGGTCAAGTCCAGTCTTTGAGTTTATTGATGGATATGAAATGGGATTTAGAGATCAGGAACTTGGTTCATCAAAGTGATAATGAGGAAACCCCCATTGTGGGGAGAATAATATCAGACCTTGAGTTATAAATCTCATGTTGGAGGGTTCATGGATTTGGTGAGACTTATTGGTTGATAGTTGAGATGGAATCAGGATTTCAGAGTGCATAAATATCTGATGTGATCTAGCTCATTAGTAAATAATTGATTCAAGATTAGGATTTGGTGTTGGATGGAGTAATAATATTAAGATTGGGATCATGATAGAGCTGGAGTGATCCAAGAGTGAGTCAGATTGGAGACACATCAGTGATCATGGGTGGAGTATGACATCTTGTGTGGGTTTTTTTGGACCTGATAAATAATTTAACATAGTGTCAGAATTAGACTTTATAGACTCTTTAATGATTATATGATGCCTTTGAGAGTTATTGAATATCTATTTGGTGATTTATGGTGTTTTGATGGGTGTGGATGATCGTTTTTGGGAAAGGTTATCTAGAGGGGGTACGACTAGTATTTTTCATGGAATTGGGTGTAGTAAGGTGGAGACCACATTGAACTTATTGATGGATCATGGGAATTAATGTTTTGGTTGTAAATTCATATGGGGGGATGAATAATAATCCTATAAATGAATATTTTGATTGGTATTTTTTGTGTATTGGGATATACGGGTGCATTTAAGTGCCATCTCGATATTGATGACCCTAATGAGTAGATAGTTATGCTATTAATGAATAATATTCCTTAGTGTCTAGAGTTTCACAATGGAATATTTTTTGGTATTCGAAGATAGAAATCAACAAGTTAGTGTTGAATTCACTACTGAGGTATGTCTAGTTTGATAGTTAGAGGACTATTGTGGATTCTCTATGGTGATAAATGGTATGGTGGGAAGTTTTTAATGATGTGTGAGTTTTAAGGTCATTGTTTTATGATAGAATTTGAATTTTTTGTCCTACATTAGGGGATGTTTTGATAATTGGGATTAAGGTAAAAATTACATGGGTTGGTAAATATCTAGGATATGTTTTTGGATATATATCAAGGTCTGATAGTTTTTTTTAGTGCTTGAGTGAACATTATTTTAGGGTTAGGGTAACCCACTGCTGATTTTTCCTATAGGAGCCCAATCACGATACAACCTCTTTGGAAATTAAAGGATGGCCTACCATAAGAATTCATGTCACATAGGGCATCAGGGCTACACTGCAAAGCACAAATAATTTTGTTATTGTATAGAATCATTCCATGAGGTGTGGGGGTTTTACCATGATGATTCCCCTGATGGGGTGGGGAACACAAGGGGTTATTGGTCTATATCATGATGGAGCATCGTGCGGTGTTGGGGTTTCATGAGGGATAGTGTTTGTGGGTGAGGTATTATTTCATGACAACTTTTCTAGAGCCATATCATAGCCTGAGGTAGGGACATCATGTTTTGAATGACCCCTTTTCCAATTATTATAAAAAATGAATCCTCTTTAGTTTGGGTTGGACTCTTAAGATTTTTTGTTAATAAGGGCTTAAAGGTGGTTTATTTGGCTAACTCCTCACCTACTTTTTCCCTATTTTACCCCCCTTAGGGAGTAGTGGTTATAACTATTTCTAAGGTGATTATATGAGTTTTTATTCCTCTATTGTCTTTCATTTTTATTTCCCTTCAATAGCCTATGATTTTTGATATTTCCAGATAGGTATTTAGTATTAATTCCAGTAGAACATGGTGGAATCAGGTAGGAATGATATGGATTTTTATTGGATTGGATAGTGTGAATCCATAAAGGATGGACACACTAGGTTTCATGTAGTTTATGTGATGTAACAATGTCTGATGATTCATTCGATGAATATAACTCTTTTGATAAATTTGAATAATTAGTTATAAAATATTATAATTAATTATTTGGATTTTGTGGATTGAGATAGGGACTTATTTGATGACGTGATCTTAGATGAGGAATGAAATTCCCTAGATTAGGATGAGAGAAGTTTCATGAGTATGGTTACTATATGGTTGAGTTAGGTGGCCCTTTAATACAAAACTATGTGCTTGTTTATACATTAATGTACGTTACAACATGTGTAAATGGGAAAAGATAATGGATAGGGACTAAAATAACCCCAGGAAAAAGATTTGGGGTGGAATTGATCCTTCTAGAAATGGAATAGCTTCTCCATAGCACTCTGGGTAATTTGGGATCTCTTAAAGACTATTTCTCCAAGTTATGAAGGTATTAGTTGAGTTGATTAGAGATATCGAGTAGGTTATAGGATGTGAGATGAGTCATGTGTATCCTAGGTTGGTTTCATTAGGATAATTAGGTAATAATGAGAGACTTAGACCAGGTTAATTAGGTGAGACAATCATACATCTTAATCTTGTCAATGAACACCCATTCAAGGATGGACTGGACTCTTAGCACGTTCCACGAGTGATATAAATATTCTAGGTCTTGATGAGGAATAATATATAGGGTTTTATCTAGGTTTTAGGATTTAGTGATATCCTAAGGGGGTGATATGATACCCTTGTGAGGATCATGGGAATTTTTGGATTGCTTTTCATCAGGTTTTCATGAGGTTTAGAAGAAGTTAGATTAGGATAGTATGTGGGTAATTAGATAAGATTGTGATCCATAATCAAAATAGGATGTGGACTATGCCTTCAGGATAGGGTCAATATGATCCTATAAGATATGAGAACATTGTGTGGGTATTGGTTATGGTGATGTATCATGATAAAATACTGAGATGGGTTTGAGGATCCTACTGGACTCCTTGATGGGTGATAAGAGAATGCTGATAGGACTGATATATTGTTCTGATGTAACAAAGATAGTCTTAAGAAGATTATCGTGAGTGGATAGATAGTAACTCATATATGTTATAGGATGTATGGATAAGTCTCTAGTGACTATCACCCATGTAATTAATTGGTGAGTTTATGAGGCTGGATGTGTGCCTTGATTATTTTTACATATGTGTGATGATCACGTAATTATGATGGGTGACAGATCCTGGTGGTGCTGATGAAAAACCATGAGACTTGGCCTCATATTGAGTGAAAATGTGTTAAAAACCTACCTTGAGTGATAAGGTATAGGTTTTTATGGGATATCAAATCTACCATGATTGATAAGGTAGTGGTATAGACAGTGGCCTCACCTTGGTTGAGAAGGTGTTGGCATGGGTTATTTTTAGTGAGAATAGTAGTCTAGGTTATGATGTGACATAAAAACCTACCTTGAGTGATAAGGTAATGGTAATGTTAGTGGCCACATCTTGAGTAAGAATATGTTTTCATATTCCACCTTACATGGGATGTTTTGTTCAAAGGTATATGACAAACTCTTCCTTGATTGATATGGAAGCGATTAAGATGTGATACATGGCCTTGTATTGAGTGCTAAAAAAGTGGTCATGTAATTATTGGAGACCCCAATTCAGTGATAATGGATGGTCTATGACTTGAATGAAAGGCTAAATTTAGTGGTAAGGATGGTTTAAACTAAGACACATAACCATACCTTGCATCTTTGAGCAATGCTCATGACATCATAGTGCCATACTCAACATTTTTGGGTAACAGTCGAGTTTTGTAGCATAGAAAACTTGATTATTACTTAGGATAAAGAAGTTATGGTCAGGTTTCATGGTGTAATGGTTATCACATGATGACCTAACATGTGTGTGGGTGATTGTGTCATAAGGTGGACTCCATCATTGATTGAAGCAGGTATGGTCATGTGTCATGGTATCTTGGTTAGCATATGATTTCCTAACATGCAAGTTTATTTTATATAATTCAATTTATTCATGAATAAACATGCATATTATGGTGTATATTATCAAATTATTTACCCAATAATCATTTTATTTGTTCATTATCATTCCACATTACTAAGAAACTAACACACAACCACATAAACTTCTGAACATCACTACATTAACAACCAAACCAACCACCACCATATCATAACTATAACAACCAAAAAATATAATTACAATCACCTAAATATCAATTTTATTACTTTTTCAATTTCATCATTCCTTTACACATTAGCAAAATCAAACCACGGTTATAATAAGACATTCCACCCTAATTTTCAACCATAATAACTGACCATACTAAGACTAACCAATGAAGAATGAAAAACATAATAGAATGTAACATAAATTAACTATATATATTTATCTCAAAACTCCCATTAAAAAATCAATTTATAATTAAAAATTTATATAAATTCTAGATTTCCTTAACCATTTTCTTTACCATATTTTAATAAATATTCCATTATGTGTATGGTGAATCATGTCAACAATAAAAAAATAATACCAAAATAATATGATAAAAATCAACCTAAGTAATAAAAAATAGTTTATATCTTGAAAATAACATAAATTACAAACTAAACATGAAAGACACAGTCATGGGTCTTAAATGATGTTCGTCTTTGGGTTATTTAGGTGTAGAAGAGTGGCTAAATAAGGTCTTCTCTCAATGTAGGGAGTAATTTAAAACAAAATATTAAAGGTATTTTGAAAATAAAATAAAATAATATGTAATAACTACTTAAAAGGATGGAGTTTTTATATTTTATAAAACTATAAGAATTATGTTGGAAGAATATTGAATCTTTTTTTCTTTTAGTTTTTGAAATGATATTGACAAAATGCAATGAGAATATAATTTTTTAGAAATCTATTTTTAGAAAGTGTAATAGATCTTACTATAACTATTTCATTACTTATTAATCATTATAATTTAAATTAACATCCACTTAATTATGATCCCCTAATTTTTTAACCCTTGAACCCTATGAGAATAATCTTTACAATGCTGAAAAGAATTAAACCCTAGGCTTGCTTCAGAACAGGTAATCGTAGCTCCCTACTTTGATTGTCATGGAAAGGATATATTCTAGTCAGTGGTAAGTTAGGGAACAATTACCTTCTATAAATAAGGATTAATTAAGTTTAGATGTTATATTTTAACTCTGTAAATTGACCCCATTTTTTTGTTTCACCAATTATGCTTGCACTCTCACAATTCGCACATCACTCAACGTCACATGTTTTGTGTTAATTATTCAATTACTTACATAGTTTCTTCTAACATAAAAACATGATTAATAGATCATATTATGTGAATTGAAGTATCTCATTAATTATGAATAATTAAATAAATAAGGTTAGAGATAGATCAATTACTAAGAAAAGAAAATCTTCTATGGGTGGTGTAGTCACCATAGAAATGTTTTACATTATCAACTATCATGGAAAGGATATAACCCAATAACACTTATAATATTGGGTTCTAGAACAAATAATATGAGTAGATAAGAATAAAATTGAATAAAATATAAGAAATTAAAGAGTAAATAGTATGTTTATTTCAAGAAAAAAACATTACAACAAAGAAGAGTAAAAGAGGGTCATTTTGGAGGATATCCTATCTTGACAGCTTCCCTCCCCCAATGGTGAATTAAAATATTAAGGAACCACTTCTCTTATTCGCCCAATAAAATAAGGCACAACCAAACCCCTAAAAATGAGAAAAAAACCCATTTATAGAGTGTATGGGAGGATAATTTTTAGGAGTTTTCAAGTGTGAATGGGGAAATTCAGCCAAATAAATTAAGGAAAATTTTACTGACTGTTTGACCACCAAAACACATGAACCATAATTAATTACATAATTATTATTAGTCATAAATTGGTTCCTATATATTATCTCTAAATTTTTCCCCAATCCAAGAATTCATAAAGAAGTTTGTGCCAAAATACCAAAGTAGTGTCCAATCTGGAGATTTCATTCCATCTTTGACTTCATGGCCAATTTACTCCAAAAAAATGGACGATTTAGCTCAAATTTCATTAATTAAAGTTGTATACAATTAAATCAGGAACGCAGTTGAATGATTTTAAGTATAAATAATAAACATAAAAGTATTTATTTCCAAAATATTGTAGTGCACTTTTATGGGAAAACTGGAATTTTCATCAAATTTTCAATTGAATGATCTAATCCAAAATGTTTTATAAATAAATATATTTAACACAATTTGAGGAAATTATATCATTTATTATCAATAAAAATTTCAAGAAAGTTTTGTTTTATTAATTCCCCCACCCTTAACCTTTTTAACTCCTAGAAAAAACCTCATATCATGTATTCCAAAAAACATGTGACTAGATTTGCATGTTCATATTCCTCAATACACAATGGTAATATATGCAAAGTAAGACTATCTTGAAGAGTCAATATCAATAAATTTTAAATTCATTGTCTCGTAAATATTATCAAAATAACATTCAATGATATTAATGATACTAATCATAGAGAAATGAGTTATGGTTCTACCATGACCATAATTCCCCATGTTTGTGTTTGATAGCCATTTCAAGCTCATATCTCCACCCTTTATTCAGTATATTCAGGTTGAGTAAAATAATTATTCCTACCTAGTTTAAATCACCTAACCTATTCTACATTCATTTGTAATAAAATTTCTATACCCAATAACTTAAGAATTCTCGAAATTCAAACCTTAAGATCCTGACCTAGATATCCCCATGTGTTGTACATTTCATCAAACCACTATTTATTATGATTCTTATTTGATTTTTTTTAGGTTATACAACTATTGGATATCTTGTACACACACAAAGGTCAATGCAGTATAGTAATGAAATTTTTTGAAATAGAAATGAAGGTACAGACTAACCAATGATATAAGATGAATTTTTTTTACCTAACTTGGATATACCTTCAATTGAATAGGAAAACGTTCACAAGTCATGGTTATGTGAAAATTTATGTAGAGAAATCAATGACACAGTTTACCATAAACAAATATCAAAAATAATTTTGTTATAATATAATTTTTTTTATAATGACATAGCCAATCATATCATCGATGACATACATTTTTATAAAAATAAACCCTTAATATGAAATCTTACTCATTTTTTTCATGCCACCAATGAATTTTGAAAACATTCATTCTCCATATGTTCCACGTTTAAACAAGAATGTTACATGACATGTTATTATTATTATTATTATTTTGGTCTTGAAAATTTAGCAGAAAACCTAATGGAAAAAACACACAAATGAAAATACTAAATAGCTACCCCAAAAATGTTGTCCCCTCTTTAACACATAAAATATTACATTTTCCTCAATGTGAACCTATGATATGATATGTGCACATAAAATAAATAATTTTAAATTGGATAAATAATATAAATGTGAAAGGGTTAAGAACAGCTTGATATTCTCAAGTGATGATGGGGTCATGCAATGTGGTGGAATCAACTGCATCGGTAGGAATTCACTCAATGTATTGATTAACGTGTTTTCCATTGACTATAAAGATCCTTCGTGTGTCCTATTTTCTGATCTCTAATTCACTATAAGGAAAAATATTAGATACCAAATAAAGACCTAACCATCTTGAATGCAACTTATCAGGAATTATCTTCAGTCATGAACTATAGATTTGGACTTTATCCCCTACTTGAAATTCTATTTTTTGGATCATTCTCTCATGAGACACTTTTCATATTTACTTTTAGATTCTTGAGTTCTCATTTTATGATAATAAAATCTCCTCAAGATCTTGAATTTGTATCTTCCTTTTAATTCCATCTTGGTTCAAATCCATATTTCATTTCTTTATTGCTTATTTTGTCCAATTCTCAACCTCCACAGGAAGAGAACATGATTTCCCAAAAAAAAAAATGGTATTGGGACATACCAATGGGAGTTTTGAATGCCATCATATAGGCCCATAGTGAATCATCCAAGATCTTTCTCCAATCCTTCCTATTCAGCTACACAGTTTTCTCTAAATTTTGTTTCAAATGTTGATTTGAAACCTTGGGCTAACCATTTGTTTTGGGGTGGTATGGAGTAACAGTTTTATGTGTCACCCAGTACTTCCAATGCAGGGAAGCTAAATTCTGATTAAAAAAATGTTTCCCTTAGTTATTGATTATGTCTTTTGGTTCTCCAAACCTATAAAAGTTTTATCCTTGAGAAAATCCACTAAAAAATGAGAGTCATCAATCTTGGTGACCTGGGCCTCAACCCTTTTACTTACATAATGAAATGTAAACAAAATGTATAAAAAATAAAATGAACTAGGAAAAGGACCCATAAAATCAAGGCCCCAAACAAAAAAAAAATCTCATAGAATAATATGGGTTATTTAGGCATCTCATGTCTCCTAGAAATATTTCCACTATGTTGGAAATGTGAGCATGACTTAAAAAACACAAAAGCATTATGGAATAAGCTAGGACAATATAATCTAGAGACTAAGACTTTCCTAGATATTAATTTGGGTGGAATGTGTCCACCATAAGAAAGTGTATGAAAAAAATTTAAAAAATAATCAAACTCATTATTGGGAACACACCTCTTAATGACATGGTCACTACACATACGCCAGAGGTACGAATCATCCCACACATAAAACATAAACCCTCTCTTTAATTTTTTGACTTGACGTTTCTTTAAATTTTTAGTAATTTTGAGAAGCAACAAGGTAGTTAACTAAATTATCATACCAAGGACATGTACCATATAGTGCATAAATATGCTCATCAAGAAAATTGTCCTGAAGTGGTACCATGTTCAAAGAGTCAGCCTCTAGTGTGTGAGTAATCCAACTCATGTGTTCTACCAACTAGTTTTTTGACCCCTTATTGTCCTTTATCTCAATATAAAATTCCAGAATAAGGAGCATACATTGAATAAGTCTAGTATTTTCATCATGATTCTTCTAGAGGTACCTCATAGATACATGGTTAGAAAAAACAACAACTTTATAGCCATATAAATATAAATAGAATTTATCAAAAGAAAATATGAACGTATGAAACAACTTTTTTGTGGTTGTATAGTTTTATTGGTCTAAATCCATTGTCCCTTAAGCATATGAAATCACATTTAAATGTCCCTCCACCCACTATGATAAGACAAATCCAACTATGAATTTTGAAGCATTACACATAAGCTCAAATGGAAGGTCCTACCATGGGTGATGTATGATCAGTGGAGTGGTCGAATTCTTATTTATCTCATCAAATTATACCTTGCATGAATTATCAAAAATTAATTCAATATATTTTTGAATCAATCGATATAAGGGTAGATCGATCTTATTGAAATCTTAGATGAAGCATCAATAAAAGCTTGTATGACCTAAGAATGATCTAACTTCATTCACACATAAAGGATATAGAAATGATGAAATAATATCTATCAAAGATCTTTCAACCTCTATTCCATGTTTTGACACTACAAACCCTAATACAATTCCATGGGGTACCATGAAATGACACTTTTCAAAGTTCAAGACTAGATTATTCTCAATACAATGATTCAACACCTTTACCAAACTAAATATATATTCATCAAATGAAGATTTGTACACTATAAAATCATCCAAAAATACCACCATACAGGTCTTAATGTAATATAAAAAAAGCATCATCTATGTCTAGAAGGTACCTAGGGCATTTGAAAATTCCAAATGGCATCCTTTGGTAGGAAAACATACTGAATAGACAAGATAATTTTGTCTTCTCTTTATCCTTTTGAGCTGTAGGAACCTAAAAATATCCAAAAAATCCATCCAAGAAACAGTAGTGTGTCTTACTAGCTAGTCTCTCAAGCATTTGATCAATAAATGGGAGGTAGAATGGTTCTTATGTGTGGTTTGATTTAGTTTCCTATAATCAATACACACATGCCAACTTTTGATCACCCTTATTGGAACTAAATCCCCTCTCTCATTTCTAACAATAGTAACACCACATTTCTTAGGAACAACCTGAATATGACTCACCCACTAGGAATATGAAATGGGATAAATTATACATACCTTGATCAATTTTTTAACTTTTTTTAATAACCATTAGGAGAGTTGGATTTAGTCTCCTTTGTGGCTTCCTAACTAGTTTATCAACATCTTCCAAATTATTCTTATGCATGAAAATAGCGGGGATAATACTAGATATGTCATGAAAGGTCCACTCGAGTTCTCTAATGTTCTCCCTCGAAAGATTAAAATGTTTTTCTTCATGTTCAAAAGGGATATTATTAGAAATTATAAAAGGTAATATCTCACTAATCAATAAGTATGAGTATTTGAGATTCAGTGGAAATGGATTGAGTTCCATTTAATGGGGTGTTTTATGGATGGATACATTGAAGGAACTAAAATATATGAAAAATGAACATCAATATCAGAAAAAAAATCATCAAAATTATAGAATAATGCATCAAATCCATTAGCATAATCAGTAGTCATGTCATAATTAGAGTGAACATGATAAAAATTAGAATATGAATCTACGTAAAAATAAAATCCAAGAGAGGTTTGTGCATCATAAACGGGTTTTAAAGTGATATTATACATCAAACAATAACCAGTTCTCATAATATCTCTAAGTATAGGATAATAAAATTCATTGGGGTTTTTACTTGGTGGATCAAAATGGGAGATAAAAAAAGAAGAATAGTTCTATGAGGGGTAATTCATGCAGTTTATAACATTAAATATCACAAATTAATCTCCAAAATCCATGGAAATTATACCCTCATAGACATTTAAGATCATTTTTGTAGTTTCAAGGAAGGACCTACCTAATGGGAGCGTGATAATTTACATGATCTTCCTCCATGTTAAGAACATAGAAATCTGCTAGAAAGATCTTGTCTCTTACCCAAAAAATTACATCCTCAAGGACTCCCATTGGATATGTTGTAGCTATATTTAACAACTGCACCAAAAATATCATCATATTCAACTCACCAACCTGTAAATAAGAGAATATAGAGTGAATAATCACATTTATATAAGCTCCCAAATCATATAAAGCATCAAAATAGTGTAACTACCCTGTGGTGTATGGGATGGTGAAGGTCACGGGATCCTTTCAATTTTTTGGCATTTCTTGAGTTGGTGTAATGAGTGATAACAAATTCCTTCCAAACATGATCCATACATTTCCCTTGATCCATCTTCGATTGGTACAAATTTCTTTTAAGAATTTATCATACCTTGGTATTTTTTTAATTACTTTAAGAAGATGGATGGTTAACTCCATACACATGAATGTGTCCAAAACCACTTCTTTCATATTCTATTAATCCATTTTCTATGTTTTAATAACTCTATTTGTAAAGGGAAGGGGTTTTCAAAAAAACATCATCAATCATTTTCTTACCTTTATCTTTCTCCTTGGGATTCTCATCAGTTGGTTTGAATGGGGCCTCCCGAGAGTTCTAGTGAATCATGGTGGAATGATTGGTATGAATGTATCAGTAGTTTTCTTCCCACTTCTCAATGTGATGGCACTGACATTCCATTGGGAATTGAAGTATTTTTGGAAGTAATTCCAGATTTCATACTTATATGTTCATGTAGAGCGGTGGAAATCTAGCCCATTTGTGTATTAAACTCTCTTAACTATGAACCTTGACTCTTCATATCATTCTATTGATTAAGAACAATTATTTTCAAAAGATTAAAAATTTTATAGTCTACCTTTGGTTGATAATTCCATTATTGTTGTCTTGTTGATGCTTGAGCTTTAAATATCCATTGGGGTTATTGGAAATCATGTTAGTAAGGCAGTGGATGGTGGAAATTTTGTTGAAAAGGGGGCCTTTGTTTTTTTATAGAGTCATGAATCATGTATTATTGATCCTTCCACCCAATTTTTTATGTTGGTGCAAAGGAATCATAATTCTTCTGGGGATGTGGTTATTTTTGCTGCTGATTTGGTCTCCCATCGAATACTACTGTGAAATCCTCTATTTATTGTAATTAGAGGAAATAATCAGTTAGGTGGTTTGTTTCAGTGTAAATGACATAAGGAATTATAGAAGTGGTTTGGGATGTATTTTGAGACAAATAAATCTACCTCACTAGAGTTTTCAGTTCTTCTAACTTGGTATCAATTAAATTATTTTCAAGAGAATATGGACTTACCCGATTTACTCCTCTAACATGTGGGGTACCTCAATTGCCAAATTAATTAGAGATTTGTTCCATATTTTTTATCAACGCACATGAAGCTACTATATTTTTTTCAACAAATGTTCTTCCATCTATGAAATACACCATTCTCCTCTCTATATGTGCAAGTCCTTCATAGAATTATTGGATGAGGAGTTTCTCACTGGTTTGCTGATGCAGAAAGCTCAAATATAACTACTTCAATCACTCCCAGTACTCATATATTGAATCATGTCGGGATTTATTGATTCCAGATATATATTTTTTAATGTTATTGGTCCTTGATGATGGAAAAAATCATTTTAACAAAAGTCATTTAAAATCATTCCAACTTGTTACATCTTCAAGTTGTAAATAATACATCCAATATTTTTCAGTTCCATCAAGTGGGAATGGGAATGGTATTAGTTCTATTTGATCTTAAAATACATTTCGTGGTTTTAGTGTTGATAAAAGTAAATTAAATTCTTTTAAATATATGTTTGTATCCTCACCAATGATGCCATGAAATTTTGGAAGTTAGTGTGTCAATCCAGATTTTAATTCAAATCCCGATTCAATGTTTGGATATGCAATTCGATTTTTTTTTATAGTTAATGATGGGTGTAGCCAATTCTTGAATAGTTCTACTAAGTTAATTATTATTTTTATCTATAGAAATTTGTTCTAGAATTAGGTTTTAATTATAATTGATTCCAATTTCAATGTTCCTAAAATGGAGGAATTTTCCTACTGGGTGAATGTTGAAACTTCCCATAGACGGATACTGTGTCATTCAATCCATAAGGCGGTTTTAAATTTTAGGGTCGTGATATAATAGATCCTTGAGATTAGATCATGTCATAAATAAAATAAAATCTTATTTAAGAAAATTGTACCATAAAAAAAATAATTAGTTTTAGATGATGGTCTAAGAAAGAAAAAATAAAAAAAGAAAAAAGAAAAGAGAAAAATTGAGAAAGAAGAAAGAAAAAAGAAATAATAGATGAAAAGAAAAAAATTAAAATAAAAAATACCTCTAATTGGTTGAATAAATTACTTTCCTCCTAATAATTGGTCCCAATTTGAAAGGTGTTGTCATGGGCTCCCTCAAATAATGTTCAGTTTTGGGTTATTTTGGTGTAGTATAATGACTAACCAAGGTCATCTCTCAAAGGATGAAGTAATTTGAAACCAAATATTAATGGTATTTTGAAAATAAAACAAAATAACATAAAAAACTACTTAAATTTATGGGGATTTATTATTTATAAAACTGGTAGAAGTATGTTGGAATAATATTATATTTTTTTATTTTTGAAATGATATTGAGAAAACCCAATTATCAGTTTTTTTAAAAAAAATATTTTTAGCAAGAAAAATAGATCCTACTGAACCTCTGAAATTATTTATCAATAAATATCATTTAAATTAACATCCACTTAATTATTATACTCTAATGTTTTAACCCCCAAACCCTATAAGAATTAATTTTACCACAAATATGAAAAGAATTAAACCCTGAGCTTTCTTCTGAATATGAAATTGTAGCACCCTACATTGATTTTCATTATAAAGATATATTATGGTTAGTGGTAAATTAGGGAACATATCCAATCTGTAAATAATTATTAATAGAGTTTAAGAATTATATTTGATCTTTAAAAATTGATCTCGTGTTTTTCTTTTTTCACCGATTATGCTTGTGCTCTCACAATTCACACAACACTCGAACTCATGTATTTTGTGTTAATTATTAAGTTTCTTGATTATTTTTTTATAATTTTAAAATATAAATTTATATATCATATTATATTAATTACAGTATTTCATTTATATAAATTAATTAAATGAATAAGGTAAGAGATAGATCAGTTACTAAGAAAAATTACTCTTCTACGGGCGGTGAAGTTGTTGTAGAAACATTTTTCATTCAAAAAGGTCATGGAAAGGGTATAACATAATCATTTTTCTACTCTTTATTTCTAAAAACAATAGGATGAGTATAAAAGAAGAAAATTTAATAAAACAGAAGAAATAGATTAATACATAATATGTTTATTTCAAGAACAAAAACACTACAATTAAGAAGAGTAAAAGAAGATCATTTTGGAGGAGATCCTAGATTGATAGCTTCCCTCCTCCAATAGTGGATTAAAATATCAAGTAACCACTTCTCATATACTCAAATTCCTATAAGTCATTCCCATCCCCCTTAAAAGTAAAGAAACATTAATTTATAAAGTGAAGTAAAGGCTAGGTTTTTAGAGGTTTCAAGTGTGAATGGGGAAATTCTGAAAAATAAATTAAGGAAACCTTCACCAATTTTTTGACCACTACAACATGTGAACAAGCATTAAATACAGAATGATTATTTTTTAGAAATTTGGTGTTAGATCTTCTCTCAAAATTTGGGCCCAATCCAAGTACTGATGAAGAATTTATGGCCCAAATACCAATGTGGCATCCAATCTAGAGAGTCTAGTCCATTTTTGACATCATTTCTCATTTAATCCAATAAAATGCACGATTTAGATCTAATATCCTAAATGAAAAGTGCATCAAATTAACTCATAAACACATTTAAAAAAATTAGTATAAATAATAATAATAAATTATGGCCACAATGATACAATTCACTTTAAATGGAAAAACTGTAATTTTCATAATATTTTCAAATGAATGAGCTAATCACAAATATTTTATAAAAAAATATATTTAATACAATTTTAGGAAATTATATCATTTATTATCAATAAAATATTCAATAAAATTGTGTTTTATCAAAACATATATCACATTTTTTTCAATTTCCTTGGTATGGTTATTATATTCATTAGGTCAATTATAAACATTTATCATAGGAACAAATCACACTGATTCCATATTTAATACATAATATAATTATATATATCAATAATTATCTACCTCAAATATATATTTGATAATTTTTAAAAAATAATGATGAAGAACTAATGATCCAATGCCACACAACACTGAGGGTTCCATGAAAAATCGATACGCGTCGATCTACCAACAATAACTCAACCAAAAACCATTAAGACCAATCCCAATCCCTTTGACATGGTTTTATGAGAAGGATTAATAAAAATATAGAGAAGTAAATAGGGAAATAATATAGGATAAAGGAATATAGTACATCAGATTAGGAAGAAATCACTTAAACAAAATGATAATCCAAAGATCCACCTTCGGTATAAAAATCAACTAAATTGATCCTTTGAGCATATAAGTTTGAATAGAGAATGGAGGGATTCTAATGAGATATGGAGGAGGATAAAGTTATATAATAAAACATGAGTGGTGGTGTTTTAACATGGTTCATATTAATTTGAAATGGTTTGTGCAGATTCAGTATGGTTTCATGCAACTTATAGGAATATTCTCCCATAAACTCTCCTCACCTTACACTTCATAACCAAAGAGTTACATATGGTCACTATGAAATAGAATAGTTTTGAATGAATTAATAGTATTTTACTCTATTTATTAGATAATTCCATGTCATTTCACTATAGCATATCTTATTCCAAATCCTTAAAAAATATTGAGGACCCTGTCAGATCACTCTGATTCCTTAAGTTGAACATCATACACACCACGACATAGTTTATTTCCCCATGCATGTTTTGGATTACAACAATCCAAACTCAATCACCCACTTTCAAAATCCTTCCAATCTCCACCTCATCGATATAAACATTTCAAAACACAATGGGGAGAACCTGAGAAAAATTTGGTCCTCTAAAGTTGAAATTGTTTTTCTTGAGAACATAAATAAAATTCTAACCATAGATGGTTAGAAGCATCCATTTTGATTGAATATATCGAGTATTTTTTCAGAATTATTATGTATAATAATTTATGTAAGAAATTTATTATAATTTAAGTATATTAATTTTTTAGACATTTATTTCATAATTATGTAATCTTATCACATATTCATAATCATATGACATTTTTAAGTCCCTATGTTACTTCTACACAATAACCAACAATTAACTAAATGACAATTATAAGAAGGGATTGAAAATTTATAAATGTGTTTGAACTAAAAAATGAATGATAAACTATTTTTAATACCAACCATACAAGGGTAATAATATATACTGTGTTTTTTTAATTACTTTCAGTTTTTAATTATAAAAGGAATACATGGTTCTACTTCTAGTTAATGTAGTTAATAAAATAATATATTTTATGGACCCATGTAATGGATATCTAATAAATCAACCACACATGTAGTCCCTTTTTAAATACATTATCTTCAATATTATACATATAATATTTCAATTATGTGTTTTATAATATAATTTATCATGATTTTTTTCAATGGTACAATGATTTGTATATATCGAAATGTATGTGGAATGAGTACACTAAGTGTATATAATAATATTTTGTATTATTTTATATGGTTATATTTGTAGGTTTATATAATAATATTTCATAATTGATACATATCTCATAGAAAAGTTCTTATATTTTTCAATATTTTTATTGTGTTCAAAATAAATAAATGACTATAACCATTGACACTAAGTTTTTAAATTTATATAAGATGTCATGAACCATTATAAAAATTACATAATATAAAATGAATTTACAAGATGTATCTATTATTTAATGAATAAAATTTTTTCAAAACACTTTTTAGCCATTTATATGTATATATATTTTCTTTACTATGGAGATACTACTAATAAAAAATATTAACAAACTAAGATAGGTTTATTCAAAAAGTGGGAAACTCAAATTGTTTCAATGTTTTTCGAAACATTTTATAGAGATGTATTTATGTCACTTATGTAATTAATTTTCATATACGAATAGACATGAAGTAATTTTTTATTTTCAAAATTAAATGTTATGTGTTTTATAAACCAATGTGTTTTTTAAAAATATTATTTTTATATAAGTTCTAAAAACTTGAATAAAATGATCCAAACTAAGAAAATAAGTTCAAATTTTAGTTAAAATTTAAGAAAATAATGGTTGATTAATTTTTTATGTATAGGAATAAATTGCATGTCAATCTAAAAATGTGAGCAAAATGGCCCAAAGTTTTTTTAATAATTAAAAGACTTTCAAGTTCTATAAACATGAAGAAAACAAAAAGTGAGCACGGATTATCACAAAAATATATTGTAATTAATGTAAATTATTTTTTCAAATATAGGAACAAATCAGACATAAACCTAACATGTGATGGGATTGGAATATTTAAAAGCATATTTTTTAAATTTTTATAAAAATGTGTCAAATGATTAAAACCAAGTAGGATAGACACTAAAATTTAGGGTAACCAACATTGATTAATTTGTGATAAAGTGGAAAATGTCACGTGTTAATATGATTTTCAATGTTCCAAGAATTAAAAAATGTTTCTTTTATAATAAATTTTTTTTCTAAATATATAAACATGTCTTATATGATATAAACCGAGTAAATGAGTTTTTATTATCATAAAATTTTGAAAAATGATCATTTATTCAATATCATAGTTATTAAATATCTAATTATGAAAAATAACCACACATAAATTTGATATGTGATGCTATATGAATGATCTGATTTTCATTTCAAAAATTAAATGTATTTTATATCTTATAAAAATCTGTTAAATGATTAAAACAGAGAAAGAAAGCTTACATTGAAAAAAATTAAGAAAAGGTTCATAATTTAATTTTTTACATTTAATAATAAACCACACATAAATATGACATGATATTTTCTTAGGATATTTAAATATGGATTTTTACAATTAAATATATTTTAACATATACAAAATATTTGTGAAACATGAAAAAATAAAGTAAATGAGCTAAATTTGTCACAAAACGTTAAGGTAACAATCTCCAATTAATTAATGATTTTTAGGATTAAATAGATTATAAATACAACATGTTATTTTTATATAATTATAATAGGTGGATTTATTCAATTAAAAGTATTTCTAGTTATAAAAACATGTGTTCAATAATAAGAACCAAGCATATGAAATTAGAATGTTGTTAAAATTTAAGAACACAATCAGTGATTCATGTTCCACTTGTAAAAGAATATTAAAAATAGATATGATATGTCATGTGAATTGAATTATCAAAAATTAATTTTCAAAATTAAATGTCATTTACGTTTTATAAACATGTATCAAATGATCAATATCGAGAAAATGAGATTGAATTTTCGTAAAAAATTAAGATGCCAATCTTTAACTTATTTATAATATTATTGACTAAAACTTATTTCAATCTGAAATGAATTTTCAGGGATAATTAAAATTTAATTTTTCCAATGAAACATATTTAACTTATTCAAGAATGCATCCAATTCCCCAAACCAAGGAAACAAGTTCAGATTATCACAAAAATCTAGAATAACGATTGTCGATTTATTTATGTCATATAGGAACAAACTGGATATCAATCCACAATATGATTTTCTCTGGATGATATATAGTATATTTTTTATATATAATTTTTTTAAGTGATATAAATGAGCATGAAATGAATATAATGACTAAAATAGATTGGTTTGACAAAACAAATATCACAAAAACCATTTATTATTTTTATATATAGTAATGATCCTCACATAAATTTGACATATGATTTTTCTAAAATGAGCAACACTATATTTTCATAATTATAATACATTTTTATGTTCCAAATTCCCATCATACTGTCTAAATCAAGAAGAAAATTTTTAGTTTTCAAAAAAAAAATGGAAAATAACCTCCAATTAGTTAGAAACTTGTAGAAAAAAACACATCAAACAAATGCTTGATTTTTCTAAAATGATTCAATATGATTTTTAAAATTATAACTAGTATTTCTCTTAACTAGGGTATATTAATTTATGATATATATTATTTATTTTTTATTTTATCTATTTTACGTATGTTATAGTTTCATTCTTGTAATCTCATTGGTGTTTTTTAAGAGATTAAATAAGTTTCAACACCTACTTTTTGCTTAACGATTCATGATATTCAATCAATGTAAAACAATTATCGCTGATAGAAATAAGTGATATAGAAGAATCAAAATATCCCAAATTCAGAATCCTTCACCTCAATCCCCCCAAACACCCCCACTTCCACCAATAATATCCCATCAGATCTGGGAATATAGATACATCCAAATCTATATCCACCTCTCCTATGAAATTCAATAGCTTGAGTTACCAAAACTACCTCACCAAAACAACACTAGAATCCACTAATAGATCCAATATAACTATTATTGCATAATTCAATACCATCATGTTGTCTCATTCCATGATCTTACAAACTAGTCCCAACCACCCCTCATGATCCACTAATGAACTATCCACCACCCACTCATCTTTTTCATGTACATATTAGGAAATTTGTTTATGATGGACAAGGTATCATCATTTTCATAAAAAATCAATATGTGGGTGTTACTAAGAACTAGCCAGTGGAATACACCACGTAACAAACCCCCCAGGTTTCTATCAAACTAGAAACCAAGTTTTCTCAACATCATATTCTTCCTCTTTTTTTCCACCCATGCAACAGAATCAAACACCTCATAGTTAAATATTTTTTTTCTCTATTATTTTTAAACCATACCCAATACAAAAATATTAATTCTAATATACACAGTCAAATATAGATGAAAATAAATATTATCTTATTGGTTATGAAGGAATAAGGGTTTTGAATGAGAGGAGCTTTCTAGGGGAACTGGATGAGTTTGAAATATAGGGGAAGATGCTAACTACCATCAAGGATAAGCTTCTAGAAGTGAAATACCTTGTTTTTTGTTGGGAATTAATTATTGTTCTATTTTTTGGGGTTTATAGTTATGTAATAATGGGATGTTGGATCTCTTATGGATATAGCATAGTAGGACCTGGTTGAATGATGCTAGAACCTAGATGCACAACAACATGAAATCAAAGGAGATATTCCTTTCTCTCTACACCGACATAATTTTCATATTCTTAGTATGACATTATAAGTGTTGACAATAAAAATTGGAATCTTTCTAGTTCTGCATGAGTAGATTTTAATGAAGTATGATTTATACATAACATTATTCCAATGTTTTCACACAATAACGCATGTCCTCAATGTTTGTAAGTGATATAAAATGTTTCCATCTACCTTGGTAGGTGGATGGTGCACCTACCCTTACTAACTCATGAATTACTTTAACCAAGGTTGTTTCAAATTCTATATATGAAGAAATTGTTCCTTTGGCTACCATGGGAAGGATTAGTGGAGATTAGTGGGTTCATTGGAGGATTTGTATTAAACATGGAATCCTAACACCATGACTATAAAATGAGGACCAAGAGAGACTTCAAAAAAACTAGTGATCCTAGAGAGATCATTCTATTAGAGAGTGTTGGGAGAGCTCCATGTGAGAGTAAGAAAGGGTGGAGTGGGAGGGGAATTTTGTAACCATTATTCTATGTGAAATCATTATCAGTTTTCTCTAACCATTCTTCTTTAATTATGATCAATGAATAATAATAAATGGAATCTGAGCCTTCTATAGTTAAATAGTGGTGAGCAGGGCATATTTTCTTGTGAATAGAAAATTCTCATATCCCATATTTTAATATTGAATCAAGATCTTAAATCTCATTTCGATAGGATTCCAACACCACAAATTGCATAAAAATAGAGCTAAAAGAAGCTGCTGGAGGTATTTAAATTTGAGATCAATGTTTTGGGTCTATAATACCCCATTTTTTAAGAATAATGTACAATTATTTTTTCACCAATTTCATTTCTAGTAAATTTATAGTATCATCTCTGACATTACATGTCATCACCTCATCATCAACCAATATCAACCGTTGACATTAATTTGATCATATCTTGATCAATTGGTGATTGATTTTAATGATAAAATATTAAATTACACCATTTTTATTATTTTTAAACACAAAATTACCATATATTTTTTAAAATTATAATTCAATTTTTTCTAAATTGAAATTTAACTGGGGTACAATAAATTAGAGGATGGATCATGATGAATTCCTTGAACTAATCTATTGTGAAGTATTGAATATAATATATACTTATTGGTAAGGATCTATTTTTCCCCATTGAGAACAAGGGAGTCAACCCTGTTGCCACCAATGAAGTTGAGTGGAAGAAGTTTAATAAGAAGATAATCATAAAAATCCATAATGGATCAATCATAGAGACTACCACCATCTTTCTCAAGATAATGACATGTAAAATATATAGATGAAATTGGAGAATACGTTTTAGTCAAAGACTGCTCAAAAAATGATAATCTTGTTAAAGTGGTTAATGAATATTTGACTACAGAGTAAAAAATCTATAGCCAAACACAGTATTGAATAAATTGGTGGATAATAGTAGGACTCTGACAAATGATGTAACATTCTGGCTTGGAACACTCTAAAAATTAATTAGACTATACCACCACAAGACCTCAAATATGTCTCCCCATATGCTAGTGGCGGCTGACTAGTGGAAGGGGTCTAAGAAGGTGTCTTGTAGAGACTATACCCAATATACCAATGTAGAAATATCAACAGAAATAACCAAACATAATCATATCCTAGAGAATAGAACTAGTGAAATAAAAACATCAATAATAAAATATTGTATAAGCATACAGTTATAAAACAATGATTTCCCACTGTGATTCTCACATATAAACATCAGGTATAGAAATAATATCAAATAATAGTGGGTATATTACATCACTGAGACTCACCTCACTCCAATCTCTGATCTCATCTATGTTATCTTACTCGATTAATCAAGACTTGATCCTCAACCCAACCTGAACAGGTAATAAGTATGGGATGATCGAGCACCCAAGTGCAATGGTGGCTTGATCAGGGTGGGAGTAAATAACTTAGAAGGGAACCACCAATTTGGAACCATACATAACCAACAATTTAGTGATATGTGCATGTGAAGTTCTTAGTATAAGATAAAAAAAAATTGTAGGAAAAAATAAAAAAAATGAAACCACTATCAATCCTCGGGTTTGTGGGTCTGATCGACTATATCTACTTCGTTCAGTGCATGTATGTATATGATCATGAGAATAACCTCTGGGATACCCCTTTCCATTCCTTGGGTATCCCATGATAATGCATCCATCATGATGAGTGGTGGAACCCATGGGGTCACCAAAAATCCCTCATCATCAAGCCCTGAGGATGAACCCCATGGGCGTACCTCACTGTTCTCAATGTCGGGCCAAAATTTGATTCCTATGAGGGGGGCTAGGAAATCCTATGCATCCATGAGTGTCTAGTTCTTGGGAAACCAAGTTAATTTAATGTAATACCATCATGGGTCCAATAATTACTCACCTAGGCATCCACAATCAAGAAAATCCTTATCTAAACCATATCTGGTGTGTCCACCTGATCCTGGGTGTATCCTGGTAATTGATCGAGTAGATACAATACTCACCCTCAGGTTGTCCAATATTATTTATTCTGTATATACTACCACCCAAAACCTTATATTTTATTTCAAATCCTAAGATTATCTGGCATTCTAAAGGGTCTAATGGTATCACTATTCCAAACTCATCTCCCTAGACATTCAAAATGGTCTTGCTATATCAAAGTAATCCCTATCATATTGACAATTACTACATGCACACGATCATATACTCTGATACTGGATCATTAGAACCACTACTAGGAATCCAGTTCTACATCCATCATAATGGATTATTCTCAAACAAGGTATCTTCCCCCAAAATACTATGAGACCAGATCCTAGACATATCAGTAATCTCAGTGTCTCATCAATCTTAATAGGTGATTCCCAAGAATCTCAGGTAGTTAAAATAGATTTAGGACCAATAGTCAATTCCCACGCATCCTAGTAAATATCATAACATATAAAAAATAAAATTAAAATATAACAAGGTCTGGTCAAACACCCAATCCCATCCTCCTGATCACAGCCCCTTAAGGTTTACATGTTGGTTCAGGTTCTAGGTGACACATACAACCATCGCTACCAGAGGTCACACACTCTTTAATTCCATTTTTTCAACGTGTTACCCATCAAGGTACCTTATGTAATAATATAATATGGGAACCCTATGTTGGGTCCTTCAGATAAAGATCAACTTTTGGGTCAATGCTCAACACTCAAAGGTCATTCCATCCCCTAAAATCACCAGAATTGTCTCACAACCTCACAGGCCTCAGGGGTATCCCACACAAGAAACAATCTGGAGGGACATATCAAGGCCCATATCTTTGTCTAGTGTTACTCTAGTTATTCAGTTCATCGAACCTAACCCTAATCTACCTATTTTTTATCCACCTAGACTAATCTCATCTCAAGGGTCCTCACCAAGCATACTGGTTTCATCCATCTCAAGTTATGCCACACCCCCTCTTAGATGTGTCCATGTGTCCGAAAATCCTCTTAATATAGGCCTCAACTATCGGTGACCTAGGATTTAATAAAATTCACTAATTCCATGGTTTCTTAAGAACGTTGTCCCTTTAATCTCGAGTTCTCATATGAATTTAACAATTTAATTTAAATTAATCTATTTAAATTAAATTAATCAGTTAAATAATATTAGGGGTCATCTCCCTACTGGCTAGGAAACACATTGATATGCATATAAACATCATGCATAAATCCATAGGTCTAGTATTATAGCTATCTACCTTTATTTTATGCTTAATAATTATTTTCCAAAGTCCAATACCAACTACCAAGTCTTTTTGAGGCTTGACTAATCCTTCCTATGCTCGCATCACCAACTGATTACCTATATAATGCAATTTAAACCAAAATAATTAATTATAATCAAATTATAATTAATTAAATGGATTAAAAAATAAATTAATATGAAATAATTAGGGGGAAGATCACCACATAATCATGTCACACTATAATTGAATCCAAAAGCCTTTGGGATGTCCACAACGGACCCTTGACCTCCTCCCAAGACAAGGTCCAAATACTTGAGACTGATACATTAATAATCCAAAATTTAAATTAAGTAAAAACCTTAAATAATTTTACAACATGATGTACCAGTGATGCTTTGAAAAACGAAATCTAATTAACATCATCATAGGATTTCCACTAATTGGGTTGTTTGGAAACTCTGAATGAAATAGATGATTTCACCATGTCCTGGTGAAATCATCAATTTAGGCCTAATCCAAACTAGTTCAAGATTAAAGTGAAAAAGAGGAGAAATGAGAGGTTGAATGAAGGGGAACCCATACCTTTATCCCCCATGTAAAATTCCTAAGAATAAAACCCAAAATAAAGGGGTCCTGGAGAAAATAGAGGGGGAATCCCTTACTTTCCCTCACCAACTGAAGAAGAAGATAAGGGTTATCACCTCTAAAAATTTAAGGTAAAATGAAAATGTTCCCCCTTTTAAGGCCATCAACTAGCCGATATCCACTTGAAGCATGCAGGTGGATCTATATGGGCCACATTCTAGCCGGTATATTGCCACTTACAATCCATTGGTGAGAAAATCCAACAAGGATGTTATATTCAAACCACTAATTAGCTGGTGGCTTGCTACAACAGCCACATCGTCCCCTCTTGGGAGCCTCCCGAGCCTTTGAGATGGCTCCCAAATGTCAAAACTTCTATAAAATTATTTTCTTAAGGTGATTCAACCTTTATAATTCCATTCTAAACCATAGTTTAAAATCCAACTCATCCACCAATTAAAAATTCAAAATCCACTTGAAATTCCACAACTCATTTATACACACAGGGTACTAAGATAACTTTATCAGAGAACTTCTCATCCCCAAGAAGTCTGATTGATCATTCATCCATTATTTTTGACCTAATAAGGATACCAATTCATGAAAAACCAGTCAAATCATGCTCAAAAATTACAAAAAAACATATATCAACTTCAAAACCGATGACCTTTGTTTATCATAACATGATCCCCACTTGCAACCACTACCAAAACACCAACACGGTTCCTACCCACACCTTTTTACCCCAAGGAGACATCACACCAAATCTCAATTCATCATTGGACTATTAATTCTACCCAATATATGACATAAATTATTATGGGAAATTTCACTTTATCATCCTCTTCCCCATGATAATTTCCTCTCAAACACAATTTTAGCAGTGCACAAACCCAATGAGAACATTTCATAACATAGCACACATGATCATAAAATAAAACAATAATGAAATGCTAGAACGAGTTCCTTATTTCTGATTTCAAAAAAACATATCATGTTTTAAATATCTAATCCATCCACCTGAATACATAATCTTTTCCTTAAAATGACCTATCCAAAAATAGAAACACACATGTTGTATATAAAATTACTCAACTGATGTATTATTCTTCCCAACACATCCAATTTCATGAAAATACACCATTATGATCTCCATTTTCTGACCTACCTCAAAATCATTTGGCTACATCCACCTCTATGTTTCCAATTTACCCAATATCAATGCCACTACTTCTAGAGGAAATTGAGAGTGTTTTAAAACATTCACTAAGGTCCCATCCCAACTTCTAGTGTGAATTCATGGATGATTCATCATTCATACAGAACCTCTATCATGCTCTACCTCAACACAAGAACTGACATGCCTCAAATCTGATCAATCTTATATCATATCAATCCATCCTAAGCCTAAGACTGACGCTCAAACTCTATCTTGTATCACATCCAAATTCACCTTTAACATTCCATATGGAATATAGATAATTAAAATTCATAAACTTAATAGAATTATAATTCCAAAATTATGGTCCCACAAATGGTTTTATACCTCTATGACCCTTCTCACATGAGGTACATTACACTTGAAACCAAAATCACTATCCTGTCATGGGAATTTCCTCATTATCCCACTATTGAACCAATTTTGTATCATTGAATCCCATGCTCCATCGATCACCAAACATATCAACTAGTGTTTCTAAGCTTACTTAGTACTGAGCATGATTAGGAACATCAATTTACTATTCGTTACTAAATCAAAAAAATGCCGCCCATAGTATCCACCAAAAATCGTACCAAAAAAGGTTCATCTCCCCTAAATGGCTATCAGTGTTCTCACCACCATATGGCTTAACTCATGACACTCCTTGAGAATACATACTTGTTAAGTTACTCCATAATAATACATCTACCTCTCCTCAGGATCCACACTCATCATGTTCTCAGGATACTAGGACCAATAGAAAACTGCTCAGCCCCATCAGCCTTCACCTTGATCACAGTCATCACAAACTCATAACCCAAAAAACATCACACAGAACCATCATGTACCACCTCAGAACTAGCTGAGTATAAATATACCAAGTACTTATATAGGAAAACGTTGTATGAGTATTTATTGATACTTTAAATAACTGAGACCCTCATCAATGATAAAAATCACCCTTGGGAAGGCATACATGTCATATAGATTCTCTATTCCAAGTCATGATGCGTGAAATTCCTCTTGACTCTATAAGACTAGATCCAAATCTGGCAGAAATATAGTAAAATTAATAAATCTCAAACATCATTAGTATCACATGAGATGAAATAAATTAATTATAACATTTTAAATAAGTAACATCTATCCCATCTTGGGAAACCTAGAATCAAGACCAGATTAGGTGTTCATGATGCACCATCCCAACATCCATCATAAGTTCTGATACATTATTATTTCTTATAGCTAAAATATCACAAATAGTAAATAAAAAAAAGTCATTGATACCATTTTGTTATGCCATATACTTTCTCACTCTGAAAATTAACTTTATCAGACCTCCAAAATACCTAAATTGCAACCCCCCACCCACCCCATATTCTAGTTATTATTGAATAGTAGTGGGGTTTGAGAAGGTATCATGAGGAGACTATACCCCATATACTAGAGTAGCAATAGTTGTGGAAATAACTAAACATGATCAAATCATAGAGCATTAAAGTAATAAAATTGTAACATCAATAATAAAATTATTTGGAAGTATACTATCATACAACAATGATCTCCCACCAGTCCAATCACATATACACATCATTTATAGAAATAAAATGAAAGAATGGGGGGATACATTACATCCCTGAGCCTCACCTCATTCTGATCCCTGATCTCATAAGATTTATCCTACTTAATGATGAATAATCCTAGTCTCGGTCCAACCAGAACCTGTATAAAGTGAGGTTTGATTAGGTACAAAAGTGAAATGGAAACCTAAAAAGGGTGTTATTGCATAACTATTTAGGGAACAACAATGTGATCCTATACATGACCAACAATATAGTTATATTTTCATGTGACATCCTTGATATAAAATAAAAAACTACAATAACAAATAAATAAATGAAATAATAGTCAGTCCTCAAGTTCATGACCTTGATCCACCATACCTAATTTTTTTAGTGTTGGTATAACACTAAGAATTAGCATCACCTATGGGATACCCCTATATATACCTCAAGATATCATGCTCACACCTCCACTATGATGTGTAACAACCCCTAGGGAATTACCATGCATCCCTTATCCTCAATCCCATAGGATGAAACCCATGATAGTACCAGGGTATTCTCAATTTTAGGTTGATGTCTAATTCCTAGGTGGAGGAGGCCCTAAGAAATTATATGCACCCAAAAATGACTAGTTCCTGGGAAACCCAGGAAATTGAATGGAATTACCTCATGGATCCCATGGTCCCTCACTCAGGAATCCATAATCATGGGACTCCTTACCTTAACCGTATAGGGTGAATCCACCTGATCATAGGGTGTATCCTAAGCATCGATTGAGGGGATCCAACAGTCACCCTCGGGATTCCCAACATTCATTATTGAGGATATATGCCCAACTATAACATAATCCCAGTATTCAAATTTCAGGATTCTCAGAAATTCACAATGCTCTAATGGAGTCACAATTTGAATACCTGTTCCCTGAGAATTCAAAATGGTATTATGGTATCAAAGGAATCCATGACATCTCACAAATTTCTGCATCTGTTCTATCATATAATATGATGTGGGATCCTTGGAACCACCACTGGGAATCCATCATTACATCAACCATAATTGATGTGATTCAAACTAGGAATCCACCACCAAAATACTATCAGATTGGATCTTATATATTTTGGGGAATCCTAGGGTCATATCCATCTCAATAGGTGATTCTTAGGCATCCTATGGAATCAAAATAGAGTCAGGACTAGTGTTTAATTCCTAGGTATACTGGGTAAACACATAACATATCAAAAATAAACTAAAAACATAATAGGTTACGGTCAAATGCCCTATACCATCCTCAATATCACATCCCCTTTGGGATTAAAAGTTGGTTTGGGTTCTAGGGGACACCAAAAACCATCACTACCCAAGGACACACACTCTCCATGACCAATTTTTTAATAGTTCAACCATTGAGGTCCCCAGGGTCACAATATAACTAAGGCACCCTATGATGGTTCCTCAGGGAAAAACTCAACTTATAGGTCAATTCCCAATACTGGAGGGTCATTATGTCCCCAAGCATCACCAAAATAATCTCATGACCTCATAGGACTCAGGGCTATGCCACACTGGAGACAAACTTAAGGGATGAATAAAGGCCAATCTATTTGTCTAGGGTCAGTCTGGTTAACCATTTTACCCAAATCAACAATAATATATCTCTGGTATGTCTACCTAATACAAGAACATCTCAAGAGATCTCACCTAGCCAATAAGGGACATCCATCTCAACTAACGTTGTACCCCCTCTTGGACTTGTCCAAGTGCCTAGTAATCCTCCTAGTCCAGACCATGTCCCTCGGTGACTAACGTGTCAAGACAGTGCACTAGGTCCATGGTGGCCCAAAAACCTTTTCCCTTTAATATCTAGTTCTCATATGAATTTAATAATTTAATTTAATTTAAACTATTTAAATTAAATTAAACAATTCAATAATAATAGGGGCCATTGATTTACTAATGATGTCTCACACCCACATGTATATAAACATCATTCATAAATCCATAGGTCTAGTACTAGGACCACCTACCTTTATTCGATGCTTTTCAACTATTTTCCAAAGGTCGAAAATAGATACCCCAACTCTTTTAGGACCAACCAAACTTATCTAATCTCATATGTCCAACCAAGTACCATCTTTTTCCTTAATACCCAAAATAATTAATTATAATAAGATTGTAATTAATTAACCAGTTTAAAACAATTCACCTAATCTAGAATAAATATAAGTAATCTAACTACGCCATCATATCTCAATGAAACCTAATCTAACACCCTGTGGGTGGTCTATAGTGGACCCACATCCTCTTCCCAAGCCATGTTCCTAATTCCAAGGACTGATACATTAATCATTTAAAATTTAAATTAAGTAAAAACCTTATAGAATTTTGTGTCATGAAATATCATTGATGATTCAATAAATGGAAGCCGACAGACATCATCGTGGGATATATTTTACATGACCTAACTGAAATAGATGATTTCACCAAGTCTTGGTGAAACCATAAATTTGAACCTAATCCAAACCAATGCCAAATCAATATGAAAAGGTGGAGAATATGAGAATCCTAAATGGTGGGAAACCCATTCCTTAATCCTCAATAGAAATTCCCAATAATCGCACAAAAAATAAAGGGTAACCCAAGAGATAATAGGGTGAAATCCCATACTCACATGCACCAATGAGAGAGGATGCGGAGGGTTGTCCCTCTAAAAATGCATGGGCCCACTAGTTAGCTGGTACATGCCCACCGACTAGCTATTATCCACTTGAAACATGAAGGTGCCTCTAAACAGACCACCAGTTAGCAACTACAGGTTCATCTACTAGATAATGGTGATATAATCCAACAAGGTTATTGTCTATATCCCACCGATGGGCTGGTGGCTGCCACCAGTTGGCTAGTAGCTTGCATCAACCACCCCTTCCCCTCTTAGGACCCTCCCAAGCACCCAGTTTGGCTCCCAAATGTTAATCCTTGTTAAAAATAACTGTTTTAAGGTATTTTAACCATCAGTATTCCATTCTTAACCACAATTAAATATTTAACCCATCTACCAACTCAAAATTTAAAATCATTATAAAATTCCAAAAATTTCCCATACACATAGGGTAATGTAGATAAATATTTGGAGAATCACCTACTTTTCACACTACCTAATAGGTTGGATATTATATTTTTCTTCCTTAGTAACTTAGATTTCATAGTAAAACATACCATGAAAATGTTAAAGGATACACTTTTCAATGAGGAGGTCTGACGGAAGGATACAAGTTATAACCATATTCAACATCTTAATATAGAAAATTGAGGGAGACAATAAAGTGGTGGTATATGGTCATGAAGCAGAGGAAAATAGAGAGTAGATGATGATCAATAAATGGAAAGGGGGAAACATAAAAATTCTACCATTGTGGAATGAAGGGATATATGAAGAATAATTATTGAAATATTCTACAAGATAAGGGACAACAAAGTTTCCAAAAAAGAATAAATAAATATACATATATAAAAATCATTGGATATGCTATGATTTTATACAAAGATGAAAAATATAATTATATTCACACATCTTTCAAAGATAAAAAATGGGTGGTCGATACTACAACATTGTACCACATAACTCTACATCATGAATATTTATTGACATATCAAGAAACTGACTTTGGGGCATCCAGGATGGGAAATATTGGTTCAACAAATATTATTGATAGGGTTGATATAAAATTCTAGAAAAACATTGGATACACAATCACCTTGAATGATGTTATACATGTTATAAGTCTTTAAATCAACCTATTTTTGGGAATTTCCTTTAACAAACAATGTTATGATAAAAAATTTGGAAATAGATCATAAAGGATTGTGAAATTAGCCATACAAAAAATAATCTGAATAAATGTGAAGACAACCTCAAAATGGTGGAAGGAGAGGCATCATCAAATTTGTGGAAAAATATAACCCTTTAGATGAGTGAAAGAGGGATATCAAACCTGATTAGGAATAATTAAATCAGTGTCAACAAGGATACATCACTAGATCCTTGCAACTAATACTTATATAGGAATCATCACAGAGTATCATTTGATACTAATTCATTAAGGATATTTGAGTTTCTAGATCTGGTGCACTCTGATATATACGGTCCCATAGAGGTGGATTCACTAAGAGGTAAAAAAATCTAACCTTCATTGATGATTCATTTCAAAAGGTGTGGATGTTATTATTTTAGATAAAGATACAAGTGTTATAATACTTCAATATTTTATATACCTTAGTGGAGCATTAAATTTGAAGGGATGTGAATTTTCTTCATTCATACAATGGAGGAGAATATACATCTTGGGAGTTTAAGGCCTACTGTAAGAGTCAAATAATATAACATGAGACGAATATCTCACAAACCCCATAACACAATAGATTTGAAAAATGGTTTAATATAACCATCATGGAGAAGGTTATAAGTATAGTTATTTTTACTAATATTCTTAAGACATTATAGGGAGAAGTTGATCGAGTTGAATGTTTCCTCATCAACAGATCACCATTGATCACTTTAAATTCCTAGAGGAAAACTATGCAAGAGTGAAAAGGGGTTATAGATCCATCCACATGATTGGAGAATGGTTTAGTAAACTACATGACCAAACCATTCAAGGTGGATGGTTTTTAGGAAATTCTAATAGCATTATTGGTGAACTATTTGGAAAACTATGCTTCCAAACCATATAAATCAATAAAAGTGGTAAAAGTAAAAATTTTCCCTATTGAATTTTAATTCCCATCCCCCATCTTCCTTATCTCCCACATGTGGATTACCAAATTGACGAATCTCCCTCCTTCGCTTATCCTTATATAAAGTTGGTTTTAAGGACATCCATCAGCAATTTAAGGTGTGTTTCCAACTCAAGAATCCTTCTTTTATCCCTCCCTATTTTTTTCTCTAATTTTTTGTTTCTCCCAGTTTGGTTTTCAGTAACGATTCCACCGCATCCTTGTGGAATCATCCATTCTTCATGGTGAGTATAGTGGGCATCCCAATACGATGTTCGTGCTACATTGTGTACTATTTCATTGAGGTATGTTACCATAATGTTTTATTCAAATCTTTAGGGATTAAATTGAATTAAAGTTATTTTTTTTCTTGGAACTTTTTATTATGTATTTAGGCCGGAATGTGTTCGAGGGTATGTTGTGGGTCATTGGTGAGTGGTTGGTCATAGTTCTACTATGATGAGCTCATATGGGGAACTTTTGGTCATTTTGGGATTTTTAAAATTAAAATGTTTAATTGTTTATGGTTTTTATAGTTAATTTATTAAGTATAAATTGATAATAATTAATTAATTCAATGGTTTTATTTTGAGATAGGGCCTCAGATGTTTTGGATGAGGCCTAACTAGGTTGTCTAAGCCTTTTTTGGAGATGTCAGGATTCTTGAAAAGGGGTCTCTCTTTGGTTTAAGGTACGTGTTCCTTATGAATATACCCTTTCATATTATGCATTTTCTCTTATACATGTGGTATGCATGGCCCCACCAATTTTGGAGATGTTTTGCTTTTAAATATTTTTAATATCTTTAATAAAAAACGAATCCTATGATCAAATTAACAAAGTTATGGGGTCCCTAATAGACCCTCATGTGTTGGTTGGACATCTAAGACAATTATAGATGGTAATATAACTTAAACCATAGGAATTGAAAAAAATATCCAAGGGGTCGGCTATGATATATACCCTAGAGTTATCATGCCCATTGAGATGATCATGGGGTGAGTGTTCCACCCCTACTAGGATGTGATCACTTAAGTGATCAAATCATGTGAGACTGGTGGTGGGGTTGGGTGTTTGGACCGACCTAGGATGCCTAGGAATGGGAATTAACTTAAGTAAATATCTCTAGAGTTACTTTCCTAGGAGGTCAAAGAGATCTCGATGATACCCAAGGGGCCCTAGTAGGTTACCCTATAACTTGTAATCTCAGAAAGAGTGTGGACATGGAAATGGGTAAAGATGGCATTTGGTTCCACCTTAGAACCCATTATAATTATGTGATCACAAGGGGTAGTGTATATAGGTGATGTATTTAGGATTTTGGCCGACCTATACCTTATAAATATACTTTTTTACTATTGATTCATCTATGTAAGCCCATATGTTCTTCCTGGGACCCAAACCATGGGCTTGATGAGATTTGATGGAGACATTGGGTATTCCTAGTGAAACTTCATGGGATTTGGATTTTGATCCTTATGTGATATTGGTGTGGTATGTCTTGGACAATGAAATTATCTGGGATACACATTGTGTATCCTAGGATCTGGCTATTTATCCATGTGAAGAATGCTTGAGATATTGGGATTCAACCTCGGGACTATATGAAATTCCTTGGATGCCCTGGTTCCATAGTATGCCTATTTTTTCTATGATCCAGCCATTTAGGCTTACTGATTTTATTATAATCACTTTCATTGTGATGTAATTCCTAGGTCAGCCCTAAAATCTGACTAGTTGGTCCTGATGATTTACATGTTCCTGATTAGGATTTCCATGATGCCTAGGATCTGTCCATTTGACTTGGTGACTTTGGGGATGTTTTTATTCAGTGATTTCCTATGATTCAAGGAATTTTCCATGAGCTATTACCATACTTGGAGTTTATAGAGACGTCCAAGATTCCTAATACATGGATATGGAGCCAATATTGATAATTTATTTCTCTATTTAGCCTAAATTTTAGGCATATATGGGTTAAATCAAGTTTTTTTATTTTTATGGTTAGCACGATGTCATGAAATTTTTAGAGATACCCCAACATAAGAAAAATAATTTATGGTTGGATGGGGTTATGATCCTAATAATTTACTCCATTTACTAGTACCAAGGTAAGACTTGGTCCCCTAAAACATTTATAGTTGGAATGATCATTGTGACATGCTCAGAGACATCCCATCACTAGTCGAAGAAGGTAGTGTGGTTGTTATTTATTTTTTGCGGTTTATTTATTTATTTCAAATGAGCATGTCACAGGTGTATACAATGCATATAACAGTTATTCATGTGACTAAATTGGTAATTACCTACTAATTTATATACTCACACCCATCTTATGTAGTCAAGAAACCATGACACCTAAGAAAATCTTCCACTTTTGGCAGGCATAGGTTGGGTAGAGGCCCGATACGATGATGATGATTGAGCAGAGTAGCTTCGGTGAGATTAGAGACTGGACTAAGGTGAGGCTTTGGGATATAGTTTATTCTTCTAAACTTTTATTTCATTATTTGTATTTTCTATACCTATATATATGATAGTACTAGTGGCCGATCATAATTGTGTAACTTTATTATATCTTCATTTCATATTATTATCAACTGGGTTTTTTTATTACCCTGCATACTCTGATGTTTATTATTGATATATGATTCATGTTTATTTTATCCATTATTGTGCACTCTTATAAAGGGGTAAATTCTCCCCACATTATTTTCCTTGACCCCCACTTCTAGTCAGAAACCTCTAGAGTATGGGAAATCACACCTGAGTTCTTGGGTTTAACTTATTCTAGGCTCCATTCGAGTGGCCTGTATACCCAGATGTTACAAAGTGTTATCATAGATACTTTTTATGTTGTCTTACAATTTTGGATATGGTAGTCAGGTGATTTAGGAATTTATCGAAGCCTATAAAGGATACCATACTATTTCATTGAGAACACTTGTTTCGATAAGATGTCTAGGTTACTAGTGGTTGGGATTGTAGATTGAATGGGAAAGTTATAGTTTTATATGATTTTTACCTCGAGTGAATCACATGTATGTTTGATATTCTTTATTTTTATGGACTGTTGGTTATTGTCCCACTAAAAAGAGTACAATGATTTTATTAACTCTTATCTTATATAGGAAATATGCATTTCATACATCATATTTTCTACATATGGCTCACATGATGTATAGGCCTAACGATGTGATTATTATCATTGATGACTGAGGATCGGTTGTTTAAAGTGTCAAAAACTACTCATATTTCGTTTTCCCCTATTGGTTCTTGATTCCATTATACTTAGATGGGTTAGATTTTATATCTATTTATTCTGTTAAAGGTCTACATGGATCTTTGTCATGGTGCACCTTGATGGTGATGATGTGGTCCCTATGTATAAGGGATATGAAATGAACCTAGTAGTTCAATACATACATTTTATGCCTTCATGGTGAGCCCCATATAGGTCATCAGTATTTGGGTTTGGTTATTTAAATTGACCAGTGACAACAAATATGGTGTTTTCTCATATATCTTGGTATGATGTTCTACTTAAATGAATCATATTTTAGTTTACCTTTAGTATGGATCTTCTAAGATGATTTCATTTTATGTGTACCTATTTTAATGTGAGACACGGTCCTCCAGAGATCCATATGAGGTGAATATACTCAAAGAGGATGGGAACCCTAGTTTTGGGTGGTGGTTTTATCATGATTATTCCCTGATTTGATATGAAAACATTAGGTTCTATATTAGTTATGACCTTTTTAGTTTTTTCTTGGGCTAAGTGGGAGGACCTAGATACCTTAGGCTATAACTAAAGGTTTTAGTTGGTCTGTATTTAATGATTTTGATGGTATCCCTTGATCAGGCTTATCCCAGGCTTGAGAGTGCCCTAGAAATTAAGTAGTCATAGTTATTCCCTGGATTTTATTTCAATGGAGTACCTTGAGTTTTGATGCATTTGGTTTGAGGTTGGGTTCAAGAGTAGGGCCATTTGGTGGCCTGGCTTTATTAACTCTGGAGGCACATAGCTATGTGCTGAGAGCATGGGTAGACGTTCAAGATGAGAAAAATTCTATGTGGTGGCTAATCATGTGATTGGATTAATAAATTGACATGTATTAGAGCATGGCCTGTTTTTTTTCATGTCAACTTAATTACATGTTGTGCGACTTGGGGGACCATGAGTTAGATGGTGTGATTGGGACATAAAGGATCATACGCCCTTTATTTTGGGTGAGAATGAAATGGTATGTGATTATTGTGTGTAGTAACTATTAAAATCATAATTTTTTGAGTGGTTAGGTGTGATATAAGGACCGGTGGAGTCCATGAAACACTCTTGGTCATAGAGGATCAGAGTTTTAAAGAAATTGATATATCCCTCTCTGATAGATGACGCATAAAAATGGGATCGAGTGTGGTGGGATGACTGATCCATGTAAACTTCTAGTCAGGTATTGATATGATGGTGAGTTTTGATTGGAAGGAGTGACATGAGCATATTGATGGAACTCGTTAAAGTTTATTTCAAGTACAAATGTGAGGTAAGTCGTGTGGTGGGGAGTGCACCATTGGCATTAAGGGTATTGACCTCATAACAAAATGGTCTCCAATGTAATAGGACTAGTCTTTAGATGGTCATTATGACATTTTTATTTGTGTGAGAAAATAGTTTTTCAGATTCCACTAGATTCTATAGGGAATGCTAGATTTAACATCCTATGTTCTATCAGATAGAGTCAGTGTGTTGGCATCGGTCCTAGGATGGTGTTAGTGGTGTTTAAGAGAGTTTCAGATCATATATTCATTGGTGTGTGTGGTATGACACAATTATGGTTTTATTAGGTCAAGGACCCAACTAATAAGTCACATCAAGTGTTGGATTTGGACGTCGGTGAGCATGTTTGGATGATCATGGGATGCATTTTGGAATACAAGCATCATGAATGGGTTAGTGGTGATGCGTTAGTGGATGAAGCCACGAAATTTGGGGCAAGTCATCCAAAGGAGGTATGAATGGTTGTTTTATAGGTGTTGTATGAAATAAAATTAAAACCATATTAAGTATATCATTTAGGACATAAAGAATGTGTTTCATGGATAGGTTGGTACTTTTCATGGAAAAGTTGATGAGATCGATTTTTGAGCATGTTCAATTGGAATTTGAATGACTTGGATCTGAATCAAGAACAGTGAGTTTTATTCTCATTTATGATCAGGAGCATAGTTTGGAACCATTATAGGAGTGTCATTGGGATGATACAGGCATTCTTGTATAAGAAATTCTGATATGGGATGCACCATGACTCTAAATTATCCTTTTCATGCTATGTCTTATGGTGGGGAGATCCATACGCTGAACAGTCCATTGGGAAATGATGTGATCATGTTTTGGGTTAGACGAGTGTGGGTAAGTGTCATCTTAGTGTTTTGAGGTGGTTATGAGCATTGAATTGTGGTTTTGTGGCTTTGGTGCTTTACGATTCAAGTAGTACTTTAGAATCATGTTAGTTGTTAAGAGGTAGAATATAGTAGATTGATTGGGAATTGATGACCCAAGTAGTTTGGAACCGATGATGGGATTCTAGGTAAGACTTATTTTGGGTGATAATTGTTATGGTGGGGTGACTGTAAGACCCATTTATATACAAGTCTAAAAAATCGTAATGGAATTTTAATTTTCAAATATTGGATGGGTTGGATTTTGATCAGGGATTTAGAAAAGAATTTTGAGGGTTGTAATGCTCAATGTGAATTTTTTAGTTGAGTAACAAAACATGAAAGTTAGATCCATTGCTTAGGTGGTTCTCAAGAGGTTCTAAATAGGTTTCAATAGTTTTGGAGGATTCTGAATAGGGATCATGGTTTGGGGTGAACAGTTTAATGAAATCTATGAAATACCCTTAACCTCTGGCCATTTCTAGTTCAATTTATTCTAAAAATGGTTAGATTTCACTATTTTAGTATATTTATGTTCCAACTATGTGAGGTTTCATATGTAAACTATGTGATTGTGCATTGGGGTTGTAGAGAAATCACACAGTTGGTTCATGGTTTAGTAAATCGTGTGACCAAACCATGTGATTCGGAGGGTTTCTAGGTAGTGTCAACCAAGTAGCTGGTGCATGATTTGGAAAATCTTGTATCCAAATAATGTGTCTCAATAAAATTAGGAAAATTCCACTTTTTCTCTATAGTATTTTAAGTCCTAACCCCACTTCTTCCCTCCCTATCACACGCACACACCTCAGATGACCAATATTACTCCCACCTTATCTTCTCCATTGATCAAGGGGTATTTTGAGGCCATTCTTTAGAAATTTATGGTGTGTTTTGGACTCTGATAAATTTCTTGGATCTTCCCATATCATTCCTGTAATTTTTGTTTATTTTAATTTTGGTTTCAATTCTATATCAACCAGAGAATGGGGGAATTGGCCATTATTCATGGGGCTTTCATGTTGTTTGTGAAGCAAACATCCCAAGACAACATCTGCACTTTGTCACATGTTGTTTCATTGAGGAATGTCATCATAGTGTTTTTTTAAATATTTTGGGATTAAATTATAATAAATTAATGTTTTTATTGGTGTCTTTGTTCAAGTATTTGGGAAAGAATTTTTTCAGGGGTATGTATGGGTCATTGGTGAGAAGTTGGTCAGGATTCCAGTGTGATGAGGTTGACCGATGAGCTTCTAGGAATTTTTCTAATTTGAAATTAAAAATATTAATTTTTTAAGTATTTTTGTAGTAAATTATTTAATTATAAATTGATTATAATTAATTATTGTGGGGTTTGGTTCTGAAAAAGGGCCTCATATGTTTTGGAATATGGATAATTAGGACGGTAAAGCCTTAGTGGGAGTTACAGAGCTGCTTGAAAAGGGGTTTAACTTCAGTTTATGGTAGGTGTTCCTTATACATCTTCCCTTTAGTATTATGAATTTTCTTATATGCATGTGATACACATGGATCCACCACTTTAGATGGTGTGCCTTTTTTAAATTGTTTAATATCTTTAATAAAAACTGAGTCCTTTGATCAAATGAATAAAGTTTTGAGGTCTCAGGTGGGCCATCATGTGCTAAATAGACATCTTAGTCATTGATTTCTGAGAATATAAACTGAACCATCTGTCTTGGGATGCGTGTTTAAGGGGTCAACCATGAGAGATACCATAGATTTTTCATGATCATCAATATTATTGTGGGGTTAGTGTTCCTCCCCCACTAATACATGGTCACTTGTGTGACCAGATCATGCAAGACTAGTGGTGGGGTAGAGCATTGAGGCTGACCTAGGATGCCTGGGAAAGGAAATTTTCTTTAGTACATCACCCTAGAGTGTCTTGTCTAAGAGGGTAGAGATATCTCAATGAGACCTAAGGGGTCCCTTATATGTTCCCTCTTTAACTTGTAACCATAGTGAGTGGGTGGACTGAGGAATTGGTAGAGATGGTATTGGGTCTCACCTTAGAACCCATACAGATAATGTGATCCCAAGGGGAGATGAAAAAAAGGTGAGTTGTTTAGGTTTTTTTTACAACCACTAACTTATATTTATAATTTCGCTTATTTACATTTGATACGGTTATGGATGCTCAGATGTGATTCCTGGGACTCGACCTACAGGCCTAAAAAATGTGATGGGGACTTTGGGTGTGCTTAAAGTAACTTCCTAGGATCTAAATTTTGATCATTATGTGATATTAATATGGTAGGAATTTGATGATGACAACATCATGGATACCTAGAGTGTATCCTAGGATTTAGCTGTTGAGCCATATAAAGAATGCTTGATATGTAGGGAATCAACCCCAGGTCTATATAGAATGCCATAGATGCCTCATGTCCGAGGGATTCTTAGTATGTCTTTTATCCAATAATTCAAGATTGGGGTTTTATTATGATCACTTTTATTATGATGTGATGTTTGGGTGAGCCCTAGGATCTGGCTGGTGAAGCTTTCTGATTTACATATTCTTGATTAGGATGACTTGGATTCCTAGGATCCATCCATTGGGCATGGTGACTCGGGGGATGTTTTTATTTAGTGATTTCTTAGGATGCTGGGAATCGGCCTCAATCCATTATCATACGTGGAGTTTGAAGAGATACCTGGGATACCCGGGATTTGGATGTAGATCCATTCTTGATTTTTTTTATTGACCAATTGAGCCTGAATATGATGGATTCATGGGTTACACTAGGATCCTGTATTTTTTGTTGGTATAATAACGTGATGTGCTCAAAGACATCATGACACTGGCTAAAATAGGTATGGTCGATTAAGTTTATGGACGTGATAATAGACACTGGTTACTGGTACCAAGGTAGGTCTTGTTCACCCCTATTAGTTATATTTGTAATGATCATAAAAAATTTCGTAGAGACGCCCCGGAATTGGATAAATTTGGTAGTGTGGTGGTTATTTATTTTCTATAGTTTATTTATATATTTAAGTAGAGAATGACATATGCACATACAGTGCATATACTGGTTATGTATGGGACTTAATTGGAGGTTCCCTAATAAGTTATGTACCCACACCCTACTCAAGTATCCATGGTTATTTGGTACCCGAGTAGATCTTATACTTCTTGCAAGCATAGGTTGGGCAGAGGCCCAGTACGATGTTGTTGGTTAAGCTGGGTAGCTTGAGTAGTATTGGAGACTGGGTTGAGGTGAGGCTTAGGGATGTAGTTGATCCCATTATATTTTTATTTTATTATTTATTTTTTCTATATATTTATGTGTAAATGACCCAGTGGGAAGTACGCTGTATGTATGGAAGGGTTGTTCAGGTATTTACTGCATCTCATTTATTATTTATATTTATTTTTATTTATCTTATCGAACTTCCAATTTATTTTTTTTCTATGATATTTCATAATTTATTTTGTTATTGAACACTCTAAATGGGGGGTATAGACTCCCCATGTTACTACCCTAGAACCACATTTCTAGTCGGTAACATCTGGCGTACAGGGAGTCACATCTTAGGTTTTTTAGTGAAATGGTTCGGGTACAAGTCTAATGGCCTTTGGACCAAGGCATTAAAAATGTAATTGAAAAATGTTAAAACAAATGGAATAAGATCCCAACATTACTTCATATCCTCACTTATAATTAGAATACACTTGTGTATGAAGAGGCATGTAAAAGGACTCTTTGTGTCTCCACTTGGGTGTTATTCAAGAAATCAAGGTTAGGTAATTACAACATATGTATCTAAAGAGAACAGATAAAAGTTGGATGGGAGATAAAATCCATAATATCTCATCAGCTATAGATATGAGGAGTTTATATATGAGGTTGAGGACCCAAAGAAGAAGAAAGAGACAAGAGGTAAGGAAGTCATGTTCCATGAGAATCAGATAATCGAGGACATTCAAAATCCTATAATTTCTCAAAGTGAAAGTGTTTCAGAGTAAATTCTCAATCTAATTCATGTACCATCACCAACTATTAATGAATATTTGAAAGTGAAAGAATACCCATCAACAGTAGGTTGGGAGGTAATGTAGAAGTATTTTGAGTAGGGGGAAACTCAAAACTCTCCACCAGAAGTTACAAAACTATCATAGGATCCAGGTGATGGCATTCCCCCCAAACATAGAATTTAACAAGTTTAATTATCTGTTAAAAGAAGTAATCTATCAATATGATATCCAAATTCAGATTATCTATTTTTGACTAATGAGGGGACATAAGGGTATAAATAATCATATTCACATTCACTATCATTATATATTCATAGTAATGGATAAACAACTAATGAGAATTGTGATGATCCAGATGAAGGGAAATGGGAAAGATATGTTAATAAAGGAGGTACCTTGAGAGAAGATGGACCATTGCAGATACCCCAGGGGATTATAGTTAGAGGGAGGAGAATGATGGATGTTTTTTTAAATATCCTTGGTAAATGGTGGGTCCACCTACCCTCACCAATCCATGTATGATTTCAACCGAGTATTTTTCTCATTCTACATATACTAAAATGGTTTAGTTATTATGGGAAGGATTTTTGGAAATTGGTGGGTTTGGTGGAGGAGTTGTTTCAAAAATGGAATCCTCCCACCCTTATTATAAAATAAGGTCCAAGATATCATTCTTCTAAAAAAACAATAATCAAGAAAGTTAATTTTATTTTTGATAGATGAGAGAGATCCAAGTGAGAAAATGAAAGCGTGGAGTGGGGCGTGTAACCTCTATTATATGTGAAATAAATATCCAATTTATCCAATAATTATTTTTTATTTGTGATATAGTAGTGTAATGTTTATATATGAATCTCAAAGATAATATCATGAGGTATTTATGGCTTATTTGGGTGTCATTGCTGGTCAAAACCACAAACTCTCACCATAGTGAGGTATTTGAAAATTATTGTCATAAAAGAATTTGGAGTTAGTGGAAGCCTATATTGGGGTTCCTGAAGAGAGGAGAGTTGGTATATAATGCTTGGTCATTTACTATAAACAAGGAAAGTATCCCTTTTTATTTTTTTGTCTTTTTTTAATAAATTTGTATCATTAAATCAAAGATTAATATTAATAAATGTATAGATTACTACATTTAATTTTCATAAATTTAAATTAGTATTTGAATTATTAAGAAAAAATCAAATTGATATATGTTAGTCTCAAATTTAGTTTCACATTTCTCCTTATATAAATTTATATTTTGAGGAAATGTAAATAAAATGTCCAATTAATATATATCTATATATGGAGAGAGGGAGATAGACTGATTAAATTTCTATGAGTTGATATAACACCACATAAATTATGATAATCCAGTTGGATGATAAAATATTGTCGATAAATTGTATGAAAAATAAAAAAAAATTATCTTATATGTTTTATTTATTTTGGGATTTCTTATAATTTTATATCAATTTTTTATTATATATTTTTTCATTATTTAGAAAATTGTTTGAAAAAAGTTATCAAAATTTCCATATAATAAATTTTTATAGAAAATTATATTTTTTTACAATGGTTTTTTTAATAAGAAATATAAAGTTACTATTTTAATAAAATGTTTGTCTCAAGAGAAAATAAGATTATTAATATAGATAAATTTGGACAATATGATCAAATTATAATTTCTAAAACATATATAAAACTTAGATTGAAGCATAATTTAAACCATCCATTTTTTTAATGATAAAATATTTACTTTCTTAAACTTATTAATTTAATCCTTGTGTAAGACATAAAATATAAAACTAAATAATGTTTTAGATTTGATCAAAAATTAGCAAGAATCTTCAACACAGTATGCATATATAATAAATATTAACTTAAATATTTGATATTATATTATCATTTTTCAGGTAAAATTATCAAATATATAGTTTGAAAGTCATCAATTACAAGAGAAAAAATCCATATCTACTACAAATTTCACTTTTAGTGACTGTTATCCGACTAATTTTGGTGTTTTTAGTTCGTCCATCACTAAAAGTAAATAGGGACCTCCATTGGTGGTCGCTATAGGAGGCCTCCAAATGACCATGATAGTGGTTGCTAGGAAGATCATTGGAAACCACCATTGGCGGTCTCAATTTTTGAGTTAGTAATTATACTTATTACTTTATCATTATTTTTGTTTAGGAAATCACAAACTATTTCTTATTAACATGTTTTACAAACTTTTTTGTCCAAAGTGTTTTAGAATGTTTTTGTAGAAAAAATTATATTTTACCATAATTAGAATAACTTTTAAGTATTTTAGATAGAATCATATAAATATTCATTATGATTATCAGAATGAGATTGTGTCCAATAAACACCATACTCACCTTTATCAGAACAGATGTTAGACTTTATGTCTTGTCTTTGATACTGAAAAATTCTTAACAATAGGAATAATACCAGTACCGATAAACATCGGACTAATATTCATAAATATTATTGTAATAACGCTATTTAGGAATTCCATATGACTAACCATGTTTATAATCTGAATATAAAAACTTGTTACTACTATAAGGAAAATCTGAAATACGGTGATGGTGTATACTAATATGAAATCATACATTCATTTATGTTAGGTTTTCAAGATATATAAAGTTCCAAGTACCCGATTCAATTGCAACGAACTCAAATAATATGACCATTGGAAGTATTCCTATAAATACAAGGTCATTTGAAGATTTTGGAGCTGGTCGATTAAATTTTCTCTTGATTTTTAAAAGAACAATCATTGTGAACATCTTGTTCTGAATATTTATATTTCTTTAAGGATTAGTCATATTAAGGAAACCTTGTCTGATTATCTCTATAATAATTTTTTTTAATTGTTATAATTTGTTATCATCATAATGGTCAAGGGATTACAAGGATAGGAAGATAGAGAATCTGATCCACCGGATTGAGAGCTACTGGGGATAAGTAGATAGAGTAAAGATGATCACCATATTGAGGGATTCTAAGGATTGGAAGATAGAGTCATTATGATCATCATATCAAGGGATTTCCTTGGTAAGGTAAGACATAGTTTTCTATAAGTATAAAATAATAGATACATTTAGTCTAGGTTATATACTACCTTTATATAAAGGTTAAAATCATTATATTTTTAATATCTTGAATTCATTATTTATTTTTTATTCTATTTTATTACTTGTTGTATATAAGTATTTATATTACAATATACATTTTATGGATAGTGAATAATCATATTCATCTTTCTATTCTAAAATTTTTATCTGTTTTAATCAAATTATGATAAAAACAATTCATTTGAATTAATCGTATACATAGTGATTATGATTCTTGTACTCTAATTAATTGGATCCACTGTGATTCTGATACTCTAATTTAATCAGACCATAGTCAGGTTCTGATTCTGTGAATTTTTTCATTAGACAGAGTGATGATTCCAATAACCTACTTAAATAGGTCTTCAGTTTTGGTTAGTTTAATTATTTTAAGATATTTTTTTAAACTACAATTCACCCCCCCCCCCTCTTGTATGTATTTTGTTTAGAGCATAACTTATTCTCTAACAATTAGTATCAAAGACAATTCAAGAGTTCTAAAATACTAATACCTATATTTGATACCTAAATAGGATTCCACTACTCACATTATTGTTTAATTCTTTTTCATTTATTACTATTGTGTATTATTTAATGTTTTTGATATAAACTTGTGTTATAATAACCTATAGTTGTGAAAATAGTTTTTCTATTGTTTTAAAGATGGAAGGAATAAATATTAAATCCATATATAATCTAAATCCTAATAGACCTCCTATATTTGATATTGTTTATTATGAGTACTGGAGGGATACAATAAAAACCTTTGTTATCAACACAGGAGTTCACAATTTTGTTATTCTCAATGAAGATTATAAGATTACAGATAAAAAAATTAATTATTTTTACTCATCAAGAAAAACAAGAATATTGGTTAAAATAAAGAGTAAGGAATAATTTATTATGTTCTACGAAAAGAATCATTTATAGTCATATTTCTTTGTGTGAAGATGCTAAAAATATTTGGAAAAAAGATGTGATCACACATTTTGGTACATATAAAGTTGTTGAGACGTATATAGTTATTTTAAGATTAGACTACCAAACCTTTGAATTCTTACTAGGTGAATCTCTTGAAAATATGCATCAGAGATTCATGACTATTATTAACAGTTTACAATCTATTGGTGGGAAAGGTTTTTATGATGAGATATTCATTGAAAAGATAGTATATTTCATTCCCAATGAGTGGGAATCAAAGATAAGGACAATTGATGAAACTAGAAAGTAAAATAATCTTACCTTAGATGACGTAATTGGTACCCTTATGCAGTATGAGGGTAGGATAAAGAGTGATGTTGAGAAAAAAATGGTGGTGTTTCCCTTTCTTCAACATTTAATTTAACTTGCAAAGTTCAATCTATAGAGAAAGTTTTTAAGTCTTAAAAATGAATAAAGTGGTTATTCAATTTGATTCAAGTGTTTTGGAACATTTTGATTAGAATATTTGGCCAGGAGGGTGAATTAAACAATCAGTAAGAAATATTTCAATTATCGATATAGAAAAGGTTATAAGGATAGAAGTGATAAGAAATATGAAGTCACTTGTTATTAATGAAATAAAGTTGGAAACATCAAGCTAGATTTTCCAAAGATAAAGAGGAAAGATAAAGAAATAAAATAATTCATAGAGGAATACTAAAATTTTTTATAAACATAATGGTAAGAAAGTGATGAAAACTACTGACACATAGAGTTCTATTGGAGGTGATTCTTCTGAGAGTTATATATATAATGATAGTTTTGTTCAGAGGAACTTAGGTCTTTAAACAAATGTACCTAACATAAATCAATGTTTCATGGATAAGGTACATACAGTTGAGAATCTTACTAGTATTTATTTAAGTGATAATTAACCTGATAAGAAGGATTCAAAATCTTATGATGAAGAATCTTCCTTGGTAGAAGATAATTCTCTTCCTTCTCATGATTAAGATTCACATATTCCAAATTTTATTGAGAATAAAAATTGGAAAAAATGAAAAACACTTGATAATGATATGGAAAAACTTAATAAGGAAAATTAACAGATAAATATTTTGAAAAATGAAATATCATATCTTTTAAAATATCTAGGAAATATTTCTAATGATTTTGAAAAAAAAATTATGAATTTTTTTTTTATAAACTAAACTTAATTCTAAAATAAATATATGTGAGGGTAAAAATTTAGTTGTAAAAAATCTGAAATATCAAGATTGAGAAAAAAAATTCAAAATTTACCAATGGAATGGAATTTTTTGATTAAATATATAAACAAATATATCCTTAAGGTAATGGTTCTGGAATGGGTTATACATATAAAAACTATTTTTAGTAACAATATCTTTGTTCCTAAAATTTACCTTATTTCACCAAGTGTCAAAGTGGTGGTCATTGGAAAAAGAATTGTTAATTAAAAATTTTAAATTCCTAGGATTTCACATATCCTATTTCTCTAAACAAATATGTATTCCTAAATTTAAATTTTCTAAAATTACTGGACCCAAGAAGGTTTGGGTGTTGAAAAGATAATCTTTTTGTTTTCATGAAAACAAATAAAGTTCCAACAAAAAAATATATAGTATTTGGATAGTGGGTGTTCCAAAAACATGATTTTAAATAAATAATTCTTATAGAATATTATCAAAGTGAAAGTTGGAAAAGTAAATTTTTGAGATAATGCTCAAGGAGAGATTTTCGGTATAAGTAATATTGTTCTTCTTAGAAAAGCCCCAATTTCAAATGTTTTGTTTGTTAAAGGTATTAAGCACAACCTTATAAGCTGAAGTCAATTATGTGATGAAGGTTAACTTATGAACTTTAGAAATGATTAATTTTTAGTATATAGTACCATGTATGGATTTATTCTTTCTGTCAATCGGAATTTGAAAGCTTACACACTTAACTTAGAAGTCCTTATGATCCAAGACTTTCATTTCCTTAGTGAAATAGAAGATAAATCTTGGTTATGGAATAGATGGTGAGGACATTATAATCCAAGAAAATTATTTAATTTGACTAAGAAAATACTTGTTAAGGATATACCATAACATGGGATTGATTCTTTATAGTTTTGTGACCCTTTTCAATATGGTAAGAAACATAAGTCAAGTTTTAGATCTATTATTAAAGTATCAAATTATGATGTTTTATAGTTAGTTCACATGAATTTATTTTTTCCTACACAAACATGAAGTATTGGTGTAAAAAACAATGTATATGTCTTAGTTTATGATTACACTATATATACATAGGATATTTTCTCACAAAGAAATATGAATATTTTTTTATTTTAAGACTTTTATAGCCAATGTTAAAAATGAGAAAAACAATCCCTTATAACTATTCATAGTGATCATGGTGGAGAATTTATAAATTCTAATTTTGAAACTTTTTGTAGTAATAAAGGTATTGAACAAAACATTTCAGCTCCTAGAACCCCTCAGAAAAATGTGGTAGCTAAAAGAAAAAATATATTTATTTAACAAATTACTATAACCATGTTGAGTGAATAATCAATTGGTAAAAAAAATTAGACTAAAGAGGTTAGTACTACCTAATATACTATAAATCAAGTTTTAATTATAACTTTTATTAATAAAACTCCTTATGAGTTTTGGATAGGATGAAAACCAAAATTCTGTTACTTTAAAGTATTTTGTTGCAAAGTATTCATCTTGAATACGAAAGATAACTTACATAAATTTTCACCAAAATTTTATCAAGGTATATTTTTAGTTTATTCCAAAACATTTTGAGGATTATAATGTTTTTAATAAAAATTATTATACTATTGAGGAAATAGTATACGTTATGTTTGATGAAACAAACCATTTTGTTTTCAAAAAACCTCAATCAACTTCCTCAGATGTAATTTCTAAAAATAATTTTCAACCATTAATATAAAGTTCTTTTCATAAAGATATTACTCAATAAATTTTTTCTAAAGTTATTTCTCAAGAATATTTTCTACCTTTTATTGAATAACAGAATTCCAAAAACCTAAAAAGTCAGTTTTTTCTTAGGAATCATCCTGCTGATGGTATCATTGGTGATGTAGATCAACCAGTTTGGACTAGAAGTTTATTAAGAAATGAAATTGAAAATCTAGCTTTATAATATCAATATGTATCTATGAATCATGATAAGGCTTTTGGTTATAAAGATTAGATTAAGGCTATACAATATGAGCTCAATGAATCTGAGAAGAAAAAATTCTAGACTTTATTCAAACTAAAAAGTATTTCGGATGATGGATTTTGTGGTTTTATAATGGATAAAAAATATATCTAAAACATCTCATTTATTAAGAGAATATTCAGTTTCATGGTTCGGTAAGAAACTACCCTCAGTATCACTTTCCATTGCTAAAGTTGAATATGTTGGTGTTGAAATTTGTTGTGCTCAAATGTTGCAGATGAAACACACACTCATTGACTATGGTATGAGTTTTATTAAAACTAAAATACTTTTCTATAACACATGTTCCATTCCTTTGATTAAAAACCTAGCACATCACTCATGTGCTAAGCACATATATATAAGACACCATTTCCTTCAGGATCACACACTAAAAAGGTATATAATTTTATAAGTCCTATGAATGCAAGATCAAATTACTGATATTTTTACTAAACCTCTTAGTTACAATAGATTTGAATATATCAAATATAAACTATGAATGATCAACATAAATTAATCATTCATATCTACTTCTTCTTAACCTACCTAATTACATTAAGATACTTCTTTTCATAGAGGGAGTACATATATATTTTTATTAACTTTTAGTATTTTTCAAATTTTAGTTTTCTAAAAAAATTAGTTTTCTTAAAATTTTATCATAATGATTTTTCTAGACACTTATTTCTTATGAAAATTTCTAGACTCAAAAAATATAAAAAAATTCTGAACTTATAAAATATAAAAATATAAATAAAATTAGACTCAATTTTTATTATATAATTTTCAGAATCATATATTGTAATAACATTTATATTTCAAAAACTGTTATAATTAGTTTTATATTAAAAAAATTCAATAACCAATATTGTATTTCAAAAAAAATATAATTTTTTTAGTTTATAAAAAAACAAGATGAACAAGTTATTTGTACCGATGGATTTATTCACTCCGAGAGGTAGTTATCTATTCTTTTTCTTTTTACACTATATCATTGTGTTAATTCTGTAATTGTTATTGTTATACTTTTATGTTTTATAAAAACTTTATTTTGTTTTCAAAATTTTAAAAATTTCTTAATTGGATTCATTCTTCAATATGATAAATGTTTAAAAAAACCTCGAGAGTTCTAAAAATATTTAAAACTATCTTCAGATCATTTAAATCTTTCAGATCAAACTGAGTTTAATCTCAACCATTGGATTTTATTATTAAGATTGATCGTCACACCAGATTCCTATATAAATGAGGGATACCCCTATCCCATATCAGTTGTCTCTTTGATTTGTTCTCGAGTTGTTTCTTCCTTTAAGTTGCTCAGTCCGATAAATTTTCTTTACGTCCGATCAACCAGCTTCAGTTTCAGAATACGATGGACTCCAAGTACAATTTTTAAAAATGGTTTATATTTTGTGAATGATTGGTTGAGATGGATTTTTATGATAAGTATGATTCAATGCTAAAAAAGATAATATCTTTTCAAGGATGGGATTCTGTGTGCGTAGAAAAGATAATAAGGACTATGACTTATTTTATCCTGATATTGTTCCTGAATTTTACACCTCTATTAATTTTTTCATTGAAGATGGTTAAGATAAAATTTATTTCAAGAGGTATGGTAAGAAATATAATATTTCAATTAAGAAACTTTTGGATTTGGATAGAATAACTTTTTGAGGATAATTGCATTGTCCATATTATAAACATCCTGATATTCTTGGTAAATTTGATAGAATAATAGTTTAGGATTAATTATTTACTGAATATAATAAGATTAGAAAGGTTTACCATATTACAACAAACAACTTTTTTGTTGCCTTATGGGTGTAATTATTCTTGATACCGGGAAAAGGAGATCATGATACGCAAAAAAATTCAGATGTTTTTGTATTTCACTTTCTACTCAATATAAGGAAGATTGACTTAGTTCTGTTTATTTTTCTAATAGTTGATAATATCAAAACTAGAAAAATAAAATTTAAGATCATTATGTTTCATGATTTCTTATGAAATATGGTTTTGGAATGTATGATTGATTTAAAATCAGAAAACAAGTCAGTTCCAATGAGGTAAAATATTACATTCATCAGTAATGATATGATGAATAGGATAATATTGGATTTTTATGATAAGTCCAAAATGTTGTTTGATAATGTTTGTGGTGCCTCTTCAGAAGTATAATAATCAAGGAAATTAGTGAACTTTGATAAGAATAAATATAAGAAGGTTGAGACCTCCACCCCGAAAAAGAAAAAGAAACAAAATAAAGTTCTTAATGAAGTGTATAAGTAATGGATTAAAAAGAAAGAAGAAAGGAAATAAAGAGATCCATAGTTTGGAGTTGAACTTGCATAGGACAAGGCATTAAGAATTCCTGATGTAGATATGATAGAAAAATATGAAAAAAAAATAAAGAGAAATAAGAGTTTGATAGAAGCTCAATTTTGTGAGAATTTATTGAAAGGAGGGGAAATGGATTTTTCGAAGGTTGATATACCAATTTCTCAAACTGTTCAAGTGAATCTAGGAGTTGGATTATCCATTCAAGAAACATCAGTTGTAAATGGTAAGATTACTTCCATGGTAAAAAAAATTTAAATTCAAATTAGATGATGAATAATTAGCACCAATCATTCATGAGAAATAATCGGCACCAGAACCTGCTGGGAAAGGTTCTTTGAGAATATCTAGACAGCTCGAGGAGGAGCTTGATAAAGTTATTAAGGGGAAGATGAAGGGCCATGAAACAGGCAAGGCGATGGTGCTGGTCAGGCAGAGTCCTTCCAAAGAAGGCCTAGTGGTCGATTTGGGAAACCTCTTTGAAGGTATGGATGTCCAAGAACCAACACTTTATCAAGAGGAAGAGGATTCAGGTGTTGAAAGCTATAGACAATTATCAGTGGACAGTTTGGAAAGAATTCAATGGAAATGTATTCACATCCCCAGAAGGAATAAAGGGAAAAAAGGAAATAGAGACTCAAGGAAATGTATTGTGATCAAGAAAGGGACGCAAGTATTATTCACACTTTCCTAAACCTATTGAAACTAGGTCGTCTAAGAAAGGAGGAAACAAGGAAGGAAAGACTGTTCAGAACGGGGAAGGTGGCGAATAGAAAGGGAAAACTGAAATAGTTGAGAAAGAAGAAGGGGAGTGCTTGAATCTCCTCCTCCATTCCAATGATTAAATTCTTGAAAAATAGGTTAGGGTATAAGATTAAAAAGAGGAGATCGAAAGAATATATGAAAGAAGACTGTGGGTTGAGGCCAAGGAGGAGCAAGAGGCGTGGTTAGACAAACAAGATCGAATACTAGATCGTGGCTTCAACCAAGGTATAATAAACTTCTAATAATTCATATAGACAATGGATAGAATGGCTACTCACCTTGAAGAGCTCATCAACATAGATCCGGACATCCAGGTTAGTACTTTTCACTGGGAATTATATAGATTGTCTAATTATAATAATCTCAATATTGTGTTTAATAAATTTGTAATCTCTTTCAGCACGTAGTGGTACCCTTGTTTTGTGAACCCTGGTTTCCAACTTTTTCCTTAAAGTCGCTTCATAAAAACTATATTTGGTGGTGGTGGTGTGGGAATGAAAAATATGGGAAATAAAGGGATGAGTAAAAAGGATGTTAATAAAAAATTAATATTCAATAGAAGAAGAAGTAGAATATGATTATAATGAAGATGTTGAGAATGAAAGGGAAAATGCCAATGAAAAAACTCAATTTGATAAGTCTTTATCAGAATCATCATCATTATCCGCATCAGACTTACCTTGTATGGTCGAAAAAGAATAGAATTTAGGTAGTTCTGAATAAGAGGAATACTCATCAGAATGAGAGGCATAGTCATCATCTAAGAATGATAAAGAAGATCAGAATTAAAAGACAAAGGTTGGTGAAAAAGGAAACATTGGAGATGTAAATATCATGGAAATATCTGATGATAAGGAAGTCAAGACCAAAATTTCTAAAGTTATTTAAAAGGTTGTTTTAAAGAAAGAAAATAATAATGGAAAGAAATTTGATATCAGAATAAGAAGAATAAAACCTCATGAGGTTCAACAAGAACAATTGGACTCATCCAAAACCATGGATTTTGAAGCAGTTGATTATATTATTCATGCGTTCAAAAGGTTTAAAGTAATAATTCATTATGTTCTAAACCTTGAATATTGGTGTTATCTGATTCAAGAAATTTTAAATGAAAAATCATAATAGATTAAGTTCTTAATAGAGAAAGTTATTTTGTTTGAAGCATAATTAAATGTTTCTAAATAAAGTTACCAAAATCATAGAAAGTGATGTAATCAGATGGTTAAATGGTATCATAAATTTGATATGGATATCAAATTTCATGATAATAATTTTAATTATGTGAAGAAGCTCATGAATGAATCATCTGAATCCTTCAATCATTTATCTAAAGATGTGGAAGATAGGGTGAAGTTTATGTAGGAGTTGATAGATACAACTGATGATCATACTGAGGATGTTTAAGCTTTGAAGAAGAAGGCTTGAGATATGGAGATTGAAATGCCTATACTCTATTCTCACGAAGATGAATTTATCATAATCAGTGATCAGAACAAAAAAATTCTAAAAAATTTTGGATTCAAGAAGAGAAGGTTAAGAATATTGAAAAAGACAGACATTAGTTCAATAAGATCAAGGTGTTTTTGAAAACCATAATGAACAAAGACTGATTAACTTTGATAAACTATCGTTGTACCTATTTTTTAAAACATTTGAATCATTTTTAATATATGAATAAATTACTCTTCTCAGCCAATTCTGATTTTTCAAAATCACTTTCAATTCTGATTGGTTTAATGTTATTTCAAATTTTTGTGGATGACCAGTGAGTTAATTATATTTTTTTGTATGTTTGTTAATATATATTTTTAGAAAAATTAAAATTTAGTCCACTTCCGTTTTTAAAAATAATAAAGGGGGATAATTTTATAAAAATGGGGAAAATAATTATAGGGGATAAATTTTTACAAAGGGGGAGATATTTCGTTAAAAGGAAGAATATGATCCTTATGGGGATATTGTCCCAAGGGGGAGTTCATCATATCCAAGCATCATAATCTCCATCATATTTAGAAGAGTTATAAACTCAGGGGAGTTAGGGTTTCAAATAATAACATTGAATATGATATCCTTAAAAAATGGATTGTAATTTTTTAATGTTATTTTTCATTTAATTCTTGGGGTTTGTGGTTTCTAAAAAGGGGGAGATTATTGATTTGGGATTTATACTTCTAACTTTTTCATTCCTTTTGTTTTGGAAATCACAAAATCTTTCTTATTAACATGTTTTACTAAATGTTTATGTCCAAAGTGTTTTAGAATGTTTCTATATAAAATATTATATTTTACCATACATAGAATAAGTTATTAAGTATTTTAGATATAAAATTATAAATTTTTATTAAGATTATCAGAATGAGATTGTGTCTAATAAACATTGGACTAACCTTTATCATAATAGATGTTAGACATTCTTTCTTATCTTTTGTACTAATAAAGTCTTGAAAATATTAATGATACTGGTACCGATAGACATCAGACTAACATTCATAAAGATTATTTTAATAACATTATTTAGGAATCCCATCGGAATTAATTTGTTTATAATCTGAATACAAAATACTTATCTCTATTGTAAGGAAAATCTTAAACACTATAATGGTTTTTACCAATACAACATCAGAATTTCAGTTACACTAGGTTTTCATGAGCTGTCAACTGCCAGGTGTCTGATGTCATTTCAAAAAACATAAAGAATATGACCATTGGAAATATGCCTATAAATACTATTTCATTTTAAGAGTTTGGAGCTAGTCGATTACATTCTCTCTCAATTTTTAGAGAATTACTCAGTGTGAACAACTCATTCTTAATCTTTGTAATTATTTAGAGAGTAGTCTTCTTAAAGAAACCTTTTCAGGTTGTCTCCTTAAGAATTTTTTTGTAATTGTTACCATGTATGATCATCGTAAAGATCAAGGGATTTGGGGGATATGAAGATAGAGAATATGATCCATCGGATCGAGGGCTACTAGGGATAAGTAGACAGAGTAAATTCACTCATCGTATCGAGGGATTCTAGAGATAGAAAGATAGGGACATTCTGATCATCTTATCAAGGCCTTTCAATGGTAAGGAATGATTTAATTTGTTGTAATTATAAAGTAATAGATGCCTTTAGTCTAGTTTATAGACTACCTTTTTCGTAAGGATAAAAGATTTATCCTTTTAATATCTTGAAAGTCATAAATTATTTTGTACGTTATTGTATTACTTGTTGAATATATGTTTTTATATTTCACTAAACATTTTATAGAAATTGAATAATTATATTCAACTTTCAATTTTGATTGTTTTATCTATTTTAATCTAAATATGATAAAAACAATTCATTTTAATTAATTATATATGTAGTTATTATGATTCTTGTACTATGATTAATCGAATCCATTGTGATTTTGAAACTCTAATTTAATTAGACCATAGCCAGGTTTCAATTCTATGACTTTGTTCATCGGGATAAGGGCTAAGTCTGATAACCTACATTAAGAGGTTTTGGGTATTTATTACTTTAATTCTTTTAATCTATGTTTTTTAAACTACAATACCCCCTCTTATAAGTATTATTTTTAGAGCAGATATTATGATCCATCAATAATGTCTAATGGTATATAGACCACCATAGGTGGCCACTAATGTTAAAAGAAAAATAAAATCATTAGAAATCACCTTTTGTGGTCACTATCCTACATATTTTTTAAAAAAATCTAATTTTATAGCCACTAGTGAACAAAAAAAACAAAAAATAATGATCCAGATAAAGGTAGAAATTAAAATAGCTATAGATCCTTCCAATCTTCTATCTAAAACAACCTAGTGATACGATATAAATGAAAATGAAAAAGGTGAATAAAAATTAATATATTTAACATTGATCAGTTTTATTAAGTTAATTTATAGAGAGAGAGAGATAATAATCAAAACATTTTATATAGTGTTACATATAGAAACCATAATAAATACAGAAATGAAGCAAAGCTAATCTAAAATATCTGATTACACTATTTATTAGTCAAGTAATGACTATTAAAAGTTGAAAACCAATTTTACTACATACCCATAAATCTAGGCAGCAGATTTATGGATGATTTACTCTAATAGATCACATATGATTTTAGGAATGTTCTCCTAGATTTTCATGTCTATCAGAAGACTTTTTCTCATTTTTAACCCCCTTATAGGAGATATATCATTTTAATAACAATAAACAACATTACTCATAATTTTCCATCATACCGAGTGACATGAGAATCCAATGGATGTGGTGTTGTTTCCAATAGATCAGAAACATGTTGATGATCATTCTACCACATTTTTATATTAATACAAGTGTGTTTTGTTGGTATTGATCCATTTTATGTGATTTTTTACATAACTCTGAATCTGAGGGACAAACATCATCTTTGGTCATATAGAGCAATTATGATATCTGATTTACATGCATATGCTTCATACATATTTTAGATGAAATAATGATCATTTTCCTAAGATTTCATGTCAATCAGAGCTTTTTTGGTTGGTTTTGACCCCTACACACATGATTTTCCCATTATTACAAAAATGGAAATAAATGTGAAAATGAACTTTTAATTGTACCGACCAATCAAAGAATATTTTTGATGTGTGGTTGGTTATAATAAATAAAATATGATTCATGTTATTTTATCCTAGTTTTTCATGTAAATCAGAATTTTTTCCTCATTTTTTGACCCTATTAATGGTATGTGTCATTTTAATAACATTAGACAATATTACTCTTCATTTCCCATCATACCTGATAAAACAAGCATATGATGGATGAGAAATTGATTCTTAGAGATCAAAAATGTCTCTTTTATTGTTCTCTTCTGATTTTATGTCAATACAAGTGTGTATTTTTGGTGTTGGACCTTTTTAAATGATTTTTCGCTTAACTCCAAATTTGAGGGACAAATGATGCTTCCAATCATACCAAGAGATTTAGGGATTTGATCCATGTGTAATTGATTCATCCAAATTTTTAATGAATTAAAAAAAAATTCCTAATATTTCATGTTAATTAAAGCTTGTTTGTGAGTTTTGATCCCTAAAAATGATTTTTTTGATTATTATAAAAATGCAATATATATGAAAATAAACTTTTAATTGTACTGACCAATATGTGTATTAGATTGACGTGTGGTTGATTCTAATAGATTAAATATTACTATAAGAATTTTCTACTAGATTTTCACATCAATAATAATTTGTTTTCTTATTTTTGACATCTTGATCGGAGATATGTCATTTTAATAACACTAGACAACATTACCCATTTTTTTCAATCATACCAGATGACACGAGAATATAATGGATATGGTTTTAATTATTATAGATAAAAATTAGATTCATGATTATTCTCCCACAATTTCATGTCAATATGAGTGTTTTTACATGGTACTATCCATTTTTACATGATTTGGCACTTAACTCTAAATCCAAGGGGCATACACTACTTTTGATTATACTGATAAATTTGGGTATCCAATCTATGTTCCAATTATTACTATAAATTTTTAATGAAATAAAGATCATTTTCCTAATATTTAATGTCAATTAGATCTCATTTGGTCGATTTTGGTCCCTACACACATGATTTCCCCATTTTTACGAAAATGGTAATAAATGTGAAAATGGACATTTAATTATACCGGTCAATCTGGGCATCAGATTGACACATTGTTTATTCCAATGGATCACATATTATTCAATGAATGTTCTCCAAGATTTTCACATCAATAAAAAATGGTTTTCTCATTTTTTACCCTCTGAGAGGAGATATGTTATTGAATAACACTATCTAGCATTACCCGTCGTTTTCCATCATATGGGGAAACATAAGGATCTTATGGATAAGGTGTTAATTCTTATAGATAAAAAATATTTAGTTAATAATTATCCAATGATTTAATGTGAATCTGAGTGATTTGTCTTGTAATTATTCCCTTTTACATGATTTGACACTGAACTCCAAATCTAAGGGACAAATGTCACATTCGATCATATCGAGCAATTCAAGCATCTGATCTATGTATCAATAATTCCTACAAATTTTAAATGACAGAAAGGTAATTATACTAAGATTTCATGTTAATATAATATTGTTTTCATTTTTTACCCCTAAAAACATGAATTTCCCATTACTAAAAAAATAGTAATAAATTCGAAAATGAACTTTTAATTATACTAATCGATCCAGGAATCAGATTGAAACACAGTTGATTCCAGTAGTTCACATATGATTTCTGAAATTTTTTAATATATTTTCATTTCAATTAGAATATTTTTTCTCATTTTTGACCCCCATATGGGATATATGTCATTTTAATAACACTAAACTACGTTACCCATCATTTTCCATCATATCAGGAGACATGAGCATCCAATGGATATGGCATTAATTCTTATAAATCAAAAATTTATTGGTGATGTTTATCCCATGATTTCAAGTCAATTAATGTGTGTCTTATTACTATTATCCCCTTTAACATTATTTCACACTTAACTCTAAATTTGAGGGACAAACGTCACTTTAGATCAGTTTTAAAGTAGATAATTTTATTTTAGGAAGAACAATCAATTAAATATTTAGCAGTTTTCAATGAGTATTATAAATAATGAACCCTAGGCCTAAAAAAAGTAATGATGAAGTCTACTAATAGAAAAATAATAATGAAAATATTGTATTACTAAACACAATATTATTTTGAACAAAAGAATACAAGACTTCTATATATAATCATCTATCAAACTTTCCTCCATAAAGTGAACCATAATTAAATAAATATGGGGAAAATATAAAGAACCATAAGTATTATTTAAATATATACAATATAATTATTCTTTATAGGATGGTTTAAAAGTTCCATGATCAAAATCTTTTTATAAATTCAAAACATTTCTCAAATCATTTCATGTAATAGAATAATAATAAGAAGGTGCCTCTAATGGGTGAATGATTGAACTTGAATGAATAGTAACTTGATAATATAAAGTTTCTCAGGATAGTTTAGGCCCATATAAAATAAAAAAATAATTCCTTTCACATGAAATTTCAATAGCCAACTACTTCAATATCATATCATAATGGTGAAATTAAAACAGATGAAAGAGACTTAAAAATATTTTAATAAACATATAATGAAAAACATAGCCCCACATTTTATATTATGGAATGGATATATAGTAATTGATACTAAATAAAAATTATCGATCAATCCCAAGGATAAGAAAAAACCTCAACCACCATGATAGTTAATTGTGATTGTGCCTTTCCCAGATCTATAAATAAATATTATTTTCTCCTCTTCCATATAACTAGAATGATACTAAAAATATATAATTTTAGAAACATATATTTGATCAAAACAATAATAAATTATTTGAAACATTTTGATAGATGTTTACAGCACTTATCACTTATAATAATTAGTTTAAAACGTCAATGGTGTTATTTGGAAGGGTTCATGTAAGTATTGTGTATAGTCTGGTGTGGGATGTTACTGATAGGAAGTTGATAACAAATATGAGGGTTGGAATTTCACTTTCCTATATATAGTTATTGGATCAGTTGGTAGTAGTTATAAATAATAAGTGTTAGTTTTTTTTGTTGTGGGAAACTCTACTTGGATATTTGGTAGGATTTAGAATGTAGATTTCAATTCTGGTGAATTTCACCCTAAGATTGTAGTAGTTGTAGTGGCAAGAGAATTTGTTTTTATTCATCCAAATCTACACTAGTGAAGGTTAGGAATTGAAATGTTGACCAGAGTGTAATTTTAGGAATTGGATAACCTGAGAAGAATATTTTTTTCCCAACCAATTATCCTTTAAAAAATATATCTAACCCCTCCTAACAATCCATCATGATTTATTAAGAATGGATGGAAATGACCTAATTAGATTATGTCGGAGAGGAGAGAGAAACGAACAATAATAGATTATAACATTTTCTTCATTACCATATTTTCAATTAATTAAAGTTCCAAATAACATATGATCATAAACAAACACTCAAGAAAACATTTATTGTAAATATTTCATCGTATCCTTTAATATTTAAATATTAAACACCCCTATTTCAATGATTTTTTTAATTTTTTCACAAGTTGGCCAGTTTTATATCCACTCTTACTAATAATCCTAAAGAAAATTAGTAAAAAAATATTTCAAGGGATTTGATAAGTTCCATTAGAACCTTGATCACAGAAAGAATATTCATGGTCATCGATGAGAGGAAACTATTAATCAGCACCAACCTTGCACTAAAGGATAAGAATTATTTTTTATAATTACTAACACACTGATAGATATTTTATAAAAATAATCAAAATAATGAATCATAATCCAAATTCTATGTAAGGATAGATCCTAACTACTCAATGAGTAATTTATTTTTGTAATAACCCAACCATATGTTATTCAATCAATTCCTTATCTTAGATGCTTTCATAGAAACATAAATAGTGCTCTTAGATGTATTAACCATCTGAATTCTCTAAAACTAACAATTTGACCTAATCGCTTTGAAATATTTAATGGATTACTACATGAAATTAAGAATTATTATCGTTTCATTCAAAAATATGGGATGGGAAACACCTAGTTGTTACGATAAACCCTAAAATAGCATAAAAATCTTGATGATAACCCCTAAAATACCTAGATTATTATGATAACCTCTAATATACCTAGATTGTTATGATAACCCCCAAAATATTTCACTATATAGATATAATTACCTCTTGAACATCTTTAGCCATGTTCAAGATCATTTTATGGGTCAAGTTCATAACCCCTTGAATGATCCTTCCATTAATGAACACATGCACTCCATTGTTATCATTCTGGATATAATAAGTGGCAGTCTATTATGGAGTGACTTTGTGAGCACCATTTATATGGTTATACGCATGCTAGTTAAGGAAAAATAATGAAAATAATATGGATTATTATATATTTGTATTAACAATAAAATGGATGTTGGGTGCTCTAGGAGACTTACACTGAAACCGGACACATGGGTCCTTAGGTGAACACATGTTCCTTTAAAATTAGGACTACTATCTTGATTGTGGAGAAGGTTTCACTGTGTAATGGAAGTTCTCAAACTAATGTCTTTTTAGATGCTCCACATGTGACACACAATTGAAATTTAAAGATAAAAATGACTTACTAATTATTTTCCTATGATTTATTATCAATATAAATGTTTTCATTGGTTTTAAATCCCTAATTGGTTATTGAAAATGTAGATGTGATTTTTTAATTTACTATAAATATGAAATCAAAATGAGATAGTCAATTTGAATGAGAAACCAAAAAGATAAAAAAACACACCTCTAAAATCTGATGCATCATGTTCGACCATAGCTAATGTGTCTAGTGCAGTAGGGTCCTAAAAAATTAAAATTAGGAATATAATTAAATAAATGTAATAAGAAAAATAAAAAATATATACTATAAACCTGCATCATATTATCCTCTGCACCATCACCCTAACATATATACTCCTTAAGTGCTCTGAAATCAGCTAACAGTTGTGCATTTACCTTATCAAAATAACAATGTGCATATATATGTATAATGATTAATAAAAAACATTTATATTCATACATACCTCAACCCATAGATATAGATGCCTCTACAGAATGATGTGAATCTGGTGTATGTCCCCCTAACATGCCTCCAGTAAATGAAATCATTGGAAGTCAAATGTGTGTATACTTTATAACAAATAAACACATGGTAAATAAACAAAATAATATTTAAACAGTTTATAACAAAATCAGGTTTGTGAGGGGCTCAATTTTTTATGTGTCTACTCATTCCATGGGTAGGAAATACTAGAACTTACATCAACATTACTTAATAGATTTAACCCAATTACAAGGCTAAAATTGGATACATAGATAACATCACTATAGGTATTCGAATGGGGGAAATATTAGTTAATAACACCCTTAGTTTGTTAAGTTATTGGATTTAATCTCGATTTGGTGACGTAGTCACTTTTAGTCAAGCTTGAAATTTTTTACATTTTCAGAATATAAAATATATTCCTGGTAAATTTTAATTCATTTAAAACCATTATATAAAATTACTTCAATATTTCCAAATATCAAAAAAAATTATTTCTCCTAAAAAAAATATATATAACTATATGTAAGATTAGCTTTAAAAATCCAAATGTATGTTTTTATTATTAAAAAAACAAAATAAGACATCATTTAATTATACAATTTTAACACATTAAAACACAAAAATATGAAAAATGTAAAATTATAACTTGAATTGTAGGAATTTAAAAAGTTAATTATAAATAAAATATACAAGAAAATCATGTATTTTTATTTACCCACACTTTGTATATGATATATGGGAAAATCAAAATCAATGGATTTATAAAAATGTACAATAGGATAGCTTACCATTATAAAGATTTCATAATATCATTTTTAAACCATGCCATATTTTTCACACTAAAATTTTCAAAGTAGTAATAAAGTGATAAATTATGAAGTTTAAGTAATTATATAAAGGTTTCATGAAAACCTAAATGAAAATCAAAAATAATGACTCAAAATAACTTATAATACTCAAAAAAATCATTTTTAATCAACAAAGTAGTGGAAATTCTAGATTAACAATCAATTGTTAATCTAAGTCCACACCTTAGTGAATATTTATATAAAATTGATTAACACCCTCAAATGATACTCAAAAATCAAAGCTCATTAAGATCTAAAAACATATTTACAGTTCAAATAATCAAAATATTAGTCTACACATGTCACATATTTCATTTTCAAATAATTTAATTCAATTAAAAATAGATTCTAACTATTTTTATTTCCAAAAAATATGACTTGACAATTTATCTTTCAAATTAGAAATGAGAAATCAAAGTATATATATATTCATCTCAATCATAATCTAGATTGTTTTAGATTAAAATGAAAAAAATAGGTCATCCCAAATAGATTATCATTTTCATAACATTAGATCTTCAAAATCTAAGTAGTTGTAAACATGAATTCATATAAAACATTTCAACTCAATTAACACATGCACTATTTAGTGAAACATTTCTATAAAAACTAACCAAGATAAGATCAAAACTCAAAATTCCAATTTTACTGGTTTATTTAAGAAAACCAATAATTGAAATAAAATAAATGATGAACTCCATAAACAATATTCAAAAACCAAGTCAAATTCGAAGTCCTAAAAATGAAATTAGGGATTACATGTGATGTCATGACTATCAGCCCAAATTGGTTTAATACCCTAATAGGGTGTGAATCAGGGTATGATGGATTAAAAAATAGCCTCCTCATATCTTGTTTCATCATTAAACAAAACACTCTTCTCTCCCTTTCTTATTGCAAAGTATGAACATAAATTAAATAATGCATGAAACAAAATAATTTTACTTGGTTCACCCCCACTAGGATATGACCAAGGAGCGTACATAGGAAATGTGTCAATGTACCAAATCCTGTAAGGGTCACTTCCAAAATACAAAGTTTGGGGTAGATCACTTATAGGATCAGACTCACTACCTTTACAATATTTAGGTTATGTTCACTACATTCTCAAGGGTCACTCTCTAACTCTCTTTCTATAGCTCACTACTAGTTATAATGGATCACCTTCATTATTTTCCTTTCCTCACTACTTTGGAAAGGATCCACACATATTTTATGGACTTATAGGTCCCTTCATTATCAATAATGATTGTATCCTCAACTATATGAAGATGATCTATTGAGGTTCCTATTTTCGGCGTAATGTTAGTTTGTAGAAATTGCATTCACAAACTATTTTACTCCCAATGAAAAATTCCTTGTGCTCACCATGAACTATCCATCATCCTCCATGAACTACCTCGGTTCCTCCGTAAACTTCCTTTCACTGCATGGTGCAAGTGCTTCATAGAAAATCATTCCTTTGTGGACTAAATCTACTTCGTGGATGGCTAATGCCTCCACGAACCTCTGATGCTTCATGGATCCATTTTCTTTATAAGCTACCAAACACTACAATCCCCTTTTGTAAACTTTTTTCACAGAATTCCTCTTTCATGGAATTTATCCCTCTCAAAACACTTCTCCTTTACATAATTCTTCCCCATAAACTACTTCGGACTTCCACAAATTCTTCCCAGAGAAATGATCTTTTTTAATGAAATTCAATATTTTATTCATGATATATTATAGGTATTTATATAGGAAAGTATATCCACGAAACCCTCTAAACCAAATTACACAAAAACATTTTGGTGGTACAGCCTTCACCATGAACCGTTATGCTGTCCACATAACGGTTTTATCATTTACAGCAGTTGATGACTTCTAGGAATGAAAACCCCTTTGTGACTCCTCAAATAACCACCTATTAAATGTGAACGATGAGCCTCCCAAAAACAATGAACCTCTTGTGAACCAATTTCACTACATGGTCCATATATCACACTTCATAGTCCACATAGTGCCGCTATGTGGAAATATTTTGTTTCTGGTTTTCTTTTTCCATTCTGTGTACCTCTTATGTGGTCTATGAGTTATGATTCATAGTTTGTGAATTATTGTCCACAAACTTCTTTGTAGAAAACCTATTGTTTCGATAAAACAAACTCTTGATATTGAGGCCCCATAAATTTGGAAAACACTAGAAAAATATACCCCCTTAAACATCTGCTTCAACAACACCAACCATACTGATTTGAAGTTGTCTGGATTTGTCAAAAAAAAATTAAAATTAAAAATACTCCAATGTTATCTAGAGGGATTTTTTCCCTACAAACTCTAGAACCATGTGGCATATTCTATGAGTATAGGTGGATTCAGCTGCGACAACCTCACCCTGAGGGGACAGTGGAAAGCAGAGGTGACAACCGGATCAAGGGTGGGGCAAAGAGGGTGGTGATGGATTTGGTAGGGGGTTCGGTGATTAGGTAAGGGATAGGATTCATAGAAATGTGGTGGTAGTGGATCTGACACTGAATGCGGCATGAGTGAGGGAGTGGATGGTAAAGGGGGAGTGGGTGCCTGAGTCTAGGGGGAGTGGTGATGGATTTAAAGCAGGTGCGACAAGGGTGAGGTGAAGGGTCAGGCATGGTGAGGGAGAGGATGGGGGTGGGGGTGGTGGAGACCCCGAAGTGAGTGTGGTAAGGTTGAGGTGAGGGGGTGGGTGCGGTGAGGGAGAGGATGAGGATGAGGGTTGGAGGTGGTAGTGACTACAAAGCATGTGTGGTGATGGTGAGGCGGGGGTGAGGTGGGGTGAAGAGCATGATAGGGTTTTTTATTTTAGTTTTGGTGCAATGACCACCATTAGAGGCTGTTGATACTGAGCAATAGTGACCATATATAGTTTTTTCTCGCTTCAACTAGATCAATAGATTGATTCTATAGAATTGCATCAATGAAAATCAGAAAATCAGGCCCGGGTGTCTCCATCAACACGTGGACCCACCAAATGATGAGCAACTCAGTTCCCTTATCTTATAACAAAGGAACTAATACATAAGGAAAAGTGCTCCATCACATCTCTAATCTTGTTCAAAATTAATAAAAATAACCAAAAACCTTTATCATATTTCAAAATAGAATAAAAAAACATCCTAACAGTCAGACTCGATAATGACTTCCTTCTAACCCTCCTCAGAATCAAACTCCAAACCTAGCAGAATAACATGGGCTTCATCAACCAAATGACTCCAATTACTGATAAAAGATTTATAGTGACATGCACTAAATAACACACACCTTATTGTTTCTATCCAATGTTTCATGAATTTTAACTTTAAGATCACAAATCATACGGGGAACCCATCTTAATATCTCTATCTCTAGTATTCCCACAAATAGTTTTTGAGTTCCAATTTGAAAACCATTCAGAAATGTGTGAAACCCAAAAATGGTTTTTTCGGTCAACTTGTTTAAAAAGGAACTATTTTTAATGAACCCAAATAATCAAAACAAATAATAAAAAGTCACAAACTATTTCAACATGATGTGAAGATATAAACTAGACCATATTAGATGGAAAATCAATAGAAATATTTATAACAACCCAAACTTTAATAAATTAAATTTCCCTTTTTTTAATTAAATGTATTATTTTATAATATGGATATAGAAAACACATACACATCCTTAGTTATAACATATTGGATATAGAATACCATTATGAATATTTAACATTGCTGATATAGCTATTGAATAGTGATCATATGATGATTATAAATATAGGGCTTCAACAAATCCAATTGACTTAGCTAAAGGAAGTGATAACCTCAACCAGTAAAATTGTGCCCTATGAAGCACAATTATTAGAACTTATGAGGGTGATAGAATATTTGGGTTTTTTCGTTGACCAAACCCAAGATGAGACCCAATAACATAACACATGAGAAAAACCATTTACAGTAGAAGTTCAAGCTATCCGAGATCACGACCCAAATCATGTTCACCGAACGACCCCATGAAAGTCTCACAGTCGTGCACCTTACTCTTAGGTCATATACTGGTGTAATAAAGGGATATGTCTCAAGACACAAAAAAATCAATATTTATATTATATAATAATGAGTATATTTTCATTTTTTTATTATTTTATAAGTTATTTTGATTTTATTCAATTAAACAAAAAATTTATTTTCAGTTATATTAAAATTCAATTAAGAAATTATTTTTGATGAATTATTAGATTTTAAAAATAAATACTATTTTCAATAGAATTATATTATTAATTAAGTTTTATTAATTATAAATGGACATATAATTTTTATTAAGAGAAGTGTTGTCATGACCCAACCCTACCAGTCCCGAGCCGCAACTACCTCAAGCCCGCCTCCATAGGCTAGAGGCTGGCGACCAATGTCGAAGGCGTAACAATCTCAGGGAGGCCTTCTCCTATGTACCTATACTCACACACACACAACCCACACGACGCAGTAGTGCAGAGTAAAAAAGGAAACCAAAATACAGGCAGCTATACCCCAACCATATTCGTGCATCAACAACTAAAATGAGTGAGTAAAGTGCTGGAAGTACTGACAAGTAAACTGAAAAGTAAAAATGGGAAACATGCACCCAACCAAAAAGATGCCACAACCCGGCAACAGGTAAAAAAAAGAAGACAACTGGATAGACTCCCACATTAATACTCTAGCACAACCGCGGTACGCTGCTCCCTCTGCTGTGACCTCTGCGCTCCTTTGTAGTCACGATCGACCTATCCGTCGTCTGCAAGGGCACACCAGGTGTGGGAAAAGCCCAAGCAGCGGTGAGTATAAATATACTCAGTAGGATGCCCCGAAAGCTCGAGGGAGAAACAAAAAATGCACTAAAGATGTGAGAAATAGACTAACAAGAACAATAGAAAAGTTTAGTAAGGAGAGTGCAGCTCAGCCCAATAGAAAATAAGTAGGCACGGACCCCAGGGAGTGGGAATGAAAGTGGGGTCCTATTATATATATATATATATATATATATATATATATGTATGTATGTATGCTTAACAAGAAACCCAAACGAGTGTGCAAGGGGATCTCCATCTCCAAGCTCAGCCCAGGATAAGTTGCCATCAGTTCCATGTAAATCCATCCTCACAGCCCATCATCTCGTCTTGTCCACCTAGGAAGCCCAAGTCAGAGTGGCTCAATCACCGCACTTCAATACTATCCACTTTGGGCAGCACTGACTCGCCCGCACGGTTTTAGGTCGTGTTTCAAGGACGCATCTCTGTGGGTAAAGTACCGCTCTTCCTTGTGGGTCCCTAGGTAACATTAAAACTTCCACACCACTAATCCACACAATCAGGGTCCCGCTCCTGTAGTCATGGAAGAAAAAAAGTCACTAACTAGCCTTATAAGAAGGGCTGAGTGTGAAATGCCAACGGGTGACCCACTGCCCAGCCCTGCTAGAGGGTAAAACCTAATACAACATCAGGTGACCCACTGCCCAGACTTGCTGGAGGGTAGACCTGGAATCAATTGATAGGTGACCCACTTCCCAGCTCTTCTGGAGGGTAAACTGGGAACACGTCGACAGGCGACCCACTTCCCAGCCCTACTGGAGGGTAAACCCGGAACAAGATGACGGGTGACCCACTGCTCAGCCCTGCTGGAGGGTAAACCCAGAACACATCGACAGGTGACCCACTGCCCAGCCCTGCGGGAGGGTAGACCTGGAACAAGACGACGGGTGACCCACTTCCCAGCCCTGGTGGAGGTTAGACCCTAAAGTGTCGTCGGGTGACCCAATGCCCATCCCTGTTGGAGGGTAGACCCTGAATCATCCTGATAGCTCTGCATTGCTACTGACGTCACTAGGTGTCACTAACAACGCCACCATTCGTTGGTTCAGAGTGCGTAAAAAGTAGATCTCCATCCCACATTAACATGATCTCAAATGTGGCTCCGCATGCCCAAACGGGTTGCACTGTTGCAGTTCTCATGGAAAAACACGCAAGATAGACTACTTATTCGCCCAAAATGGACAGCTGGTGAATATGGTACTATTCACTATAGTCGGCCCATGTGGGACCTGCACCCCGGCTCTGATACTCGTTAGGCGAACTGTTCCATCACGATGCTCTCGGAAAAAAACGTAGAAACGACTACTCATACGCCCCAAACGGACGTCTGGTGAAAAAGGCACAAAAACACTGCACACAGATCTAAGACGGCTCGTGGGGCCCACGTATCAACTCCCACTTCAACGCTCGAAAACATACTGGAAATCTCTGCTTTGACACTAGGGTCGCATCGCCGCTGATGGCGCTCAAATCGGACATCAGATGTGTATGTGCCAATCAAAACAAGAATCCCAGCGTAGCACTTAACGCGTGTGTCGCGCTACCGAGCTCCCGTCCCAGGAATTATATTCCCTGAAACCATCTCAAAACTTACTCCTCGATATGATGATTACCCTACCACATATGGCATGTAAAATGGACACCCGTAGCGAATGTTACGGGTGTCCGAAGCCAGAGGGGACAAAGCCCCGTGACCTGGACCGCCCCGGCTCACTGCGTCGGCCCGTGGCTTTTCCGAGCGGGTCGGCCACAAACCTGCGGTCCACGCTCGGACCGGCCGAGTCTGGTCGTCCCACATGAGGACCCACGGGCCGCGGGTCTTGTTCCCCCGCGGGGTCGCATGCCGCGACCCCGGTCCACCCCCGTCTCGCGGGTGTCCGCCGCCTTCCGCCTGAAGTGTGGCCACTGCGCCGCCTGAAGCCCAAGCTGCCACGCCGCCTACACCCCGGACCACCGCGCCGCCTACACTATGGAGCACCACCGCTGGAATGCACCGCACCGCCGCCAAGGGTCGCCGGACCACCCTGGTTCCACCGAAAAAAGGAGTATTTGGCCGGAAAACTTCTCAGGGCCACCCTGGGCACCCCGGGTCTCCAAATATTGATCTGAAAGGATCATTGCGAAGATAAACTCGGGCCCTACGAAACCAGGGGCTTCGCTCGACGATTGGACAACAATTCGACCCAACTAAACTAAATTGAAGGAGATTGCGAGAATGAAAAAGATAAAACACGAGCCTACCTCGAGGGGCCTTGTCGGACGCTTCACGATTGGGATGTCAGAGCCGTCGCGCCGTGCTGGAGTGGTGGAGGAGAGGGTGGATCCTTGTTGAGAGTCCTTTTTCCAGGGAAGAACGTCCAAGGAGGGTTGAAGAGGGTGCATTGTGTTTTTAAATAGAAAAAAAACAGACTTAATCACCCGCTCGTCGGCTCATACCCGAAATTTCGTCGGGGCCGAGATTAAGCCTCCCTTAGGGTAAACGCCATGCCCTGAGCACAATGGCGGCCTCGAAATTTTGATTCGAGCCTCCATTCAAAAGTTATAAAATTCGACGCCCGATATAGCTAAATTACGAAAATTCCCCTGGGGGCATTTTTCACAATTGGCCCGCGCCCGTGAAAATTATACCCCTCCTAGGGTAAACAGCACGTTCTGGACTCAACGGTGACCTTGGTTTTCCCGTACGAGATACCATTCAGGAGTTATTATATTTATTTAGCACGCCTAGTGTGAATGCACACCAAAATTAATTCTGGCCACACCGGGGCTCAGAATCGCACGCCGTCAGAATGCCCTGCTCTGGAATAACATCAAGAGAATTTCAAAGTCTTACAGGCTCAAAACCGGGGTTCTTACATCATTCCCTCCATTATGTTTTTCATCCCCAAAAAACAAAACTAAAAAATAGCTTGGGGTACTGAGCCCTCATCTGGCTCTCCTTCTCCCAGGTGCTCTCCTACACCCTACTGTGCTGCTACAGCACACGAACTAGAGGAATGGCCCATCCACGCAGAGTCCGCTCCTGCCGGTCCTCAATCTCCACCGGGTTATCCACAAAGGTGGCTCCGTCCTCAATGTACAGCTCTCCCCAGTCGATGATGTGCATGGGATCATGCACGTATTTCCTCAGCTACGACACATGGAATACTTCATGCACTTTCTCCAGCTACGGGGGTAGAGCGAGATGGTAGGAGACCTCACCAACCCGGTGCATGATCTCAAAGGGCCCAATGAACCTCGGGGACAGCTTGCCTCCCCGGCCGAACCTCCATGTTCCACGACGTGGGGAGACTCTCAAAAAGACATGGTCTCCCTGCTCAAACTCTAAGGGCATGCGTCGTCAGTCTTCATAGGACTTCTGCCTGCTCTGAGCCATCCTCATCCGCTCACGAATGACCTGCACCTTCTCCGTCGTCACCTGCACCAACTCTGGGCCCACGAGGGAGGTATCACCAACCTCTGTCCAGCAAAAGGGTGACCTTCAGGGTCTCCCATAGAGGGCCTCAAATGGTTCCATTATAATATTAGAGTGATAACTGTTGTTATATACAAACTATACCAAGGGCAGGTGATCCTCCCAGCTCCGGCCAAAGTATAACATGCACGCCCTGAGCATATCCTCCAACACCTGGATAGTGCGCTTGGTATTCCCGTCAGTCTGGGGGTGAAAAGTTGTACCCCTCCGCAACTGAGTCCCGAATGCCTCCTGCAGGCCTCGCCATAATCGTGAAGTAAACCGCGTTTCACGGTCAGAGACGATCGTCGAGGGTACTCCATGAAGACGGACGATCTTCCAAACATATAACCGTCCCAGACTCTCTACCGATATTTATTCCCTGATAGCAAGGAAGTGCGCCGACTTCGTGAGTTGGTCCAATAATACCCAAATGGATTCATGTCCCTTCCTTGTGCGTGGAAGCCCTATGATGAAATCCATAGATACACCATCCCACTTCCACTCTGGGATATCAAGGGGCTGCAACAACCCTGCCGGAACCCGGTGATCTTCCTTTACCTGCTGACAGGTAAGACACTAATAAACGAACTCAGCTATACTCCGCTTCATGACAAACCACCAAAACTGCTGCCGAAGGTATCTGTACATCTTCCCCACACTGGGATGTTTGGCCAAGGGAGAAGTGTGGAACTCCCACATCACCTCCTCCCGCATCTCCACTGGTACTATAGGTCGCCCCTGAAATAGGATCTCGTGATTCCCTCCTTCATAATACCCATCGGATGTGTCGCCCGTGGATATCTGATCACGCAGTACCTCGCTATCTACATCTCCCATCTGCGACTCTCTCACACGCTCAAGGAGAAAAGGAGTCAACACCATCGACTGTAGAAAAGTTGTACCCTCCTTCTCCACCAAGGTCAGCCAAAGGGAAGCCAACTGCTCTGAAGCTTCCCGCACAAGATGAGCTTGGGAATTCCTGCTAAGGGCATCTGCTACTACGTTGCCCTTCCCTGAAGTGTAGACTATCTCTAAATCATAGTCCTATAGAAACTCCAGCCAGCGCCTCTGCCTCAGGTTCAAATCCCTCTGAGTGAAGACATACTTGAAGCTCTGGTGATCTGAGTAGACCACAAAATGCTCACCCAAAAGGTAGTGTCTCCATATCCTCAAGGCTAAGACTACAGCAGCTAGCTCTAAATCATGAGTCGCATAATTATGCTCATGGGGCCTCAATTGCCTCGACCTATATGCAATCACTACTCGCTGCTACATCAGCATGCACCCGAGCCCATCTTCTGAAGCATCACAATATATGACGAACTCAACACCCTCCTTTGGCAGCCTCAACACTGGTGCACTAGTCAGCCTCTGCCTCAACTCCTCGAAGGCCTTCTGGCACTAATCATCCTAGGTAAACGGTCACCCCTTTCGTGTCAATTCAATCAAAGGGGCAGCAATCTTGGAGAAGTCCTCCATAAACCTCATGTAGTACCCTGCCATCCCAAGGAAACTCTACACCTTAGATGAATTCTTGGGTGTCTCCCAAGCAAGCACTACTTCTACCTTTGCGGGATCCACATCCAAACCATGTTCCGTAATGACGTGCCCCAAAAAGTGAACCTTGTGAATCCAAAACTGGCACTTCGAGAGATTCCCATATAGCTGGTGCTCTCAAAGTAAGCCCAAGACCATCCTCAGATGCTCCGCGTGCTCCTCCTCTGTCTCCGAGTAGATGATTATGTCGTTAATAAATACAACCACAAACTGGTCCAAGTACGACTGGAAAATCTGGTTCATCAAGGCCATGAAGACGGCAGGGGCATTTGTCACACCAAAGGGCATCACCAGAAACACATAGTGGCCATATCGACAACAGAAGGCCGACTTCGGGATGTCAACCTCACGAACCCACAAATAGTGGTAGCCAGATCAAAGATCTATCTTCGAGAACCACTTCGCACCTCGCAACTGGTCAAAGAGGTCATCGATCCTTAGAAAATGGTACTTGTTCTTTATCGTGGCCTGATTCAGGGGACGATAATCCACACAAAGCCGTAGACTTCCATCTAACTTTTTCATAAATAGAACTAGAGCTACCCCGGGGGACACACTAGGCCTGATGAATCCCTTCTCACGAAGGTCATCCAACTGAAGTCGTAGATCCCAAAGCTCTGTAGGTGACATCTGATATGTTGCACAAGATATTGGAGCAGTCCCCGGCTGCAAGTCAATGCAGAACTCCATCTCTCGCCTCAAAGGTAGTCCTAGAACATCCTCGGGAAAGACGTCCATGTAGTCTTCTACCACGGTAGGGATCCAGGTGCCTGTAGCATCCGCTGATCCAAGATCCATGCTCACCAGCTGGTGCGAAAAAGGTTGGCGTATCCTGCTCAGAGTACCCATATGCTCTGCCACGAGGTCTCATTCACCAAGGATGATGAACCTCGTCCCATCAGAAAACTCGCCTCTGACTCGTCTGTGATGACAGTCAATCTGAGCATGAACCAGAGAAAGACAATCCATGCCCAGGATGACGTCATAAGGTTTCATCGTGATGACGAGCAGGTCTCATGTGAAACTCCCTCCCCCAAACGACAGTTCACACTATCTGCAGATAAAAGTCACCAACAAGGCACTTCTCGTAGGAACCTCAAGGCTAAGTGCTGGTGTCAGGGCCTCTACTAGAAGCCCAAACTCCCATACCAATAGTAGTGATATAAAGGAATGGATGGAGCCCATTTCTACTAGTACCGAAGAAAGTGTGGAGTAAACACAAATCGTACCTCAGACCATCTCATGTGCTAGAGGATATCGAACACCCATGGCCGGAAACTGCCCACGGCCCCTACCGCCAGCTCCCTGAGCCTGGCATGGGCCGCCCAGTGGTGGCGGTGGGGGGATCTCAAAACACCATCCCCCACCTCCTGGTCCTACCACTCTGCCTGCACTACCTCCCTGAGGACCGTCGGGTCCTCGCCTAGGTGACCCCTGGTCACGGCGCTGCCTTTGCCTCTGTGGTGCACCCGCTGCCTGCCACGGCTGATCTGTATGTCTGGTCGGGAAATCCCATGCTAGGTGACCCAGTCCAAAACAATCATAGCATAATCTCTCTCCTATCTGCCCCGGCACCCTACGGTGCCACTACGGTGTGCGACCCCGGCCCTGGGTCTGCTCACACAAGGGCCTCCTCGGCTGAGGCCCAGCCCTCTATCGTCTACCTGGAGAAGACTCCGCTCTAAAACAGCCACTGCTAGGTCCTGCTATCTGGCGCCCCTCGACCAGGAAGCTCTTAGTCACAAGCGCCATCTCCAACACCTTAGCATAAGTGGGGATGCACAAGGGTACCATGCTAGCTCAGATCTCCCTACGAAGACCCTACTCGAACTTCTGCGCCCGGAAGTAGCTGTCGCGGATCATGTCCTGCGAATAGCGCGTAAGATCAATGAACCGGGCCGAGTAATGGGACACGGACATCCCTACCTGCTTCAGTTCTAGAAGCTCCTGGATCCAAACAGAGTACAAACACGAGGGGGAGTACTCCTATCGAAAAAACTATTGGAAGCCATCCCATGTGAGGGATGACTCATCATGGGTCTGTGTCACCAGATCCCACCATCACCCGGCTATCCCGAGGAAAAGACTGGCGGCTAGGGCCACCATCTGGTCTTTTGGGGTCTGTACCAGCCTGAAGAGTCATGCCACTGACTCAAGCCAGTCCTCCTCCACCTGGGGATCCGGGTCCCCGCGGAACCTCGGTGGCCTCTGACATTGGAAGTCTCGAAGCGCGCTCAGTCTGCACGCAACCTCGGCCTGAGGTGTCGGTACTAACTGCCTCTCCTCAGGTTCATGGGATACTACTGAAGCACTGGGCAAAAGGGGATCACGTGAGGGTCCCTGAACTAACACCTCGTCACTCGCCATGTTGTCTGCACGAGCTAGGGAGGGTAACCTGGATGGCTGTTGTCGTGGGGGCATCCTGAAAATTATCAAGGGATACCACGATCAAATGATCATATATATACATAACAGTAATATCAAAGGGGGCTGACTCAAACAAAGATAGTCAAAGACTCATTCCTATGGGATTCATATTTCAAAATTCCCTGCAACACGTGTCTCAGCATGCCGAGTCGACAAGCAGGTTATCAGGGTCCTGGTGAATGGATATGTCGGCCACCCATACCATTACTGGACTCCCTGGACTGAGAGCCGCTCTCGAGACACGTCAACATAATTTCCCTAATACCCAACCAATTTCTTTTTATGGACCTCCGAACAATGCCCCATGGAACGAACCACCTCTGATACCACTTTGTCACGACCCGACTCTACCGGTCCCGAGCTACAACTACATCAAGCCCGACTCCATAGGCTAGAGGCTGGAGACCAGTGCCAAAGGAATAACAATCTTAGGGAGGCCTTCGCCTAAGTACCTGTACTCACGCACACACAACCCACATGACACAGTAGTACAGAGTAAAAAAAATCAAAAGACAGGTAGCTATACCCCAGCCACAGTCCTGCATCAACAAATAAAAAGATTAAGTAAAGTGCTGGAAGTACTGACAAGTAAACTGAAAAGTAAAAAGGGAAAACATTTGCCCAACCACAAAGATTCCACAACCCAGCAACAGGTAAAAAAAAGAAGAAAACTAGATAGACTCCCACCTGAATACTCTAGCACGATCGTGGTACGCTGCTCCAACTGTTGTGACCTCTACGCTCCTCCGTAGTCACGATCGAACTGTCTATTGTCTGCAAGGGCACACCAGGTGTGGGAAAAGCCCAAGAAGGGTTGAGTATAAAGATACTCAGTAGGATGCCCCTAAAGCTCTAGGGAGCAACAAAGGATGCACTAAAGAGGTGATCAGTAGACTAACAAGAACAATAGAAAATTTTAGTAAAGAGAGTGCAGCTCAACCCAACAGAAAATAAGTAGGCACGGATCCTCGGGAGTGGGAACGAAAGTAGGGTCCAATTATATATATATATATATATCTGTGTGTGTGTGTGTGTGTGTGTGTGTGTGTGTGTGTGTGTGTGTGTGTGTGTGTGTGTGTGTGTGTATGCTCAACAAGAAACCCAAATGAGTGTGAAAGGGGATCTCCATCTCCAAGCTCAGCCTAGGATAAGTTGCCATCAGTTCCAAGTAAATCCATCCTCACAGCCCAGCATCTCATCTCATCCACCTAGGAAGCCCAAGTCAGAGGGGCTCAATCACCGCACTTCAATACTATCCACTTTGGGCAGCACTGACTCACCCGCACAGTTTTAGGTAACGTCTCAAGGACGCATCTCGGTGGGGAAAGTACCCCTCTTCCTTGTGGGTCCCTAGGTAACGGTAGAACTATCACACCACTGATCTGCACAATCAGGGTCCCGCTCTGGTAGTCACAGAGGAAAAAGTCACCGACTAGCCTCATAAGAAGGGATGAGTGTGAAATGCCAACGGGTGACTATGGTACCATTCACCGTAGCCAGCCCGTGTGGGTCCTGCACCCCATCTCTGATACTCGTTAGGAAAATTGTGCCATCACGATGCTCTCGGAAAAACATGCAGAAAAGACTACTCATACGCCCTGAACGGACGTCTGGTGAAAAAGGCACAAAAATGTTGCACGCAGCTCAAAGACGGCCCGTGGGGCCCACATCTCAACTCCCACTTCAACACCCGAAACCATATTGGAAATCTCCACCTCGACGCTAGGGTCTCATCACCGCTAACGGTGCTCAAATCGGACATCGGATGTGTCTGCTCCAATCAAAACAAGAATCTCGGTGTAGCACTTAACGCGCGTGTCGCGCTACTGAGCTCCCATCCCAGGAATTATAATCCCCGAAACCATCTCAAAACTTACTCCTCGAGACGAGGATTACCCTGCCATAGACAGCATGTAAAACGGACACCCGTAGCGAATGGTACGGGTGTCCGAAGCCGGAGGGGACAAAACCCCGTGACCTGGACCGGCCGAGCCGACCGGTCCAGCCAGCCCGCGGCTTTGCCGCGCAGGCTGGACACGAACCCACGGTCCACGATCGGACCGGCCGAGGTCGTTCGTCCCACGTGAAGACCCGCGGGGCACGGGTCTTGTTCCCCCGCGGGGTCGCATGCCGCGACCCCGGTCCACCCCGGTGCGCGGGTGTCCGTCGCCTGCCGCCTGAAGCACGGTCGTCGCGCAGCCTAAATCCCAAGTCGCCGCGTCTCCTGCACCCTAGACCGCCACGCCGCCTGCACCCTAGAGCGTCGCCGCTGGAACGCGCCTCACCGCCGCCAAGGGTCACCGGACCACCCTAGTTCCATCAGAAAAAGGGGTATTTGGCCAGAAAGCATCCTAGGGCCACCCGGGCACCCCGGGACTCCAAAAATTGATCCGAAAGGATCATTGCAAAGATAAACTCGGGCCCTACGAAACCAGGGGCTTTTCTCGACGATCAGAAAACAATACGACATCACTAAACTAAATTGAAGGAGATTATGAGAATTAAAAATATAAAACATGAGCCTACCTCGAGGGGCCTTGCCTGACGTTTCACGATTGGGATGCCGGAGCCGCCGCATCATGCCGGAGTGGTGGAGGATAGGGTTGATCTTTGTTGAGAGCCCTTGCGCCAGGGAAGAACATCCAAGGAGGGGTGAAGTGGGTGGGTGGTGTGTTTAAATAGAAAAAAAAAACACACTTAATCACCTGCTCGTCGGCCCATACCCGAACTTTCGTCATGGCCGAGATTAAGCCTCCCTTAGGGTAAACGCCATGCCCTGAGCGCAATGGAGGCCTCAAAATTTTAATCCGAGCCACCGTTAAAAAGTTTTAAAATTCGACGTCCGAGACCGCAAAATTTGAAAATTCCCCTGGGGTCATTTTTCATAGTTGGCCCGGTCCCATGAAAATTATACCCCTCCTAGGCTAAACAACACGTTCTGGACTCAAGGGTGCCCTCGGTTTTCCCGTCTGAGCTACTGTTCAGGAGTTATTCTATTTATTTATCCCGCCCAGTGTGAATGCATGCCAAAATTAATTCTGGCCACACCGGGGCTCAGAATCGCACAATGTCAGAATGCCATGCTCTAGAATAACATCAAGAGAATTTCAATGTCTTACAGGCTCAAAACCGGGGTTCTTACAAGTGTACTTTTTATAAGAGTTCAAAAACTATTATTGTCAAAAAAACCTAGAATTTTTCAATAAATATAGAATGTTATTTTTTTAAGTAAAAATTAACATATTTAGAAAAATATTCATATAAAATTAATATTATTTTTTAAATCATAATTTCAAAATTATCCAACGGTTAATTTTTCTTAATTTTCAAAGATGGTTGAATTTTTGGGTAAAAATTAAATACCTTATAAATATACAGTGTATTTTATGACATAATAATGACTCAAAAATTATGTAATGAATACTATAATGGGTATCCTAGTCTAAATATATGTTTTCATTACAAATTAATTTGATTTAAAATTTATTTTATTAATCTTATATTGTTTTTATGAATCCTCTGAAATATATAGTATATTTTATGATTTTAAATTCATTTCTTTAAAAGTGTGACTAAACTGCACATAAGAAAGGTTAATATATTAATAAATTCGTCCCTTATTCTAATAAAATAATTAATACCTCCCTGATTTGGAAAAAACTATGGGTAAAAACCATGATATGGTTTTTGGTTTTGAATATTTTATTATATAGAGTACAAAACCAATGTTTGTGAAATATTAAAAAAATTCCCACTCATTTCCTATATAAATCCACCCAAGATCCAACTTTTCTTCACTAAAAAAATTATAGAACAACCTTACTCTTAAATACCCTCTTTTGATTCCTCCCAATGTGCTTCAAGCTCCCAAGAAGCCCATATTCTAGCTATTGGAGTCACAGACTCAAGTAAGGGTTCTTTCCTTTTTCCTCTTTATCCAAGTTTCTTTATCATGTTATTCTCTTTTATTTTCAATTAATATTTATGGGGTATGTTTAAGAAACTCCCCCATACTACACTTATGATTTATAAATGATGATGCACCCCTTTATCTCTCATTAATCCCTCCCATGTGCACCTGTTACCATGTTGAAAGTTTGTAAGAGTTCTCTCTTTTCTCTTATTTTCTCAAGTATATTTATTATCTCATGCATTATATTTTAAATTCCTAATGTGAGGATATGTATTTACATGTCCCTATTACTTCCCATTTCATTTCTAAATTTTTAGAGATATATTTCTCTCTCATCAACCCATTTTATGAATTTTTTATGTGATGTTGTTATGTTGCTGAAATTGCCCCACGATTTTCCATTCGAAAACAATTATGTAGTGAATACCATACCATTTACTATCAAATGTGTTCAATTTTATGCACATATAACATTATAATTTTTAATTACATGTATTTATTACATACTCCTTTATCATGGAATAAATTATTATGATGAATGAATCAATGTTTTATAATATATGTGGCACACTTAAGAATGAGAATGAAATGAATGTGATGGGTACACATGGAATTATAAAGTGCTCTAATACATTGGGTAATGTTTAATATCATGATACTTAGTGTTGAGATAAGTTTTTACCTTATTCCTTTATGGTAATTTTTCCACCATGAAGTCTTCGCAGTTTATCCTTAACCTATGATGTAGTGTTTTAAGTTGTTGTCACATTTCTCATGTTATGATTATCATTCTATATCATGCTTTATGATTCATGTTCCTTTATTAAAATTGTTATTTCTACTGTCTAACATGTATTATTCTCTACATGTTATTCTATGTTTATTCCCTTAATGGGCTTTATATCTCACCCCATTCTTATGTATTTTTTCCCAAGATATCCAATAGAGTTTTAATCTCAAGAATGTTAAAGAATTTTTCAATAAGGATGTTGTAATTCATATTTAAAGTTGTAATGAAATGTACCTAATTATCAAATACACGAGGCTTCTTTAACTATCAAAAAACTCTAGATAATTCCCTTGGGATAAGACTAAGTGTAAGGAAACAACCCTAAATTTATTGTGAGTATAGAGTGAGTGGTTTATAATGAAAATAAATCCATGTCTGGATACTACAAGTGGATGGGATTCTAGAACACATGTAATTAGGGGTAAAAACTCTAACAAGGTGTCCCGAGCCTAACTTGGGGTAACCTGGTACACGATAATGGGTCTTACTGCGCACCTGGTTTGACACACCTGAGGGATATTCTTTGGTAAATTCATAATCTTAGTACGAAACATTATTAAGGTAATAAAAAAATTCCCATAAGAATAAATTTAATGAAATAGATCCCAAATAACATAGATTGATGCATATAAATTCATAAGTTAAGGAAATTCATGTAATTTATAAGATTTCCATTTAATGTCATTGGATTACCCTTTATGTGTTTAATACTTTGAAAACACTCATCCCTAATTTTCCTTTTATTTTATCCAATTTCTAGAAATAGGAGGAAATGAGGAAATAGTCATTGTGAATGGAAATGTGATTATTGTCCCAATGAGATTCCCAACCTAATGAGAGAAGGAATCATGAACTTTATGATGATACTTTCACAACTAACTTAGGTTTTAAATAAAAACCTAGATTGGGAGGAGCATCTAAATCTCTTTAAAATAAAACAATCCTCAATTGAAAGATTCATGTGATAAAGGTCGTCTACTTTCAATGGATTTTCTGATCTCTTAATCATTGAAAAATGGATCAACTCTGTTGAGAAGATATTCTCCATCATTAAATGCTCTGAACAAGAGAAGGCTCTTCTGGAATTTTATTATATGGTGGGTGAATCTGATATGTAGTGGACATTGATAAAAAATATGAAGTCTGAGGAAGCGACCGAGGCAATGGGATGGAAGGATTTGTAGAAAATGTTTTTTAATAAATATTTTCCTCACACACTCCAACTTAAAATGGAATGGTATTTCATTACCATGAAGAAAAAACATGATGAATCAATTAGAGCGCATAAGGAAATATTCACAAGAATTTCACAATATGCCTCTGGACATGTCATTACACCCGAGTTCAAGGTTCACTACTTCTTTGGTGGGTCAAAACCTATTCTACAAAAATTTATGGCGATCCGTGAATTTAATAGCTATGATAAAATTTCCTGATGTGCCCTCAAAGTCAAAATGGAGATCAGTGAATCTCATGGGTATCATGTGAATAATAAGTGGAAAGTGGAGATCAATTCTAGTGTTTTGATAGAGATATGTAACTGTTCCAAAAAAATTCAACATCCCAATTAACAAAGGTGTGGAAAGAAGCACCCTGGAAATTTCCTAAAGTGGATAGGGAAATAATTTAGGTGCGGGATGAAAGGGAACCTATCCAGTGATTAACAGTTGGAAAAACTCACTACTACGATGGAGGAAAGGAATGCTCCAGTCAACCCTCAATGCATTTTTCATTGCTAAAACTACATGGAACCAGGTCATTTCCAAACTAATGCACTAATCTAATGGTTTTTGGAGACAACCAACAACTTCCAAGGCATCAAGGGGGATCTTTTTTCATTGCAACTACTAAAGTGGATCCTGATAATGAGGTTTTGATAGGTATGTTAGTTATTCATTCAAGAATATAAAATTTACTTTTTGATTCTAGTTATACACACTCCTTCATATTGAGAAAGTTTAGTAGAACTATTCAAACACCATAAAAAATCATGGAAGTTGATTTATTAGTGAAAACAAAAAATAGTTCAATTATAGAATCCTAATTATATAACTCCTCCCATGTCACAATTTTTGGACTAAACTTCCCGATGAACCTTGTCATAATATCTTTGGTGGAATTTGACACAATTTTGGGCATATATTTTCTTTCTCTATATAAAGACAACAAAACTTTCCATTATAAGTAAATCACTCTCCGTATTGTGAATCGACCCCCAGTTTTTTACAAGGAGGAGGAGGAGGAGGAATTGTTTTAGGACCGTCTTCTCAAGAATGGATATTATTTCCCTATGAGCAAGTGTATCTTGCTCGAATGATGAGTCTGAGGAGAGAATCATCCTTTAATACATGTCCATTGTGAGGGAATACACTGATGTGTTTCCCAAGGAATTAGTTGGTCTTCCTCCTTGATAAGATGTTTAATTTTCATTCAATCTTATACCTGGGGTGTTACCATTATCCAAGTGTCTGTATAGAATAGATGTTGTGGAACTTGAGGAGTTTAAGAAACAACTAAAGGAGAATCTAGATAAAGGATTCATACACTCGAGTGTTATCTTGGGGTGTACCAGTCCTCTTTATTAAGAATATAGATGGTTCAATGTGCCTTTGCATTGACAATTGTGATCTCAACAAGATTACGATAAAAAAAAGTATCATCTACCATATATTGATGGTTTTTTCAATCAGTTACATGGTGAAAAATATTTTTCCAAGGTGGATCTGTGGTTGGGATATTTCCAAGTTAGGGTAAATAAGGATGATATCCCCGAGACTAATTTTTGTACAAGGTATGGCCACTATTAATTCATAGTAATGTCATTTGGAATCACTAATTCTCTAGAAATATTCATGGACTTGATGAATAGACTCTTTATAAATTACTTAAACAAATTTGTAGCAGTATTTATAAATAATATTTTAATATACTCCACAATAAATAAAGATCATAAGGAGCATTTATGTATTGTGCTAAAGACCTTACGAAAGAAAAATATTTAAGACAAGTACATCAAATGTGAGATCTAGTTGAAGGAAAAATCCTTCTTGGGGCATATCATCACAAGTAATGAGATGTTTGTAAACCCTTAAAATATTGAGGAAATTTATGGTTGGTTGAGGCCATAATTTGTGATAGATATCTATAGTTTTCTTGGGATAGCATGGTATTATCACTGATTCATGAAAAATTTCTCGTGATTGCCAAACTATATTACCAAACTATCTCGGAAGGGAGTCAGGTTTTCTTGGAATGATGAATGAGACAAAAGATTCAAGAAGTTGAAAAGGAGGATTATCAATACACTTGTGATCACACTACCCATAAGTGGAGAGATTTTCATGGTATTCAATGATTCTTCGAAGAAAGGCGTGGGTTATATGTTGATACAAAATGACAAATTCCTTACATGTGCTTCAAGGCAGTTGAAAGATCTTGAATAGAACTACCCAAAACATGATCTTGAGTTGTATTCAGTGATATTCACTTTGAAAATATGGTGACATTATCTCTTTGGGGAGAAGTGTGAAATATACACGGATCACAAAAGCATCAAATATATTCACACCGAAAGAGTTGAATATGAACCAATGAAGATGGTTATAGTAGATCAAAGACTATGAATAAAAAAATAAATACCATCCAATGAAATAAATATTGTGCTGGATTCTCTAAGTAGAAAGAATCCATCAATTCTGTCATTAATGGGAATTGAGAAGGATTTGATCTTCTTAGACATAAAGAGGATGGACATGGGAATCATAAAGGAAGGAAAATCATCCATCCATTCACAAATTATTACTCAAAGGTATCTTCTATAGGTGTTAAAGGATGATCAAAGAAATGGTGTTGGAATTTAAAAGAAAGTGAAAATTATAATAAAAGGGAGATACTCAAGGTTCAATGTTAGTGAATAAGGTGTTGTAAGATTTGGGACAAGACTATGTGTACCATCAAATCCTGAGTTAAAGAATGAGTTGTTGGATGATGCACATTGCTCAACCTTCTCTATCAATCCTGGAAGCACAAATATGTATCTAGATCTTTGATGTAACGTCTCGGTTTTGGAAGCCACCCAAAGGCGTCCCGTACCCGGTTGGTCACATGGCCTCAAGCGCATTTTTCCGAACTCCAGAGGCTACCGACTAGCAGCGAGGGCCTTGGGTGTAATTGTGGGTAAACTATTCCCTCATTAGTAGAGTACACTGTGGAAGTAAACAGATATACAAAAGTAGAAGTAGTAATAATAACATACAAAAATAAACAGAGAAATACTGATAGAATAAACTAGATCACATATATAAAATGATGCATGATACATATGTCTAGGAAATTATCCAAAAATATCAAAATACTAAAATACAACTCTAAAACAAATTACAGGAAAACAATGTAAACGTCTCCTCAGCATCACAAGCCTCATCTTGGCCCCATTATCTCTAGCTCCATAGCACACAAGTACCTAAAGTAGAAGGGTGCTTTCCTTTATCTATACCTGCAACAATATAATCTGTTTGGGATCAAAAGCATAGACTAAACAAGGTGTGAGACAAATACTAGTAGGAAACCAACCCAAGATCTATGCCTAACAATAAGTGAATATATATGGTAAGTAGTAAGAAAATAAATCAGTAAACAATCCACAGTTTCAATGAATTCATTTTCATAAATCAAGTAACAGTTGATCAAAACAATAAATTACAAACAGGTAACCCTCTGGGAAGTACTCACAGCTTATCCCCTCTGGTCCTACCTAGTAACAAAATCAAGAAGCTAAACACAAAAGGTAACCCTCTAGGAAGTACTAACGGCCTATACCCTCTGGTTCATCTTGATTATAGACTCTCTGAGGAAGAAATCATTGTCAATTCCCCCTATAGTCTCTTATTGGTACTAAAGACGCTCTGGGGAAGCACTCAACGTCACATTCCCCCTATGGCCCGCATAAAAAAACTACAAACACTATGAGGAAGCACTCAACGTCAATTCCCCTTGTGGTCTTGCATCTTGATAGTAATTACAGACACTCTAGAGATTCCTTTACGTCCATTCTCCCTATGGTCTACTACACTAGGTTCTCACAACCTTGTGTAAGTCAAACAAATATAGCAACGCGTATCGGCCAAAGAAAACCTCAAGAACTACTTGGATAGCACTCTATAGAATATCAGCATGTCAGATAAACAAGATCACTCTATCCTACAAAACTAGGCATGGAAATAAACAAGGAAGCCTAACGGGCTAAGAAAAACCAAACATCCACAACCAAAACATGCATGGAAAACACCTCTAAATCATATAAATTCTCACTATTCACAATAAATTCAACCTCTACTTAATCATACAAGAATAACAGGAAAACAATAGGGCTAAAATAGTAAACATGCAATACCCCATTCATGGGTATTGGTGATTTTTCACATATAACTCAAAGACATTCAATAGAAAGGCACAAACCACACACCTCGGTGTTGGGAGATAGATATACTTGAATATCAGGCCTTGAATCGCCCAAGAAAATCACAAATCTATAAAAAAATTGAAAACATTCAACCAAGGATAACATGTAAAAGAAGTGGAATCGGTGAACAATGCACTAAAATAAGGAAGAACAAATCGAGGCGATCCCAACGCAATCGATGGCGGTCAAATCAGAGATTGGATGATCGGTCGGGGGGTCGGAGAAGAATCGTGGTCAAACAGGAGCTTTCAGTTGTACCAGACCTAGAAGGAGGGTGTTATGTCGATTAGACGTGACCCCTGTCCATTTCATTAAAAAAATAAAATACACATGGTGTACTTTGGAAGTACACGTCATGTACTTTCCATTTCCGTACTCCACTTTAGGCAGCCTCCAAGTCACCCTCACATGGTCATGTGTGTGGCCATCACACGACCAGCACATGGCCTCCTGTGGTGACCCAGTACATGGCGTGTACTTCAAAAATTTCAGAAATTCCCCCTTTTCTCAAAAATGACTAGAAGAAAGAAAACATACCTGAAGAGAAGATCTTGGTTCTTAAAAACTTCCCCCCTTAAAGAAACTAATCCTCAAAATTCCCTAGTAGGGCAGAGCAGATGAAGAAACACCGAACAGCTTTGGCCACTGTAATCGTACATCAGCCTCCCTCTCCCATGTCTCGTCCTGTACTCACCCATGCTGCCAAAGCACCCATACCAGAGGAATAGACCGGCAATGGAGAAATTTTGTACTTCGATCAACAATCCAGATAGGATGCTCCTCGAATGATGCATCCACTTCCAACTCAACCTCCTCGGGTTTGAAAACATGAGACAGGTCCGAGAAGTAATGTTGAAGTTGAGAAACATGGAAGAAGTCATGCATATCTCTGTACCTCTGAGGTAACTGCAACCTATAGGCAATCGGCTCAACTACCTCCAACACCTCAAATGGTCCGATGAACCTCGGTGAAATCTTACCATGTCTACTAATCCTCTTGTGTCCCAACATCGATGTGACATGCAAGAAAACATGATCCCCAGCCTCAAACTCCAGAGGTCATCTCCACTAATCAGCATAAGACTTCTGTCAAGACTGTGTAGTAGACATCCCTCTCTAAATCAACTCAATCTGCTCTGTGGTCTTCTGTACAAGATGAGGTCCCAGAAAAGATGCCTCTCCTGCCTCCATCCAACATAAGGTTGATCGGAATGGCCTACTATAAAAATCCTCATAAAGATCCATCTAAATAGTTTCTTGAAAAATATTGTTTTAGGCAAACCCCACAAGAGGTATGTGCTTCTCCTAAGAACCTCAAAAATCCAGAATGCATGCTCAAATCATATCCTCAAGCACCTAAATCGTACGCTCATACTAGCCATATATCTAGGGGTGATAAGCTCTAATAAAAAGTATCTATGTACCCAAAGCCTTCTGAAGTCCCTGCCAGACCTGAGAAGTAAAACGTGCATCCCTTTCTGAAAAAATGGAGTGTGGAACCCCATGTAGACGTATAATCTCTCAGATGTACAACTGTCCTAGCTCATCGACACTGAAGGTCTCCTTAATTTCAAGAAGTGATCAAACTTCATGAGTCTTTCAATGACAACCCATACTGCATCATTCCCTCGGGACGACCTCAAAAAACCTGTCACGAAATCCATCGTGAAATCATTCCAATTCCACTCGGGAATGGGTAACTGTTGTAAAATCCATGTTGGTCACTGATGATCCACCTTCGCCTGCTTGTAGGTGGAACACCTCATGATGAAACTAGAAACATCTATCTTCATACCTGGCCACCAATACTAACGGTGTAGATCATGATACATCTTGGTGACACCAGGATGAACTGACCAAACTAAGGAATGAAAGTCCCACATCATCTCCTCACGTATGTCTGATGGCACCCATACGTGCCCCTAGAAATGCAAAATATCATCCTAACCTATGGTCTATCCAGGAAAAGGGTTATCTCCTGACACACTCTCCTGTAGGACAAGTCTTTATGAGTATGATAGCTGCCTCATTCGCACTCGATCAAAAAGGGTAAAGGTAACAACTACAGAAGAAAGAAACGTCTGCCCCTGTTTTTCGTTCACCACTAAATGCATATCAGAGAACAGAGACATAAGCTTCCACTCACTGCTGGCCTCCTGAACTACCTGTATCAGAGTCCTCCTACTCAACACATTAGCCACTGCGTTTCCTTCCCAATCATATAGGAAAGCTCAAAGTCGAAGGAATGAAGATACTCAACCCACCTTCGCTTCCTCAAATTCATATCACACTGAGTTAATATTTACTTGGGACTCTTGTGGTTGGTGAAAACTACTAAATTATCTCCCAGAGGGTAATATTTCCAATAGCGTAAGGCATGAACAACTGCAGCAAACTCGAGATCATGCATCGGGTAATTCTTCTCAAGTGGCTGCAACTATCGAGACCCATACACAACGACTCCTTCTCCCTTCATAATCATGGCTCCCAACCTGATACCTAAAGCATCACAGTACATTGGATAGCTCTTTCCCGGCTCTGGAAACACTGGTATCGGTGCTGAATTCAACCTCCCTTTTAGCTCTCGAAAGGCTGACTCATAAGAATATGACCACAAGAACATGACACCCTTCTTATTCAGACCAATTGAGTGGTGCTGATAAGAGTGAAAAGTTATGAATGAACCGTATGTAGTATCCAGCCAGCCTTAGAAAACTTTGTACCTCAAAGGCATTCTTCGGTTACTCCCAGAAAACAACTAATCTCACTTTTTCTAGGTCTACTAAAACTCCTATCTCAGAGACAACATGACGCAAGAAGTGAATTTGATCCATCCAAAAGTGGCATTTTGAGATATTATCATATAACTAATACTCTCTCAGTATACTCAGAATGATGTCAATATGGGTATCACGGTTGTGTTGAGTGAGAGAGTACACCAAGATATCGTCCAGGAAGACTACCAAAAAGGAATCCAAGTACGGATGGAACACTCGGTTCATCAGTGCCATGAAAACTGTAGGCACTTTCATGAGACCGAATGGCATAACCACATAGTCGTATAGACCATACCTGCTCCGGAAGGCTGTAAGAGGTATATCAGATGGTCTAACGCACCACTGATGGTAAGATGATCTCAAGTCAATCTTTGAGAAAACCCGGGCTCCTCTAAGCTGATCAAAGAGATCGATAATCCTCAGCAAGGGATATCGTTTCTTGACTATTAGCTGGTTCAGCTTCTGATAATCAATACAGAGCCTGAGAGTACCATCTTCCTTTTTCGCAAACAGGACAGGAGAACCCCAAGGAGAAGTACTGGGTCGGTTGAAACCCATTGCCAATAACTCCTCCAACTACTTCTTGAGCTCCTACAACTCAGGTGTATCAATCCTTTAAGGAGTAATGGAAACCGGTGCTGCTCCTGGTACAAGATCAATAGAAAAGTCTACCTCTTGCTCTGGAGGAAAACATAAAAATTTCTCTGGAAAGACATCCCTGAAATGATCCACCCCTGGAGGAAATTCTATGTGTGAAGTCCCCTGATCATCCAGATACAAACTAGAAATTTGGTTCGTAACTCATCCTAACCTATGATGCTCTGGACCAGCTCTGCTCTCCTAGACATCCCATTCACCCTTACGAAGAAACGATCCACCCTATGGTGATATGAAGCCCACCCTATGATGATAGCAATCAACAACTTCCTGGAAAGAAACTAACCAGTATATTCCTAGAATGACATCATAGCCTATCATCTCTAGGACATAGATATCCCAAAGGAAGTGACACCCACCAACCTCAAGAGGGCACTCCTTGCACTGATGTACACTGGATGTTCTCATCCCCAACGGAGTGTCTAGTGTCAAGATATCAGTAGAAGAAAAGATATAGGGCCCAAGGCTCTCCACAATAGTAAAAGATATAAAGATATGGGAATCCCCTGTGTCAAAAAGAGAAGAAGATAAAACTAAGGTAACTAGGATAGTACCTCTAATTGTAGAGGGTCTGGGATCCTACTCCTGCTGGGTCTGCTCCACTACAAAATTCTAGCCTGATCCACGGCCCTACAACCCTATTTGACCACTCTGAGTTGATCCACCCTATTGTCGTTGATAGCCTGGTGACTGACCATCGTGGTCGCGACCTCCACCTCACCCTGAACGGCAGGAAGAACTCTAGTTCCCAGACTAGTGAAAAACTGGTGGATCTTCTCCTATATGAGGTGTCATAGATAAACCCCTATCACTAGCTGCTGGTGAGAAAACCTAACAAAAATGCTGAAGTTGACCCATCTTGGCATAAGATTCGCACTCCATTGGGTCTCTATGGCACTGCGGACTCATATGTATAGCCCTTCCACACTGTTTTCATATCACTTGGCTACTTGAAGGTGTCTCAAGCTTCCTTGAATCCCCATACGTAGACTCCCTACGGCGCTTCATACTGTCAGAAGGGGGAACACTAGCTCAAGATGTCGAGTCTCCCTAGCTCACCACTCCAAAATCCCTTAGATTGCGCTCCGTAATTAGTGCTAGGTTGATGATAGAAGTGATAGAAGTCAACCTGAATATGTTCACCTAAGATCAGATGTCATGACTCAGACCATCCTTGAACTTCCTTGCCAGGAATAACTGATTACCTCCTGAATTAGGCGTGAAACACTGTCGCTTCGTAAAGTGAGAGGAATACTCCATAACCAAAAGAGTACCCTGCTCTAGAATCATAAACTCTTGAGCTCGATTGGCCCTCAATGTCTATAGATAGAAGTAGTCATAGAAGATACACTGGAACTCCTCCCATGTCATAACCTGCTGGTGTCTTACCTATGAGATCACATCCTACCATCTCTTGGCGGAATCCTGAAGCATATATATAGAGAGATTCACTCGCCTCTATGGAGGTGTCTCCAGATGCTCAAATATCATCAGCATGGATTCTAACCATGACTCTGCAGCCTGGGGTCCTCCATCCCCTGAGAAACTGGTAGGTTGCTACTGCTGAAAGACCCATGTCAATTCTGCCATCGATAGGGCAGGAGTCAGCGCTCTTTGGAAGTTCTGCATTTTCCTTAAAAATCCCTCCATGAACTGTACATCAGCACCTGTATCAGGTATAACTGACAGTGCCAAGATTGGCACCACGGGAGGATCTACAGGAAGTCCCTGATCAGCCATATCCGGAATCTAATCACCGCCTTGTAACTAGCGAACAACCGGAGGACGTATCAGTGGCATGACACTGCAAGGTCAAACGCACACCTTAGATTAAGATTATCAAGGACTAAGAACCGAAAGTATAATAAGAGAACAGATAAATAAAACATTCATTTTTTACAGAACATGACTATACAGATTGTATGTCCCCTACACGGCATGTTCCCATAATCCAAACACATGGGCATGTACTCTTTCCAAAATTGGTTGTGCAAAACCCGAAACATGTATTGTGTACTTGAATCCTATTCCCCTGCTTGGGTCCCCTTACATGGCAAAGACACATGGTTCTCCTTGAATAATACTACATGAAGTGTTTGTGACAGACACGGCGTGTACTAGACAAGCTTCACTGACTCGTGTTGTTAGTGACACTGCAGGATACACGGCTCACACTACATGATTTGTTCCAGATGGACACAACATTTACTAAGAATATTTCTCTGACCCGTATTGTTCGTTACATGGCCAGGTACTTGGGTTACTCTACATGGCATGTTTCAGAGGGACACGATGTATATTAGGAAGGGCTCAAATTACCCGTGTTGTTAGTGACATGGCCAGTTACACGGTTCTACAACAAGGCGTGTACATCTGGTACACGGCGTGTCCTACAAAAGATTCCAAACACTATGTCCCTGCCCCCACAGTCTGAGACATGGTCAAAGACTACACAGCGTGTACATATGGTAAACGGCGTGTATTTAAGAAAAATATTTTCTCCCCAAACAGAAGAACACATGGCTTATAGTCAAAATTACACGGCATTTATTTTGGGTTTTTCCGGATAGTAAGCCTCAGAAACTACTCCGGATCCCAGAAATACACTAAAACGAACATTAATGTTCCAAATTTTGATCTTTGAGAGCTCATACTCCCCGAGAATCAAATCTTTGAATCTTAAACATGTTATAAACAAGATGAAATTGTCAATGATCCACCAAATTCCGATCAATGAGGGGCCATAACACCTCAAGAACCAAAGTTTGGAATTCATTCAAACAAATCCTTACACAAATTATACCCTATCAAACACCAGGTATTTTATCAAGGAACTATCACAACATCATGCATCTCTAGCACAACATCTATCACAACAACATGAAACCACTAATGCACCCTATCAGGCATGGCAAGAATGCATGACATGTGATTTCTAGAAAGTACCTAAATGAGGCATGGGATGGAATACCTTCATCTCATCAGGTTTTAACATAAATAGAACCTCAATAACATCAAAAATAACAGCACAATACATGTGAGTCACCCAACAGTGAAAATCAGATCAACCGTAAACTTGCAAAACCAGAAAAATTGCAATAAAAGAGGTAGATTGGCTTTTCCCTATACAAGAGTTAGATACTCCCGGGAACAGCTTAATACCAAGTACCAATTCCTTCCTATCCCTGGATATAGGCTCCAAAATGTAAATCAAGAAGAAAAGAACCCTCTGATACCACTTTTTAACATCCCGGTTCCAAAAGACACCTAGAGGCACCCCGTACCTGGTTGGTCACATGGCCTCAAGCACATTTCCCTGAATGCCAAGAGTTGATGACTAGCAGTGAGGGCCTTGGGTGTGATAGTGGGGAAAATATCCCCTCATTAGAAGAGTACACAGTGGAAGTAAACAGATAAACAAAAGTGGAAGCAGTAATAATAACATACAAAAATAAACAGTGGAAGAATGATAGAATAAACTGGAGCACATATATAAAATGATGCATGATAAATATGTCTAAGAAAGCACCCAAACACATCACAATGATGAAATACAACCCTAAACCAAAGTACAGGAAAAAAAATTAAACATCTCTTCAGCATCGCAAGCCTCAGCTTGCCCCCATGCTCTCCAGATCTATAGCACTCAAATACCTGAAGTAGAAGGGCACTTGACCTTATCTATACCTACAACAATATAATCTGTTTGGGCCCAAAAGTATGCCCCAAACAGGGTGTGAGACGAATCTCAGTAGGCAACCACCACAAGATCAGTGCCTAACATTCAGTGAATATATATGGCAGGTAATAAGAAAAGAAAACAGTAAACAATCCATAGTTTCAATGAATTCAGTTTCATAAATCAAGAAACAGTTGATCAAAGAAGGAAATTACAAATAGGTAACCCTCTAGGAAGTACTCACAGCCTATCCCCTCTGATCCTAACTATTAACAGAATAAAGTAGCTAAACACAAAAGATAACCTTCTGGGATGTACTCACAGCCTATCCCCTCTGGTTCATCTTGATTATAGACTCTCTGAAGAAGCACTCGCCGTCAATTACCCCTATAGTCTCGTATCGGTACTAAAGGTGCTCTGGGGAAGCACTCAACGTCACATTCCCCCTATGGCCCACGTTGAGGAACTATAGACACTCTGAGGAAGCACTCAACATCAATTCCCCATGTGGTCTCACATCGGGATAGTAATTACAGACACTCTAGACAATCCCTTATGTACATTCTCCATATGGTCTACTACACTAGGTTCTCACAGCCCTACGTAAGTCAAACAAGTATAGAAACGTGTATCGTCCAAAGTAAACCTCAAGAACTACTTGGCTAGTAGTCTATGTCATATCAGCATGTTTTATAAATAAGATCACTCCATCCTACAAAACTTGGCTTGGGAATAAACAAGGAAGCCTAAATGGCTATGAAAAACCAAACAGCCACAACCAAAACATGCATGGGAAACACCTCCAAATCATAGCAATTTAACCTATTCATAATCAATTCAACCTCTACTTAATCATAAAATCATAATAATAAATAAATAGGGCTAAAATAGTAAACACGCAATACCCTGTTCATGGGTATTGGTGATTTTGCACATATAACTCAATGACTTTCAACAGAAAGGAACAAAACACCTACTTCGGTGTTGGGAGATCGATATACATGAATCTCAGGCCTTGAATCACACAAGAACACCGTAAATCTCCAAAAATGCTGAAAACATTCAACAGAGTATAACTTGGAAAAAAAGAGGAATCAGAAAATGATGCTCTAGAAGAAGGAAGAGCTTATCGAGGCAATCCCAACGTAATCTACGCTGATCGAATCAAAGATCAGATGATCGGTCGGGGGCTCAGAGAAGGATCACGGTCATATGGGAGCTCTCAGTCGAACCAAACCTAGAAGGATGGTGTTATGTCAATTAGACACAACCCCGGTCAGTTTAATGAAAAAAAATACATGGCGTGTACTTTGGAAGTACACGACGTATACTTACCGTTTCTGTACTTCGCTTTAGGTAGCCTCCAGGTCACCCCCACATGGTCGTGTGTGTAGCCATCACACGGCCAGCACATGGCCTCCTGTGGCGACCCAGTACACGGTGTTTACTTCAAAAATTCTAGAAATTCCCTTTTTCTAAAAAATGAGCAGAAGAAAGAAAACATACCTGAAAAGAAGATATGGGTTCTTACATCTGAGAACACTATTTTTGGGACAATATGATGAAGGATATTATAGAATATACTTCAGGATGTCTTCTATATTATAAAGAGAAGGTGAAAAATAAAAAATATAAGGGGATGATGCAATCATTACCCATACCTACATGGAAATGGGAAAACGTCACCATGGACTCTGTCACCTAACCTCCAAAGATATCTAGAGTAAATAGTGATATCTAGGTTGTGATGGATCATCTTTCAATGATTTAACACTTCATTATGATTTGAGATGACTTATTATTGTATCAACATTCATGGATATACATCTGATAAGTGGTGAGGTTGCATGGTGTACCACTATCTATTGTATCTGGTCGAGATCTAAGATTCACCTCATTATTTTGGAAGAGTCTCCAACATGATATGAATACTGAGTTAAACTTCAGTATGGCCTATCACCCTCAAACTAATTTCCAATCTATGAGGACTATCCAAACACTTTAAGACATTATGAGAAAATGCTCAATATAATTCAAAGGAGGATGAGATCAATATCTTCCTCTAGTTGAGTTCTCTTACAACATAAATTTCTACTCGAGCATCCAAATGGCTCCCTATGAAGAACTTTATGGGAAGAGGTTAAGAACACCTACATATTGGGATGAAGTTGGGGAATTAAAACTACTAGGTCTAGAAATGGATGGGGAAATGGTGCAGAACATCAAGGATGCTCAGAGTCGAAAACGGACCAATTTTAACAGTTGTCGACGATTCATGGAGTTTGATGTTGGAGACATGGTATTCCTCTGTATATATCCAAGGAATTTAGTGTTGAGATTTTGAAAAAAGGGAAATCTTATTCCAAGATACATTATCCCCTTTGAGATCCTTGATCGTATAGGAGTGGTGCCCTACAACCAGGAACTCCCACCTAACCTATCTCAAGTACATAATGTATTCCACGTATCCCTCAAAAGAAAGTACATACCATACCCCTCACATGTACTCAATCCATAGGTAGCACCATTGGATAATGACATCTCTTATGAAGAGAAGCTAGTGATGATCTTAGATTATAGAGACAAAGTTCAACGGAATAAGACAATGCACTTGGTTGTAGTGTTGTGGAGAAACCACAAGTTTGAAGAAGCAACATGGGAACCGGAGGAGGTGATGAAATAGAGTTATCCTCGTCTATTTTAATGTGGGAAAATAAAATTTTGAGGGTGAAATTTCTTAAGTGGGGAATATTGTAATGACCCAAACGGTTATAAAATTAAATTTCCCTTTTTGATTTAATTAAATGTATTATTTTGTAATATGATTATAAAAAAATTCCTTAGTTTTATATTATTGGATTTAAAATACCCTTAATAATATTTATTGTTTCTAATATAGTATTTCAATAGTGATCACATGATTTTTATAAATATAGGTCTTTAACAAATCCAATTGACTCTGAAAAAGTAAGTGATGGCCTCAACCAGAATAATTATGCCCTATAGAGCCCATTTATAATAACTTATAAGGGAGATAGAATCTCCGGAACATTCCCTTGACCAATCTCAAGTTGGGATCCAACAAATTAATCATGAGAGAAATCTTTTATAGGAGAAGTTCAATCTCATCGAGATCACGACCCAGACCATGTTCGTCGAATAACCCCATGAAAGTCTCACCATCGTCCAACTTACTCTTACGGCATATGTTGGTGTAATAAAGTGATATGAATAAATACATTAATAATGTGAATATTTATTTTATATAATAATGAATATATTTTCATTTTATTGTTACTTTATAAATGATTTTGGTTTTATTCAACTAACAAAAATTGTATTTTCAGTTGTATTAAAATTAAATTAAGAAATTTATTTTGATGAATTGATGGATTTATGAAATAGATATTATTTTTAATAGAATTATATTATTAATTAAGGTTTATTAATTATGAATTACCATATCATTTTTATGAAGTGAAATATACTTTTTATAAGTTTTCAAAAACTGTTATTGTAAAAAAAACATAATTTTTCAATAAATATCGAATCTTATTGTTTTAAAAGTGAAAATTCATATATTTATAAAATTATTCAGATAAAATTAATATTATAATTTTAATCAGAATTTCAATATTATCCAATGGTTAATTTTTGATAATTTTATGAGACAGTCGAATTTTCAGGTAAAAATTAAATACCATATAAATATACGGTGTGTTTTATGATATCATCATGACCCATAAATGATGTAATAAATACTTTAATGGGCATCCTAATCCAAATATATGTTTTCCACATTAAATTATTTTATTTTTAGTTTATTTTATTAATTCTACAATGTCTTTATGAATCCTTCAAAATATATTATATATATTTTTATTTTAAATTCATTTCATTAAACGTGTTCTCACCTCCACATAAGAAAGGGTAATATTTTAATAAATCTGGACTTTATATAAAAAAATAATGAATACATCTCCACTTTGGAAAAAAACATGGGAAAAATCCATGTTAAGGTTTGTGATTTTAATTATTTTATTATATAGAGTCCAAAACTTAAGTTTGTGAAATATTAATGAATTCCCCACTCATTTCCTAGACAAACACACTCAAGATCCAACTTATCTTCACTAAAAATCCTTGGATCACGTCATTACTCTACCCTCCTCTCTTTGGAATCCTTTGAAGGTGCCCCTAGCTCCCAAAAATCCCATTTTTAAGATTTTGTAGTCAGACACTCAAGTAAGGTTTATTTCTTTTCACCTCTTTATCAAAGTTTCATTATCATGTTATGCCCTTTTATTTTCAATTACTAATTTTGCAGTATGATTTTTCACCTCAACCATACTTCCCTTATGATTTCTATATGATGATATACTGCAATCTCTCTCATTAATACCTCTTATGTACACCCGTTACCTTGCAGAAATTTTGTAAGAGTTCTCTAATTTCTCTTCTTTACTAAAGTTTCTTTATTATCTACTGCTTTCTATTTACAATTCATAATGTGGGGATATGTCCTTACATGTCCCAATTAATTATAATTTAATTTATAAATGATTATAGGTTCCTTTCACTCTCATAAACCTATTTTATTAATTTTTTATGTGACACTGTTATGCTGCTGAAATTGCACCACGATTTTCCATTCCAAAATAATTATGTATTGAATATTGTACCCATTTCCCTATCAAGGGTGTTCACTTTTATGAACATATAACTTTTTATTGGGGACTTAAATTTTTTTATTCTACACTCCTTTATCTTGTAAGAAATTATGATGATGAATGAATCCATGTTTTATGATCTATGCGGCATACATAAGCATGATAATTAAATGAAACTGATAGGTGCACCCGGAATTATATAGCGCTTCAATGCATTGGGTAATGTTTAGTATCATGATACATCATTTTGAGATATGGGTGTATCTAGTTACTTTATGGGAATTTGTACAACATGAAGTATTGGTTATTTAGCTTTGACCTATGATGCAATGTTTTAAGTTGTTGCCACATTTCTCATGTTATGGTTATCATGTTATATCATGCTTTATGATTCATGTTCCTTTATTCCAATTATTATGTCTATTGTATAACATATATTTTTCTCTTAATGTTATTCCATGTTTATTCTCTTAATGGTCTTTATAGCCGCCCATTTCTTATGTATTTTTCCCTAGGATATATAATACAGTTTTAAGCATAATCATGTTAAAGAAGTTTTCAATAATAATGTTGAAATTATTGTTTAAAGTTGTAATGCAATGCACCTAATTCCAAAAGACACTATAATTCTCAATATTTCGGGATGTATTAAGTGTGATTTTATGTAATTAAATCATGTATAAATGTGTAATAAAGGGAAGGGTTGTTATAATATCAATGGCCACTATAACAACCATGATCTTTATTTCACACTTAAACATATTTTATTACATAAAAACCAAACTTGATACAACATAGAAGATTTATCAGTCTAGTTTCTTTGGGGATTTGGAACATTAAATAACAACTTAAAACCTGAAATACACATCTTTATTGAAAACTTCTTTTATATAACCACACACATTCCTTCATACATAGCATTGCATGGGTAACCTGAGGACATGCATAAGAAAAGGGTGATCTATAAAGCCCAGTAAGGGAGTAAACAAGGCATAACCTGAAGAATATAGTACATGTTAGGAAATATGAATATAAAAGGAGTATAAGAGAAACATGAACATAAAGGCATGATATATCATGATTATCATAACATGGAAATGTGGCAACAACATTTATCATGATATAAGCATGATCCAAGGCTCATTGAACATGGAGCATGAGTAAACCCTCATTTCACTTAGATTATCATGATAATAATCTTTACCCAGTTCATTGGACCGCTATCAGGGCGCACCATTCATAATCATTTCATTTCATACATAAGTGTGCCACATGGATCATACAACATAAAATAATTCAACATCATCATTTATTCCATGATAAAGGAATATAGAATAAATACATAAAACTCTATAATAAATAATTAAATGTGCATAAAGGTGAATACCCTTGATAGAGAAATGTCCATGATATTCACTACACAATGACTTTGGCTTGGAAAATGGTTGTGCAATTTCGGCAGTATAACGACATGACATAAGAATTCATAAAAAATGGTTGATGAGAGATAAAATGGTATATTATCATATTTAAAGGAAATTTAAATTAATGGGTCATATATAAATATGTCCCAACATATTTAATGGAATTTATATGCATAATATAAAATAATTTCATGAATGTAAATGAGAAGAGAGAAATTCCTTACTGAATTTTGGCATGGTAATGGGTGTGCATGGGAGGAATTAATTAGAGATAAAGTTGTATATCATCATTAAAACATAATTATATAAGTATAGGGGAGGTGATAAATCATACCCCAAAATTTTTAATTGAAAATACAAAGTTATAGAAACATAAAGAAACTTGGACAAAAATGAGAAAAGAAGAAATCCCTTACTCAGAAGTGTGATCCGAAAGGCTTAGGAGGGGATTGAGAGAGGATTATTGGGAGATTGGGGCACCTTGGGAGGATTATAGATAGAGGAGGGCATAGTTTTGTCAAGCTATAAAGGTTTTGAGTGAAGAGTAAGTGGGATCTTGGGTGGTTGTATATAAGAAAAGAGAGGGAATTCTTTATTATTTAGGTTTTGGACACCACACATTAAACTAATAAAAAACAAAAACCAACCCATGTTTTTGCCCATGGTTTTTTCCAAAGGGGAGTGGAAAACATTATTTTATATGGAATATGGCTGAACATATTAAAATAATAGGCTTGCATAGGTGGAGGTGAGTCACACTCTCAAAGAAAACATTTTAAAATGTTAAAATATTTTATAAACCTTGGAGGGTCCACTAACGCTTTGTAAAACAAATAAAACAAACCTAAAATCACATTATTTTAATAGTAAAAAATATATTGTCTAAAAATACAATTTATATTCTTTTATTACATCACCATTGGGTCATTATGATGCCATAAAACACATTATATATTTTAATGGTATTTAATTTTTACCCAAAAATTCGATGGCCTCATAAAATTATGAAAAATCCAGAATTGGATAATTTCGATGTCCTGATTCCAAAAATAATATTCATTTTATCTAAATAATTTTATAAATATGTAAATTTTTACTTTTAAAATAAAAACCTACATTTATCAAAAATTCATGGGTTTTGACAAAAATGACTTTAAAACCTTAATAAAAATTACAATTGTATTTATAAAAATTATATGATCATTTATATTTAATAAAAAGTAATTTATTAACAATATTTTATTAAAATATTATTTAATTCAAAAATCAATTTATTCATCTAAATAGATTTATTAATTTAATATTAACTAAAAATACTATTTAAAACCCATTTACAAAGTAACAATAAGAAAATGAATGTATATTCTTTATTATATAAAATAATAATGCAAAAAATCATAGTACTAAGGTATTGTTACATAACCCCTTATAACATCCTCATAAGACCTTAGGGTAAGGTGTGAGATGGTGAAGGACTCTAGGGGTGGCTTGGATAACATCGCTTGGGTGGTAATCTCTATAAACTTCAACTTCCCCCATAGGCGGTTTTATTCTAACTTAATGTGTCGAAGCTCAGCTTGGGCTTGGTCAAGAGCGAGGCCCAATGATGCCACCTCCTTTCCAAGCTCTGAAAAATGGGCTTTGTATGGAGGAATTCTACTGGATGAGGTCATCACTTCCTTTGTCTGAGTAAATTGGATTTGTTAAAGCCCTATATTTGTAATAATCAATTGATCACTTTTCAATGGCTATATAAGCAAAAATAATAATTATTAATGGTATTTTGAAATAAAAAATCATAAAGCCAAATAGTTTTATATGTTTTATATAACCATTTTAAAATAACAAATTTAAATAGATCAAAAGTAATTTTCATTAATAAAAGTTTGGGTCGTTATAGCCACCTATGAATTCTCCTTCCAAACTTGTCAAACACCCCTATCTCTAGGAAAATTCAATGTCACATGTGAAGTGGATTCTATTTCATAGATACAAAGGAAGCATAATTGGTCACTTGTCTAATGTTGTTCAAATAGAAAATCTATGATGAGGAGGGTCCCAATACAAATCTTCAAATTTTCCAATCAAAAAATGATATTATATTATCATTGATTAAAGTCATGATCCCAATATCCATTTCTATAACCTAACATGTATATTAAATTAACATTAAAAAATAGTCCATTTATTTTTTTGAACAAAAAATGAACTCAATCTTTTTCGTCATCGTTCTTTTATTCATAATAATTTTTCATTAATAATATTAAGAAATATTAAATAAAAATAACCCGAACCAAAATATTCATATCCATCAAAAAATTATTATTAAAATGATTATTAATATGTCTAAAATTATACCATTTAGATTAAAAATGTATAGAAAATTGAACGAAAATAAACAAATCAATTTTAAATAGAAAAATTCATTTTGAATCCTTATATTTAGTATGAATTTAAAATTTTTGTTATTATAATAATAATATTTATCAATATATAAAAATTATTTATTTAATTATATTAATGATTTTAAATTGAAAAATAAATTTGTTTCAAAAAAAAGGGAAATTTTCAAAAAAAATACAAATTTTTATGGTCGTGCAAATATATGTCCATGAGTTTTCATGTATGTCCATTTTTTAAAAAAATTGATGGATTTTTTTATAACAATGTGTTTTGATAAAAAAAAGTTAAGTGTGTGTCACCATCAAAACTATGAACCACCAAATTATGAGCAACTTAGTTCCCTTATCTTCTAATAATAGAAAAAATGCATGAGGAAAAGTGCTCCATGACATATCTTATATTCTTCACAATTAATCCAAATGACTGCAAACCTTTATCCTGTTTCAAAATAAAATCAATAACAGCCTGACAATCAGGCTCGATAATGACTTCCTTCAAACCCTCCTCGGAATCAAACACCAAACCTAGAAGAATAGCATGAGATTTAGAAAACATATGACTCCAATTAGTGACAAAATATTTATGGTAAGATATACTAAAAACACCCACCTTATTGTTTCCAACCAATTTTGCATCAACATTAACTTTAAGAACACCATGTAGGGGGGAAACTCATCCTATGATATATAACTCTATTAGGCCCACAAATTAGTTTTGAGTTCTAATTGGACAACCATTCATATGTTTGTGTAGCCCAAAAATGATTTATTCAGTCAACTTGTGTAAAAATGAACTAATTACAATGTACCCAAATCATCCAATAAACCGAGCAGAAGTCATAAACTAGTTAAACATTAAGTGCATAGATCCACTGGACTAGATTTGATTGAAAATCAATAAAAATATCAATGGCCACCTAGGATTTATCCTTCCAAAATTTTCAAACACCCTTATCTCCAAGAAAATTCAAATTCACATATAAAGGGGGGCAGATTTTATTGAAGCAAAGGAAGCAGAAATAGTCACTCATCGAATGTTGTTCAAATAAAAACTCTATCATGAGGAGGATCTGAACACAAATCTTTTCATTTTCTAATCAAAAGATTATATTATATTATCATTGATTCATGTCATCATCCCAATCTCCATTGTTATAATATAACATGTATATTAAATTAAATTTAAAAATTAGTCCTTTTTTGAAATAAAAAATGTCCTTGATCTTATTCATCCTCAATTTTCTTATATTTATAGAAACATTTCTTTCATAATTTTAAGAATTATTAAATAAAAATATCTTGAAACAAAATATTCATTTCCCTAAAAAAAGTATTTTTAAAATGATTATATATATATGTGTGTGAAATTATACCTTTTAGATTAAAAAATGTATAAAGAAATATGAACCAAAAAAACAAATCAATTTTAAATAGAAATATCATTTTGGATCCTTATATTTAGTATGAATTTAAAATTTCTATTATTATAATAATAATTTTTTTAAATATATAAAATATATTTATTTAATGATATTAGTCATTTTAAATTCAAATAGGAATTTGTTAGAAAAAAATGGGAAATTTACATACAAATATAAATTTTCATGGGCCTAAAAAGTTAATTCCATGATTTTTCATTCAAATTCGTTATTTTTGAGAAATTTATTGGCTTTTTTTAGGACAATGTGTTTTGATAACAGAAGTTATGTGTGTGTTATGTTAACATGTTATATATATAATGATTTTTACACATGTTGCATGCATGTTACAAATAGAACATGTATATGTTATATACATTCAAATTTATTCATTTCAATATTAAATTTATTAAAAAAATATACATAGAATTTTAAATTTTGACAATTTTGAAAAAAATGAAAAAAAAGACTTCTTAATCTTAAACGAGACACATTTATGCCCCATGTAGGCGGTTGTGGTGGTAGGGTGTTTTGGGGTTTGGGATAGAAGTTGCGAGGTCAGGTCCCCGTGTTTTTTTTCCTACTTGCGATGATTGTAATAAACACATTGTTTAATCTTAAATGAGACACATTTTTAATTCTTTACATTGTTCTTCAGGGCTGGTAACGGGTCAAATATTTGCAAAAAATGCAAGCATCTGAACCTGATCCGTTTAACAATAGCAGATCTCAAACTTGTTGAGTTACTTTTTTATGTGTTTTCTGACTTTTTTTTAAATGTCTTGGTAGAAATTTTTGTTTAAAATTTGTATGAAATTTGGTAGGGGGCATGCCTCATTTTAGCTAAAAAACAATAAATATAATTTTTAAATATAATTGTTTGTATATTTAATTTTTTTTAATTGTTTTGTTTAGTTTATATATATATAACATAATTTTTCAACAGATTTTATCTTCATTTAACATCCAGCATTACTGTCATTACATTAATCTAGAATTCTGACATAAACTCTCACATAGGGCTTCCTTTTATAAGTGGGCTTTCTCTAGAGATCATTCTGCATTTCTGATATGAGATTCATGTTTTCTCTTTCTAGTGCAGAATTACTAATATATTATTATTAATCATTTTTAATAAATTAATTAATAAAATTAATTACTATTTAATAATATTATTAAATGAATAACTAATTTCTAAATATTATATAATATATAATATGTTTTAATTAATTAAAAAATTAAATAATATATAATTAAGAAAAAATTATCTCAATAATAACTAAATTATAAAGAATAAATGTATAATTATTAATTATTAATTACTAATTATTACATATTTAATTACTTATTAAATTAATTAGTTTATAATTAAATAGTTAATTAGTAACATATTAATTACTTAATAATTAATTAGTTAATAATTAATTAGTTAATAATAAAGTACTTAATTAGTAATATGATTATTAATTATAATTATTAATTATTAATTATTAATTATATAATAATTAATTACTTAATTAGTAATGTAATTATTAATTATTAATTATTAATTATATAATTACCAGAACAGTGCGTATCATAGAGGTGAATCAATGATCCAAAAATTATTATTAAAATTAAAGGTAAACATTCATGAAAGAAAAGAGGTTTAGGGTACAAGTGAAAACCCACTAAAGCAAGCCAAATAGAAATCAACCTTTGTTCATGTCACCCCTTCCATGGCGAGCACCGTGTCCTCTTGGATGCCTTCCTCTTCTCCACTGATTTGGAGTCTTCTATGCACCACCCTAATAATCCATGCCCGAGGATCCATCGTCAAAGTCTTGATCATGTCGTTGAACATGAATTGGGTCAGCCCGAGTGTCATCTTGAATGACATCATGCTCATTTATAGAAATGCCTTGATCACCATCTTCCTGATGCTCCTCATTATAGGACTGTCCAACTTGTTAAATACTAGCCTGTGAATCCATTAATGGAGAAGGTGCATCAAAAATAAGATTTTTCAAGCTAGGATTAGTATTCCTTTCGCGGATCTTCATATATACAAAATCAAAATCAGAGGAATTTATTGAATCCAGCATGGTGAAGAAATTCATAGCACCAGTGTTGGGGTCACAACCATTTTGGAGGTGGGTTCATCCAAAGGCACTTAATAATCAAGTGATAATTTAGCAGCTCCTTCATCCAAGGCATAAAGAGCCTTGGCTGCAGAAGAGGGCAGTGCAGAGTCATGCATGATAGGGACCTGCAAAGAGGCTGTTATATCATCCATGGGGACAGTAGCCTGCTCATAGATTCTTCCAGATAGAGCACGCACAGCCCCCATGTGCCCATGTGATACAGCAACTGTTGTGAGGATAACAACAATAGAAGCCTGTGAAGCACCTACTGTGTGGACAACAGTAACAGAAACAACAGTCTCCATGTCATTAGTATCCTGCACGCACCATTTTTCAACAAAATGTTCATAATGTTCAGTGACATGAGTGCCTCACCCACCAAATTGTAAGGAACAACTACATGGTTTACATTTAGAAAATAATTGCTCCTCCGAAAAAACAGCAAGATCCAATTCCCGATCACTGTCAGTTTTACCAGTACAAATATCACCCCATTTAGAGGGTTCCTTGTGTTTAGATGGAAGTATACTGTGAATAGGGAGTGTTCCAACACCTGGAGGAGTAGACATCACACCCCCACTTTTGTGACCATTGGGATGTCTTTCAGAGAGTTTCTTACTAGCCATAACATCATCAAAATAACCAAATCACCCATTCTTGGATTCATAGAAATTATTTTGCACTATATCACCCTTGATGGATGAAGGTGGGATACCCTTTACACCATCAGGGGTACCCTTCTTCCCAGACAAAGGAATTGGTGGACCATCAGGGGTACCCTTCACACCATCAGGGGTACCCTTTTTCTGAGAAAAAGGCATTGGTGGAGCAGGATCATATGGTAGTTTGAATTTATATCTTTCAAAAATGATTCCATACCATTTATAGTTGGAACATCACAAACCTCTATTATAGTCTTCTTTAACATGTCATATGGTTGAACAATTTATACAGAAATTAGGAACAAGCTGAAACTCAATATCAAGCTCAAATTTAAAATTGCCAATAATCAAAAGAACTGTATCAACAAGTGGAAAAGTCATATCAAACTCAACCAGAATACAAAACAAATGGCCATACCAAACCAATCCAGTCTCCTTATTAAGTTTAATGGGATTTCCAACTACCAATGCAACATCACAAAGGATGCTTGGATTCCAGAACACCCAGTTCAATCCTTTGATACAGATCCAGGATTGAGCTATAGTATTTTGGACTTGAAAAGGTTCGAACCAGGGATCCCAGTTCTGGAACCTAAGGATCACAGGCTTGAGATTAACAAACATGTGACTTTGATCCCTCATTTTCAGATCATTGTAATGAAAAGTAAAATGGTAAAAACTCATACCAATTGATATTATTTAGGGAGTCGCTGAAACCCCAGATCGCCTAGAGGCATTTTCTAAGATCTTCAAGATTCCATGAAGTATTCATTTGAGAGCTTAGCTGGGAAATAATTGAATTTTTACAAGATTTGATTCACTTTTGAAAGAAAAAAGGGTTCACTTCAACGACCAGAAGCGCACCATTTCTCAAAATCTGGTTATTAGAAGCAGACTCACCACTTTGGGATCCAGGTAAGAAACAATCAGAACCACTTACCTATAACGTGTTCACCCGAGAAATCCCATATGAATCAGAACACACAGGCTCTTGAATCAGCTTCAAACCATAGCCTTTATCTGCATTATTTAATGGTCTAACAAAAAAATCTGTAGGGTTGAAGTAGTCGACCGAAGGAGGAATCATCCCAGAACGAAAACTAGGTAGAGGCATAATTTTGGGTTATTGTAGCAGACACTATAGCAGGTACCATATCATTTAATGTAATAGGTATTGTTCGGTACTATAGTAGCCAAAACTATTCACCTTGTTCCACCAGGTTGGGTTTGGAAACCTTAAGTCCTTCGGGTAACCTAGGTCTTCGGGCTAGTAAGGCTTTCGGGCCACCTTTAAGGACTTCGGGCCACCTCATGGAATCCGAGCCACCTTTATGGTCTTCAAGCCCCCTCAAGGCCTTTGGGCCACCTCTTGGCCTTCAGGCCACTTGATGTGTAGATGCTCAGACATATTCTACAAGGAACCAGTGTCAAAGGAGGATTCATGAGTAGGGAGCATTCACCGGAGCAGGGCTAACAGATTTGGAAGAATGAGAGGGCATGACATTACCATCGGTACCACGAATGCACATCTCTGCACATGACAGCTAGCCGAACAACCATGCAAAGGTGGAGAGCTGATCACAATGTAGTTGCTGGGGAGGGTCGGTTTCAAGTAGTCATAGTCTGTATGATTCCTTTAAGAATTACAAGTCCTGTAATGTCACCAAGACTACCAGAAATGTAATGTTAGGGTTCCCCTTCAACCCTTAAAAGGGGGGTTATAATAAATAAATAAATAATGAAGGCCTTTGGGCCATTTAGGTAGGCAGTAATTAGTTAATTAGTGATATAATCATTAATTATATAATAATTAATTAGTAATATAATTATTAGTTATATAATTATTAATTAAAAGATAATTAATTAGTTAATTAGTAATATAATTATTAATTATTAATTATTAATAATTAATTAGATAATAATTAATTCGTTAGATAGTAATATAATTGTTAATTATATAATAATTAATTTTTTTTTAAATGTTGGGGTCGAAGCCTCAATTTATTATGTAAAAAAAGACCTCTTTAGTGTTGGTAGAGGGAGACCCATGACATAGCCCGAAGGCCCAAGGCCAAGTGGCCTAAATACAAGGCTTGAAAGCCCATTTTTTGTCCCAAAGGACCCCTCGGTGAACAGTTCTGCTACAGTACTCACGCTGTTATAGTACCCGTTGCAGTACAACCACCACTATATTGTCGCTGCTACTACAGTTCCCCCACTGCTACAGTACTACTACAGTGCCTTGCTATAGTAACCCAGAATTACGACCCTACCCGGATTTGATCCTAGGTCTTTCGGATGCCAAGTAGGAGCCTGTACCACTTGGGTACAGGCTCATTGGCATATAATAATTAGTTAGTTAATTAGTAATATAATTATTAATTTTATAATTATTAATTGGTAATACAATTAATAATTTATATAATTATCAATTATATAATTAGGCAATATAATTCAGTTATTTTTTATTAATTTTATAATATTTAATTTCTAATTATTTAAAACCTATTATATATTATTAACTATTTATAAATTAATTAGTTTTTTAATTATATTATTAAATGGAAATTAATAGAATTAATTAATTGATTTAAAATTATTAATAATAATATATTAGTAATTCTACACAGGAAAAGGAGGACATGAATCCTACATCGGAAATGAAAAATGATTTTTAGGGAAAATGCTCTTAAGAAAGGAAGCCCAGAGTGAGAGTTTGTATTAGAATTCCAGACTACTGTAATGGTAGTAATGCTGGATATTAAATAGCTGATAAATTTTGCTGAAAGTTTGTATTATATATATATATATAAACAGAATAAAAATTTCAATTATACAATAAAGTATATTTAAAATATTTTTTGGGGATAAAAGGTGGCAGGGGGCCTTTCTCCTTTTATACATATTTTTTAAAATATTTTTAACCTACGCATATTTAAAAAAAATTAAGAAAACACATAAAAATTCCAAACTTGTTTAATATTCGGGTACTCTGTAACCCTCAACATCACCCCACCTCTCTACTTCCTACCCCTAACCTCCACCACCGTAACTCTTCTCTCATCTAAGAGTCCCTCCTAATTGATTCTTCAAACCCTAACATCCACTCTCGGCTTCCTCCTCCTCCCCTCTTGCTCCATTTTCCATTTCTAGTTTCTTCCCTCCTCCTCATCCTCCCCTTGAGTCAAATCCATCCCCCCCCCTTCATCTTAAATTTTCTATAGGCTTCGTTGAAAACCCTATCCTCACTACCCAGATTATTTTTTCATTCTTCTTCCCTGTAAATTAGTTTATTTTTATTTCTCTATTTTCCATTCCTATATTTTATGATTTCTGTGTTTTATGTGGAATGGATTTCCATTCAAACAGGTTAGGGAAACACAAACGATCCCTTTTTGATCTACAATAAATCCATTCCCAATGTGAATCTTCTTGTTTATCCAAAAAACCTATTCATCTCTGATCATTCCCTAGGGCATCTTTCCAAACTATTTCCTCCATTTCCAATCGATGTTATCTATGTTTTCTCAATACTCATGTCAAAACACTTAGAGATATTCCATCTCCACTCAAAGACATCCATTTTGTGATTTGTCAGAGTGGATTCCATCTCTAGTTGAGGCCATACTTTTCTCATTAGTTGAGCGCCTCTGGTAAATTTCAACCTCTTAGTGTAGTTTACTGCGATGTTAATTTTCTATGAATTTCATTGCACATATCTTTTCATTAAAATTTCATCGACCCCCTCCTTCCTAATAATTGACGTGGCTTGGTTCCCTCATTTAATTTTGAAAAATTTATTTCAATTCAAATAATCTTTATTCATGGAGTGATCTATATATGAGGTCAAATTAATTTTAGACCTAGATATGTTATTCTTATTATTAAATCAACTATGTCCTGTGAACTTTCTTTTTAATTCGTTTATTGCATTTTTGTTCAACTTATTTCCAATTTTCGCAAATAATTTTCTTGATAATCTCAACCTGGAGCCCTTGCATCAGGTAATCCCTACTATTTAGGTACCAATTCTATTTATTCTTTATTTCAGACTTCTCCTTTAACTGTTGGGGGTGTGTTATTGATGTTTTTTTCTCAGTGTATTTTTTTGAATTCCACTTTATACTATAGATATACTATTTTAACCTCTATCTCTATCTCTCACTCATATATCTTCTTATGATTCATGTTTCTTGGTGATCTTATAAGGAATCATAACTTTATTGGGGTCTTTGAATTGTTGAATCACTGGTGTGACATTTTTTATATATTATAGTTGTCTATTTTCTATATTTTTATTTTAATGTTTGTAGTGGTTCAACTATTTCTCCTTGTATGTTATTTCAGGTAGTAATTTTATGATAAATATATCACCACATACTATTTTCAACCGTTCGTATAAATTCTTCTATGATAGAATATGGTTTTTGGTTTTTTATTTTATCTCAAAATGCAATTGTATTAACTTCTTATAATTTAAAGCTTATGGTTTTCTATACTAATTTTTTTCTATGAAAATAAATCTTTTATATTAAATCTACCAAGTAAAGTTTTTAAATTTTATCCCTTCTCATATTTTATTTATTTACTCTTTCTGCCCACCTGTTCACTATTTACGATAGTTTTTTTCATAAAAAATCAGTTCCAACTCTTATACTAATTTAATGCACTAACATTTTATTACATTTACCATATATTATTAGTGTACCCATAACATATAATGACAAAGATGACATGAAAATATTTAAACTACAATGAAAACTGTAAGGAAGTACAATCACATTGGAGAATATCAATGTCATAAAAAAGAACTACTAATTATATGGGTTTGTAAATATTTAGTTATATTGTTGAGATGTATTTAAATTTATTTTTAACATATCATTTAAAGTTATATATTCAATTACTTTAACTAATGTGTTTTAGGTATTTTTAAATTTTTTACTACAAACAACATACCAAGAACTGTCCATGTGTTTACAACTTTATGCATCGATATATGCTCAAATAGTAAAAAACCAATTGCTTATCAATTTTAAGTAATCATGGTTTTTGGTACTATGAGGGATGGTTCGGTTATTTCTAGACCTATTATTAGGAGGGGTAGAAATTTAATTTCTACTGGTTAATTTCTTAGTTAGTTATCTCTGCTACAAATATGTGCGGGCATGTATGAGAGGGGGAACCAAGAGTCAGGTGGAATATCCATTGGCAGCAAACGAGATGGAGAAGAGAGCAATCTCTAGTGCAATATCATTTTCATCACACTCAAGAGACTCAAAGGTGTACTCTCCAGGGCTCTTGCACTGTAACATTTCTTTTTCCCCATCTTTCATTATATCAATGTGTTTACAAGCATGTGATACTTCATTCAATACATTTGGTTACTTCTCTAAGAATATCCTTATATGATCAATGTCCTAACATTTTTTGTGACTCCACTGGGGAATCAACAATTGATAGAGTGGATAACGGTTGAATATCACAAGTGACAAGTGACGATCAATTTGCAGTTAAAAATTTCATTCAAAATGGTTGGAATAATTTTGATCACAGAAAATAATTTTTTAAGACACTGGGGTGCTCTTTGTGCAAATAAAAGTTTGAGAACTGATTAAAACATAGGAAACATAGATAGAGTAAATGTCAAAGAAAGGAGCCTAAAAGATCTGACAACTACTAGATTTCGGTGCATTAGATGCATACGAGAATGAAGAATTGAGTCGCAACTGTAGAAATGAACATGGAGTTAATTCATTGGACTCTTGTCTTGATACCAGAGAGTTTGGATAGGCTGAATCACGGATAGACTAAAAGTCAACAAATTGTGCAACAGTCAGAGGAATTTCTGTCTTCAGATACGGGATATGGAGGAACAAACATTGGAGAAGATCAAGGAAATTGAGCTGCATTCAGACCCTAGTTAAGAATTTGGTAAACTAAGACTCACTGCTACTACGATACCAGGAGATGAGATCCACGCACAGGCGGAGCATGGATGGGGAACTGTAGGTAAGATTCCTTCGAAGGGAAATGACACTTATTGAAGAATTGTGAATTACGTTGTGGAAGGTGAATTTGTTGTCTTTTTCTAGAGTAGAACCGTTCATTTGGTTAACTAATAGACTCAGGTTTCATACTTTGTCCAGCAAGGTTGTAACGACCCGAAATTTTGAATAAATATTGTTTCTTAATTTTATGTGTTATTTTATTTTATTTTTTTATACTCAAAAAAAATGATTCATTTGATAACATGAGTATAATTAAAATGAGACTGTTGGGTTTTGACTGTTATATGACCATTGGTCAATATGACCGCTGGAAACTAAACATTTTGATTATTGTCCCTAAATACAAGTAATATTGGTTAATTATTATAGAAAGAAGATTCGATGGCATCACCCAGTAGTCTTGGACCGATCGAAGACCATCTAACAGAACTTGGGAAGGAGGTAGCACCACTGGGCTTTGCTCTGGACCAAACCCAAGATGAACTTCATCGTGTGGAGCTAGAACGGAATCGCCTTTGTGAGAAGCTCAAACTGATAGAAATTACTACTCGTGCGATGTTGGTTGAGCCTCCCTTGAATTCTCTCTCCTTAGCGCACCTTACACTTAGGTCCTATGCTGGTGTGATAAGGGGCTATGTCAGGAGACCGTAACTGCATTGTGTAATCCTTTGTTTTAAATAAAAATTGGGATTTCTTCTTATGATGATGTTTATGAATTTTCAAATGTCCGGATAAATATAGTATGCATATTTTTGATGAATTTTAGAAAAAGTATATTTTAAAAATGTTTAGGTAAACCTTTAATAATTAAAAATGTGTAATGATTTTCAAAAAATGGTCTTCTACAATTATATTCAGTACGAAATTTAGAGTCTAATAAGATCAACTTGATTTTTGATGAATAGTAAATTATGAATAGTGATTTTATGATTAGGATTAGTAATGTGTCCAAATGGATTAGTAATCTCACTTAAAGAAAGTATTAATATAATCTAGGCCCCTTGTCTAAGTAATGTGATTCAATAAAATGGTTAAATAACGGTTTCATAAATTATTATTCAAGTATTAGTTTTTTTGGGTGAATAGTGTTTTTTAATTAAAAATTAAATTAAAAATATTTAGAAAATTATTTTTATAAAATTTATTTCATTTTTGAAATCAGAGCATTCATATTTGGTTAAGGTAAAATTTTGGGATTTTTCTGAGAAAGTTGAATTTTCGATGAATAGTGAAAATACAGTTTTTAAGTTACAGGTGTTTAATGACATCATTAAATGATGTATTAAGTATGTAATCAATATGGTCGACTTATGAATAGGAATATAAGGTATGAGGTGTCCCAAGTGGCCAATACCATGGGAAAATACCATGGGCAAGCCCATGGTTTTTCCAAAACCACTTGTGAGGTGTCCCTTGGCCATTAATGCCTTGTCCCCTCACTTTCCCTATAAATACCAAGCCATCCTCTCATATATTTCCACTCCCCACTCTCACCCAACGAAGTTATGGTCTCATTACCTCCCAAATAGTTTTCCCAAGGTGCCCCCAAACCCTCAAGGTCCCAACGTTTGAGTTTTAAGTGTTACATTTTAAGGTAAGGGATCCGACCTCTCTCTTTCTTTTCAAGAAATATCTTTTATGTAACTTCTTTTATGCTCCATGTTATTATGTTAAAGGATGTTATTTTATACTACTCTTACTGCCATTTTCATTTTCATATAATGAGATATCCCCTCTTACTCTCATTATTTCGTTTTATGAAGTTTTAAGTGGCGCCGTTAGGTTGTCGAAATTTTTGTAACGGATTCTTTCTCTCTTCTCATTTTTCAAGATCTATTTTCATGTAAAGTATTTAAAGTTCCTTTTTATTATGTTGGGGTATGGACCCTAAATTTATCATACTGATATTTTATGATCATATGATGAGAGACCCCATTTTATCTCTTCAATTCAGTATTTTGATGTTTTAAGTGGCATCGTTAGGCTGCCGAATTTTTAAGGGATTCTTTCACCCTTCTCATTTTTCAAAGTTCTACTTTCATGTCAAGTCCTTCAAGTTAATTTTTATTATGTTGGGGTATGATCTCTATATCTATCATACTTATATTTTATGTTCATATGATGAGAGACCCTATTTTATCTCTTCAATTCATTTTTGATGATGTTTAAGTGACGCCGTTAGGCTGCCGAATTTTTAAGGGATTCTTTCACCCTTCTCATTTTTCAAAGTTCTACTTTCATGTCAAGTCTTTCATGTTCCTTTTTATTATGTTGGGGTATGATATCTATATCTATCATACTGATATTTTAAGTTCATATGATGAGAGACCCTATTTTATCTTGTCAATTCATTTTTGTTGAAGTTTAAGTGGCGTCGTTAGGCTGCCGAATATTTAAGGGATTCATTCACCCTTCTTGTTATCAAGATCTATTTTCATGTCAAGTCTTTCATGTTACTTTTTATTATTTTGGGGGTATTATATCTATATCTATCATACTGAACTTTTATGTTCATATGATGAGAGACCCCATTTGATCTTGTCAAATCATTTTTGTTGAAGTTTAAGTGACGCCGTTAGGCTGCCGAATCTTCATAAGAGAAATCTTATTTTTGTCTTCCTTTCATGTTCTTCATTTCATATGGTATGTATTTCAAATTTCATTACCATGTTCTTAAATCCTTTAGATTCTTTTCCTATACTTTTTATGGGTCATTTATGATTGTTTGACCCATGTCCCCTCTCTTTTCAATGTTTTCTAAAACCCTGAAACATAGCCGTTATGCTGTAGAATTTCTGTCTCAAAATGTCTCTCTCTTTTTATAAAGTTATTTTATTTTATTAAGTGAATACTCAAAGCTCTTATTTATATAGGGGTATTCAAATATATATCAAAATGTTCTATTTTAAATTCTGGGATTTGCATACATGAAACCCGCTTTCCCTTTTCCGTGGGTTTAAAGTGACATAAAGATCATGTCTTCAAAGCAGTTTTTAAAATGTTATGATTATGAAATGAAACCCATTTCTTTTATGCTATATGGGTTGTTTATGAAATGATTGATGATGATATATGTGACTCACATGATAATAAAGACATTTCAAGGGTGCGCCCAGATAGCGCTCCAATGCATTGGGTAAAGACTTAATCTCTAGAGATGACTTTTTAGACTGATACCTTGGTGAATAACCTTGGTATTTTTTTAACGACACCTTGGGGATGGACCTTGGTGAAATGAAATGATTTTCAATATTAAATGTTGTAGCCACATCTTCAAGTTATGAATAATGTTATTTTTATTATGATATATCTCATGATTTCTTTCTCATGCCTTAAAGTTCTTTTCATGACCTTATTGAAGTATCTCAAGTTCACATGTAAAATGTTTCTCTTGTTTCCCTTACTGGGCCTTCTGCTCACCCTTTCTTTTGATGTATGTCCCCAGGTTATGAGATGCAGTAATGAACCTAGTATGAACATGAGGAGAATCATTTCAAGTGTTTAAGAATAATGTTTTATGTTTTCATGTTTTAAGTTCCTGGTTTCCAAGACACTAAACCTTAAAGATCCTCGGTTTTGTAAAATGTAATGAAAGTTTATGTGATAAAAAGGAGGGATGCTATAAAGGTGGAATGAGAATTGGAAGGAGAAGACATGATTAGAAACAAATGCCTGTTCATGAATTTTCTTTCTATTCCTCAAGGACTGGGAGTAGGAATGGTTTGGATTGTGAATAGCAGGCGTGTGGTTGAGCAGAACAGAAGGGGGGAGAAACTGAGAGGAGCGGTCAACAATGAGAGATGGCCTAGAGTCGAGGATATAATTCCACAAGACCGGGAAGAGAGTAAGTGAAGGTCATTGTGTTTTCATTGTGGCCAGACATTCAGACCTGTGCACTAATTTCATAATAAGCATTTGCATGTGGTTGTATGAGAGTATAAAGATCTGAAATTGGATTAGGCAGAAGATGAAGTTTCTTGTGTGAAAATATAAAGGGATGAAATTAGAGATGAAAGGCCTAGAGTAAAATAGGTAGATAAGGAAAATGAGACAGTGGAATTTTGTAGTATGGGCACTCTAATGGTGGAGTCAATGATGTTAGATGGATTTATTTATGGTGTTCGGATAATGGATCTGGTGGACAGTTGTTCAAGCCACAACTTTGGTTCTAAATCCATTTCTAATATGGCAGTTTTCGTGGTCGAGCAAACTACGCCATTCAAAATTTGTCTTGGCGATGGTTGTTGAGTTATTTTATAGGGTGTGTGTAGGGAGGCAGTGATTTGTTTGGAGACTACTAATTTTCCTGTTGAAGCATTTGTCTTTGATATTTGAGGGCCAAATTTTGGTTTGGGGATGTAGTGGTTGAAATGTTTTGGAATTGTTGTCACTAATTAAGGCCACAAAACTATTTAATTCTTTTGGGAAGGGAAAGAAATTAGGCTACAAGGACACTACCACAAAACTGGGCAAGGCCAGCACCACCCCTTTATCAGTGCTAACGAAAAAGCGCTGATAAAGGGGGGGGGGCTTTATCAGCTCCGAAAAAAGCGCTGATAAAAGTACCCCTTTATCAGTGCTTTTTTAGTGCTGATAAAGGCCCCCCCTTTATCAGCGATTTTTTTTAGCACTGATAAAGGGACCCCCTTTATGAGTGCTTATTTAGTAGTGCTGATAAAGGGGGGCCTTTATCAGCACTTTTTTTAAAAGCTTTGAATAAAGGGTTGACTTCAAAAAAAATTAAAACAAAAATTAATTTATAAATATAGATATATAGTTATATAGTTATATTGATATAAATTTAATATATAATTTTTAAATATATTTTAGATAAGTATAAATGTACATTTACACTTATTATACATAATATATAAGATATTTAGTGAAAATGGCTTCTTATAAAATTTAAAAAATATTTTTAATTAATAATTTGCTAATTATTATAGATTAATAGTCATTTAATAACAATTTGAAGACTAAAAAAATTTAAAAAATTTAAAAAAGATCTAAAATATGTTGAAAACGCAACTCAAACTTCTAACGGCCATAACTTTTGATCCGGGTGTCCGTTTGAGCTCTACTACATATCAAATCGAATCCTGCGACGAGCTCTATGTCAATATCTTTAAGGAAGACTTTGGTCAAGAAATTTTCAAGGCCAAAAGAGGCCCAGAAGGCCTCCAAAACTGAGTTTTTAGTCGGGGTACCCAGAGTTTTTAACATTTTGTGGATTTTCAGCCTCGTTTAAGGGGGTATTATTGGCTTTTTTGGTGGGGACTGAATTTATTCCAAGGTATTACATTCATATTGATATTATGTATTTGAAATTTCATCCTTTTTTATAATTCACTGCTATTTATAATCAAATATATAACTATATGTACATATTTTTTATATATTCACACCTAAAAATTAAATTTTTTAAATAAATAATTAAACATATTTACATATAAAATATATTAGCTTTATCTAAATAATAAATAATATCCATTTTATTTAAAATACCAATATATGAATATTTATATTACTACTATATATTAATATAACTATACATATATTAATATAACTATATATATATATATTAATATAACTATATGTATATATTAATATAACTATATATATATATATTAATATAACTATATATATTAATATAAATATATATTACTATACGAATAAATATAACTAAATATATATATAAATAAATAGATATATCATGAATAAGAGAAAAAATCAATATAGGGTAGTGGCAAAGGCTTTAGGTGCGCAGGGGGGAGGTCTCGAGATCAAATCCGTGTGGAGGCACGGGTGCGCGCGCAAGGTTGATTTAAAGGGCTAGCGCTGATAAAGGGTGTAGGCGGTGTGGGGCGGGTACTGGAGGTACGGGAAATCACTGATAAAGGGGGGATCAAGCGCTGTAAAATCCCCCCCCCCCCCGAGATTGACAGTATTTTTTTTTATTTTTTTTTATTTTTTTTATTTTTCTCAGCGCTAAAAATAAGCGCTGATAAAAGCGGTCTTTTATCAGTGCTAAAAAGAAAGCGCTGATAAAGGGGACCCCCCCCCCCTTATCTTCGCCGACATTAAGAGCGCTTTTTCTAGCGCTGTTAATGGCCATTTTTAGCGCTGATAAAAGCCCTATTTGTAGTAGTGTTCCAAAGGCACCTAAACCCTCTATAAAGAAGTGTCAGAATTCATGGTAGAAACTTCTTGTTTTGGAAGGTTGGTTGTGGCTAACTAAACGGTTTTTTCTACGAGCGAATGTAAAATGGAAGCCGTAGGTGATCGACAATATCTATAAAATATTATGAAGAAATATAGAAATGTTTTTATTGATTAGAAGGGGTTTCCACCAAACTGGATTACAGGTCACATGATAAATCTAGAATACATGGCAATTCCATTGAATATTTGACTTTATAAACTAGCCCATTACTTAAAGGATGGATTGGAACAATAGGTGGTTGAGTTGTTGTCAAGAGGATTAATTTTCCACAGTAATATTCCTTTTGTGATTCCCATAATTTGGGTTAAAAAGGATAGCAGCTGGCGCATGTGTGTGGATTATCGTGCCCTTATCAAGCGGGTAGTTCCAAATAGGTTTACAACACTGCTAATAAAGGAATTATTGGATGTATTAAGTGGGGCACAATATTTTACTAAAATAGATCTGATGTTTGGGTTCTATCTGATTCGAATCCATGTAGAGGATATAAGTATGTGATCTTTCAGAACGCATGAGAGGAACTGCAAATTTATTATCATGTTGTTTGGCCTCATGAAAGCACCAGTGACTTTTCAGTCGATAATGAACAATGTGTTTAAGAAATTTTTGCATCATTACATGTTGTTTTGTTGGATTGATGTAGCCCAATCCGGTTACGCCGAAAGCTTGTGGCCCACAACTGTCGCGGGTCGTGTTCTGTGGTGAGCTCGTTGGGGGTTGCAAGGGGTAACGCGCCCCTGCTTCGGGGGTCCTGTTCAGAACAATGGCACTATAACAGTGTGGACTTCGGAGTCAACTATAATGTTGCACTTTTGACTTCCAACCGGCAGCACTGTAGCACTTTTTGACAAAGGTGACCGCCTATTACTGTAGCAACGCGGACTTCCTGTTTGGAACAGTGGATCTTCATCTCCATATGTAGCCCATTTCGGGCTAGGTTTTTTACCAGAAAAAACATTGTAATTTGTGCTTTCGAAATAGTGACGTTCTGCCTCTCTGTGGACGTTGGGATTATTCTCAAACCACGTAAATTTGTGTGTCCCGTGTGTTTTCCTTTCTTCTGCATTTTCTTTCGAATCTCATTTCTGTCGTTGCAACTCCCGATGATTCTGCAACAATTTTTTATGACCTACTAATTTATATTAGGACCTGGAATGAGCATCAGTTGCATCTTGAATCAGTGTTTCAATAGTTTATAAAAAACCAACTATAAGGAAACTGGAAAAAGTGTTTCTTTGCCTAGCAGGTAGTGGAGTATCTCGACTATATAATTTCAATAGAGGGAGTGTTCCTGGATTTAAGGAAATTGAATGTGTTCTAAACGGGCCACATCCACACATAGTGAAGGGGGTGTGGGGATTCCAATGCGTAACTGGATATTATCGGAAGTTCATAAATGGGTATAGAAAAATTGCAAGAGCCCTTACTGAATTGACTAAAAAGGATGGATTTCATTGGAATACGTTTTCTGAGGGGGGTGGGGTTTTTTAGTTTTATGGGGTAGGTTTTTTTTTATATTGGGAAAATGGGTTTGTTTAGCGCCACTTATGGTGGCGGTAAACAAAAAGTGGGCAAAGCACCACTTTAAGTGGCGCTTTGACCCCATGATCCCCAAACCCCATATATATATATAATTTATTATAATAGATATAAAAAAATACAATAAATACATAATTATATTTTTTATAATAAATACAAAAATTATAATAAATTTATTTATTTATAATAAATATCTAATAAATGTATAATAAATACTATTATAATAAATGCACAATAAATGTATAATAAATGTATAATAAATATTTATAATACATTTATATTTATAATAAATACTTATTATAATTAAATATTTTAATATTTATAGTAATAAATATCTAATAAATGTATAATAAATATTATTATAATAAATATTATAATAAATATATAGTAAATGTATAATAAATGTATAATAAATATTTCTAATAGATTTATTATAAATGTATATTTATTATTATAAATATTATAATATTTAATTATAATAAATGTATATTTATATTTATATTTATAATAAATATTATAATATTTATTATAATAAATATACATTTATTTATTTTAATAAATTTACATTTATTTTATACATTTATTATAATATATATGTAATATAAATGTATAATAAATATTATAATACATTTATTTTTTAATTATAAAATAATAAATGTAGTATGTAATTATTTATCTTTATTATATAATTATCATATCTATATTTATTATATTTATAACTATATAATTATATGATAAATAAATTTAATATGCAATATAATATAATAAATGTAATATGATACATTTATTTTTTAATTATAATAAATGTATATTTATAATTATATAAATGTATAATAAATATAATAAATATAAATGTATAATTACATATTACATTTATTATAATAAATAAATAATTACATATTACATTTATTATAATAAATAAATGTATATTTATAATTACATTTATAAATGTATATTTATTATAATAAATAAATGTATATTACATTTATAAATAATTACATATTTATTATAATAAATAAATGTATATTTATAATTACATTTATAAATGTATATTTATTATAATAAATAAATGTATATTACATTTATAAATAATTACATATTTATTATAATAAATAAATGTATATTACATTTATAATAAATGTATATTTATATAAATAAATGTATATTACATTTATAATAAATGTATATTTATTTAAATAAATATGATTAATAAAATTTATTAATGAAAATTAATAAATGTATATTTATTGATGAATATTATAATAAATAAATGTATATTTATAATTACATTTATAAATGTATATGTATAATAAATGTATTTTTATAATAAATGTATTTTTATAATAAATGTATTTTTATAAATAAATATTATTAAAAAATATTATTAAAAAATATTATTAATGAATATTAATAAATGTATATTTATTAATGAATATTATAATAAATAAATGTATATTTATACTTACATTTATAAATGTATATTTATTATAATAAATAAATGTATATTACATTTATAAATAATTACATTTTTATTATAATAAATAAATGTATATTACATTTATAATAAATGTATATTTATAAAAATAAATGTATATTACATTTATAATAAATGTATATTTATATAAATAAATGTATATTACATTTATAAGTAATTACATATTTATTATAATAAATAATCATTTATTTAGTTAATAAATGTATATTACATTTATTATAATAAATGTATATTACATATTTATTATAATAAATGTATATTACATTTATATAAATGTATATTTATTACATATTTATTGTAATAAATAATTACATTTATAAATGTATATTACATTTATAATAAATATCTAATAAATGTATATTTATATAAATGTATATATATTATAATAAATAAATGTAATTACATTTATAAATAATTACATATTTATTATAATAAATAAATTTATGTTTATAATTATATAATTATAGTATATAATTATTTATAGATATTATAATTATATAATAAAGATAAATAATTACATATTACATTTATTATATTATAATTAAAAAATCAATGTATTATAATATTTATTATACATTTATTATACATATTTATTATAATAAATCTATAAAATAAATGTAGATTTGTTATAATAAATAAATGTACATTTATTATAAATATTAATATAAATATACATTTATAATAATTAAATATTATAATATTTATTAGAAGTATTTATTATACATTTACTATACATTTACTATACATTTATTATAATATTTATTATAATAATATTTATTATACATTTATTATAATAAATATTATAATAATATTTACTATAGTAGATATTATAAATGTATATTTATTATAATAATATTTGTTATACATTTATTAGATATTTATTATTATAAATATTATAATATTTAATTATAATAATTATTTATTATAAATATAAATGTATTATAAATATTACATTTATTATATATTTATTGTGCATTTATTATAATAGTATTTATTATACATTTCTAAGATATTTGTTATAATTAATATTATAATATTATAACATTATAATATTTATAATAAATGTATAACAAATGTATATTTATTATAATAATATTATAATATTTATTATAATATTTATTAGATATTTATTATAAATATTTATTATAAATAAAAAAAATTATTATAATTTTTGTATTTATTATAAAAAATATAATTATGTATTTATTGTATTTTTTTATATTTATTATAATAAATAATTTTATTATATATATGTGTGGGGGGGGGTCTGGGGGTGGGGTCAAAGCGCCACTTGAAGTGGTGCTTTGCCCATGTTTTGTTTAGCGCCACTTCAAGTAGGGCTAAACAAACACATTACCCCAATATAAAAAAACCCTACTCCATAAAACTAAAAAAAAACCCCACCCACCTAAATTATCCTCATGTCCTCCCAGATTTCAAGAAACCCTTTGTAGTAGAGTGTGATACTTTTGGAACATGAGTTAGGTAAGTTTTAATGCAATCTGATTAGTCGGTAGCCTATTTCATGTCAATCTTTCCAAATTTGTTTAAGAAGAAGCCATGTCCCTTGTTTTGGCGGTTAGTCATGGGAGGAACTATTTGATTGACAACCATTTTAGTATTTTGGTTGACCATAAGGCACTCAAGCGGATTCTTAGTCAACGATGACATACAACGTGGTTTAGACTTTGAAGTAATCTAGAAGCCTGGAAAGTCTAATCAAACGGCATATTCTTTATCTTGTCTAACTACTAAAAAATTAAAAGAGGAAAAAAATTTAGGATCCATGGTTTCTGACCCTTTTTGGTTGGAAGTAGACACAACCCTGGAAGAGATACAATGAGATTTGGATCGATAGTTGCTGCAAAACTTACAAAGCAGCACGAATCCGGACTCGGATACTCTCTTCATGGGGAATTATTGTACTCTAAGGGAAAGTTAGTTATTTCCCAATATTCTTCCCTTATTCCCAAGTTTTTACATTACTACCACTCTTCAACTGTTGGGGGACATGCTCGATTCTTGAAGATCTACAGACGGCTAGCAGTGGGGTTATTTTGGAAAGGGATGACTAAGCATGATCAATAGTTTTTCAGTGAATATGATGTTTGCTAACGTCAAAAATATCTGTGTCACCAACCGAGTTGTTACAGTAGCCATCCCTTCCATCTTTGATTTGGGATGAAATTTCGATGGATTTTATTTTGGGGTTTCCAAATCACAAGGGTTGGATTCCCTTTTGGTAGCTGTAGAAAGATTTTTAAAGTATGTCCATTTTATTTTGATGTGCCATTATTATACATCTAAGGGGACCGCAGAAATTTTTATTAAAGAAATTATTCAGTGGCATGATTTTTCAAGTTCTATCCTCAATGACCGGGATCCAATTTTTATTCGCATCTTTTGGAAGAATATTTTCCAAGGGCAATATAAAATTAAGTTCTTGGTACCGTCCTCAAGTAGACGGACAAATAGAAGTTGTCAATCACTGTGTCGTAACTTATTTTCATTTTGTTGGAGGGGATACCCCTTTCGAGACAACCCGCGTCCACCCGGTATTCCTTGTGTCTCTGTTAAAGTGAGTCGTTCACCAGTCTACCATTCGGTCCAAACTTCCGGATTTATGTGATCATTATTTTCCACCTTCAGCTGAGCCCACTGAAGTTCTGGCTATCAGAGAAGCCCCTGGAGGTTCTACCAGGCAGTGTCTTATTAAATTGGAGGGTAAACCTTCTGATGAATCTACATGGGATGATTTGGAAAAAATCCTTCTCCAGTTTCCAGAAATACACCTTGGCGACAAGGTGTATATATAGCAGGGGAAAAATTTTAGTATTGGGAGGGATAGTTCTGTTATTTCCAGACCTATTATTCAGACATATCATTGTTGGAGGGGGGTAAAAAGGGAAATTCTCCTGGTTTGTTAGCTGCTTATCTCTGGTATAAATATGTGTGTACGAGAGTGGGCACCGAGAGTCTAGTGGAATATCTGTTGGCAGTAAATGAGCTGGAGAAGAGGGCGATCTCTATCTTTTTCTTCACACGTGAGTGACTCAGAGGTGGACTCTCCTTGGGCGCCTGTGATGTAACATTTCTTTTTTTCTATTCTTTCATTTTATTACTGTGCTTAAGAGCAAGTGAGACTTCGTTCAGTACATCTCATTACTTCTCAAAGAAAATCCCTAAATGATCACTGTCCTAACAATGGTTTGTTTAGCTACATTCATTTCTATTGTAATAATCTTATTTAATATTATTTATACGTTATACAATAACGAACTGTTTGATTACCAAACATGGATAAAGTCCATTACTCCCAATATCGGAATGCCGAAAACAACTAACGGTTTGATTACTTTATCCTGGTTAGTTTGTTAGTCAGTTATCTCTGGTACAAATATGCGTGGGCATGTATGAGAGGGGGCACCAAGATTCTGGTGGAATATCTGTTGGCAGGAGATGAGCTGGATAAGAGGACGATCTCCAGTGAAATATCTTTTTCAGCACACCGACTTGGAGGTGGACTCTCCAAGGGATCTTGCGCTGTAACATTTGTTTTTTTCCCTTTCCTTGTATTACCGTTCTTAAGAGTAAGTGAAACTTCGTTCAGTACATCTGATTACTTGTAGAAGAATATGTTGGCTATACAAGCCAAGGGAAAAAAATAGAGGAATAAAAATAGGACAATAAAAAAACAACAAGGCTTTCAAGCTTTTTGTATTGCATACACTTATTTTTTTACGGATTACATATGAGCCATATTTATAGGCTATTCTGAAAATGAGAAGACACCAAAACATTAAAGGAGGAACAAAAAATAAGGCAATAAATGATATGCTTGGAAATAGAGATACGCATGGGAAGAGGGAGAGCCGAATGGGGAAGCGCCACATAGGAAAGCGGTGCACAGGGAAGAGTAGCAGCCTGCTTGGAAAAACTCACCCGGAGTTATGGTTTGTATTTCCAACACTCCCCTTCAAACCAAAATCGGCTTCATCCTGAGCATCGTTCTCAGCCTTTTGAATGCATCTGTCGGTAGTGGCTTTGTGAAAATATCTTCCACCTGTTCGATAGTGTGACAATATTCCAATTTTATCGTTTTCTGTTTCACATGATCCCTAAGAAAATGAAAACGAGTATCAATGTGTTTGCTCCTTCCATGTTGCACCGGATTTTTGGCTAGTTCAATAGCCGACTTGTTATCCACATATATCACCGTGGATCCATAATGTGGATGATTCATCTCCTTCAACAAATTTCTCAACAATATTCGCTCACAAACAGTGGAGGATGCGGCCACATACTCTGCTTCACATGTGGATAAAACAACCACACTTTGCTTCCTTGAATTCCAGGTGAAAGCAGTAGATCCAAGAAAAAATACATACCCAATGGTGCTCTTCCTTTCATCTTGGTCACCTCCCCAATCACTGTCTGAGTATCCATACAACTTTGCTTCTTCGTTGTATGGATAAAAGAGACCGAAATCCACCATTCCTTTAACGTACCTGAGGATACGTTTTGCTGCTAGCCAATGTGACTCCTTCGGAGCTTCCATGTACCTGCTAAGAATCCTGACACTGTAGACAATATCTGGTCTAGTGATTGTGAGATACCTCAGGCTTCCAATCAGACTTTTGAACAAAGTCGAGTCAACGCTTCTTCCTTCTCCATCTTTTGTCAGTTTTAAACTCGTTGCAACCGGTGTGTTTACAACATTACAATCGGCCATCTTGAAATTTTCAAGCAACTCCTTTGCATACCTCTTCTGAGATATATAGATGCCGCCATGTTGTTGCTTCACTTCAATGCCTATAAAGAAGGACATGAGACCCCCATTGGTCATCTCGAACTCCTTGAACATTGCCTCCTTGAAATCATCGAACATTGGTTGACAATTCCCTCTAAACAACAAATCATCAACATATAAGCATGCAATAAGAATATCGCCGTGATCATTCTTCTTGATGTAGAGCGCATGCTCATATGGACATTGGGTGAAGCCGTTGTTTCGAAGATAGCTGTCGATGCGTGCATTCCAAGCACGAGGAGCTTGCTTCAACCCATAAAGTGCTTTCTTCAATCGATACACTTTGTCTTCCTCCCCTTGCATGAAAAAGCCTTCAGGCTGGTCAACATAGACCTCTTCTTCCAAAATTCCATTTAGGAACGCAGACTTCACATCCAGTTGGTAGATCATCCAACTGTGATGGACAGAAAGGGATATAATCATCTGTACCGTGTCAAGGCGAGAAACAGGAGCGAATACTTCTTCATAGTCCACCCTGTACTTCTGTTTATACCCCTTTTCTACAAGCCTTGCCTTGTAGCGGTCAACCTCACCGTCAGCCTTTCGCTTGATCTTATACACCCATTTGACGCCAATACACTTCTGGTTTTTAGGAAGTGTGGTCAGCTCCCATGTGCCATTTTTCTCTATGGCATGAATTTCTTCTTCCATTGCGATTCTCCAACATTCTTCCTTTAAAGCTTCCAGAAATGTCAGGGGCTCATGATCTACATAGAGGCAAAAAAGATTTACCACTTCAGTCTGCTCATAGATATCACTCAATCTTTTCATCTTTAAAGGCGCCATGGGTGAGGACAAGCTAGCTGAACTTTGACTTGGTGGAGTGCTTTCAGGAGTGTTGGAATTTACTCCTGGACTTCTGCGTACTGAAGGTGATGTGCTCGAGGAAGGTGTTGCAGGCGTCTGCTCTTGATGATCATGCCTTTCTTCAGAATCTCCAGTTTCGACTGGAATATCTTCATTTGATTTTTCATCATCCCATTTCAATGATTCTTCCTCACTAAAGACCACATCTCTACTCACCACTACTTTGTTTGTTAGTGGGTTGTAGAGCTTGTAGGCTTTAGATGCTTTACTATAGTCGATGAAGATACACTTCTCTCCACGATCATCCAACTTCCTTCTTCTTGCTTCTGGAACTTGAGCGTAGGCGACACACCCGAAGATTCTTAGGTGCACCACACTCGGTTTGTAGCCGCTCCACGCCTCTTGTGGTGTAAAGTTCCTGACGCTCTTTGTTGGACACCGATTGAGCAAGTAGGCAGTACATGCCACTGCCTCTGCCCAAAAACTCTTTGGCAACCCTTTCTCCTTCAGCATGGTCCTCGTCATGTCGAGGATGGTTCGGTTCTTCCTTTCTGCAATGCCATTCTGCTGTGGGGTGTAAGTAGTAGTGTATTGGTGCTTGATGCCATGCTCCCTGCAAAAGTCTTGAAATGCATTTGAGGTGTATTCTCCACCTCTGTCAGATCTCAACACTTTGATTTTGTGACCACTCTCAACTTCAACACGAGCTTTGAAAATTTTAAAGACAGAAAAGGCGGAAGATTTCTCCTTTATGCAATACACTCATAGTCTTCTACTGAAATCATCAATAAGGGTAATGAAATACCTATTACCTCCAAGTGAGGGTGTTTCAAGTGGTCCGCAGATGTCAGTGTGAACCAACTGAAGTGGTTCATTTGCTCTTCTGGACACTCCACTTGGGAAGGAGTTCCTTTGTTGCTTTCCGAGTGTGCACCCCTCACACACATGATTTGGAGCTTCAATCGTCAGCAAGCCACGCACCATTCTGGATGAGGATAAAAGTTTGAGTCCATTAAAATGAAGATGCCCAAAGTGCAGATGCCATCTCCATGAGTCGTTCTTCATGAGCCCAAAAAGACATTGCTCAACCTTTGTGTTGATATGCAGCGGAAACATGTGATTCTTCGCCATTTGAACTTGAGCAATCAACCTCCTATGATCATCTCTTACTGACAAAGAAGAATTCTCCAAGTGTATAACATACCCCTTCTCAAGGAGTTGGCCGAGACTTATGATATTATTTTTCATGCTTGGTACGTAATACACATTGGAAATGTAATTCGACTCACCATTCTTCAGATAGATTTTGATTTTACCTTTACCAATCACAGGTACCTTCGATGAGTCGACGAAGGTCACGTCGCCACAAACTTCTTCAGTGAGTTCTTCAAAAAGTTCTTTGTTACCACTCATGTGGTTGCTCGCACTCGTGTCAAGATACCATACATCGGGGCGTTCAGATGCCTTTTCTTGTGCGAGGAGGAGTGTCGTACCTTCTTCTTCATGGCGTGACGCTTCAGCATAGTTGGATCGTTCATCATGATCCACCTTGCTCCAACAATTAGAGGCATAGTGGCCAATTTTTTTATAGTTATGGCATTGAACAATTTTTGCATTTCCACGACCACGCGTGAATCGGCCTCCACAGTATCCTCTTCCACGGAATCTACTGAAGTTTTGTTGCTTTTTCTGATAGATTGGATGGTATCCACGTCCTCTACCTCTCGCACGATAACTGCCCCATTGTGCTTGGCCATTCTTGGGTTCTTGCAGAGTCAGCTTGGACTCTAAGGCATGCTCTATTGTTGAACCCTCATTTTTCTGCATTCACTGCTCATGTACTTGCAACGACCCCATCAACTCTTCAATAGATAATTTTTCCAAATCTTTCGATTCTTTGATTTCCAAAACCACATGCTCGAACTTGGTTGTGAGCTATCTAAGTGCTTTCTCAATAACTCGAATATCCTCCATTTTTTCACCATTTATTTTCAAATTGTTAATAATGAGAATTAGGCATGAGAAGTAATCCGAGATACTCTCACCTTACTTCATTCGCGCCGCTTCAAACTCCGCTCATAATGTTTAAAGACGGGCTCACTTCACACGATCAACTCCTTTGAAAATGGTGGCAAGTGTATCCCAAGCTTGCTTGCTCGATGTTGCTTCAGCAATTTTTTCGAACGTCGATTCATCCCACCCTTGATAGAGGAGAAACAACATCTTGTTGTCTTTCTTCCATTGATTTTTGATGGTCGTATTTTCTTCATTCGTGAAGGCGGATTCTTCCTCCGCAGTAGGTACTACATACTCATCGGTGACGATCTCCCATAATTCTTGCGACCCGAACAATGCCTTCATTTGAATGCAGCACCTCTCATAGTTGTCCTTATACAAGGTTGGAACTTGCGGCTGGATCGCGGTGGCCATCTTCGGAATTTGGAGGATGCTTTGGTACTACCCTCTGATACCAATTTGTTGGCTATACAAGCCGAGGGAAAAAAATAGAGGAATAAAAATAGGACAATAAAAAAACACAACAAGGCTTTCAAGCTTTTTGTATTGCACACACTCTTATTTTTTTACAGATTACATATGAGCCATATTTATGGGCTATTCCAAAAATGAGAAGACACCAAAACATTAAAGGAGGAACAAAAAATAAGGCAATAAATGATATGCTTGGAAATATAGATATGCATGGGAAGAGGGAGAGCCGCATGGGGAAGCGCGGTATAGGAAAGCGGTGCACGGGGAAGAGCAGCAGCCTACTTGGAAAAACCCACCCGGAGTTATGGTTTGTATTTCCAACAGAATATCCCTGTGTGATCACTATCTGATCAATGGTTTGTTAAGTTACTTTCATTTTTATTGAATTACGATTATTTAATATTATTTATACACTATCCAATAACTAACTATTTGATTACCAAACATGGATAAAGTTCATGACTCCTAATATTGGAATGCCGACAATGAATATAAGGACGAAGGAAAACAAAATTCCATGGTGTACATATTGTAGTACTTAAATTTTTAGTTGATATAATATCTTTCATTTTTTTAGGTTCAACTAGACCCGTTGTCAGTTTATGTCAATTTTCCATAAATATTAATGAAAAATCTAATTTATTCATCACAATAGATAGACTTACAATTTCCATGTTTATCATGCTTTTGTACACTTACAATTTCTATCTCTTTAATTGTTATTTTGTATTATACATTAAAATATACAGTTAACTTCATATCATGTATCCAACTTCACTCTTTTTCTTTATATCATTCAAAATAAGGCTCTAGAAGAGTACCTGATAGGTAATTTCACATCTATTATAAGGTGTTGTAGTGGGAAAACTAACTTAATGAAAAGCATAACAATGGAAGTTCTGATAAGAAATTTCACATCTATTATAAGGGGTTGTAGTGGGAAAACTAAAGAAAAGAAAAGAATAATAAAGAAAGATTAGAAATAAAGAGGGGGAGGATATGTTTTTCTCTTGCAGGTTATTAGGTTGTGCTGAATTAAAGCATAATCAGGAAGATACTTGAAAGTTGACAGTACAAGGGCCCTAAAGGAACCGTATCCGGGTATTTTCAATCCCTATCTATAGGTATTTCTTTTCTATCTATTTTGATTTACATTGATTGATTTACTCATATGTATTTGAAAATTCTAAAGATGGATATGAAGATTATTTTTTCAGTTTACAATGATCTTTACGACATTATATAATGTTTGAGCTCATTTCAAGTCGTAGATTATGCCATCTGGTTGAAGCATTTAAAATTATTTTTTCCTTTTATATTTTTCTTTCATATTAATTTTCTTGAATTCTATTCATTCTTCTATAACTAACTTTGTCGACATTGCAATTGTTATTTTGGTGTATTTAATTTTTTAGTTAAGACAGGATCCCATGGGTGGTACAATGAATGATTTTTGAACCATCTTTTATATGCCAAGTGATATAGTAAGTTTCTAGAAATTCATAATGCACTTTCAGTTTCTATTCATGTACAATTCACTTACAGTAATGAAGTTTTTGTTTACTTCAATTTCAGTTTAGCCATTATTTAATGTCTTTAATTTTTTTTATTTGTATGATAATGTTGTATGACCTTTATTCAGTATATTATGTCTCTATACATTTACAATTTACTTTCGGTTTATTAATACTATAATAAAATGTTTACATTTATCTTCCTTTGTATCATAGTCATTTTTATTTTTAATGTTAACAGAGGTTTGACTAATAAAAATAGCTTTTTTTTACACATGGTATTGTGTAATGAAATTACATAATAGACCTCTTCTACAATATCAATTTTCCATTATCATTTTACTAGTGTAATTATTTCACTACAGAACATGTTTTCATTTTTTTCAATATCATTTATTCATTAGATTCTTTAGTTTTCTTGAAATAATATTTGAATGTGTTAAATATGAAAATTTCATTACTAAAATCTATTTTTTTGGTATGAATTTATGCAATATATTACTGGTAAATTTTCACTATGAACATTGTCATTACACATTAATGAAACAGTAACGAAATAACATTTCTTAACATTTCTGAATTTTCAATTTTTTAGTATCATTTGAATATTTAAAGTTGTTCAATTTATAATTATATAAAATGAGACTTATACAGTATTCTTGTAGTTTCATATTATATATATATTTTATGAACATTTTTATTTACATAGTTTCACTTGTCTTTATAGGGACAAAGTCAGGTAGGCCTGAAGAAGGTGAGACCCAATTTAAAAAACATGTGAAGTAATTATTATGTGTTTTTGAATTTTTCTAAATTCATGTTAATTAATTTTTATAAATTCATTTGATTCAAGGAGGAATTTGCATTGGTGGGTAGTATATGTCAACATTTCTTTACGGGGCATGAAGATCGTGACATCTATGGATCACTACATTCTTAGCTATAATATCATGCATGAAATTCTCTTCACATGAGGATGCATCATTCAAGAAGTGGTTTTCAAGTTCCTCTAGAGAGGTAAAAGTTCATTATGTATGCTCATCTTTGTCATGCATATGATGTGTAATCATATTGTATATCCACTTTTTAGTATACTAATTTTCCATGTGGCGCCAGGCCATGGTCTACTGACCGTGACGGGAGGCGTCGTCCCCGTGGATGACCTGCGGGGCAAGCAAGGGTATCGTACGCGACTTCCAGCCGCGTCCCGGTCAGGAGGACCGGGCAGGGTGCGGGCTGGGCCCGCAGCCCAATGGGCCGGACCCAGGCCTGGTCCAGCTCGGGTCGGCGAGCCTAGGTCGGGTCGGGGCGGTCCTATAAGGTCGGACCGGACCCAGACCCAACCGACCCCTTTTGGAAAAACGATAATATCTTTCAAATCGGGCGTTAGATTGACGAGACGTTTGCGGCGTTGGAACCCTCGTGATGAGATGGGTGTTTTGGAATAATCTATGGAGGATTTTATGGAAGTTTAAATTCGACTAAAGGCTTGTGGAGCGGTTCTCCTAAGATCAAGCGTGCTACGTGCAGAAACCCTGCTGTTGGCTGAGACCTAAAGACTACTAACGAGCGACCCTGTGTGGATCGAATACTATGACCTATTGGAAAGTGGCTTCTGTGTTACCCGAAAGACCCACGATACTCGACAGGAGGAGTACCTCAGTGTGACCATAGGTGGGAAGCGACTTTTGTGTGATCCGGCATGCCCATAGTGGGGAGCGGCTTCTGTGTGACCCAGCATACCTACGGTACTCATTAGGGATGAGTACCACAACAGTCCCAAGGTTAGTGGGAAGCGACTTCTGGGTGACCTGAAAGACCCACTGTACTCCTTGAGGTGGAGTTCTCCATCAGCCCAAGGTGTTCGATGATGTGACTAATGGTTCTACTTTCCTACTCTAGAATATACCTGACGTGAGCTGTCTTGCTTCATGATCATGTTTGGTAATTATGATTTTTGGTTTGGTTGTGGAATGCTTTGTTGTCTTTCCTTTGTTGTTTTGGGGTCTATACTGAGTATTTTGTTACTCACCCATGCACGGGCTTCACCCGCACGTGTTGTGTCTGGTGCAGACGACCGCCGACTTGACGGAGGACTTGGTGGCCCAGGACCCGGTGATGCCTAGTGAGACCAGGCAGACGGGATGTACTTCTATGAGTTCCAAAAGCTACTCTGTACATACCCATCAGATGAGGTTTTTAGCAGATGACTATCCAGAGTTTCTTTTTTACTTTTCTGTTTTCTGGTTTGTCTTTTGTTGGGTTTTTATTATGGTCCATTTGACTTTCAGTTGTACTTGTACTCTGTGGTTGTTTAGTGACATGCTTTTTTACTTTTCCAGCTTTGGGATGTGTTTTGTGTGCATGCATATTGGTACTCAGCCAAATTCCTCCCATTTGCAGGTTGACGCCTCCGACGCTAGTCGTCAACCCCTGGCCTTCGGGAGGCGATCTTGGGGTATTTCACGACACGGGCCCCAGGGGATGGGTCGTGGCAAAGTGGTATCAGAGGTGGTTGGTTTTATCTCAAAAACCGAGAGTCTGTTGTTTTGTTTTTGGGGAAACAGTGTTGAATGTTTCGAGTTCGACTTTCAGATTCGGGGAGTCCAGTGTTGGTGCGGCGGTCGACGTATCCATACACCAGGACCTTGAATTCTGCTTTTCAGCTCTATACATGAAAACACCTATTGCATAAGTGTCTCCTTATGATCTTTTTGAATAAGAGTCAAGTCACCCTGTATAATCTTCTGAATGTGGTACATCTTGATCTATTTCAGGATGCCTCCACGCAGACCGCCAGCTAGGCTTTCAATACGTGATCATGTGGATAGTCCGCCCAGCGATAAGACTGTTGGATTGATGTAGTCCGATCTCTCACCACTGTAGCAGAGCTGACCAACCGACACCAACAGACACTGTAGCATTGTGGACTTCGAATTCAACTATACTGTAGCAATTTTTATTTGGGTGGCCGCCTTTCACTATAGCGATGCAGACTTCTTGTGTGGTTGGTGGAATATTGATCGTCTTCCTCCCCATTTGTAGCCCATTTTCCGGCTAGGGTTTGTTACTAAAAAAAACTCTGTAATTGTGCTCTCGAATTATAGTGGATATTCTACCTCTCCATGGACATAGGGATTATTCCCGAACCACGTAAATTTTTGTGTCCTTGTCCTTTTTTCCCTTTTACTCTTCTGTTTTTCATCATTTCTGTCATTGCAACTCCCAGCGTTTCCACAACAGAGACGTCGGTTCAGGGATCAGTGCTAGAGATGGCCCTGTCGGGTGGTGCATCAGTGTTTCCATCACCCGTTGATCAGTATTTACTACCGACGTTACCGGTAGATGGCGCGCACATGCTCAGTGCCTTGCATGAGTTCTAGAGTTAGAGGCCTCCCATGTTCAGGGGAGAGACATATTCTCAGGTCGCTGAGGACTGACTAGAGGCAATGACGTGGGTCTTCCGCTTAGGGGGGACACCGCATGACCAGATAGCGATTTTGGCCGCGAGCCTTCTGCAGGTCTCGATAGGGAGATGGTGGAGCTTGACCATCCAGACGCATGATGAGGTGACCCTCACCTAGATAGACTTTGAGCGAATTTTCCGAGAGGAGTTTTTCCCCGAGACTTTGTGCTCTATGCGCATTCAAGAGCTCCTTCACCTACTACAGGGCGGCATGTCAGTGGCTGAGTACTCTGTGAGGTTTTTAGACCTCTCTCGCTACTCTACAGACATGGTGCGAGACCCTTTTTTCAGGGCCCGGACCTTTGAGCAGGGACTCAGACGGGAAATCAGGGCATCTATGGTGTCTCTTACTATCCTCACTCAGGTTGGAGTGCTGGAGTGAGCCCTTCTTGTGGAGAGCTTCCTAGCAGAGTAGACACCAACAACTGGAGCCACTGTAACACCCCGAGCTTTCACGATACGCTTCTCTTTCAATAATGCAATAGCTTGCATTGTACACAAGTTCGAGATTCTAACACACCGCGACCAATCAAAATAGCCATTATGAATAGTAATACCCACTTTTTGAAATTATATATATTTTATATTTCAAAATGGACTTTATTTTTGGATTCGAATATCGAAATTAGCCTATGTTGAATTTTTGGTATTTTTCTGAGAACTTCCAAATTTTTATGAATAGTGAAAAATACTTAAAAACAACCATTTTAATCAAAATAATTTATAGTGATAAATTATACTATTGAGTGGTTTTAAAGTATAATTAGAATATATTTTTACCATTTTATCGAATGGTGGTCATTATAATTAATTTCACTTTGAAATTGGACATAAACAATTGCCAATATTTTGATATGTATTGTTTCTTAAAAACACGCTATTTGTTGTGACAATGGGAATTAATTCTAAAATTAATTAATGAAACTTATATTTTTGTAATTTTGTAAAATAGAAATAAATTTTGAATTCGGAATATCAATTATATCTTAGGGTGAAATTTTGGAATTGTTCTGAAAAACTTCAATTTTTTGATGAATAGTGAAACCACTAAATGGTAGTTAAAAAACTGATTTTTCATTTAAATGAAATATTACCACTTCTGTGATTTGATTTTCAAAAATCCGACATACATGGTTGTCATTAGGAAGTTAAATGTGGTTCAATGGGATTAAAATAATTTCTTGGTGAATATTAACTTTTAAGTTTAATTAATCGCGATTAAAGGTAATTAGTGAAATTTAAGGTAAAAATGATATTATAAAAATATGAAAATACATTTACACTTGTCCTACCCCTATTGGATGTGTCATGGCCGACCAATAAAATCCATGGGTCAACTTGGGGAACCCATGGAGCCACATTGGTAGGAAAATGACATAAATTACTTTTATTTAAAGTTAAAATAAAAATGTCACAAACATAAGTTGTTTTACTAAAACAATTTTTAAATGGGGTTATACAAGTCATATTTTTGACTATAAATATTCATTAGAAAGCTAAAACTATTTCCTAAATCATGATATTTTTTTATAATTTTTATACATTAAATAAATTAAATTATTTATGACACCATGATGATGCAGCGATTACCTCATTAATTAACGATTTTAATAAAATGGAAGGACAATGTAAAATCTAAGACTTACACTTGTCCAAAGCCTATTGTATGGGTGTATTTCGAACCCTTATCACCATATCCTAGAAATATATCATTGTGGGACCTTTATAATTCGAAAATAATTTCATAATAAAGTAACAATTCAATCCTTCCAAGAGTGCCCCTCCTCTCCACTTATAAAAGGCCCCCACCACTACCACCTTACTCACACTATCAAAGCCTTTTGGATCGGCCAAACTCTACCCAAATACTCTCCCAACTTCCCTACCTTACTCCTAGAAGCCTCACATTGGGCAGAATTCATCCCAAGGAAGCCTTTGTCTCAAATCAAAATAGTTACCCGATTTTAAGGTAATGTATTCTCTTATGTTATTTTGTTTTATTTTGCTTATCCAACCCCTTAAAATATTTTTATTCCTTTATTTTGTAACAACACCAGTATCTACAATATACTAGGATGTTTTTATGATAATTATTTGGTTTACACTTACACACACCTTCGTCTAATGGTTAAAGAACATACTGTTTCTGTGGGTGGTGAAATACTATCTCACGAAATGATGATTGTTCAATATTCTTTTAACACCTCTAATGGTGGCCATTTTGATGAAACTTTTTTCATATATGATATATATATTATGTTTATGTTTTCTTTATGCTTCTGTATTTCTCATTTATGGCATACTTTATGATTTCCATTATGGGTAAACGCGATAATTTCATTTTAGGAAGTGCGGGCTACCGCCCCCTCAAAGTGATTGGAATCGTTAATGCCATATGTGGGATGTAAAAAGGATGGAGTAAATGGTATTATACATTATATTATACTCGAATTATATTATACCATTATATAATTATAAATTCATTCAATTAAATATGAAATAGAAATTAAAGTAGCGCTCATGCGTACGTACGGCTTACCGTCTCCATAAACGGTGCATTTCATTTCTTACCTCTAAATGTTATGTAATATTATAAATGAATGTATATACTGGATATATACGATGTATATGATATATACATCATGAATATAATTATGGATATAATGGATATATTACCACATGAACAAAGTGTAATTATAAGAAGTTTATTTTTGACTCAAATACCTAAGATCGACAAAACGACCGTTATAAACTTAAATAATTACATAATGTTCATGACATGGTAATAAGTGATATAAAAGTAATAATGAACTTGAAAAAGGTTCTTAAGAAGGTAGATATTAACTCTAGTTTATTATTCAGGAGGTTAAAGAGCGGTCGAGTCAAGACGGACATGAGGTAAGGGAATTTCTTAACCCAATTTCCATTCTTTTGGTTAATCTCCTACTTTCAAATTATGTCATGATATTATTATATACTATCTTCTATTTGTAATTTCATTATGTTTAATTATAGTTAATACACATAATATATATATTTTATTTAAAAAATGATCTTTGTAAGGTACTTTGTCTCAATCTCCATTCATTGAGGCATATTTTGTTTTATACACAAATTTCTTTTATACGGTGTATAAACCCCTTTGACTTTTACGTTTATTCAAAAGGAATCTTTTTATACGAAGCGTTTTACTAAATGAAAAAATGGAATGTTTTTCTTGTTGTACGTATGAGACGACAATGACTTCACCTCCGCCGTGACCATTATTTGAGTTTCGGCTTCCCCTACAAGCCAAAACATTTTTTAAATGAAAAATAAAAACCAAGTTTTAACATTCATTTAATTTGGTATCGAAAATGGTTTTGATAATGTTTTAATATATCAATGTGTTGTATTGATATCTTGTGATTGAAATGTGGAAATGTTATGTTTCCTTTATTCATTTTTTATGTGATACGATTATGTTATGGTTTATGATATGTTGAAACCTGTTCATATGAGGAATGCATTGGACTTAATAAGTGACGGGTGGAGCCCGCTATAGCTCCTCGATGCATCGGTAGGTCTCATAAGACAAACTAGTGTCTTGGAACGAGGCCTTGACAAAGTCTTATTATAGACTTGTCACGAGGCCTTGGATACGTGGTTATGATAGTTTGTCATTATGCATTCCATCATTATGAAAGTGGTTATTGATATTTCATGTGATTATTCGACTAGTAGAATATCCATGTGAGTAAGTAAATGACATTATTTCGTTTTAATTTTTCCATATTATTCTAAAGTTCAAGTTTAAAAGGCTTTTGTTTTAGTTATAACTTGCCTTAAATGTTAATGTTTATTTATGATAGCTTCCGCTATATTGTCATCCTTACTGAGCATCTGAGCTCACCCCTTTCAATGTTTTAATATTTTCCAGGATGTGAAGAAGTATTTTATGAATGACCTGCATGGATAGTCAGAAGAGGATATGAGTGTGGAAAATGGAGAATATGTTATTGTAGTTTTTCACTTTATGATGTAATGTAACATTTATGAATGTATCTAGTGTTTGCAAGGCTACTAAACTAATCAGTCTTTCGAGACTTGATCTTTTGTGATCATGCCAATATTACGCAATAATGCACCGACTCCGTGTAACTGGGGTCGGGGCGTTACATTTGGTATCAAAGGGAGTTTATTACTAACCTTGGAAGCTAGATTTAGATAAACTCTGATTAGAGCACATAACCCGAAGATAGACTTTGAGGATTAGTATAGAAGAACTTCCTAAATTTTGGTATTATAGAGATTTTGTGAGTTTTCCGAGCAATACATCCCTGTCTTGATACGAGCAGGTAGAGGCGGATCTGGCACAGATGTACCTAGGGGTAAAACCCGAAAACACCGCTTTGAGTTAGACTCGAATGGGAACTGATGCACGACAACGGGCCTTGCTGCACTCTTGGTTACGACACTCCCGGGGGATATGCTTAGGATAATTCTCATTTTCATTACAAACCACTATAAAGGGTTATGAGTATATAATTCCTCAATGAAAACGTTTTTATGATTATGGATTATATCCATAAATAGTTCAATTTATGTTATGTATTTTACAAGTATGGAATTATGTATTTTAATTCATAAACTAATCTAGTTTATGCCATTGTTTAGAAATGGCGCCTAGTGGAAGGAATGGAAACTGTATCAATGCATGCACTCCGTGTAGGGATTGCCCTCATGCTCAAGATAATTATTGTGGATCTGGAGATACAACTGGTGCTGATCAACTTATTACCACACTGGGACAACTCACTCAGGTTGTGAATAATAACCTTACTCGTATGGAGCACCATGATCCGCAACATGGAGGATCAATGTTAGTCCGCTTCTTGAGGCAACAACCACCAACATTTAATGGGGGTACAAATACATTAGTAGCTGAGCAATGGATAAACTCCTTAGAGAAAATATTCCACGCCTTGGGGAGTAGCGAATGGGAGAAGGTTGTCATGGCAGTCTACCGCCTCACTGGAGATGCCGATCAATGGTGGTCGCTGATTCAAAATACAAAGGAAGATGAAGGAGTATCATGTATGGAATGGAGAGAGTTCAGAGAGCTTTTCTTAGAAAAATACTTTCCACATGTCCATCAAACATATATGGAAAGACAATTTCTGAGTCTGAGACAAAAGGAGGATGAGAATGTCGCAAAGTATGAGACTAGCTTTACAAGTTTAGCAAGACATGCTGCAGATTATATACGTAACCCAAGAAGTAATATTTATCGTTTCTTTGATGGGTTAAAACCGTTTCTCCGTCGAGCTTTAGTATCCCAATCTTTCTCAACGTATGAAGATATAGTCTCGTGTTCTATCAAGACGGAAAAGGAATTCTCTATGTCTTATGACAACAAAGTAAAGCAAGAGAAGAAGAGAACGGTGGAACAATAGACAGATAAAGGGAAAAAGGAAAAGAAGGATTTTCCATTATGTGATAATTGTGGGAAGAATCACCCCAGTACTTGCCTAAAAGGAATGAGAGTTTGTTATAAATGTGGATAAAAAGGTCACCAAGCTCGTGATTACAAAGAAAATAAAGATGCTATCAATGTTGAATGCTACAATTGTAGGTAAATGGGGCATTATGCAAACGAATGTCCTAAGCGTCAGGTAAACTTACCTCAGAAAAATCCATGGGATCAAGGCCAAGATTATGTTGTTACTACAGATGACGTTGAATAATTATTGTATTTTTGTTTTTGGACTCAAGAACTAGATTATGGTTATAATAATAATGTGATATATATAAGGATTGTACTGAAGTACTTGTTCTTTTCATTAAGGTTTTAATATGATGAAGGTAATCATATTTTTAGTATTTGACAATAAGAGAAACTTTACTTTGTTTGGGGAATCTGATAAATTGATTTTGGAATTAAGAGACATTTTAGATAAAGTCTAGACAGAGGTATTTTGGAAAACGATAAAGGTTGGAATGGATTATGTTGATCTTTGGATAGTATTGATTAAGGTGAAAACATTTCTGAGGATTATTTTTATCTTTGGATAGTATTGATTAAGGTTAAAACATTTCTGAAGATTATTTTTGGAATATTATAATACTATATTTTTAGGAAAAGGAAAACCTGCAGGGTGGGGCATAACTCGTCGCGTCGGACAAAGCTGCAGGAATCGAACCCACAACCATAGTGCGACAGACCTTTATTACCTACCACTAGCCTACAGGAAGTCCCAGATTATTAAAAAAAGTTTTCCTAATCTAAATGGTATGTGTTAATATTTGGAACCTTATACAATTATGATAAATAGAATATTTTCGAGTTCTATTACCTTTTAGAGTGAAAGATAGGTTTGTGGTAAAAATTTATTAAAGAATGAAAGTCTACATGACAAGTATGTATATTCCCTTACGTTATTAGTAAATCTCCTAAATAAATTCCTCAACTTTATAAAAGGTAACTTAAAACAAAAACGTTACCGGTTAACTTTTCCAACTGGGGATTCAATGATCGTTCAACCAATCACATGTTTGTGACTTTCTTATTGTTAACTTTCTCCTAATACTATTTTCTACAACTCTCCATCAAACCTTGAGGGTTTGTTTTTCTTCTATATCCATATTTTCATTTAATCCTAGTATGGGATATCTCGGGTGACCTTTGTACTTATCTTTCTTTCTTTTAAAGTTATATTTTTATTAACCTTATTTCCGATGTGGGTTTTCCACAAAGGTATTTTCTATTTTCAACCTTCTATTTTCAAAGAAAAATTTCAAATTGTGAGGACGCAATTTATTGAAGGAGGGGAGAATGTAACAACCTGAGCTTTCATGATACGCTTCTCTTTCAATAATGCAATAGCTTGCATTGTACGCAAGTTCGAGATTCTAACACACCGCGACCAATCAAAATAGCCATTATGAATAGTAATACCAAAATTTTGAAATTATATATATTTTATATTTCAAAATGGACTTTATTTTTGGATATGGAATATCGAAATTAGCCTATGTTGAATTTTTGGTATTTTTCTTAGAACTTCCAAATTTTTATGAATAGTGAAAAATACTTAAAAACAACCTTTTTAATCAAAATAATTTATAGTGATAAATTATACTATTGAGTGGTTTTAAAGTATAATTAGAATATATTTTTACCATTTTATCCAATTGTGGTCAGTAGAATTAATTTCACTATGAAATTGGACATAAACAATTGTCAATCTTTTGATATATATTGTTTCTTAAAAACACACTATTTGTTGTGACAACAGGAATTAATTATAAAATTAAGTAATGCAACATATATGTTTGGGATTTTGTAAAATAGACATCATTTTTGAATTCGGAATATCAATTATATCTTAGGGTGAAATTTTGGCATTGTTCTGAAAAACCTCAATTTTTGATGAATAGTGAAACCACTAAGTGGTAGTTAAAAAACTGATTTTTCTTTTAAATGAAATATTACCACTTCTGTGATTTGATTTTCAAAAATCTAACATACATGGTTGTAATTAGGACGTAAAATGTGGTTCAATGGGATTAAAATAATTTTTTGGTGAATAGTAACTTTTAAGTTTAATTAATCGTGATAAAAGGTAATTTGTAAAATTTAAGGTGAAAATGATATTATAAAAATATGAAAATACCTTTACACTTGTCCTACCACTATTGGATGTGTCATGGCCGACCAATACATTCCATGGGTCAACTTGGGGACCCCATAGAGCCACATTGGTAGGAAAATGACTTAAATTACTTTTATTTAAAGTTAAAATAAAAATGTCTCAAACATAAGTTGTTTTACTAAAACAATTTTTAAATGGGGTTATACAAGTCATATTTTTTACTATAAATATTTATTAGAAATATAAAAAGATTTCCTACATCATGATATTTGTTTTATAATTTTTAGACTTAAATAAATTAAATTATTTATGACACCATGATGATGCAGCGATTACCTCATTAATTAACGATTTTAATAAAATGGAAGGATAATGTAAAATCTAAGACTTACACTTGTCCAAAGCCTATTGGATGGGAGGATTTCGAACCCTTATCACCTTAGACTCAAAATATATCATTATGGGACCTTTATAATTCGAAAATAATTTCATAATAAAGTAACATTTCAATCCTTCCAAGACTGCCCCTCATCACCACTTCTAAAAGGCCCCCACCACTACCACCTTAATCACACTATCAAAGCCTTTTGGCTCGGACCAAATCTACCCAAATACTCTCCCAACTTCCCTCCCTTACTCCTAGAAGCCTCAATGTGGGCAGAATTTTCCCAAGGAAGCCTTTGTCTCAAATCAAAAGAGTTACTCGATTTTAAGGTAATGTCTTCTCTTATGTTATTTTGTTTTATTTTGATTATCCAACCCCTTAAACTCTTTTTATTCCTTTATTTTGTAACAACACCAGTATCTAAAATATACTAGGATTTTTTTATGATAATTATTTGGTTTACACTTACACACACCTTCGTCTAATTGTTAAAGAACATAATGTTTCTGTGGGTGGCGAAATACTGCCTCACGAAACGATGATTGTTCAATATTCTTTTAACACCTCTAATGGTGGCCATTTTGATGACACTATTTTCATATATGATATATATATTATGTTTATGTTTTACTTATGCTTCTTTATTTCTCATTTTTGGCATAATTTATGATTTCCATTATGGGTAAACGCGATAATTTCATTTTAGGAAGTGCGGACTACCGCCCCCTCAAAGTGATTTGAATCGTTAATGCCATATGTGGGATGTATAAAGGATGGAGTAAATAGTATTATACATTATATTATAATGTAATTATATTATACCTTTATATAATTATAACTTCATTCCATTAAATACGAAATAGAAATGAAAGTTGCATTCATGCGTACATACGACTTACCGTCACCATGAACGATGCATTTCATTTCTTACCTCTAAATGTTATGTAATATTATAAATGAATGTATATACTGGATATATATGATGTATATGATATATACATCATGAATATAATTATGGATATAATGGATATATTACCACATGAACAAAGTGTAATTATAAGAAGTTTATTTTTGACTCAAGTACCTAAGATCGACAAAACGACCGTTATAAACTTAAATAATTACATAATGGTCATGACATGGTAATAAGTGATATAAAAGGAATAATGAACTTGAAAAATGATCTTAAGAAGGTAGAGATTAACTCTATTTTATTATTCAGTGGGTTAAAGAGCGTTCAAGTCAAGTCGGACACGAGGTAAGGGAATTTCTTAACCCAATTTCCATTCTTTGGGTTAATCTCCTACTTTCAAATTATGTCATGATATTATTATATCCTATCATGTATTTGTAATTTCATTATGTTTACTTATAGTGAATACACATAATATATCTATTTTATTTAAAAATGATCTTTGTAAGGTACTTTGTCTCAATCTCCATTCATTGAGGCATATTTTGTTTTATACACAAATTTCTTTTATACGGTGTATAAACCCCTTTTACTTTTACGTTTATTCAAAAGGAATCTTTTTATATGAAGAGTTTTACTAAATGACAAAAAGGAATGTTTTTCTTGTTGTACCTAGGCGGCGACAATGACTTCTCTGCCGCCGTGACCATTATTTGAGTTTCGGCTTCCCCTACAAGCCATAACTTTTTTTAAATGAAAAATAAAAACCAAGTTTTAACATTCATTTATTTTGGTATCGAAAACGGTTTTGATAATGTTTTAATATATCAATGTGTTGTATTGATATCTTATGATTGAAATGTGGAAATGTTAAGTTTCTTTTATTCATGTTTTATGTGATATGATTATGTTATGGTTTATGATATGTTGAAACCTGTACATATGAGGAATGCATTGGACTTAATAAGTGACGGGTGGAGCCCGCTATAGCTCTTCGATACATCGGTAGGTCTCATGAGACAAACTAGTGTCTTGGCATGAGGCCTTGGGAAAATCTTATTGTAGACTTGGCACGAGGCTTTGGCTATGTGGTTTTGATAGTCTGGCATTATGCATTCCATCATTAGGAAAGTGGTTATTGATATTTCAAGTGATTATTCGACTAGTAGAATATCCATGCGAGTAAGTAAATGGCATTATTTAATTTTACTTTTGCCATATTACTCTAAAGTTAAAGTTTAAAAGGATTTGGTTTTAGTTATACATTGCCTCAAATGTTAATGTTTATTTATGAATGCTTCCGCTATATTGTTATCCTTACTGAGCATCTGAGCTCACCCATTTCAATGTTTTAATATTTTCCAGGATGTGAAGAAGTATTTTATGAATGACCTGCATGGATAGTCAGAAGAGGATATGAGTGTGGAAAATGGAGAATATGTTATTGTAGTTTTTCACTTTATGATGTAATGTAACATTTATGAATGTATCTAGTGTTTCCAAGGCTACTAAACTAATCGGTATTTAGAGACTTGATCTTTTGTGATCATGAAAATGTTACGCAATAATGCACCGACTCCGTGTAACTGGGGTTGGGGCGTTACAGTTGGTATCAGAGGAAGTTTAGTACTAACCTTGGAAGCTATATTTAGATAAAATCTGATTAGATCACATATCCCGAAGATAGACTTTGAGGATTAGTATAGAAGAACTTCATAGAATTTTGGTATTATAGAGATTTTGTGAGTTTTCCGAGAAATACATCCCTGTCTGGATACGAGCAGGTAGAGGCAGCTCTAGCACAGATGTACCTTGGGGTAAAACCCAAAAACACCGCTTTGAGCTAGACTCGAATGGGAACTGGTGCACAACAACGAGCCTTGCTGCACTCTTGGTTACGACACTCCCGGGGGATATGCTTAGGATAATTCTCATTTCCTTTACAAACCACTATGATGGGTTATGAGTATATAATTCCTCAAAGAAATTTTTTTATGATTATGGATTATATCTATAAATAGTTCAATTTATGTTAAGTATTTTACAAGTACGGAATTATGTATTTTGATTCATAGACTAATCTAGACTATGCCATTGTTTAGAAATGGAACCAAGTGGAAGGAATGGAAACCGTATCAATGCACACACTCCGTGTAGGGATTGCCCTCCTTCTCAAGATAATTATTTTGGATCTGGAGATACAACTGGTGCTGATCAACTTATTACCACACTGGGACAACTCACTCAGGTTGTGAATAATAACCTTACTCGTATGGAGCACCCTGATCAACAACGTGGAGGATCAATGTTAGACCGCTTCATGAGGCAACAACCACCAACATTTAATGGGGGTTCAAATCCATTAGTAGCTTAGCAATGGATAAACTCCTTAGAGAAAATAATCCATGCCTTGGCGAGTAGCGAAAGGGAGAAGGTTGTCATGGAAGTCTACCGCCTCACTAGAGATGCCGATCAATGGTGGTCACTGATTCAAAATACAAAGGAAGATGAAGGAGTATCAAGTATGGAATGGAGAGAGTTCAAAGAGCTTTTCATAGAAAAATACTTTCCACATGACCATCGAGCAGATATAGAAAGGCAATTTCTGAGTCTGAGAAAAAAGGAGGATGAGAATGTCGCAAAGTATGAGGCTAACTTTAAAAGTTTAGCAAGACATGCTGCAGATTATATACGTAACCCAAGAAGTAATATTGATTGTTTCTTTGATGGGTTAAAACCGTTTCTCCATCGATCTTTAGTATCACAATCTTTCTCAACGTACGAAGATATAGTCTCATGTTCTATCAAGATGGAAAAGGAATTCTCTAAGTATTATGACAACAAAGTAAAGCAAGAGAAGAAGAGAACGGTGGAACAAGAGACAGATAAAGGGAAAAAGGGAAAGAAGGATTTTCCTTTAGGCAATAATTGTGGGAAGAATAACCCCGGTACTTGCCTAAAAGGAATGGGAGTTTGTTATAAATGTGGAGAAAAAGGTAACCAGGATCATGATTGCAAGGAAAAGAAAGAGGCTATCAATGTTGAATGCTACAATTTTAGGGAAATGAGGCATTATGCAAATGAAAGTCCTAAGTGTTAGGGAAACTTATCTCAGAAAAGGCCAAGGGATCAAGGCCAAGCTTATGTTGTTACTACAGATGAAGTTGAATAATTATTGTATTTGTGTTTTTGGACACAAGAACTAGATTATGGTTATAAGAATAATGTGATATATATAAAGATTGTACTGCAGTACTTGTTCTTTTCATTAATGTTTTAATATGATGAAGGTAATCATATTTTTAGGATGTGACAATAAGAGAAACTTTACTTTGTTTGGGGAATCTGATAAATTGATTTTGGAATTAAGAGACCTTTTAGATAAAGTCTGGACCGAGGTATTTTGGACAACTATAAAGGTTGGAATTGATTAAGTTGATCTTTGGATAGTATTGATTCAGGTTAAAAAATTTCTGAAGATTATTTTTGGAATATTATAATACTATATTTTTAGGAAAAGGACAACCTGCAGAGTGGGGCATAACTCGTCACGTCGGACAAAGCTGCAGGAATCGAACCCACAACCATAGTGCGACAGGCCTTTATTACCTACCACTAGCCTAGAGGAAGTCCCAGATTATTACAAAAAGTTTTCCTAATCTAAATGGTATGTGTTAATATTTGGAACCTTATACAATTATGATAAGAAGAATATTTTCGAGTTCTATTACCTTTTAGAGTGAAAGATGAGTTTGTGGTAAAAATTTATTAAAGAATGAAAGTCTACATGACCAGTATGTATATTCCCTTACGTTCTTAGTAAATATCATAAATAAATTCCTCAACTTTATAAAAGGTAACTTAAAACAAAAACGTTGCTGGTTAACTTTTCCAACTGGGGATTCAATGATCATTCAACCAATCACATGTTTGTGACATTCTTATTGTTAACTTTCTCCTAATCCTGTTTTCTACAACTCTTCTCAAAACCTTGATGGTTTGTTTTTCTTCCATATCCATATTTTCATTTAATCCTAGTATGGGCTATCTCGGGTGACCTTTGTACCTATCTTTCTTTCTTTTAAAGTTATATTTTTATTAACCTTATTTCTGATGTGGGTTTTCCACAAAGGTATTTTCTATTTTCAACCTTTTATTTTCATAGAAAAATTTCAAATTGCGAGGACGCAATTTATTGAAGGAGGGGAGAATGTAACACCCAGATCTTTCACAATACGCTTCTCTTTCAATAATGCAATAGCTTGCATTGTACGTAAGTTCGAGATTCTAACACACCGCGACCAATCAAAATAGCCATTATGAAAATTAATACCCACTTTTTGAAATTATATATATTTTATATTTCAAAATTGACTTTATTTTTAGATTCGGAATATCGAAATTAGCCTATGTTGAATTTTTGGTATTTTTCTGAGAACATCCAAATTTTTATGAATAGTAAAAAATACTTAAAAACAACCTTTTTAATCAAAATAATTTATAGTGATAAATTATACTATTGAGTGGTTTTAAAGTATAATTAGAATATATTTTTACCATTTTATCCAATGGTGGTCATTATAATTAATTTCAATTTGAAATTGGACATAAACAATTGTCAATCTTTTGATATATATTGTTTCTTAAAAACACACTATTTGTTGTGACAGTGGGAATTAATTATAAAATTAATTAATGCAACATATATTTTGGGAATTTTGTAAAATAGACATCATTTTTGAATTCAGAATATCAATTATAGCTTAGGGTGAAATTTTGGCATTGTTCTGAAAAACTTCAATTTTTGATGAATAGTGAAACCACTAAGTGGTAGTTAAAAAATGGATTTTTTCGTTTAAATGAAATATTACCACTTCTGTGATTTGATTTTCAAAAATCCGACATACATGGTTGTCAATAGGAAGTAAAATGTGGTTCAATGGGATTAAAATAATTTTTTGGTGTATAGTAACTTTTAAGTTTAATTAATCGCGATTCAAGGTAATTAGTGAAATTTAAGGTAAAAATGATATTATAAAAATATGAAAATACCTTTACACTTGTCCTACCCCTATTGGATATGTCATGGACGACCAAGACAATCTATGGGTCAACTTGGGGACCCCATGGATCCACATTGGTAGGAAAATGACATAAATTACTTTTATTTAAAGTTAAAATAAAAATGTCACAAACATAGGTTGTTTTACTCAAACAATTTTTAAATGGGGTTATACAAGTCATATTTTTGACTATAAATATTAATTAGAAAGATTAAAATATTTCCTACATCATGATATTTTTTTTATAATTCTTATACATTGAATAAATTAGATTATTTATGACACCATGATGATGCATTGATTACCTCATTAATTAACGATTTTAATAAAATGGAAGGATAATGTAAAATCTAAGACATACACCTGTCCAAAGCCTATTGGATGGGTGGATTTCAAACCTTTATCACCTTAGCCTCGAAATATATCATTTTGAGACCTTTAAAATTCGAAAATAATTTCATAATAAAGTAACATTTCAATCCTTCCAAGAGTGCCCCTCCTCTCCACTTATAAAAGGCCCCCACCACTACCACCTTACTCACACTATCAATGCCTTTTGGCTCGGAAAACCTCTTCCCAAATACTCTCCAAACTTCCCTACCTTACTCCTAGAAGCCTAAATTTGGGCATAATTCTTCCCAAGGAATCTTTTGGCTCAAATCAAAAGAGTTACTCGATTTTTAGGGAATGTCTTCTCTTATGTTATTTTGTTTTATTTTGATTATCCAACCCCTTAAACTCTTTTTATTACTTTATTTTGTAACAACAACAGTATCTAAAATATACTAGGATGTTGTTATGATAAGTATTTGGTTTACACTTACACACACCTTCTTCTAATGGTTAAATAACATACTGTTTCTGTGGGTGGCGAAATACAGCCTCACGAAACGATGATTGTTCAATATTATTTTAACACCTCTAATGGTGGCCATTTTGATGAAAATATTTTCATATGTGATATATATATTATGTTTATGTCTTACTTATGCTTCTGTATTTTTCATTTATGGCATACTTTGTGATTTCCATTAGGGGTAAACGCGATAATTTCATTTTAGGAAGTGCGGACTACTGCCCCCTCAAAGGGATTTGAATCGTTAATGCCATATGTGGGATGTATAAAGGATGGAGTAAATGGTATTATACATTATATTATACTGGAATTATATTATACCTTTATATAATTATAAATTCATTCCATTAAATATGAAATAGAAATTAAAGTAGCGTTCATGCGTACGTACGGCTTACCGTCTCCATGAACGGTGCATTTCATTTCTTACCTCTAAATGTTATGTAATATTATAAATTAATGTATATACTGGATATATATGATGTGTATGATATATAAATCATGAATATAATTATGGATATAATGGATATATTACCACATGAACAAATTGTAACTTTAAGAAGTTTATTTTTGACTCAAGTACCTAAGATCGACAAAACGACCGTTATAAACTTAAATAATTACATAATGGTCATGAAATGGTAATAAGTGATATAAAAGGGATAATGAACTTGAAAAAGGTTCTTAAGAAGGTAGAGATTAACTCTACTTTATTATTCAGGAGGTTAAATAGAGGTCGAGTCATGTCGGACATGAGGTAAGGGAATTTCTTAACCCAATTTCTATTCTTTGGGTTAATCTCCTACTTTCAAATTATGTCATGATCTTATTATATCCTATCTTGTATTTGTAATTTAATTATGTTTACTTATAGTGAATACACATAATATATCTATTTTATTTAAAAAATGATCTTTGTAAGGTACTTTATCTCAATCTCCATTCATTGTGGCATATTTTGTTTTATACACAAATTTCTTTTATACGGTGTATAAACCCCTTTGACTTTTACGTTTATTCAAAATGAATCTTTTTATACGAAGCGTTTTACTAAATGACAAAAAGGAATGTTTTTCTTGTCGTACGTATGCGGCGACACTGACTTCTCCGCCGCCTTGACCATTATTTGTGTTTCGGCTTCCCCTACAAGCCATAACTTTTTTTAAATGAAAAGTAAAATCCAAGTTTTAACATTCATTTATTTTGGTATCGAAAACGGGTTTGATAATGTTTTAATATATCAATGTGTTGTACTGATATCTTGTGATTGAAATTTGGAAATGTTATGTTTCCTTTATTCATGTTTTATGTGATACGATTATGTTATGGTTTATGATATGTTGAAACCTGTTCATATGAGGAATGCATTGGACTTAATAAGTAACGGGTGGAGCCCGCTATAGCTCCTCGATGCATCGGTAGGTCTCATGAGACAAACTAGTGTATTGGCACGAGGCCTTGACAAAATCTTATTATAGACTTGGCACGAGGCCTTGGCTACGTGGTTATGATAGTCTGGCATTATGCATTCCATCATTATGAAAGTGGTTATTGATATTTCATGTGATTATTCGACTAGTAGAATATCCATGTGAGTAAGTAAATGGAATTATTTCATTTTATTTTTTCCATATTATTCTAAAGTTAAAGTTTTAAAGGCTTTTGTTTTAGTTATACATTGCCTTAAATGTTAATGTTTATTTATGAAAGCTTCCGCAATATTGTTATCCTTACTGAGCATCTGAGCTCACCCCTTTCAATGTTTTAATATTTTCAAGAATGTGAAGAAGTATATTATGAATGACCTGCAGGGATAGTCAGAAGAGGATATGAGTGTGTAAAATGGAGAATATGTTATTGTAGTTTTTCACTTTATGATGTAATGTAACATTTATGAATGTATCTAGTGTTACCAAGGCTACTAAACTAATCGGTCTTTCGAGACTTGATCTTTTGTGATCATTCCAATGTTACGCAATAATGCACCAACTCCATGTAACTGGGGTCGGGGCATTACAGTTGGTATCAGAGGTAGTTTAGAACTAACCTTGGAAGCTATATTTAGATAAACTCTGATTAGAGCACATAGCCTGAAGATAGACTTTGAGGATTAGTATAGAAGAACTTCCTATAATTTTGGTATTAAAGAGATTTTGTGAGTTTTCCGAGAAATACATCCCTGTCTGGATACGAGTAGGTAGAGGCGGCTCTGGCACAGATGTACCTAGGGGTAAGACTCGAAAACACCGCTTTGAGCTAGACTCGAACGGGAACTGGTGCACGACAATGGGCCCTGCTACACTCTTGGTTACGACACTCCTGGGGGATATGCTTAGGATAATTCTCATTTTAATTACAAACCACTATGAAGGGTTATGAGTATATACTTCCTGAAAGAATTTTTTTTATGATTATGGATTATATCCATAAATAGTTCAATTTATGTTAAGTATTTTACAAGTATGGAATTTTGTATTTTGATTCATAAACTATTCTAGTTTATGCCATTGTTTAAAAATGGTGCCTAGTGGAAGGAATGGAAACCGTATCAATGCACGCACTCCGTGTAGGGATTGCCCTCCTGCTCAAGATAATTATTGTGGATCTGGAGATACAACTGGTGCTGATCAACTTATTACCACACTGGGACAACTCACTCAGGTTGTGAATAATAACCTTACTCGTATGGAGCACCCTGATCTGCAACGTGGAGGATCAATGTTAGACCGCTTCATGAGGCAACAACCACCAAAATTTAATGGGGGTACAAACCAATTAGTAGCTGAGCAATGGATAAACTCCTTAGAGAAAATATTCCACGCCTTGGGGAGTAGCAAAAGGGAGAAGGTTGTCATGGCAGTCTACCGCCTCACTGGAGATGCCGATCCATGGTGGTCGCTGATTCAAAATACAAAGGAAGATTAAGGAGAATCAAGTATGGAATGGAAAGAGTTCAAAGAGCTTTTATTAGAAAAATACTTTCCACATGACCATCGAGCAGATATGGAAAGGCAATTTCTGAGTCTGAGACAAAAGGAGGATGAGAATGTCGCAAAGTATGAGGCTAACTTTACAAGGTTAGCAAGACATGCTACAGATTATATACGTAACCCAAGAAGTAATTTTTATCGTTTCTTTGATGGGTTAAAACCGTTTCTCCATCGAGCTTTAGTATCACAATCTTTCTCAACGTATGAAGATATAGTCTCATGTTCTATCAAGACGGAAAAGGAATTGTCTAAGTCTTATGACAACAAAGTAAAACAAGATAAGAAGAGAACGGTGGAACAAGAGAGAGATAAAGGGAAAAAGGGAAAGAAGGATTTTCCTTTATGCGATAATTGTGGGAAGAATCACCCTGGTACTTGCCTAAAAGGAATGGGAGTTTATTATAAATGTGGAGAAAAAGGTCACCGGGCTCGTGATTGCAAGGAAAAGAAAGAGTCTATCAATGTTGAATGCTACAATTGTAGGGAAATGGGGCATTATGCAAATGAATGACCTAAGCGTCAGGGAAAATTACCTCAGAAAAGTCCAAGCTTATGTTGTTACTACAAATGAAGTTGAATAATTGTTGTATTAGTGTTTTTGGACTCAAGAACTAGATTATGGTTATAAGAATAATGTGATATATATAAGGATTGTACTGCAGTACTTGTTCTTTTCATTAAGGTTTTAATATGATGAAGGTAATCATATTTTTTGTATGTGACAATAAGAGAAACGTTACTTTGTTTGGGGAATCTGATAAATTGATTTTGGAATTAAGAGACCTTTTAGATAAAGTCTGGACATAGGTATTTTGGACAACTATAAAGGTTGGAATGGATTAAGTTGATCTTTGGATAGTATTGATTAAGGTTAAAACATTTCTGAAGATTATTTTCGGAATATTATAATACTATATTTTTAGGAAAAGGACAACCTACAGGGTGGGGCATAACTCGTCGCGTCGGACAAAGCTGCAGGAATCGAACCCACAACCATACTGCGACAGGCCTTTATTACCTACCACTACCCTACAGGAAGTCACAGGTTATTGCAAAAAGTTTTCCTAATCTAAATGGTATGTGTTAATATTTGTAACCTTATACAATTATGATAAATAGAATATTTTCGAGTTCTATTACCTTTTAGAGTGAAAGATGGGTTTGTGGTAAAAATTTATTAAAGAATGAAAGTATACATGACCAGTATGTATATTCCCTTACGTTCTTAGTAAATCTCCTAAATAAATTCGTCAACTTTATAAAAGGTAACTTAAAACAAAAATGTTGCCGGTTAAAATTTTTCCAACTGGGGATTCAATGATCGTTCAACCAATCACATGTTGGTGACATTCTTATTGTTAACTTTCTCCTAATCATGTTTTCTACAACTCCCCATAAAACCTTGATGGTTTTTTTTTCTTCCATATTCATATTTTCATTTAATCCTAGTATGGGCTATCTCGGGTGACCTTTGTACTTATCTTTCTTTCTTTTAAAGTTATATTTTTATTAACCTTATTTCCGATGTGGGTTTTCCACAAAGGTATTTTATATTTTCATCCTTTTATTTTCAAAAAAAAATTCAAATTGCGAGGACGAAATTTATTGAAGGAGGGGAGAATGTAACACCCCGAGCTTTTACGATACGCTTCTCTTTCAATAATGCAAAAGCTTTCATTGTACGTAAGTTCGAGATTCTAACACACCGCGACCAATCAAAATAGCCATTATGAATAGTAATACCCACCTTTTGAAATTATATATATTTTATATTTCAAAATGGACTTTATTTTTAGATTCAGAATATCGAAATTAGCCTATGTTGAATTTTTGGTATTTTTCTGAGAACTTCCAAATTTTTATGAATAGTGAAAAATACTTAAAAACAACATTTTTAATCAAAATAATTTATAGTGATAAATTATACTATTGAGTGGTTTTAATGTATAATTAGAATATATTTTTACCATTTTATCCAATGGTGGTCATTAGAATGAATTTCACTTTGAAATTGGATATAAACAATTGTCAATCTTTTGATATATATAGTTTCATAAAAACACGCTATTTGTTGTGACAACGAGAATTAATTATAAAATTAATTAATGCAACATATATGTTTGGAATTTTGTAAAATAGTAATCATTTTTGAATTCGGAATATCAATTATAGCTTAGGGTGAAATTTTGGCATTGTTCTGAAAAACTTCAATTTTTGATTAATAGTGAAACCACTAAGTGGTGGTTAAAAAACTGATTTTTCATTTAAATGAAATATTACCACTTCTGTGATTTGATTTTCAAAAATCCGACTTACATGGTTGTCATTAGGAAGTAAAATGTGGTTCAATGGGATTAAAATAATTTTTTGTTGAATAGTAACTTTTAAGTTTAATTTATCGCGATTAAATGAAATTAGTGAAATTTAAGTTAAAAATGATATTATAAAAATATGAAAATACCTTTACAATTGTCCTAAACCTATTGGATATGTCATGGACGACCAAGAAAATCCATGGGTCAACTTGGGGACCCCATGGAGCCACATTGGTTGGAAAATGACATAAAGTACTTTTATTTAAAGTTAAAATAAAAATGTCACAAACATAAGTTGTTTTACTAAAAAAAACTTTAAATGGGGTTATACAAGTCATATTTTTTACTATAAATATTCATTAGAAATATAAAAAGATTTCCTACATCATGATATTTTTTTATAATTTTTAGACATTAAATAAATTAAATTATTTATAACACCATGATGATGCAACAATTACCTCATTAATTAACGATTTTAATAAAATGGAAGGATAATGTAACATCTAAGACTTACACTTGTCAAAAGCCTATTGGATGGGTGGATTTCAAACCCTTATCACATTATCCTCGAAATATATCATTGTGGGACATTTATAATTCAAAAAGAATTTCATAATAAAGTAACATTTCAATCCTTCCAAGAGTGCCCCTCCTCTCTACTTATAAAAGGCCCCCACCACTACCACCCTAGTCACACTATCAAAGCCTTTTGGATCGGCCAAAATCTACCCAGATACTCTCCCAACATCCCTCTCTTACTCCTAGAAGCCTCACTTTGAGCATAAATCTTCCCAAGGAATCCTTTGGCTCAAATCAAAAGAGTTACTCGATTTTAAGGTAATGTCTTCTCTTATGTTATTTTGTTTTATTTTGATTATCCAACCCCTTAAACTCTTTTTATTACTTTATTCTGTAACAACACCAGTATCTAAAATATACTAGGATTTTGTTATGATAAGTATTTGGTTTACACTTACACACACCTTCTTCTAATGGTTAAATAACATACTGTTTCTGTGGGTGGTGAAATACAGCCTCACGAAACGATGATTGTTCAATATTCTTTTGAAACCTCTAATGGTGGCCATTTTGATGAAACTATTTTCATATATGATATATATATTATGTTTATGTCTTCTTTATGCTTCTGTATTTCTCATTTATGGCATACTTTGTGATTTCCATTAGGGGTAAACGCGATAATTTCATTTTAGGAAGTGCGGACTACTGCCCCCTCAAAGTGATTTGAATCGTTAATGCCATATGTGGGATGTATAAAGGATGGAGTAAATGGTATTATAAATTATATTATACTGGAATTGTGTTATACCTTTATATAATTATAACTTCATTCCATTAAATATTAAATAGAAATTAAAGTAGCGTTCTTGTGTACGTACGGCTTACCGTCTCCATGAACGGTGCATTTCATTTCTTACCTCTAAATGTTATGTAATATTATAAATGAATGTATATACTGGATATATATGATGTATATGATATATAAATCATGAATATAATTATGGATATAATGGATATATTACCACATGAACAAAGTGTAATTATAAGAAGTTTATTTTTGACTCAAGTACCTAAGATCGACAAAATGACCGTTATAAACTTAAATAATTACATAATGGTCATGACATGGTAATAAGTGATATAAAAGGAATAATGAACATGAAAAGGTTCTTAAGAAGGTATATATTAACTCTACTTTATTATTCAGGAGGTTAAAGATCAGTCGAGTCAAGTCGGACACGAGGTAAGGGAATTTCTTAACCCAATTTCTATTCTTTGGGTTAATCTCCTACTTTCAAATTATGTTATGATATTATTATATCCTATCTTGTATTTGTAATTTCATTATATTTACATATAGTGAATACACATAATATATCTATTTTATTTAAAAAACGATCTTTGTAAGGTACTTTATCTCAATCTCCATTCATTGAGGCATATTTTGTTTTATACACAAATTTCTTTTATACAGTGTATAAACCCCTTTGACTTTTACGTTTATTCAAAATGAATCTTTTTATACGAAGAGTTTTACTAAATGAAAAAAAGGAATGTTTTTCTTATCGTATGTATGCGGCGACAATGACTTCTCCGCCGCCTTGACCATTATTTGAGTTTCAGCTTCCCCTTCAAGCCATAACTTTTTTTAAATGAAAAATAAAATCCAAGTTTTAACATTCATTTATTTTGGTATCGAAAACAGGTTTGATAATGTTTTAATATATCAATGTGTTGTACTGATATCTTGTGATTGAAATTTGGAAATGTTATGTTTCCTTTATTCATGTTTTATGTGATACGATTATGTTATGGTTTATGATATGTTAAAACCTGTTCATATGAGGAATGCATTGGACTTAATAAGTGACGGGTGGAGCCCGCTATAGCTCCTCGATGAATCGGTAGGTCTCATGAGACAAACTAGTGTATTGGCACGAGTCCTTGACAAAATCTTATTATAGACTTGGCACGAGGCCTTGGCTATGTGGTTATGATAGTCTGGCATTATGCATTCCATCATTATGAAAGTGGTTATTGATATTTCATGTGATTATTCGACTAGTAGAATATCCATGTGAGTAAGTAAATGGAATTATTTCATTTTAATTTTTCCATATTATTCTAAAGTTAATGTTTAAAAGGCTTTTTTTGTTATACATTGCCTTAAATGTTAATGTTTATTTATGAAAGCTTCCGCAATATTGTTATCCTTACTGAGCATCTGAGCTCACCCCTTTCAATGTTTTAATATTTTCCAGAATGTGAAGAAGTATTTTATGAATGACCTACAGGGATAGTCAGAAGAGGATATGAGTGTGGAAAATGGAGAATATGTTGTTGTAGTTTTTCACTTTATGATGTAATGTAACATTTATGAATGTATCTAGTGTAACCAAGGCTACTAAACTAATCGGTCTTTCGATACTTGATCATTTGTGATCATGCCAATGTTACGCAATAATGCACCGACTCCGTGTAACTGGGGTCGGGGCATTACAGTTGGTATCAGAGGCAGTTTAGAACTAACCTTGGAAGCTATATTTAGATAAACTCTGATTAGAGCACATAGCCCGAAGATAGACTTTGAGGATTAATATATAATAACTTCCTAGAATTTTGGTATTATAGAGATTTTGTGAGTTTTCCGAGCAATACATCCCTGTCTAGATACGAGTAGGTAGAGGCGGCTCTAGCACAGATGTACCTAGGGGTAAGACTCGAAAACACCGCTTTGAGCTAGACTCGAACGGGAACTGGTGCACGATAATGGGCCTTGTTGCGCTCTTGGTTACGACACTCCTGGGGGATATGCTTAGGATAATTCTCATTTTCATTACAAACCACTAGGAAGGGTTATGAGTATATACTTCCTGAAAGAATTTTTTTTTATGATTATGGATTATATCCATAAATAGTTCAATTTATGTTAAGTATTTTACAAGTATGGAATTATGTATTTTGATTAATAAACTAATCTAGTTTATGACATTGTTTAGAAATGGTGCCTAGTGGACGGAATGGAAACCGTATCAATGCACGCACTCCGTGTAGGGATTTCCCTCCTGCTCAAGATAATTATTGTGGATCTGGAGATACAACTGGTGCTGATCAACTAATTACCACACTGGGACAACTCACTCAGGTTGTGAATAATAACCTTACTCGTATGGAGCACCCTGATCCACAACGTGGAGGATCAATGTTATACCGCTTCATGAGGAAACAACCACCAACATTTAATGGGGGTACAAACCCATTAGTAGCTGAGCAATGGATAAACTCCTTAGAGAAAATATTCCACGCCTTGGGGAGTATCAAAAGGGAGAAGGTTGTCATCGCAGTCTACCGCCTCACTGGAGATTCCGATCAATGGTGGTCGCTCATTCAAAATACAAAGGAAGATGAAGGAGTATCAAGTATGGAATGGAAAGAGTTCAAAGAGCTTTTCTTAGAAAAATACTTTCCACATGACCATCGAGCAGATATGGAAAGGCAATTTCTGAGTCTGAGACAGAAGGAGGATGAGAATGTCGCAAAGTATGAGGATAACTTTACAAGGTTAGCAAGACATGCTACAGATTATATACGTAACCCAAGAAGTAATATTGATCATTTCTTTGATGGGTTAAAACCGTTTCTCCGTCAAGCTTTAGTATCACAATCTTTCTCAACGTACGAAGATATATTCTCATGTTCTATCAAGATGGAAAAGGAATTCTCTAAGTCTTATGACAACAAATTAAAGCAAGATAAGAAGAGAACGGTGGAACAAGAGACAGATAAAGGGAAAAAGGGAAAGAAGGATTTTCCTTTATGCGATAATTGTTGGAAGAATCACCCCGGTACTTGCCTAAAAGAAATGGGAGTTTATTATAAATGTGGAGAAAAAGGTCACCAGGCTCGTGATTGTAAGGAAAAGAAAGAGTCTATCAATGTTGAATGATACAATTGTAGGGAAATGTGGCATTATGCAAATGAATGACCTAAGCCTCAGGGAAACTTACCTCAGAAAAGGCCAAGCTTATGTTGTTACAAAAGATGAAGTTGAATAATTGTTGAATTAGTGTTTTTGGACTCAAGAACTAGATTATGGTTATAAGAATAATGTGATATATATAAGGATTGTACTGCAGTACTTGTTCTTTTCATTAAGGATTTAATATGATGAAGGTAATCATATTTTTTGTATGTGACAATAAGAGAAACGTTACTTTGTTTGGGGAATCTGATAAATTGATTTTGGAATTAAGAGACCTTTTAGATAAAGTCTGGACATAGGTATTTTGGACAACTATAAAGGTTGGAATGGATTAAGTTGATCTTTGGATAGTATTGATTAAGGTTAAAACATTTCTAAAGATTATTTTTGGAATATTATAATACTATATTTTTAGGAAAAGGAAAACCTGCAGGGTGGGGCATAACTCGTCGCGTCGGACAAAGCTGCAGGAATTGAACCCAAAACCATAGTACGACAGGACTTTATTACCTACCACTAGCCTACAGGGAGTCACAGGTTATTACAAAAAGTTTTCCTAATCTAAATGGTATGTGTTAATATTTGGAACCTTATACAATTATGATAAATAGAATATTTTCGAGTTCTATTACCTTTTAGAGTGAAAGATGGGTTTGTGGTAAAAATTTATTAAAGAATGAAAGTCTACATGACCAGTATGTATATTCCCTTACGTTCTTTGTAAATCTCCTAAATAAATTCCCCAACTTTATAAAAGGTAACTTAAAATAAAAACGTTGCCGGTTAACTTGTTTCCAACTGGGGATTCAATGATCGTTCAACCAATCACATGTTTGTGACATTCTTATTGTTAACTTTCTCCTAATCCTGTTTTCTACAACTCCCCATCAAACCTTGATGGTTTGTTTTTCTTCCATATTCATATTTTCATTTAATCCTAGTATGGGCTATCTCGGGTGACCTTTGTACTTATCTTTCTTTCTTTTAAAGTTATATTTTTATTAACCTTATTTCTGATGTGGGTTTTCCACAAAGGTATTTTATATTTTCATCCTTTTATTTTCAAAGAAAAATTTCAAATTGCGAGGAAGAAATTTATTGAAAGAGGTGAGAATGTAACACCCCGAGCTTTCACGATACGCTTCTCTTTCAATAATGCAAAAGCTTTCATTGTACGCAAGTTCGAGATTCTAACACACCGCGACCAATCAAAATAGCCATTATGAATAGTAATACCCACTTTTTGAAAATATATATATTTTATATTTCAAAATGGACTTTATTTTTGGATTCGGAATATTGAAATTAGCCTATGTTGAATTTTTGGTATTTTTCTGAGAACTTCCAAATTTTTATGAATAGTGAAAAATACTTAAAAACAATCTTTTTAATAAAAATAATTTATAGTGATAAATTATACTATTGAGTGGTTTTAAAGTATAATTAGAATATATTTTTACCATTTTATCCAATGGTGGTCATTAGAATGAATTTCACTTTGTAATTGGACATAAACAATTGTCAATCTTTTGATATATATTGTTTCTTAAAAACACGCTATTTGTTGTGACAACGGGAATTAATTATAAAATTAATTAATGAAACATATATGTTTGGAATTTTGTAAAATAGACATCATTTTTGAATTCAGAATATCAATTATAGCTTAGGGTGAAATTTTGGCATTGTTCTGAAAAACTTCAATTTTTGATTAATAGTGAAACCACTATGTGGTGGTTAAAAAACTGTTTTTTTCGTTTAAATGAAATATTACCACTTCTGTGATTTGATTTTAAAAACTCCAACATACATGGTTTTCATTATGAAGTAAAATGTGGTTCAATGGGATTAAAATAATTTTTTGGTGAATAGTAACTTTTAAGTTTAATTAATCGCGATTAAATGTAATTAGTGAAATTTAAGTTAAAAATGATATTATAAAAATATGAAAATACCTTTACACTTGTCCTAAACCTATTGGATATGTCATGGCCGACCAAGACAATCCATGGGTCAACTTGGGGACCCCATGGAGCCACATTGGTAGGGAAATGACTTAAATTACTTTTATTTAAAGTTAAAATAAAAATGTCACAAACATAAGTTGTTTTACTAAAAAAAAATTTAAATGGGATTATACAAGTCATATTTTTTACTATAAATATTCATTATAAATTTAAAGAGATTTCCTACATCCTGATATTTTTTTATAATTTTTAGACATTAAATAAATTAAATTATTTATGACACCATGATGATGCAGCGATTACCTCATTAATTAATGAGTTTAATAAAATGGAAGGATAATGTAACATCTAAGACTTACACTTGTCAAAAGCCTATTGGATTGGTGGATTTCAAACCCTTATCACCTTAGCCTCGAAATATATCATTGTGGGACCTTTATAATTCAAAAAGAATTTCATAATAAAGTAACATTTCAATCCTTCCAAGAGTGCCCCTCCTCTCCACTTATAAAAGGCCCCCACCACTACCACCTTACTCACACTATCAAAGCCTTTTGGCTCATCCAAAATCTACCCAAATACTCTCACAACTTCCCTCCCTTACTCCTAGAAGCCTCACTTTGAGCACCAATCTTCCCAAGGAATCCTTTGGCTCAAATCAAAAGAGTTACTCGATTTTAAGGTAATGTCTTCTCTTATGTTATTTTGTTTTATTTTGATTATCCAGCCCCTTAAACTCATTTTATTCCTTTCTTTTGTAACAACACCGGTATATAAAATATACTAGGATGTTTTTATGATAAGGATTTGGTTTACACTTACACACACCTTCGTCTAATGGTTAAAGAACATACTGTTTCTGTGGGTGGCGGAATACTGCCTCACGAAACGATGATTGTTAAATATTCTTTTAACACCTCTAATGGTGGCCATTTTGATGACAATATTTTCATATATGATATATATATTATGTTTATGTTTTCCTTATGCTTCTTTATTTCTCATTTATGGCATACTTTATGATTTCCATTATGGGTAAACGCGATAATTTCATTTTAGGAAGTGCGGATTACCGCCCCCTCAAAGTGATTTGAATCGTTAATGCCATATGTGAGATGTATAAAATATGGAGTAAATGGTATTATACATTATATTACAATGGAATTATATTATACCTTTATGTAATTATAACTTCATTCCATTAAATACGAAATAGAAATTAAAGTAGCGTTCATGTGTACGTACGGCTTACCGTCTCCATGAACGGTGCATTTCATTTCTTACCTCTAAATGTTATGTAATATTATAAATGAATGTATATACTGGATATATATTATGTATATGATATATACATCATGAATATAATTATGGATATAATGGATATATTACCACATGAACAAAGTCTAATTATAAGAAGTTTATTTTTGACTCAAGTACTTAAGATCGACAAAACGACCGTTATAAACTTAAATAATTACATAATGGTCATGACATGGTAATAAGTGATATAAAAGGAATAATGAACTTGAAAAAGGTTCTTAAGAAGGTAGAGATTAACTCTAGTTTATTATTCAGGAGGTTAAATAGCGGTCGAGTCAAGTCAGACACGAGGTAAGGGAATTTCTTAACCCAATTTCCATTCTTTGGGTTAATCTCCTACTTTCAAATTATGTCATGATATTATTATATCCTATCTTGTATTTGTAATTTAATTATGTTTACTAATAGTTAATACACATAATATATCTATTTTATTTAAAAAATGATCTTTGTAAGGTACTTTGTCTCAATCTCCATTCATTGAGGCATATTTTGTTTTATACACAAATTTCTTTTATACAGTGTATAAACACCTTTGATTTTACATTTATTAAAAAGGAATATTTTTATATGAAGCATTTTACTAAACGAAAAAAAGGAATGTTTTTATTGTCGTACGTATGCGGCGACAATGACTTCTCTGCCGCCGTGACTATTATTTGAGTTTCGGCTTCCCCTACAAGCCATATCTTTTTTTAAATGAAAAATAAAAACCAAGTTTTAACATTCATTTATTTTGGTATCGAAAACGGTTTTGATAATGTTTCAATATATCAATGTGTTTTATTGATATCTTGTGATTGAAATGTGGAAATGTTATGTTTCCTTTATTCATGTTTTATGTGATACGATTATGTTATGGTTTATGATATGTTGAAACCTGTTCATATGAGGAATGCATTGGACTTTATAAGTGACGGGTGGAGCCCGCTATAGCTCCTCGATGCATCAGTAGGTCTCATGAGACAAACTAGTGTCTTGGCACGAGGCCTTGAAAAAATCTTATTGTAGACTTGGCACGAGGCCTTGGCTACGTGGTTATGATAGTCTGGCATTATGCATTCCATCATTATGAAAGTGGTTATTGATTTTTCATGTGATTATTCGACTAGTAGAATATCCATGTGAGTAAGTAAATGGCATTATTTCATTTTACTTTTTCCATATTATTCTAAAGTTAAAGTTTAAAAGGCTTTTGTTTTAGTTATACATTGCCTTAAATGTTAATGTTTATTTATGAAAGCTTCCGCTATATTGTTATCCTTACTGAGCATCTGAGCCCACCCCTTTCAATGTTTTAATATTTTCCAGGATGTGAAGAAGTATTTTATGAATGACCTATAGGGATAGTCAGAAGAGGATATGAGTGTGGAAAATAGAGAATATGTTATTGTAGTTTTTCACTTTATGATGTAATGTAACATTTATGAATGTATCTAGTGTTTCCAAGGCTACTAAACTAATCGGTCTTTCGAGACTTGATCTTTTGTGATCATGCCAATGTTACACAATAATACACCGACTCCATGTAACTAGGGTCGGGGCGTTACAGCCACCAACAGACTTCAGGCGGCAGAGTCTTTAGTGGTGAGAAGCAGACAACAGGCGAGGGGGCCCAAGCGGTCCAGGTCTTTCAGGGGACAACCCCAGGACTCAGGGTCGGCAGTGCGGGGATCCAATAGCAGAGAGAGTCAGCAGGGGACTAGGTTGTTGTAACACCCCGCCCCTACTTCATTGGCTTGAGGAGGCGGTGAGGGATACATGGCCTTAAGTGACATCCCCAAGGCACCAAAGGCTGACAATAAATTCCGAAGGGTTTCAAAACAAGTGGGGGACGATTTACCCTTTTAGAACATACCACAGAGCCAACAACCATAACCAGATAAATCAACTAAATGATGCATGATAAAAACTAAGACAACTCAACCATTTTTTTATCATAAACCAACCAAAAGTACCACAACATAAACCAACACTAAATTAGAGTAAACAGTGGAAATACAAACTAAAAGACTACAAGACGGCAACCAAACTCCATGCTCTACAATCTCTAAGCTCCAACATCACGAACCAGCCCAAGAATCACGATGTAGTGCTATAAACATGCGACACTTTACCTTTGCCAGCATCCCGATATATGACATCTGCAATAGCACCAACGTGCCAAAGCTGGGGGTGAGTAATGAAACTCAGTAGGTTTTCCCCGATGACTTCCCAACCCATGATTCTAGGATAAAACATGTTATCACATTTATATAAAAAAAATTTATATAAAACAATTCCAAAATAGTTCACCACATATCAGGTTCCATGTCAAAACCATTTTCCAACAAAAACCATCTTTCTCAAGAAAAGAAACCAAGCAAAGTTTCCAATCAAATTCACATTTCCATTTCACAAAAAAAAATTTGGCACACCCAACCATTTCACAACCCGTGAAATCAACCATGCATGATTCGTTATGACAGTTCTATACTCATGAGTGGTTTCTCATCGATCTATCAAGTCACCACAAGGTAATTATTTCCCATGTGCCATTACACTTTTTTCACTGAGCACAAGGTCATATTTTAACCAAGCCCTATATATGCAACATGAACACACACCACACATTCACAACAATCATGACAAAACCATCCTTTCAATAAAACACATTTTATTGAAAACCATTTCCATCAAAACCAAGTGTGTTCAAAACCATTCAATAAAGCATCAAAACTTTTATTGAAAATCATTTCTTTCAAGCAGAAAAACCATAAACAGTTTAAAATCACCATTTTAAATTAACTTCAACAAACACTTTCCAAAAACACACAATTTCCATCACCCGTTACTAAAAATGGGTTTCAACCATTCTTTCACAGTCGATAAACAAACCATTTAAATCAAAGAAAACAATTTGAAACTGAGCCTTCAAGTTCTAAGAAATAGGAATCGGGAGTGAAGACATCTACCTCAACAAAATAGGCGAAACCGACCAAGAACCGGGTCGAAACACCACGAAACCTCCTTAGATTCCTTCCCCTATCACCAACAAGGCCAAAACCCGACTTAAAGGTCATCCACTACCTTAGATCTACCCACCTTGGGCATAGATCTAAGGATCCATCAAGAGGGAAGAAGGATATCTAAGAAAACTAAAGGAAACGAGACTTACCTTGATCAACCGACTTCTAAACGCCAAGGCAACCCTCCAGATCACTTCCAAAACACCTGGTATTTTTCTACCACCTTCACCAGAGAGAATTCCTGAGTTAGGGCCGTCAAGGAGAAAAAACGAGTGGGTTTAATTATAAAATAGATTATATCCTTAAAAATAGGATCTAGGTTGACTCTGTGCATGGTTAGTCCACACGGTTAGTCAAATTGTGCGCTAACCGTGCAGTAGTCACTGCTTGGAAGGGGTGCTCCGCACGGCCTCCTCGCACAGTTTTTCCAAACCGTGCGCACACCGTGTGGTCTCCTCTGTCCAAGGTGACACCACATGCACGGCTTCCGCATGATTTGGGCAAACCGTGCGAAGCCCGTGTGTCACCACCTTTTTCCCTTTGACACTTTAAAAGTCTCCAACATTTCCCCAACCATTTGTCATATGCTTCATGTACTTAAAAAGCATAAAACAAGGGTTACTTACCAGAAACTGGGGGTACTACAGTTGTGCTTCACGTGCAGCGGACAGGGACACATGGATTGTGATTACCCGACCCGCCACATAGACGATCAGCAGACGGTCGAGGGACTGCCAAGGCAGAGGAAAAGGTTCGAGCATGAAGGTCCACAGGGCGACGGACATGTCAGGGGAGAAGATCGAGTGGTAGACAGTGGACAACGGTTCGAGGTCCTACCACCACAACCCCTAGGTGGTCCACTATGGGCTCAGGGAGCCGACAGACAGGGGAGGGGCCAACTTCAAGTGATGGAGGCCTACGACCATGGCACTCCAAGGATGATTAGAGGTAAAATCTGTGTCTTCTCCACCTTAGTTGCAGTTTTTATAGACATAGGTGTCAATCAGTCATTCCTTGCCATGGACCTCGTTCAAGGATCAGAGATTCCGATGGATTTGTTGGCTCGATCCTTACGGTTAGAGATTCCTATGGGAGGAGATTCGACGATTACACACTAGTGCTGACAGTGTGAGCTTACTCTAGGAGGTGAGAGCTTTGGTTGAGATCTCCTAGTAGCAGCGTCGAGACCTTACGACGTCATCTTGGGTATGGATTGATTATCCACATTCCATGATCAGATCGACTGTTTTAGGTGCACAGTGTGGTGTGTCCGCGAGGATGAGACTGAGTTTTCCTTCACCGGCGAGGAGGGAACCTTTGCAACACAGAATGGAATTTCTTGGAGGAGGGTGAATCTGATCACTCGCCAGTTGGCTAGCCTCACCCTCGATGCAGTGGACAAGAGGAGTCTAAGCCTTCCTGTAGTGGTGGAAAAGTATGAGGATGTCTTTCCTGAGGATGTTCTGGGACTACCTCCTCGCAGGGAGGTAGACTTCGACATTGACCTATACCCCTAGATGACACCGATATCCACACCGACATATGATGACTCTCACGGAGCTTCTTGAATTGAGGGTATAGCTAGAGGTCTTACAAGAGAAGGGGTCCATAAGGCTTAGTGTTTCACCATGGGAAGCCCCTGTGTTGTTTGCCAAGAAGGCAGACGAGAGCTTGAGGCTATGTGTGGACTTCTGGTGCTTGAACATTTTTTGATAGGTGGGGAGCACGTCATATTTTTTAAAGGACGCATCATAGTACCAGTGATGTTAAGGGAGGAGGTGTTGAGATAGTTCCATACATCCTCTTTAGCGGTACATTCTGGTGTGGCGAAGATGTACCAGGACCTCCGATGTCTGTATTGGTGGCCAGGGATGAAGAAAGTGATGGGAAATTTCATTTCATGATGTCTCACTTGTCAGAAAGTGAAGGCCGAACATCAGGTCCCATCAGGCTTGACACAAACACTTGAGGTACCAGAAAGGAAGTGGGATGATATCTCCATGGAATTCGTGATGGGGTTACCATGCACGTCCATGGGCCACAATTCTATCTGAGTGATCATTGACTAACTCACCAAGTCGGCTCACTTCCTACCCATCCGGGAGCAGAGATTGGTAGAGGGATTGAGACGCCTCTACGTTTAGGAGATAGTGCGGCTACATGGGGTTCCTTTAATGATCATCTCAGACTGTTATTCACACTTAACATCCTGGTCATGGAAGGGATTGCAGGAGCCATTCGGGACTCAGCTGCGCTTGAGCACAACTTTTCACTCACAGACTGATGATCAGATGGAGTGGACCATAAAGACCTTGGAGGACATGCTTCATGCCTGCGTTCTAGATTTTGGTCATAGTTGGGAGGACCACCTACCTCTGGTGGAGTTTGAATACAACAATAGCTATCATTCCACCATCGGCATGGCACCATTTGAGGCCTTGTATGGGCGGCCATGCAGATCACTTCTATACTGGACAGACCTAGGGGAGTCGGAACTCTTGGGTCCAAAGTTGGTACAAGAAACCACTGGGAAGATGCAAATCATCCAAGAGAAAATGTGGACTGCACAAAGCAAGAACAAATCGTATGTTGATAGGAGGCGGAGACCCTTGAAGTTCGAGGAGGGAGACCATGTGTTCCTTCAGTTCTCACCCCGATGGGGATTGAAAAGGTTTGGCTGGGGCGACAAGTTATCTCTGAGGTTCATCAGACCTTTTCAGATTCTCAACAGAGTTGGTGAGGTGGCATACCACCTAACTCTTCCCCCACAGACGCATTGGGTGCACGATGTTTTTCATGTGTTGCAGCTGAGGAGGTACATGCATGATTCATCACACGCCATCGACTGAGGTGAGTTGGAAATTGACGATGAGGTGAAGTTTACAGAGTTTCTGGTGGAGATAGTGGATTGACATGTGAGGGTCCTTCGTGGACGGTTGTTTCCTTTGGTGCGTGTTCGATGGAAACACAGGAATCTCTAAGAGAGCACATGAGAGCAGGATGTTCAAATTCGTGCTTAGTACCCCAATTTTTTTGATTAGCCATTGTTTTGGCTTTCGGGGATGTAAAACCCTATGGTGGGGAGAATGTAATGTCCCCGAATTTCTATATATATATTTTGTTAAATTGTATGGAATTTTTTCGAGACCATACGCTTTGACGACACGTGGTTCCGAGGCCCGGTGACCCCGAAACAAAATTTTGATATTTTTTTAGTTCATTTAAGTAAACGTGTGAGTGAGTTTTTCTAACTTTTGAACCGGTGCTTGGATCAAAACTCTGAGGGCACCATTGAAATCTGAACACTGGGATTTTCCTAGAAAGGACTTAACTTTGACTGGCGAGTTTTCTCTACAACGAAGAATGACGAACACCGGCGGAACGTTAACAACTTCGACGCACCTCAAAGAACGGAGCTGAGAAGCAACGAGCGCCTTAAACTTCTTGAATCCTCAAGGGCGGTGTGCTCCAACGATGAACGTCATTTGAGGTAGGGGTTTGTTTTGGTTTATATTTTCCTCGTTCTTATTCTAAAACGATGAATGCGGATCAACCCACAAACATGTTGATCCGCGGATTGTGAATTCTTGCGGGAGAGTGTTGCTCTTGGATTTTCTATTTGGGATTAATTTTATTATTGATAGAATTGTAATCCGGAGCCTCCCCTGCTTTAAACTTCTAACACGGAGGGTGCGGGACGACACAAATAAGGCACGCCCCCCTTCCGACTTGTGCGTTCTTGGTCGAAAAATGTTCGAAATGGCGGAAAAGTAATTTCATGGCTATCGCAGGGAAGGGGATGCCCTACAGAGGTCGGAGGCATGAAGAACGGACCACCGATACAGACCTGGTGGCCCGCGACGCGCCACGATGGCGCGCCAACTACTGGCGGTAGAGACGCAGCCCGCAACCGCGGGCCGCGCTCTTCGGGGCCACGTGGTCTCCTGACAGCGTGCTGGAGTCCGGCCAGCCGCGTGGCGCTAGGCCGTGGCGGGAGGCGTCGGCCACGCAGACGACCCGCGAGGCAAGCAGGGGTGCTGGACGTGGGCCAGACCCACGACCAAATGGACGGGACCCAGTCTGGGCCGAGTCCGGGTCGGGTCGGTGGACCTATAGCTAGGTCGGGTCGAAGTGGTCTGGCCGGGTTGGACCAGACCCGTACCCAACCACCCCCTTTTGAAAAAATGTTAATATCTTGCAAATCGGGCGTCTGATTGATGATCTGTTTGCAGCGTTGAAACCCTCTCAACGAGATGGATCTTTTGACATACACTAGAGGATTTCCTGGAAGTTGAAATTCGATGAATGACTTGGGGAGCGGTTCCCTCGAGATCAAGTGTGATACGTGCAGAAATCCTACGGTTGGCTGAGACCTAAAGACTGCGGATGAGCGACCCTTTATGGATCAGATACTATGGCCCATTGGGAAGCATCTATGTGACCCGACAGACCCACGGTGGGGAACAACTTTTGTGTGACCCAGCAGACCCATGATACTCGATAGGAGGAGTACCTCAGTATGATCATAGGTGGGAAGCAGTTTTTGTGTGACCTGGCATGCCCACGGTGGGCAACGGCTTCTGTGTGACCCAACATACCCACAGTACTCATCCGGGATGAGTACCAAAATAGTCCCAAGGTTAGTGGGAAGCGGCTTCTGTGTGTCCCGACTGACCCACTGTACTCATTGAGGAGGAGTTCTCCAGCAGCTCAAGGTGTTTGATGATGTGACTAATGGTTCTACTTTCCTACTCTAGAATATACCTGACATGAGCTGTCTTGGTTCATGATCATGCTTGGTGATCATGATTTGTGGTTTGGTTGTGGAATGATTTTTGGTCTTTCATTTATTGTTTTGGGTTCCTTACTGAGTATTTTGTTATTCACCCCTGCACGGGTTTCTCCCGCACAGGTTGTGTCTAGTGCAGAAGACCGCCAACTTGGCGGAGGACTTGGTGGCCCAAGACCCGGTGGTGCCTAGTGAGACCAGGTAGACGGGACGTAATACTACGACTTCCAGCAGCTACTCTATACTTACCCATCAGGTGGGGTTTTTAGTGGATGACTATCCAAATTTTGTTTTTGTACATTTCTGTTTTTCAGTTAGTCTTTTGTTGGGTTAGTATTCTGGCCCATTTGACTTTTAGTTGTACTTGTACTCGATGGTAGTTTAGTGACATGCTTGTTTAATTTTCCAGCTTTGGGACGTATTGTGTGTGTGCTTACAGGTACTCAGGAAAATTCCTCTCACTTGCAGGTTGATGCCTTTGGCGCTAGTCACCAACCCTTGGCCTTCGGGAGGCGGGCTTGGGGTATGTCAGGGCACAAGCCCTGAGGGACGGGTCGTGACATTATACCTCTCTCTTTTTGAGTTCTATTTTGTTTGTCTTCTATAGTGTTATTTGGGGTATTGGGGTTTCTTTTCATCAATCTATGTAATAGTCTTCATTTTTTAGTCTTGAGAGAGTGTATAATTACTCGAATGATTATGAATGGTCGGTTACTCGAATGATTATGAACTGTACACCTCAGTTAAAATAAATTGTTTACTGCTTTTCAACACCTCTCACATTTGGTTACTAATTGTTTTATTTGTGGAGTGATTTACCTCATGTTTTTTGATAAATAAAGATTTATTGAAAGAGAAGTATTCCTAAGAATTATCAATCATGGCACTTCAAAATATAAGGAAATTCGAAAACTGTTGATTCCATTGAACCGTCGAGTCACTCGTCATTCCCATCTTCAATCTCTCCCCTTGGCCTAGTGGATTGACAATGAGGTATGCCCTATTCTTTATTTTGTTTAATCACCTCCCCTTTTCCACGATCGATAGTGGGGTGGATAAACTTGATCTTGAAAATGAATATTTTTGGTTCGCATAGGTATAATTTTGTCTTCCAAGTACTAGATAAGTTGAAGTCTCCATACACCACGAACACTGTATTCAAGGTATGGACTTTTGAAGAAATTAGATTCTTCAAAATGAATCTTTTTTCACTGTTATTACATCATAGTTGTCATGGTTGTGATCACCTTTGATGTTTTTTATACCTACTACCTTCTCATTTAGATTAGATCTTGCATTTTCATCTTTAAATTTTAAATTGAATTCATCATCAAATAACTTCGCAATAGCATTTTTTATCACAATGCTCTATTTAATAATTATCACACCCTTTTGATAGTTAACATGATTTATGAGTTCTGATTAAGAAGGCATGGTTTCTATTATTTTCATATTTTTTTGGTGAATTTGTTTGTGTCATAACATGCAGAATAAGAGACAAGTTTAAATAAGAGACATTGATAGGTTTTCATAAAATCAATTATCGATACTAAATGACGTTCCTTCCATACACTTGTCTCCACCATAGATTTTTCTACCTACAGGTCATGTCCTCTGTACCAAAAAAAAAACCCATTTTCATTTCCACCATCTTGTCACCCTCAATTCTATGCCTCCACCTCCACCTCTGTCTCACCATCCTTTTCTCCCCCTACTCCTTATCACCTTCGCCTTCATCTCTCCACCTCCCCACCTACAACTCATCAATGCAATTGTACCTCTCCTTCCCTTCATCACTTCCCTCACAACCCTAATATGTATCCTTATCCACCACAATTGTTATTTCCTCGCCTTCATCTCCATAGTCGTTGCTTCCCCAATTTCTGATCTCATTTCTTGGGTTTTCTCACCTTTTCTCTTCTACCGATCAATGACATCATCTTCATCGTCCTTCGTAGAACTGTCAAGTCACTGATTCCCATCTCCAGCCTCTCCCCCTGGCCTGATGGATTGATAGCGAGGTATGCCCTATTCCTTATTCTGTTTAATCGCCTCCCCTCCACCATGATCGATAGTGGGGTGGATAGACTTGATCTTGAAAATGAACATTTTGGTTCAAATTGGTATAATTATGTCTTTGAAGTACCTGATAAGTCCAAGTATCCATACACCATGACCATTGTCTTGATGGTATGAGCTTTCGAAGAAAAATGAGATTCTTTAAATTGAATTTTCCCACCATTATTACATCATAGTTGACACGTTTTGATCACCTTTGATATTTTTCTATACATATTACCATCTGATTTAGATCTAGATCTCACATTATACTCTTTAAATTTTAAATTGAATTCATCAGTAATAACTGCACAACAGCATTTGAATATGTTCTTTTCTTAACTCGATTCTATATTTAATAATTATCACACCCTTTTGATTGGTAATATGATTTATGAGTTATGATTAAGAATTCTAGATTACTATTATTTCTTGATTTTGTGTGGCGAGTTTTTGTTTGTTTCCTAACCTATAGAATATGCAACAAGTTTAAATAATAAGACATTGATAGGTTTTAATAAAATCCATTATTTAAAGGATATTCCTTTCATACACATATGTCTCCAACATAGCCTTCTCCACCCATGTGTCACGTCCTCCGTAGCCAAAAAAAATCCCATTTTTGGATTGTTGTCCTAGCCTCCGTCTTATTCTCCCCATCCTCTTCACCTCCTACTGCTTGTCACCTCTACCTTCCTATCTTCGCCTTCTCGCCTATGACTCCTCATTGTGACAGTCACCTCGTCTTCCCTCCATCACTTCCCTCGCAACCCTAGTCCATTGTGATTGCTATCATCTCATCTTCTTCTCTGCAGTCGCAACATCCTCAATTTCTGATCTCTTTCTTGGGTTTTCTCTCCTTGTCTCGCCAACTAGTCTCTTGATTTTCGGCTCCAACGATAAATTTAGGTCTCACCTTTTCCCTTCTCTTGATCGGTGGCATCATCTTCATTGTCCTCCGTAGAACCATTGAGTCACTCATCATTCCCATCTTCGCCCTCTCCCCCGGGCCTAATGGATTGAAAACGAGGTATTCCCTATTCTTTATTTTTTTTAATCGCCTCCCCTTTGCCATGATCGATAGTGGGGTGGATAAACTTGATCTTGAAAATGAACATTTCGGTTTACATGAGTATAATGGTTTCTTTCAAGTACATGGTAAGACCAAGTCTCCACACACCATGACCATCATCTTGAAGGTATGGATTTTCGAAAAAAATGAGTTTCTTCAAATTGATTTTTTCCCATCATTATTACTTCATAGTTGTCATGGTTATGATCACCTTTGATGATTTTCTATACATTCCACCTTTTAATTTAGATTTAGATCTTTCATTTTCCACTTTAAAATTTAAATTGAATTCATTAGCAATAACTTCTCAATAGCATTTCAATCTGTTTGTTTCTTAACACGATGCTCTATTTAATAATTATCACACCCTTTTGATGGTTAATATAATTTATGAGTTGTAATTAGGAATACATGATTTCTATTATTTCTTGACTTTGATGAGTTTTTTTTTTTGGTTTCATAACATGCAGAATATGAAGAAGTTTAAATAATAGACACTGATAGGTCTTCATAAAACAGGGAGAGAGAATTTTACGGAAGCCTACAGAAGGCTCACATTTCTAAAAAATGAATGTCTATGGCATGTCTAATTATTTTTCCCCTTTAAATTTTTATTTCTTTTTTTGTTGTCCATTTTGTTTATTCTAAGGACCTGATGTTAAATTGTAATTTTCGTGTGATGAGACCATGCATATCAGAACCTCATGTAGAAGTTTCATGTAATTATATTTTAGTATTATTTTCATTCCTACTATTTATGAATTGCTTCCTCATTCTGTTAAGGTTTGGATACTTTAAAAACATTATCGAAGTTAAGTAGTTTTACACATGGAAGGTCATTAAACCTTGAGCTATATAAAAAGTTCTTGAGTTTATCATTGAGATGACTGTAGGTTATTTCACTGCAGGCCAGAAATGTTGTGGATATGGTCATGACGCTCAGACCTACAAAATATATGATCTTGATCTATGACAATGTGTAATTTCCCTCTTCACCTAATTATGGATTTGATACTTCGTTTTAAACCTATTGAATTTATTTTGCCCAAACAATATATTGCGGTCACATTATCATCACTCCCTTTAGCTGCACTTTCTGCACTTTTATTGATTTACTGGCTATATTGTCCCATCTAATTGCACTGGTGGGGGTATTGGTATATATATATATCTCACTAGCATCTCTCTCTTTATATATATATATATATTTATTTATTTATATATCTCACCGGTGGCCTCCAAAATCTCCCAATATATCAGGAATCCCTCATCGGTCAGAGTCGGACCGAAAATATCCCTTCAGATCCATCAGTCTCGTATGGAACTCATTATGCGGAAAAAGGTGACCTGGAATCGTTCTTGTTCTGCATGAGTGGATTTTGGGGAATTTTGAGTTATATGTAATGCGATTCCAATCATTGCACACCCTTCTACATGTCCTAAATGTTTGTAATGATGTTCGGTTCATAATCTCAAAGACAATATCTTGTGTATCCATGGATGATTTGAAGTTAGGGCCCCTCCCGGCCAATATATAGTGAATATCTGGTAGACGTTTGATCAGATGGGATGAATCCTTGTTTTCTTTTTTACAATTGTCCTTGTTTTATAAATCTACATCTCTTTAAGGAAAAAAATGACGTTAAATAAATATATAGATTAATGTATCTAATTTTCATGGATTTAAATTAATATTCCAAATATTAATACGAAATCAAATTGATATATGTCGGTCTTAAAAAATGAAATAATAATAATTATATATATTAGAACCACAATACACAGTTCAGTCAATTAGGCCATAAATACAAAGACCAACTAATATATATCTAGGGATAATATTTGTATGAGTTTTCTAAAATATATATCTCAAAATGCTTCATTTTTTGAACTGTCAACCGGATCTTGTAGTAAATAAATTTAAAATTTGATTAATCATTGAATCACCATATTTTTAGTAATTTTTATAATATTTCTTTCATGATTTCAAAATTCTTATTGAGGATGATTGAAACATAAAATTAATAATTTATATACGGATTGTATAAAATTTAAAGTGCCCAATATATTGTATTTTATTTATTTTAATATTTCTTAATATTTTAGCATTTCTTATTAATTATTTTTAAATTAATGATAACATTATTTGAAAAAAGTATGTTTTTTTTATCTTTGTTATTTAATTTATTTCAGTATTTTACATAATTTTTTTATTATTTTTATTTATTTTTAATTATTGAAATAATTGTTTGAAAGAATTATCAAAATTCTCATACAATTAATTTTTTTGGGTAATTCTAAATTATTACATGACCTTTTTTTATAAAAATATAATGATAGTCTTCCACTCAAATGATTGACGTATGTTTATGTTTCTCAAGAGAAAATATGATAAAAAATACAAATAAATTTAATCTGTAAAACATATAAAAATATCGATTGAATCCAACTTTAATAATCAGGTAACATTTTTAGAATCCAAACACTATAAGAACCGAGTTAGGAGGTACCCAGACTTGATTTTTTCTGGTTGGGTTGGCTCGAGTGTCAAGTTATAAGGTATCCATTTTCATCCCTTTTTTGTTTGAGCTATATATGGATAATGGTGGAATAAACAACCCAAATGGATCATGTCGAGAAACATTGCAATGTTTCTCTCTTTAAAAGAAAATTTCCTTCTACCAAGCCGACAATACTATGAGTTGGAAGTGAATCCTCATTTAGATACAAGAGTGCCTCATTACTCTAGAACTCCATAGGGAGTAGCCATTGGAGAGGAATTTGAATCAAGATAGTAGTAGAAGAGTAAATGGCGTTGCACACCAACAAAGGGTCTTTGATGCTCATAGAAGAAGAGGGGGATATGAAATGATATGGAATTTATTTGTCAATATAATGGAGATTCTATTTTATAGGTATGAAAGTACCCATTTGGAAAAGATATTGTACACCTTGAAATATGATAGACAAATATTCTATAAAGGCATGGCTTATCAGGATTAAATCTCATTCATCAGATGACAGCCAATCGAATATGTGGCCTTGATCGTACTTGTTCAGTGAACGAGTGTGTTCGTGAGATCATGCCTGATCTGATTGATGTCTAGATCGTACCCATTAATTGAACTGGATCGACCCACCAGAGGCACCAATTTATGCTTGGGCCCAAGGAAATATAATCCATCCAATCGGTTAGAAAAATAAAGACATGCCATATCGAGATTAAATCTCATACATCAGATGACACCTGATCAAATAAGTGGCCTTGATCGAACTGTTCAGTGAATGAGTGTGTTCATGAGATCATGCCTGATCCGATTGATATCTAGACTGTACCCATTAATTGAACCATGTCTACCCACCAGATGCACCCATTTATGCTAGGGCCCTAGGCAGTATAACCCATCCAATCCATTAGAAAAATAGACACATATGATAATCTTGTACCAATGTGACATGCAAAGTGCAAAGGGGCCATTAAAACACCATATTTTGAAATTACACACATGAGTGTGTGGATAGTGAAGTGAACTATCACCTCAGGAGTCCAATATCTCACATTAATATTTTAAAAAATCATAAAAGTGTTCCCCCAAAATTCCCAAGAATGCTTTGCACCAATAAGAAGGGTGTGGGGGGTTGAATTAGTGGTACCTCTTACAATTCCCTCTCTAGAAATAAAACATTAATGGCCAAGTACAATACATACACATATTAAATATCATCCTTATCTGAATTCAAAAAATTAAAACAGACAAAGCATAATTTTTTTTAACATGGTTCACCCCCATCATGATAAGTGATTAAGCTGGGTGAAGTCCAAGCCACAAAATCTTCACTAGAATCAATAACAACAACAAGTGGGTTGGAAAGGTGTTATCCTCAACCAATATGTGTTTCCCAACACATTGTATCCCCACAATAGATTCTACCCCATCACTTTATAAAATATCACCGCAATAGCAAGATGGGAAAGAGAACTCTGACTTCATACTGCTTATGCAACAAAACCCGACCTATGAAATGAATTGATTTTTCACACTCACAAGTTAAATTTTCAAAACATAACTATCTAGAACCATAATTATCAAGAATTTTGTTTTCGATAAACACAATTTTGATTCCACAGTGTCCAAAATTTTAATTTCTAGAACCTACCAGTATGGTGACTCAGTTTCAAAACACTTGCTTCTGGTTTCTCAACATCCAGAACTGTAATGACCCGCCAATTATCATTGGCTTGAGAGTACCACGAGTCATTACTAGGCCTTAAGCGACACCCCCAAGGTGCCAAAGGCTGGCAATAAATGCCAAAGGGTTTCAATGAAAGTGGGGGACGATTTACCCTTTGATAAATAACCCGTAAACCAACCAAGCATAACCAAACATTCCCTATATGATGCATGAACAAATGAAAGACCAACTCATGCATTACCAAAATAGAACTATACTGTTCCACAAACCAATACATATCCAAAAAAATATCAGATTATAGTGGAAGAATAAACAAAAGGCCCAAAACAACCCAAGACACACTCCACGACTCCCCACCGAGCTCCATGCGCCAAGCACCACCACACCTCCCAAGTATCACCACAAACCATTAATAATGAGATGCCTTACCTTTACCTGTGTCTCGGAATACGACATCTACAAAAGCACCAATGTTCCAAAGTAGGGGTGAGTATAAAACTCATTAGGTTTTCCCGAATGACTTCCCTACTCACGCCACTAGGATAGAAGAGTTAGCAACAATTATATAAAAACAGTTTATACAAAACATTTTCTCAAGAGCAGTTTATAACTAAATATAAACAATTTTCCAAAACCATTCGTTACCAAAATCATCCAAGAGCAATTGAAACTAGTTTTCCAACAAGTCATTTTTTCAGAAAAATAACCAATCATGCTTTAGAACAATTTCACAAAATCCCTTTTTGACATACCCAACCATTTCACAACCCTTGAAATCAACCATGCATGCTTCGTTATGATAGTTCCGTACTCATGAGTGGTTTCTCGTCGATCTACTGAGTTTTCACAAGGTAATTGTTTCCCACATGCCATTACACCTTTGGCACTGAGCACAAGGTCATATTTCAACCATGCCTCGTACTTAAAAGTCCCATGTGCCATTAAACGTTTGGAACCGAGCACAAGGTCCTATTTCAACCAAGCCTCATATATGAAACATGAACACACACCACACATTCACAACATTCATGCCAAAACCATCCTTTCAATAAAACACCCTTTTATTGAAAACCATTTCCATCAAAACCAAGTGTGTTCAACCAATTCAAACCATTTCAATAAAACCGTACTTTTATTGAAAACCAAAGAATGAACCAATTTCATCAAGCCATTTCAATACAAAACCATTTCAATAAAACACCCCCTTTTATTTAAAACCCAACTTTCATCAAACCATTTACCATTCCAACAATCCATAATTTAAAATCAACATTTTAAATTCAAGAAGCCTAATCACTTTGCACAACAATTCACCAAGATTTCACAATTTCATCGAAACCATAAATCATCACTAAAGAAGATTTATTCCATGCTCTGCACAATCAATTTCATTCAAATAACCCAATTTGAAACCAAGCCAATCAATTTTAACAAGAGGAGTCAAGAGTGAAGCCTCCTACCTCAATGGTTTTGACGGAAACCCTAATAGACGGAGAACACACAAGAAGACCGGGTCGATTCTCCAAGAATCCTCCTTAGATCTCTTCTCCTAACACAACCAAGACCAAATCTCATCATATTTGGCATACAAACACTTAGTTCTACCCATAACGGGCATAGATCTAAGAAACTGAGAGAAGAGGAAAAGTATATCTATGTAGATCTAAGAAACCAAACAAGAATGATCACATACCTTAAGAATCCGACTTCGATTTGTCAAGAGAAGCCTTCAGATCGCCTCCGGAATGATGGGAGAACCCTCCTTGACCTTAGGAGAAGCCAAATCCTGAGTTAGGGCTTCTTAGGAGCTTAAACGAGGAATTTAGAGGCAAAAATGTGTGAGATCCACAATTTAAGGATCTCATTTAAGTGGTCGCATGGTTAGTTCGCACGGTTTGACAAACCGTGTGCTAATCGTGCAATAGCTACTGCCTCGACCACACTTCTTGCACGGTTTGGCCGCACAGTTAGACAAACCATGCACCGCCCATGCGGAAGCCACTTCCTCCAAGACCAGCTACGCATGGTTTGGCCGCACAGTTTAGACAAACCGTGCGCCGCCCGTGCGACTTCCCCTTTTTCCTCAAAACTCATTCCATGTTCTCCTGACTCTTCCATTCATCACCCATAACTTAATAAAAATTAAAAGCATCAAGAAAGGGTTACATTCCAGAAACAGGGGGTACTACATTCTCCCCACCATTGTTATTTTCGTCCATGGAGAGTAGAAAACCTTCACCCAACTGAAAGGGTTCCGGCCACTGCTCTTTCATTTCCTTCTCACGTTCCCAAGTCTCTTCATGAATCTGACCATGCTTCCATAAAACCCGCACTAGACCGATGCTTTCTCCACCCAAGAATTTATTTTTCCTATCCACAATCCGTATCGGGATATGTATCAACGAATAATCCGGCTCTAGGTCAACGTGATCCCATCTGATCACATGGTCAGGATCAGGCTGATACTTTTCAACTGAGATACATGGAACACATTATGCACCAAACTGAACTGCAGTGGTAATGACAATAGATATGACACCTCTCCAACCCATTCCAGTATCTCAAAAGGGCCAATGTATCTAGGAGATAACTTGACTTGTTTCCCGAAACAACAATGTCCAAGCCTTAGAGAGATCCTCAAGAAGACATGACCACCCACAACGAACGACAATGGTCATCGATGGTGATCTGCATAAGATTTCTGATGACTCTGAGCCATCTCCATCCTCTTTCTAATAAACTAAATCTTCTCTATTTTTTCTTGGACAAGTATTGGTCCGACTAGTGATGTTTCGCCAATTTCCACCCAGCATAGTGGAGAACAACAAGGATGCCCATAAAATGCTTCAAACGGAGCCATGCGTATCGAGGCTTGATAGCTGTTATTGTATGAGAAATCCACTAAGGTTATATGCTCGTCCCATGATCCACAAAAATCCATTACACAAGCCCGCAACATATCTTCCAACGTGTGTATCGTCCGCTCGGATTGCCCATCCGTCTGAGGATGATATGCCGTGCTCAAAGTCAACTGAGTTCTGAGGGCTTGCTGTAATGATTTCCAGAAACGAGATGTGAACCTTGGATCTCTATCTGAGACTATAGACACTGGTATACCATGCCTCTTTACCACTTCTTGGATATATATTTCTAAAAGATCTCCCACCGTATAGGTTTCACAAATAGGGTTGAAATGGGCCAACTTGGTTAGACGATCCACTATCACCCAAATGGCATCGTGTTTCCAGACTGTTCTTGGAAGACCTGTAACAAAATACATTGCTATCTGATCCCATTTCCACACTGGGATAGGTAAAGATTGTAACATACCAGCTGGTCTCTAATGCTCTGCTTTAACCTGCTGACAAGTTAAGCACTGCGAGACGAACTCAACCACTTTTTTTTTCATGCTGCTCCACCAAAATTGCGCCTTCAATGCCTTATACATCTTCTGTGTACCTGGATGTACAACCCATCTTGAATGGTGGTAAGCATGAAGGAGTTGTTCCTGAAAAACCATAGATACAACCATCCGATCTCTGAATCACAAAACTGAACCCCCATCATGTTTCCAGCCATCAATGGTCTCCCCACCATTGAGTTTTGAACTTACAACCAGAAATTCTGCATCAGATGTTTGTGCTTCGTTGATTATCTTTACTAATTCAGGAAAAAGTTTAGCTAAAAAGAAAACAGAAACATCACTTCGTTTTTCACATTCCACATGCATGTCGGCTAAGATTGACATCAACTGTCATTCATTTGAATCTTCTTTCACTAACTGAACATATGACTTTCTACTCAATGCATTCACCACCAAATTCCCTTTTCCTGGTGTGTACATCAAGTCAAATTCAAATATCTAGAGATACTCCATCTGCCTCCTTTGCCTCAGATTCAAATCTCTCTGTGAGAAAATGTTTTTCAAGATTTTGTGATCTGTAAACACAATAAATTTCTCACCAAAGAGATAATGTATCCATTTTTTTCAAAGCATGGACGACTGTAGCCAACTCCAAATCATGTGTTGGGTAATTCTTCTCATTCACCCTCAACTGCCTTGAACCATAAGCAACAACATGGTCTCCTTGCATGAGAACACAACCCAACCCTGATCCCGAAGCATCACAATACACCACATACCCCTTTCCTGATTCAGGAAAGATCAAGATGGGTGTCGATGTAAGTCGAACCTTCAGTTCCTGGAAAGACTTCTGACATTCTTCTGTCCATTGGAATGGAGCATTCTTCTTTGTCAGAGCTATCATTGGTGATGCTAGTCGGGATAAATCATGCACAAAGCGTCGGTAGTAACCAGCTAGACCAAGAAAACTTCGTATTTCGAACACATTCTTCGGTGGTTTCCAAGAGATAATGGCTTCTATCTTTTCAGGATCAACAGAAACGCTTTTCTAAGAAATGACATGGCCAAGGAAACGTAATTCATGTATCCAAAAATCACATTTTGATAATTTGACATACAGATGATGATCTCTCAGGATATGTAATACTATTTCCAGGTGCTCCTCATGATCGGACCTTGTCTTTGAATACACCAAGATATCACCCACAAACACCACAACAAATGAATCCAGACATCGCTGAAATATCCGATTCATCAAATCCATGAAGACCACTGGTGCATTCGTTAGACCAAAAGGCAAGTCTACATATTCATAGTGGCCAAATCTACTTCGAAAAGTTGTCTTTACAATATCCTCCTTCCGAACCCGCAATTGGTGATATCCTGATCGCAAGTCAATCTTAGAGAACTAATGAGATCCCCTTAATTGATCAAATAGATCATCAATTCATGGAAGTGGATATCTATTCTTTATCGTAACATAGTTATTCTTATGATAATCAACACACAACCGAAGAGTTACATCTACCTTTTTCACTAACAAAACCGGTGCTGCCCACAGAGATGTACTTGGTCGAATGAAACCCTTTCTTTCTAGATCCTCTAACTACACATTCAATTCCCATAACTATGATGGTTCCATCCTATAATATGGAAGGGAAATAGGACTGGTCCCCGGAAGGAGATCAATCGTAAAATCCACTTCCCTTAGAGGTGGTAACCCTAAGAAGTTTTTGGGAAATGTATCTAGAAATTGATCCACCACAGTTTGAAAACTATCTATTTTGATCTCTTACATTGATTTCCAAAGTCAACGTTTCCAGTTGGTAAGAGATCTTTCCCACCATTTGTGCCAACAATCTCTTTGCACCTTTCTTTACCATCCTCTCTCCTCTGAAGAGATGGTCGATGTCGTCCTCAGTCGTGAAACTAACCGTTCTCCTATAACAGTCGATGTGAGCCTTAAACATTGTCAACCAACCCATATCCAGGATTACATCATATACATCCATGTAAAACATCAAGAAGTCCCATTTTAACTCAGATCTATCAACAGTTATATCACATTCTCTACACACAAAGGCTTGACGTTCTCTTTCACCAAGAGGAGTTTTCAGTTTCAAAACAGAAGGCATCATTTCCAGTTTTAAACATAGTAAGTCAACAACATGAGAAGCAATGAAGGAATTCAATGCACTAGTATTGAAGAGAACTTTCACAAGGGTATAATTCAAAATAATCGTACCTCTCACCATAGATGGTCCAACCTAATCATCGACCATCATCTGCTCATCTCCATACAATTGCTTCGTCGTTGCACTGTTCTCCGTATTGCCTTGCTGAGATTTCCCTGGTTGATGATTTGTAGTATTTTTAGAATCACCATGGCAAGATCTGTTATGCTGACGAGACTGATTCTGCCGTCCTCGTCCTGTCGAAGCATATGATGCTTGTGACGCCTGAGAAGTGTCCTGAGCACCCGACCTAGGAGCACTGCGACAATAGCGCTGAAGATGTCCCATATTGTTGAAATTATGACATGCTCTAGGTTTTTCCATACACTCTCGCTTTATGTTGTCAGGTGAACCACATTTAAAACAACCTGCTTTGCTCTGGGGCCCTGGAGGAAGGTTCACTGATCCCGCCGTCTGGTTCTGATTTCCAATTGCACCGTGGAAATAGTTGTCCCTTTTCCTCTTGTTCCCAATGGTTGAGTTCCCACCATTTCCTATAGGTATCAACATTCCTCCTCCTATTGATCCCAAGATATCACGTTCAGCAACAATCTCTCAATTCACCATCTCTGTATAATCCGTAATACATAGCACTGCAATATTCGATCGAATCTCTTTCCTTATCCCCGATTTGAAGATGTGTGCCTTCAATGACGCACTTCCCACAACCTCTGGTGCAAAACAGACTAAATTCATGAATTTAGCCGCATACTCTGTAACAGAAAGACTCTCCTGCTTCAAGCTAAAGAATTCCATCATTTTCTGGATCTTGAACGTGTGAGGATAGAATTGTTTGTTGAATAATTCTTCAAAATCCTCCCATGTTAGGCCTTCATCCAATTCAGCATGCCCCGATATATCCCACCACTGACGTGCAAGATTCATGAGCATATACGTCGACAACATTACTTTGAGCTCTGATGGTGTGCCAATTATATCGAAGATATGATTCATTCTACTTAGCCACACCTCCTCCTTTTCGGGTTCAACATCACCCTGAAATTTCAATGGATTCTGCTTCATGAACTGGATGGTATGATCCACATGCCTTGGTTCATTCCTTCGATTCCCTGTATCCATAGCTTGAAAAGCTTGGACAATACTCTAATCCAGCTCTTGGTTCACACGTGGTTCAGGTGAAACCACATTCTCCGCAGCTTCTTCGGGTTGGTTCTGACAACGCCTACCGGGTTCCATTTTCAAAACCAACAACAAACTCCATCAATCTCACTCTCTAGCAACTGATGGATTAACATTCAAATTCTATCACATCATCTATCACAACATTGTTTTTTAAAAAATAACCTTTTTCCATGTTTAACCATTTTTGAAAACATTAAACATTCTTTTTGAAAATCAACCCTTTTTCAAAATACACCAAATACCCTGTTTTCAAAGTCTTTAACTTGAAAACAATTTCTGCATTTTTTAAAAATTGGCACCATGCACAAAATACTTACCCATTCCTCACAATGGGATATGAAATTGTAGTGGGAAGTCATTTATATACAATTCATGTCATGCTCCTCTCATTGGTTAAACCCATGACAATGAGATTTCCAACATTCTAGAAGTGTATCCAAAACACTTATGTGCCCAACACCCTGGTAACTTGAAGTTCAACATAAATGGGTTAGCTACATCCTATTATGCTATACATTTCACGTTCCGACAATCCTACTCCTATATAAGATTTCTACCCAAGGAATAGACAAGAATGAATTTCAACTCCATGGCCAATAACATTGATGACTACTTGTTAGGCAAGGACTGAACAAACTAATACCATTTGTAATGACCCACCAATTCTCATTGGCTTGAGAGTACCATGAGTCATTACTAGGCCTTAAGCGACATCCCCATGGCGCCAAAGGCTAACAATAAATGTCGAAGGGTTTCAATGCAAGTGGGGGATGATTTACCCTTTGAGAAATAACCCATAAACCAACCAAGCATAACCAAACATTCCCTATATGATGCATGAACAAATGAAAGACCGACTCATGCATTACCAAAAGAGAACTACACTGTTCCACAAACCAATACATATCAAACTCAATATCAGAGTACCGACAAAAGAATAAACAAAAGACCCAAAACAAGACAAGACACACTCCACGACTCCCCACCGAGCTCCATGAACCAAGAACCACCACACCTCCCAAGCATCACCACGAAACACTAGTAATGAGATTCCATACCTTTACCTGTGTCCCAGAATATGACATCTGCAAAAGCACCAAAGTTCCAAAGCAGGGGTGAGTATAAAACTCAGTAGGTTTTCCCCAATTACTTCCCTACTCACACCTCTATGATAAAAGAGTTAGCAACAATTATATAAAAACATTTTATATAAAACATTTTCTCAAAACCAGTTTATAACTAAATATAAACAAGTTTCCAAAACCATTCCTAACCAAAATCATCCAAGAGAAATTGAAACCAGTTTTCCAACAAGTAATTTTTCTATAAAAATAACCAATCAAGCTTTAGAACCATTTCACAAAATCCCTTTTTGGCATACCCAACCATTTCACAACCCGTGAAATCAACCATGCATGCTTCGTTATGATAGTTTCATACACATGAGCGGTTTCTTGCTGATCTATCGAGTCGTGAAAAGGTAATTGTTTCCCATGTGCCATTACACCTTTGGCACCGAGCACAAAGTCATATTTCAACCAAGCATCGTACTTAAAAGTCCAATGTGCCATTAAACGTTTGGCACCGAGCACAAGGTCCTATTTCAACCAAGCCTTGTATATGAAACATAAAAACACACCACACATTCACAAAATTCATGACAAAACCATCCTTTCAATAAAACACCCTTTTATTGAAAAATGTTTCCATCAAAACCAAGTGTGTTAAACCAATTCAAACCATTTCAATAAAACTGTACTTTTATTGAAAACCAAAGAATGAACCAATTTCATCAAGCCATTTCAATACCAAACCATTTCAATTCCAAACCATTTCAATACCAAACCATTTCAATAAAACACCCCTTTTTATTGAAAACCCACCTTTCATAAAACCATTTACCATTCCATCAATACTTAATTTAAAATCAACAATTTAAATTCAAGAATCCAAATCACTTTCCACAACAATTCACCAAGATTTCACAATTTCATCGAAACCATAAATCATCACTAAAGAAGATTTATTCCATGCTTTTCACAATAAATTTCATTCAAATAACCCAATTTGAAACCAAGACAATAAATTATAACAAGAGGAGTCGAGAGTGAAGCCTCCTACCTCAAAGGCTTTGATGAAAACCCTAACAGACGGAGAAGACACAAGAAGACCGGGTCAATTCTCCAAGAATCCTCCTTAGATCTCTTCTCCTAACACAACCAAGACCAAATCTTGTCATATTTGGCATCCACACACTTAGGTCTACCCATAACAGGTGTAGATATAAGAAACTAAGAGAATAGGAGAAGTAGATCTTAGTAAATATAAGAAACCAAACAAGAACGATCACATACCTCAAGAATCCGGCTTCAATTCGTCAAGAGAAGCCTTTGGATCACCTCCAGAACGATGAGAGAACCCTCCTTGACCTTAGGAGAACCAGAATCCCGAGTTAGGGCTGCTTAGGAGCTTAAACAAGGCATTTATAGGCAAAAACGCGGGAGATCCACAATTTAAGGATCTCATTTAAGTTGTCGCACGGTTAGTTCGCGCGGTTTGACAAACCGTCGCTAACCGTACGTTAGCTACTGCCTCGAACACCCTTCTCGCATGGTTTGGCCGCATATTTATACAAACTGTGTGCTGCCAGTGTGGAATCCACTCCCTCCAAGACCAGCTATGCACGGTTTGGCCGCACGATCTTGACAAACCATGCACCGCCCGTGCGACTTCCCCCTTTCCCTCAAAACTTATTCCAAGTTCTCCTGACTCTCCCATTCATCACCCATAACTTAATAACAATTAAAAGCATCAAGAAAGGGTTACATACCAGAAACTGGGGGTACTACAAGAACCAATATGTCTGGTGTTTAAAAAGTCTGCCTTGCACAACTACTATTTGTGGAACTTCGTTCACTCATTCATAGTTCACTGTATTGGATCTGCACAATATGGTTGATTGAAAAAAAATTAATAATTTATATATGGATTATATAAAATTTATAGAGTCAAATATATTTTATTTTATTTATTTTTGGATTTTATAAAACTGCGGTATTTTTTATTATTTAATTTTAAATTAATGAAAAAATTATTTGAAAAAAGAATTATTTTTTATCTTTTTTATTTTATCTATTTTAGGATTTCATATAATTTTTATTATTTTTCTTATATATTTTTAATTATTGAAAAATTTGTTTGAAAGAATTATCAAAATTTTCATACAATAAATTTGTTTGGTAAATTCAAAATTTCTACATTACCTTTTTTTAGGATTTCATATAATTCAAAATATGATTAAAAATATAAATAAATTAAGACAAGGTTTAACCTTTAATATGTAAAACGTATACAAAACATAGAATGGAACCCGACTCAAACCATTATATTTTTCAAGGCTCAAAGAATAACCTACTTAACCTCATAAAATTTATATTGGTGATAAAAACAAAATATAAAATCAAAACATGGTTCAACTAATGAATCAAATTTGTCTAGAATTCTGACTCAGTATACATACATCATTATTACAAAAAAAGCATGAAATTCAGCTTTAGCCTTTTTCATCACTAGCTAAAAACGATGATGGGGGGGATTTATCAGCGCGGATAAATGACCCTTTTATCATTACTAAGAAAACATGAAAAAAGTGCACATTTTTCACTGTTTTTTTAACACTGATAAAGGATGCTTTTATCAGTGTTAAAAAAACGACGATACAAACATTCATTTATCAGCAATTTTTTAGCATTGATAAATGACACCATTTTCAGTGCTCGTAATGAGTAACATTTATCAGTGTTATTTTAACGCTGATAAAACCTATATCTCACCAAAAAAATTATAAGTCATTAAAATTTATATATTAATATATAATATATCTACATTGATATAAATATATTACATTTTATTAAATATGATTTATATAAGATTAAATATGCATTTACCCTTAATTTATATGATATTTAGTGGAAATGGATTATAAAATAATTTATTAATTATTATTAAATAATATTCATTTAATAACAACTGGATGACATGAAAATTCAATAAATTAATAAACAATCTAAGATAAGTTTAAAACATGACTTAAACTTCGAACAACCATAACTTTTGATCTGAGTGTCTGTTTGAGCTCTACCACATATCAAGTCGAAGAGTGCAAAAAGATCTATGTCTCTTTAAATAAAGGAAATCCTAACCACTATTTTTTTGAGTTCAATAAAGGTCCGAAAGGCATTGAAATCGAGTTTTTAGTTAGGATACACTATTTTTTAATATTTGATGAGATTTCAGCTCTATTTAAGAGAGTCTTATTGTCCATTTTCAATGAAAAATAAATTTATTCACAAGGCTTACATTCATATAGATATTATGATCTTGAAATTTTATTATTTTTATATTGTTGATTTATTTATAATTAAAAATATACATATTTTCTTATATTTACATATAATAAATCACTTGTACAAATAAATAATTAAACATATTTACAAAAAAAAAATATTTTTAAATATATAAATTAAATGGAAATGAAAATGTATTATTCATTTTATTTAAAATAAAAAATTATCTATTTTATTTAACATATAAAAATGCATTAATATATATACACAAACACAAACTTATACAAGAAATGTTTATATATAAATATGTGTGTCAATAAAAAAATACATATTTATTGGTATATTGTAATATATCTAAACAAATAAATATATGTAAATATTTGTGTGTGTATGTGCAAAATATAAATATGTACATGTGTTTGTGCGTGTGTGTTCGTGTGTTAATATTGTGTAAATATAAAATATATAAATGTATTTTTATAAATATATCATTATCATTAAATATAGTATATAAACGTATTTAGAATAAAACTTTATAAATACAATATAAAAAATTTATATCTTAATATAAAATTATATATAAATATATATAAATATATATTTAAATATATAAACATAAATATATATGCAATGTATAAAATTTATACCTAAATATACAACATATTGACATATTTTAAAAACGTATCAAAAAATAATTATATAAATCATATGGAAATAATTATTATCCATTTTATTTAAAAGAACATCTAACCATTTTATTACATTATAATATTATTTAAATATATATATACACACACAGACACTTATAAAACTGTATATATAATGTTTATATAAATTTGTGTGTGGGTGTATTAACAAAGGAATTTATATTTATATTTATATTTTAATATAGGTAAATGATTAATAATATATAATATATTTAAATAAATATAAGTATATATATATCTCTCTCACACACACAAACATATATTTTATAAATGTATTTAAAACTAATTATATAAATATATATAAGTATATGAATAAAAATTATGTCTGTAAATATATATAAATAAATAGATATATTATAAAATATAGAATAAAAAAATCTTAAGTGATAAAAGGGTTTGAATTGCATAAGAGAGGTCACATGATTGAATCCAGTCATGCATGCAAGTGAATAGGTGGCTAGGCAGTGGAAAATGCTGATAAAAGGGCATTGCGAATGCTAAAAAAAGGGGGTGTATAAGAGTGAGAGCGGGATTTCAAGCGGAGGGTTCAATTTTTTTTAAAAAAAAAATTATCAATGTTAAAAAAATGTTAATAAAGTCCTCCTTTATCAACACTAAAAAAGTAGAAATTTAACATCTCTAATGTATTTTTACTCATATCCCAAACCCAAACCCAAATTTCAATACCCATTTAAAACCCAAACTCGTTTAAATTCCCATTTAAAGTTATTATTTTAAATTTTGTAATGTTTTTTTAGTGTAAAACTAGAACTAGAACCCGAATATAATATTTTTATAATATTATTTACAAATAATAACTTAAATATATATATTTGGGTTTCAGGTACCCTATAAAGTTATCTGAATCCAACTTCATTAATAATTGGGTAGCTATTTTAGAACCCACAACCTACAAGAACCTAGTTCAGAGGTGGGAAAACTCAATTTTTTTGGTTGGGTAGGGCCGAGTACCCAGTTATTGGGTACCCATTCCATCCCTTATTTTCCTGTTAGGGATATATGTGGAAAATGATGGAATAAACAACTCAAATGGTAGTAGAAGGAGCTTGCTGAGACACATTGCAATGTTTCTCTCCTTAAAAGTAGATTTCCCTACAATAAACCAAAAATACTATGAGTTGGAAGTGAATCCTTGTTTAGATACAATTGTGGATCATTACTCTACACTAGTACATAGTGGAGAGTAACCCTTGGGGAGGACATTGAATCATGATAGTAGTTGAAGAGTAAATTTTGTTGCACATCAACAAAGGGTCTTTGATGCTCGTAGTATACAAGAGGGGGATTTCGAATGATATGGAATTGATTTTTCAATAAAATGGAGAATCTATTTTATAGGAATGGAAGTATCCATTTGGATAAGCTATCATACCCATTGGAATTTGATGCACACTTATTCTATAAAGGCATGGATTATCAGGATTAAATCACATTCATTGGATCACACCCGATATAATAAGCCACCCTGATCACATTTGTTCAATGAACAAGTGGGTTTGTTAGATTTTTTCCGATCAGATCAATGATTCAGATCATACCCATTAAGTGAACTAGGTTAACCCACCAGATGTACCCATTTAGGCTTGGGCTTGTGGCAGTATAACCCATCTGATCTGTTAGAAAAATAAAGGCACCTCTAAGAATTTTACACTGGCGCTACATGAAAAGTGCTAAGGGCACTATTAAAACACCAAATTGTGAAATTATGCACACACATGTAGAGGGTGAAGTGCACCATCACCATAGGATTACAATTTCTCACTTTATTATTTATAAAATGATAAAAGCGTTCCCCCTAAAATGCCCATGAATGGATTGCACCACTGGGAAGGGGGTGGGGGTTGAATTAGTGGCACTTATTTTACAATTTATTATCTATAAATAAATATTTAATGAGTTTTTATTGTCCAATCCACACAAATACGAAATATCATCCTTACTTGAATCCAAAAAAGTAAAACACATGCGTAATTGTTTTTACACGGTTCACCCCCTCGTGATAGGTATTGACGTCCTTGTTGTGTTCAGATGAAGTATGGGACACATATTCTCCACTAGAATCAATATCAACTACAAGTGAGTTGGGAAGGTATCATCATAAAACAATATTTGTTTCACAACACTTTTTCTCCCAATAATAGATTACACACTATCATAAATTATGTGATATTTGGCATTGACCTTTATCATCACTAGACAAAAATTACTGATAAAAGGAGATACTTTTATCGTTGGTCACAAAAAACACTGATAAAGTTAACTTTTATTAGCACTAAAAAAGCTCTGATAAAATAGTACCCTTTGTAAGTGTTTATCAAGCGCTGATAAAAGATCCCTCTTTATCAGTGTTTTTTAAACATTGATAAAATTGACACCTTTATCAGCGCTGATAAAGGTCATAATGAGTAATTTAATTCCTATATAAATATTTATATTTTTTAAAATAATATTTATATTACAATAAGTATATATATAAAAATATAATATATAAATATGATTTATATAACTTTTAATAAAAAATGAATCCTATTTTCATAATTCTATATATATAAAATTAACAAATTTATATTAGTCAAAATGTTTAATAATATATTTATATACATTAATTACAAAATTTGTATATAATTAAAAGAAATCTAATATATTAATATTTTATTTAAACAATTGTATATTATATAAATGAATATATTTATTTAAATATATTTTTATTGATATTAAATAATTTAAAATATATGTTTATGTATGACTGTATGTATGTATGTGTATGTGTGTATATGTGTGTTTGTATGTGAGCGTGTGTACGTGCGCGCACGTGTAGATGCGTATGTGTACATATGTATGTCAGTATTGTGTATATTTAGGTGTGCATGCAGGTCTGTTTATTAATTTTATATTATTTATTCTTTTTTAATATCTCACCTTTTTTTGTATTTTTTATATTTATTCATTTTTAATATTTATTCTTTTGAATATATATTTCTTTTAATATATTCATAATATTGTAGTATTTTTTATTAATTATTTTAAATCAACGATAAAGTTATTTGAATTTTTTTATTATTTTATAACTTTTTTATTTTATTTATTTCAAAATTTCATATTATAATAATAATAATTTTATATTTTTAATTATTGATTTTTTAAAAAAATCATCAAAATTTTCACATAATAAATTTGTTTGGGAAATTCTAAATTATTACATTACCCTTTTTTTATAGAAATATAAAGTTAGTTTTCCAGTAAAATGTTTGACGTATGATTACGTGTCTCAAGAGAAAATACGATTAAAAATAAAAATAAATATGGGCAAGGTTTAAACATTAATCTGTAATACTTATACAAATTATAGATTGAAACCCGACTCAAAACATTGATATTTTTCAAGGCTCAAATATTAACATGCTTAACCTCATAAAATTTATCTTGGTGATAAAGCCATAAAATATAAAATCAAAACATAGTTCAAATTATGAATCAAATTTGGCTAGAGTTTGGATTAAGCATACATATATACATACATCACTACCACAAAACGTGTGAAATTCAGTGCTAGACTTTATCAATGCTAGCTAAAAGCGTTCATAAAGGGGGTGCATTTATCAGTGCCGATAAATGACTCTTTTATCATTATTAAAAAAATCACCGATAAAAGTGTCCATTTGTCACTATTGTTAGCGCTAATAAACGACACAATTATTAGAATTAAAGAAAGCACTGATAAAAATATCCATTTATCAGTAATTTTTTTAGCATTGTTAAATGACACTTTTTTTCACTGGTAAATACCAACCTTTATCAGTACTATTTTAGCACCAATAAAATTTATATTTGATAAAAGAACTATACATCATTACAAATCACATATCAATATATAAATATATTTATATTGATATAAATATAATATATTTTATTAAATATTATTTATATAAAACTAAATATGCATTTACACTTAATATATAAGATATTTAGTGATAAATGACTTATAAAATAAATAAAAAATAATATTAATTAATAATTTAAGAATTTTTATTGAATAATAGTCATTTAATTACAGTTTGATGACATGAAAATTGAATAAATTAATGAACGGTCTAAGTTAAGTTCAAAACATGACTTGAACTTCGAATGACCATAAATTTTGATCCAAGCATTTAGTTGGGATCTACCACATATCAAATTGATGTCTGTGAAGAGATCTACGCCATCATAATTAGTGGGAATCCCAAACACTATTTTTTTGAGGTAAAAGTGTCCGAAAGAACTCTAAAATTGAGTTTTTATTTGGGATACACTAATTTTTTAATATCTGATGAGATTTATGCTTTGTTTAAGAGGTTTTTATTGTCCCTTTTTAGTGGAAACTAAATGTATTCCCAAATCTTACATTCATATAGATATTATGGGTTTAAAATTTTATCATTTTTCATATTTTAGTTTATTTAAAATTAAATATACACATATTTTCATATATTTACATATAATAAATCAGTTGAACAAATACATATTTAAACATATTTACATAAAAATGTATTTTTAAATATATAAACCATATGAAAATAAATATTTATTATTCATTTTATTTAAAATAAAAAAAATTCTATTTTATTTACCTTATAAAACTGAATTAATACACACACACACAAATATATGAGTAATGTTTATATATTAATAGGTGTGTCCATAAACAAATATATATTTATTTGTATATTCTAATATATGTAAGGAAATACATATATGTAAAAATTTGTCTGTGTATGTGCTTAAATATAAATATATATTTGGTATTTAGGGGTAAAATTGTAGCGAAACACACACATACAAATCTCAACACATGATGGGCAGGTCATAGTCGCCCCACAATGGATAACTCACCCATTAACAGCCTAAAAACCCTTACAAATTTCCCCCCAAAAGGACCATAATTATAGCACATATATTGCTCAACATCCACCCTGCCTTTTTCATTTCATCAATAGTTCTGCATCCCCCTACATCCAAGTCATTGAAAACCGAATGAGTCTCCCTTGCAAGTTAATGATGAACATATCCATCGTCTCGACAGACGTTGTGTCGTTTCCACATAAATATATGTAATGTATTAAATTTATACCTAAATATACAATATATAGAAATATTTTTAAAATTTATTTAAAAATAATTATATAAATCATATGGAAATAATTATTATATATTTTATTTAAAACAAAATCTGACCATTTTTTTACATTATAAAAATATATCAATATATATACACACACACTTATACGAATGAATATATAATTATTATATATATATATATATTTTTATGTATTAACAAACAAATATATATTTATAATTATATTATAAGGTGTGTAAATGAATATTAATATATAATATATTTAAATAAATATAAGTTTATATATATATATATATATATATCACACACACACACATATTTTATAAATGTTTTTAAAAATAATTATATTAATATATATTAATATATGAATAAAAATATATATGTAAATATATATATATATATATATATATATAAACTTCATAAAATATAGAATAAAACAAGCGTGGTGCAGTTGTAAAGGGGTTCAAAATGCACAAGAGAGGACAGAAGATCGAGTCTAGGCATGCAAGCGGGTGAACAGGTAGTCAGAAAGTGAAAAAACGCTGACAAAAGGGGCACTGTGAGTGCTAAAAAATGGGGTGCATGACAATGGGAGCAGGGTTTCAAGTGCCGATAGAGGGGCAATAACTAAAAAAATTAAAATTTTATCAGTGCTAAAAAAACGCTGATAGACGCCACCTTTATCTTCACTAAAAAAATGAAGAACCCAAACTCATTTAATATATGTTTACTTGTATCCCGAACCCAAACTTCAATTTCAATACCCATTAAAAACCCAAATCTATTTAAATATCTATTTTAATTTATTATATTGAATTTTATAATGTTTGTTAGGGTAAAACTAGAGTCCAAACCGGAATATGACATTTTTTATAATATTAATTACAAATAAGAACATAAATCTATATTTTCTGGTAACCTATATGAATAACCTAAATCCAGCTTGATTAATAATTGGGTAGCAGTTTTAGAACCCAAACACTACCAAAACCTAGTTTGGAGGTACCCGAACTTGATTTTTTCTTGTTGGGTAGGGCTGAGTACCCTATTACCAGGTACCCATTTCCATCCCCTTTTTAAGGGATATATGAGCTTAATTATGGAATAAATAACTCAAATGGTAATAGAAGGAGCCCACTGAGACACATCACAATGATTCTCTCCATAAAATTAGATTTTCCTCCACCAAACTGATATACTACGAGTTGGAAGTAAATCATCTTATGACTCATCACTCTACACTAGAAATTAGTGGAGAGTAACCCTTGGAGAGGAATTTGAATCAAGAGAGTATTAGAAGAGTAAATGTTGTTGCACATCAACAAAGGGTACTTGATTCTCATAGAATAAAATGGAGATATTTGGAATGATAAGGAATTTCTTTATCAATACAATAGAGACTCTATTTTATAGGCATGGAAGTACCCATTTGGATAATCTATCATAACCCTTGTAATTTGGTAGACACATATTCTATAAAGGCATGGATTATTAGGATTAACACTTATTCATCAGATCAAACTTGATTAATGAAGTGGCCATGATCGTACATGTTCAATTAACCAATGTGGTCATTAGATCATGCCTGATTAGATTGATGATCTAGATTGTATCCATTATGTGAACTAGTTCAACCCACACAATTCACCAATTTAGGCTTGGGTTTGAGGCAGTATAACCCATCTGATTTGTTAGAAAAATGAAGGAACCCCTAATAATCTTGCACTAACGTGACATGAAAAGTGAAAAGGGCACCATTATTGTGAAATTATGCATACACGTGTGTGGATGGTGAGGTGTAGAATCACTATAGGATTCCAATCTCTCACTTTATTATTTTAAAAAATGATAAAAAGTGTTCCACCTAAAATTACCAGGCATGGGTTGCACCACTGAGAAGGGGGTGGGAGGTTGAATTAATGGTACTTCATTTACAATTTGATCTCTATAAATAAACCATTAATGAATTGTTAGAGTCCAATCCAACTATATATGAAATATCATCCTTACATAAGTTTAGAAAAGTAACACAAACAAGGCATAATTTTTTTCACTGTTCACCCCCTCATGATAGGAGACTACATCCTTGTTATGGTCCGGTGAAGTTTGAGCCACATATTATCCATTATAATCAGTATTAAATACAAGTGGGTTGAAAATGTATCAATCTAAAACAATATAAGTTTCTTAAATTTTTTTATCAAAACAATAGATTATAATAGTTCCCACTAGTTTATCAAATATCACCATAATAACAAGATGAGTAAAAGAACTCTTACTTCAGGATACTTCTACAACAAAAAATGATCATGATATGAGCCTATGAAATTAATTGATTTTTCACCTACTCACAAGTTAAATTTTCAAAACCCAAATATCTAGAACCTTAATTAATAGAGATTTTTTTTGATAAACTCAATTACGATTCCACAATGTCCAAAATTTTAATTTTTGGAACATATCAGTATGGAGAATCAGTTTCTGAAAGACTTGCTTCTTGTTTCTCAACATCCAGAGCCACTACGTTTGGTGTTCACAATACTGATTTTCATAACTACTATTCATGGAAATTCCTTCACTCATTTATAGTTCATTGTATAAGATTCACGCAATATGGTGTCGCCTGAGTTTCTCTCCACACCTAACTGTTACATAAAAATTTATATCAAACAACTAATAATATCAAGTAAGACTTACACAAATACAAAGAGCACTTCTACCATTTTGATGTTTGTTTCATGGAATAAACAACATAACATCGTCATACTTTATTTCAATATAACTCTCTGCAAAAATACAAACTCATTAAAATTTAGACATCCTCTGCTTAATCATCTTCTACCTTCGGGTCATCATGGATTCTGGAATTCTTCTCTGAGTAACTTCAATATATTTTAAAATCTTCCCAAGTAGAATATCCCCCATGAAAATGGATGCACACTAATCATTTTACAAAAGAGTACGAAGATGGAGTTAAAGTGTTCATTAAGTTTCCAAGAGAGCATGCATATGAACCTTCTAAAATCCTTTGTCCTTGTTTATATTGTTGTTATTCAAGAAAAATTAGTCTGGATGATTAGGGAGAACATTTGACTTGTCACAGAATATATCATAGCTATAAATTCTAGACTAAACAAGGGAAAAAACTAAATGTGCACACTGATTGGGATGATAATACAATTTATAAATCATTTTCTATGAATACTAGTGTAAATGAAAATGGAGATTGTATGGAAGAAATGAAAATAGAAATTTAAGATGACCTTCATGATTTTCCAAATTTGGTTTAGAAGTTAAATAGTTATGCCAAGAGACCATTGTATACCGGTTGTACTAAATACACAACATTGTTAGCTATATTGATGCTTTATTTTCAGAGATCATTCCCAAATGAGATGTTACCAGAAGAAAATGAACTACCATGCTGAACATATGACACTAAATTAATGCTATGTTCAATAGGAATGATCTCTAAAAACACAAGCATGTCCAAATGATTACATATTGTTTCATGAGGAGCATGAATCAATCATAAAATGCACAAAGTGTGGCACATATCGATAAAAGAAAAATGAATCAAGTACTTCAAAATATTCATGGATCTTTACTATCATTCCACAATTTAGAAAACTATATGGATGTTAGGAAACCAGGAGACAATTTACATGGAGTGTAGATACAAGAATTAAAGATGAGGACCTACTCCATCTAGCAGATTATCCTCAATTGAAGAATATTTTTATGTATATCCTGAATTTGGAAATGAGTTGAGAAACGTTTTCCATTCATTATCTACATATGGAATAAATCCTTTTGGTGTACATAGTAGTACTCAAAGTACATGGCCCGTCATGTTGGTAAATTATAACTTTCTTCCATGGTTATGCATGAAGTGAAAATACATTATGTTGTATATGTTTATATCTAGACCAAAGACACCCAAAAATGATATTGATGTCTATTTGGATCCATTGATCGAAGATATGAAATTGATGTGGGGTAGAGGTGTTATATTGCATGATTCTCATAGAAGTGAAGAATTCACATTAAGGGCCATGTTGTATGGGATGATAAATGAATTCCCCACTTAAGGAAATTTATTAGGATACAACATTAATTGAGTGTTGGGGTGTCCAATTTGTGAAAAATACACATACTCAGTTTGGTTGAAACATTCATCAAATACTGCGTTTTTTAGAAATCGAAAGTTTTTACCTTGATGACAGAAATACCGATACTGGATGACAGTATTTGATGGGAATATCAAAAAATTCTCAACACCATCTCTAATAACGGGTGATCAACCATTAAATAATTTAAAAGATATTTTCACCGTATTCCGTAAACAATTTTAAAAAAACCTTATGAAATCAGGTTGGAAGAAGAGATCAAATTTATTTAAATTTCTGTATTGGAAATGTTTTATATGTTAGACATTTTCTTGATTTCATGCATGTAGAAAAAAAATTATTTGATCGTGTTATTTTCACATAACTAAATGTTCTTGGGAACATTAAAGTTGGCATCAAGGCTAGGTTGGACTTGATTGAAATGGGGATAAGGGAAGAGTTTGCACCATTGAAGGGTAAAAGGTAGACTTTTCTTCCTCCAACATCTTACACTCTATCCAGATAGAAAAAATTACAATTTTTACTTTTCCTTAATAGTGTAAAAGTTCCACAAGGGTATTAATTAAATATCAAGAATGTTGTGTCAATGACTAATTTGAAGTTACAAGGACGAAAATCCGATGTCTATCATGTTTTGATGCAATATTTGATGCCTGTTGATTTCCATTACATTCTACCTAAAAATGTATGACATACATTAACCGGACTCTACTTATATTTCAAATCAATACGAAGTAAAGGTATAGACCCGACAAAGTTTTTAATCATGAATAAGGAGGTTGCAGTCATATTATGTGAATTAGATATTTTCTTCCCACTATAATTCTTTGATATAATGGTCCACCTGATGGTTCAGTTTCTTAGATAGGTTCAACCATGTGGTATTGTCCATTACAGATGGATGCACCCCATTGAATGATATATGACGATTTTGAAAGGGTGTGTTAAGAATCGAAGTTGGCCAGAAGGTTTTATTGCAGAATGATATATTATTAAAGAATCTATTGAATTCTATACCAATTTCCTATCAGATGTTGACAACATTGGTCTCCTAAAGTATCATCACAATGAACACCTTATGGGTGAAAGGATTTCTGGAAGTTATGTTGTTATAATTACCTTGACAGATCTAGAGAAAGTGCACCTTTATATTTTACATAATAGTCAAGATATTGATCCATACATTGAAACCCACAAATAAATTCTTTGATATTTGAATCCATAACGGGATGAAATATGGATAACAAATACGCATAATCAATAGTTTATAATATGGGTTTGAGATAAAATTTATAAGTAGTTATATGAAAATCCAAATTTAATTACTGAATGACTTCAAAGGCTAGCCAGGGGAGAAAGTGCACCTTTACATTTTATATAATAGTGAAGATGTTGATCCATACATTGAATCCCACAATGAAATTATAAGATATTTGAATCCATCAAGGGATGAAATATGGATATAAAATAAACATAATCAATAGTGTGGATGATGGTTCTGAGATCAAATTTATAAGGAGTTATCTAAAAATCTGAATTCAACTACTGAACAACTTCAATGGATAGCCAGGGGATCAAATGAAAATGTTATATTTTACACTGGTTTTGTAATAAATGATTATATGTTCTATACAAAAGAACACGATGAACGAAGTATGATGAAAACTACCGGTGTTATGCTTATGGATTAAGTGATTCACATATCTAGTTCCAAGGATATAAATCAAATTTATGAAAATACAACATTATCGAATATATATATATATGTGTGTGTTGAATTATATGACATTTAAAGTGCCTATTTTCCATTGCAAATGGGTTGAAAATATAAGTGACGTGAAATTTTATGAAATAGTCTTCATGGAGGTGAATTTCAGTGTGGAAGGAGAAAAAGATGAGATGTTCATAATGGCATCACAAGTAGTGCATGCATTTTATGTCCCATATCCAATAGACAAGAATTGGCTGATTATCCTGCTAGTGACTGAAACCGATTTTAGGTCAGATGAGAATTCAATCAAGTTTGACCCTTTCATTGTGAGATCATAATCAATTCATGCTAGTCCCAATATAGACATTCTCTTGTACATTACAGGGGACCACAAAGAGGGGATTTGGATTCTTTACAGAAAAACCAAATCCTTAAAACATTTTAAAAAATAAAGAGAGTTCAATGAGAAGGTAAAAGTGTTTTTTTAATATACTATGTTTTTCTTCATAATATTATATATTCTCTACTGCATTATCATAATCTAATTTAACTGTTTGACTATTATGCAGACAATGTCTTCTTCATATAAAATTAACAAGATTTATTTACAAACTTGAAATTAAGTCAATATGTATCTAAACTCGATATAAAAAATATGTTCATGGTAACACTAGGTACATAATAACAGCCATGTAAAACCAAAATCATTCCCATTGGCAATGTGAGGTGGTAGACACTAATAGAAATAGAATCAATCCTCGCACCATTGGCAGCTCATAGATCCACCTCTCCTTTGGAAATTTTCCATAATCTACTTGCTTCCTAAATTTGAATATAGATGCGATCCCCACAGGCAGTATCTAATACCCAATGTGTAGAAATGGAAAGATTGCACTTGATAACGAACACACCTTTGGGTTCCCCTTTCCTCTTGGTGTAGTTCCTCTTTCAGTGGCCTGACATTCCACATGCGAAGCATACTACTTCGTTTTCCTTGACCTACCTCTGGATCTTATTCTTCTTGTTTGGACGGTAGTCAAAATATTTTGATTGTTTATAAATATTAGGACCATTTTCCTTATCCTTCCTCTTTATATTCACTATAAGGAATTCAAGTTTTTCACACCTCATGTCTTTATCAACTTGGAAAATTAGGGTAGGAAGCTCTGATAGACTCTTCTCATTATTGCTCATATTATAATTCATAATAAAACCAGAGAAGGTCTTAGGCAGTGATGATAGTATGAGATCTGTATGCAATACATCTGGGAATTTAATCCCAAAGATGTGTATATGCTCAATGTAGACAATAATCTTGACTTCATGTGGTCCAGTTGGCGCAGAATCTCCATGGTTAGTAGTGAACAAAGCATTGTAGATCTCATACCTCTCTTGTCTCACCTTCTCTTGATAGAGATCTTGAAGGTGAGACATCATGCTATAAGAATCCATTTACTCATGTTGATTCAAGATCTCATTGGTAATGGATGATAGAATGAGGCATTGAACATCCGTAGAATCATTCAGATGTTTCTCATACACAAAGAGTTCCTCATCACTCACCTCATTTCCAGGCGCAACTAGTAAAGGCTCTTCCAGAACATAAAGTTTCATCTCATGGAAAAGGATAACCTGAAGGTGCCTCTTCCACTCCTAGAAATTAGTGCTAGTGAGAAGGTTTTCCTTTTCATGTATGGATTTAAATGATATGTTTGATGTCATTTTGATTACTGTTTTTACAAATTAAGATGAAAAAAGTTTTAGTATTTTATAATGATAAATATAGACAAATAAATAAATTAATATTTATTATTCTCCCACTATTTTATCGAAACCCAATAGCCCTCAATATTGGATTTGGAATATCCGGTTTCTTGGACATTCTAGTGGAAAGGATCCATATTTCCCTTCACATTACCCCAACCAGGGTTGGTCAAGCAACTTGAAAGGTTTTAGGTAGGCATTCCAAATGCCAACTTCATTAACTCACTACTCCTTGACCTTTTGAGTGGACTCCCCAATCCCAAAATCCTTAATTTTGGATTTCCTCAACCTTTGCCTCTCAGTTACACCAAGTCCTTCTAGGGCATCCAACCCTTGATGAAAACTAAGGTAAGTCAACCCAAAACTTAAAATTAGAATTCCCTGATAATTTAAATCACCCAAACTAGGGTTGGTAAAAGACTTTGAACTATGGTTTGATTCTAAACAAAGTAATGAAAGGCTATACCGACTTAATATTTAATTGATGGATTTTATCCTTTATGTGTAAATTTCCACTTATTATCTTTTCACATGATTTTTAATGTTAAGTGCGGTATACTTAAGTGATTAACCATGTATAGATAATATTTACGCATAAGACATTTTTATTTTAGTTCCATCTTGTATGATTATTAGTTCATTAATTTTGTGATCACGTCAAACATCCATAATGAATAACCATACAATTGACAGAAATAAAATAATGGGTATGATCATGATATTTACTATTGGTTAGTTTTTGTGTTTACAGCTTTCCACCTGTCCAACTTTGTATCTCCTTTGATTGGTTTCTCCTTGGCTTCTAACTTGAACCGAATCCTCTAGCTTGGGAGATCCATCCATTACATATTATTTTAACTCACATATAGGTGAGTAGTAAAAGGGGATTTACATAAAAGAAACCATTGTCACGTAGGCCCTATATACTAATGAGGAGAAGGCACGCATGAAAAATATAGCATCCTGCCCTTTTTATCACATAAACTTTCATTACATTTTACAAAACCGAGGATCTTTAAGGTTTAGTGTCTTGGAAACCAGGAACTTTAAACATGAAAACATAAAACATTCTTCTAAAACACTTGAATGGCTTCTCCTCATGTTCATCCTAGGTTCATTACTGCATCACATAACCTGGGGACATACATCAAAAGAAAGGGTGAGCAAAAAGCGCAGTAAGGGAAACAAGAGAAACATTTTACATGTGAACTTGAGATACTTCAATAAGGTCATGAAAAGTAATTTAAGGCATGAGAATGAAATCATGAGGCATATCATAATAAAAATAACATTTTCATAACTTGAAGATGTGGCTACATCATTTAACATAGACAATCATGAACATATCACCAAGGTCCATCCCCAAGGTGTCATCTGAAAATTACCACGGTTATTCACCAAGGTATCGTGAAAATTGTAATCTCTAGTGGTTACATCATTACCCAATGCATTGGAGCGCTATCAGGGCGCACCCTTAAATTTGACTTTATTATCATGTGAGACACATATATCATCATCAAACATTTAATAAATAACCCATATATCAAAAATAAATGAGTTTCATTTCATAATCATAACGTTTTAAAAATTGCTTTAAAGACATGATCTTTGCGTCACTTTAAAACCCACAGAAAAGGAAGGTGGGTCTCATGTATGTAAATACCAGAATTTAAAATAGAACATTTTGGTATATATGTGAATACCCCTTTAAAAGAAAGAGCTTTGAGTATTCACTTAATAATATAAAAGAACTTTAGAAAAAGAGAGAGACATTTTGAGACGGTAATTCTACAGCATAACGGCTATGTTACGAGGTTTTAAAAGACATTAAAAAGAGAGGGAAAATGGGTCAAACATTCATAAATGACCATAAAACAGTAGATGGATAGAATAAAAAGGATACATGATCATGGTAATGAAATTTCAAGGACATACCATTTGAAATGAAAAACATGGAAGGAAGACAAAAAATAGATTTCTCTTATGAAAGTTTGGCAGCCGAACGACGTTACTTAAACTTCAACAAAAATGATTTGAAAAGATCAAATAGGGTCTCTTATGATGTGAACATAATAGTTTAGTATGATTGATATAGATATAATGCCCCAACATAATTAAAAAGTAACTTTAAAGACTTGACATGAAAGTAGAACTTTGAAAAGAATGAGAAGGGTGAAAGAATCCCCTAAAAAATTCGGCAGCCTAACGGAGCCACTTAAAACTTCAAAATACTGAATTGAAGAGATCAAATGGTGTCTCTCATCATATGAACATAAGAGTCCAGTATGATAGATATAGAGATCATACCCCAACATAACAAAAAGGAACTTGAAAGAATTGACATGAAAGTAGAACTTCAAAACGAGAAGGGTGAAGAACCACTTAAAAATTCGGCAGCCTAACGGCGCCACTTAAAACTTCAAAATACTGAATTGAAGAGATCAAATGGGTTCTCTCATCATATGAAAATAAGATTCCAGTATGATAGATATAGATATCATACCCCAACATAACAAAAAGGAACTTGAAAGAATTGACATGAAAGTAGAACTTCAAAACGAGAAGGGTGAAGAACCACTTAAAAATTCGGCAGCCTAACGGCGCCACTTAAAACTTCAAAATACTGAATTGAAGAGATAAAATGGGGTCTCTCATCATATGATCATAAAAGATCAGTATGATAAATTTAGAGATCATACCCCATCATAATAAAAAGTAACTTGAAATACTTTACATGATAATAGATCTTGAAAATGAGAAGGGAGAAATAATCTGTTACAAAAATTTCGGCAGCCTAACGGCGCCACTTAAAACTTCATAAAACGAAATAATGAGAGTAAGAGGGGATATCTCATTATGTGAACATGAAAAGGTCAGTTAGAGGAGTATAGAAGAACACCCTATAACATAAGAACATGTAGCATAAAAGAAATTACATAAAACAGATTTCTTGAAAAGAAAGAGAGTGATCAGATCCCTTACCTTAAAACATAACTCTTAAAACTCAAAGGTTGGGACCTTGAGGGCTTGGGGGCACCATGGGAGGACTCCTTGGGAGGTAATGAGACCAGAAATTTGTTGGGGGAGAGTGGGGAGTCGAATGGATGAGAGGATGGCTTGGTATTTATAGGGAAAGTGAGGGGACAAGGCATTAATGGCCAAGGGACACCTCATTAGTGGTTTTGGCAAAACCATGGGCTTTCCCATGGTATTTTCCCATGGTATTGGCCACTTGGGACACCTCATACCTTATCTTACTATTAATAAGTCGACCATATTGATTACATACTTAATACATCATTTAATGATGTCATTAGACACCCGTAACATAAAAACTGTATTTTCACTATTCATCGAAAATTCAACTTTCTCAGAATAATCCCAAAATTTCACCTTAACCAAATATCAATTCTCTGATTACAAATATGAACTCCATTTTATAAAAATAATTTTCTAAATATTTTTAATTTAATTTATAAATAAAAACACTATTCACCGAAAATTCATTTTTTCAGAAAAAACCCCAAAAATTACCATAGCATAATATCGGTGCTCTGAGTTCAAAAATGAAATCCGTTTTATAAAAATAATTTTCTAAATATTTTTAATTAAATTTTTAATTAAAAAACACTATTCACCCGAAAAAACTAATACTTGAATAATAATTTATGAAACCGTTATTTAACCATTTTATTGAATCACATTACTTAATCAAGGTGCCTATATTATATTAATACTTTCTTTAAGTGAGATTACTAATCCATTTGGACACATTACTAATCCTAATCATAAAATCACTACTCATAATTTACTATTCATCAAAAATTATGTTGATCTTATTAGACTCTAAATTTCGTACTGAACATAATTGTAGAAGACCATTTTTTGAAAATAATTACACATTTTTAATTATTTAAGGTTTACACAACCATTTTTAAAATATCCTTTTTCTAAAATTCATCAAAAATATGCATACTATATTTATCCTGTCATTTGAAAATTCATAAACTTCATCATAAGAAGAAATCCCAATTTTTATTTAAAACAAAGGATTACACAAGGCAGTTACGGTCTCCTTACATATCCCCTTATCACACCAGCATAGGACCTAAGTGTAAGGTGTGCTAAGGTGAGAGAATCTGAGGGAGGCTCGGCTAACATCGCACGAGTAGTAATTTCTATTAGTTTGAACTTCTCGCAAAGGGGATTCCGTTCTAGCTTCACACGATGAAGTTCAGCTTGGGTTTGGTCCAGAGAAAAGCCCAGTGGTGCTACCTCCTTCCCAAGTTTTGTTAGATGGGCTTCGATCGGTCCAAGACTACTGGGTAAGGCCATCGAATCTTCTTTCTATAATAATTAACCAAGATTACTTGTATTTAGAGGAAATAATCAAAACGTTTAGTTTCCAGTGGTCATATTGACCAATGGTCATATTGTTGTACCCCTCTCTCTTGGATTTCAATGATCACAATCACTCTTATTTTGTTCTAACTTGTTTTCAAGTGTTTTTGTTGATAGGCAAAATCCTTGCCAAGGAGTTGGGCCAAGAAGGACTGAAAGTAGACTCTCTGAGTCTACCGGCCAACCGGTGGGTTCCCACCGGCCAGTCGGTGGTCTCTGGCAGAAGCAATGCTTTCTGTCCAGAGCCACCGGTCAGCCGGTGTGAGCTCCCCGGCCAGCCGGTACTGTCACCAGCTAGCCGGTGGCTGACCACCGGCCAGCCGGTAGCACCTGGGCAGAGAGCTTGCTCTCTGTCTGAAGCAACGGCCAGCTGGTGGATCAGGATCGGCCAGCCGGTGGACCACCGGCCAGCTGGTGAAACACCACCGGCCAGCCGGTGAGCCCAGTCAAACTAGCCGTTGGGCTTTGACCAGACTTGTACTTTTGACTCCCAACGGCTCCGAAGGCCTCTCCAATGGCTCCGAAGACCCCCAACGGTCATTTGGGTGTTCCTCTCCTATAAATAAAGGACCAGGAAGCCCCGGAAACATAAGAAAGCCCACGGGAACATTTTTCGATCATTTGGCGAACATCCGGCGCATTCATTCAAGGATCCCCACCTGCTCCAACTCACTTCCACAACCAAGGAGCACCACCATAGAAGCTTGGGAGCGCTCTTCATCATCACTAATCAATCCATTGGCGCCCAAGACTTCTCCTCTTTACGGTTTTTATTGTTTTATCATTTTGAGCATTATTTTAAGTTTGTGCATACAAACCCCTCTTTCTCTCATCCTCCCTTTGTTTGGGTTTTCACACCACCTTCAAGGTGTGAAGAGGTTAGTCAAGCCTTCCCTGTAAAAGGCTTGAGTCAAAGGTGAGCTAGCCTTCACCTGTAAGAAGGCTAGTGGGTTTCTTGCTACAACCAATAAAAAGCAAGCTGTAATAGGTTCTAGGCTGCCTTAAAGTCTAGTGGGTTTCTTGCTACAACCATTAAAAAGCAAGCTGTCGTATAAATCTCTCAACGGTTGAGTTGGGAGCGGAGACGTAGGCTTGGGATTCAGGCCGAACTCCGTTATCAACTTTGTGTCTTGCCTCTTTTATTTCCACTGCGCTTTAACTTTTTCTTAAATTGTTAAACTTTTTGAAAAGGCAATTCACCCCCCCTCTTGCCATCACTCTCCGCACTAACAATTGGTATCAGAGGGTACGTTTGTGTTATACCTTAACCAGTTACAAATTCAAGATCCATTGTGATGGCTTCATCTTCTTTCGCCCCCGAAGGTTATTCATTGGGTCGTGCTCCATTCTTTGATGGAACCGATTACACTTATTGGAAAACTCGCATGATTACTTTTCTTAGAAGCATAGGTTATCCTATTTATAGAATTGTCATGCATGGTTACTCTCTCTCATCTCCCGATGAATCCAAATGGACTCAAGCCGATATTAAAAATTTCGAGCTTGATGGCAAAGCCATGAACGCTCTTCATTGCGGCCTTGATCGTAATGAATTCAATCGAGTTTCCACATGCACTTCATCTCATGAAATCTGGAAACTTTTGGAGGTTACCCATGAGGGGACCAACAAAGTTAAGGATACTCGATTGGACATGTATCGCCAAGATTTTGAAAGTTTCACCATGCACCCACATGAATCAATTACTGATATGTTTACTCACTTTACTGACATTTGCAATGGAAGAAAATCTCTTGGAGATGATGTTTCTGCAGAAATGATGGTCAAGAAAATTCTTTAGGTCCTACCAAGCTCATGGGCACCAAAGGTGACCGCAATTCAAGAAGCAAAAGATGTCAAGAAAATGCCGGTCGAAGAGCTCATCGGATCCCTCATGACCTACGAGATCACCATGAGGAGGCAAGCTGAAAAGGAAGACAATCTCATCAAAACTCCAAAGAACATCGCCTTCAAAGTTCAAAAAGAAGAAAGCTCCTCCTCATCATCTTCTTCCTCTTCAAGCGGCGATTCAGAAATCGAGAACCTTGCCCGCAAGATGCACAAATTCATGAAGAAGAACAAAAAGAAGAAATCTCGCAAGGCTCGAAAGGAAGAACTCGACGAAAAATCCGAGCCCGAGGTAACATGCTATGGGTGCGGCAAGAAAGGCAATTATAAGCCCAATTGCCCACTCCACAAGACAAGGGCCAAGCAAAAGGAAAAGAAAAAGGCATTCAAGGCCACTTGGAGTGATAGCTCCTCATCCTCCTCCTCCTCAAAAGACGACGGTAAAAAGTGTCTAATTGCACTTCATGAGGTAACCTCTTCCGACTCCTCTTCCTCTTGTTCTTCCAATTCTTTCAATCATTTATCTTACGACGATCTCCAACATGTGAGAGATCAATTGGAGGAAGGTTTTCACGAACTTTCTTCCAAATTTATTGCCTTAATAAAGAAATTCAAAATTCTTTCTTCTGAAAAGGATCAAATTCTCAAAGAGAAGGAAGACTTGTCCCTCAAGATCCAAAACCTTCCCGATATTGATTCTATGGAATCAACAATAAAGGATTTAAGGAAATCCCTAGCTAAGTTCACCGAAGGCGAACATAACCTTTCGAAGCTCATTGGTTCCCAATGCATATCTAGAACCACCCAAGGGCTTGGCTATTCCAAGCAAGCTTCCTCTTCCCATGCTCCTACTATTTTTGTAAGGGGGAGCTCCCAATATAAATTTTGCAACTATTGCAAAAAGACCGGGCACATGATTTATGAGTGTGATTTCAAAAATGCCCGGTATGGAAGGCCCAAAACCATTTCCTTTAACGATGAATTTAATAGGAGAAGACCTGCCACAAGACAAGTTTGGATTGAAAAATCCCTTTTAGCGAGTCTCTCCAGACCAAAATTTGTCTCGGTTCTAAAATCCTCTCCCCGGTGATCTGTTGTTTTTATTTAGGGGGAGTTAGGATCGTTTAAGCCTTTTTGTGTTTTTTTTGAAAACTTTCAATTCAAAACTTTCAATTCAAAACTTTCAATTCAAAACATTCAATTCAAAACTTTCAATTCAATACTTTCAATTCAAAACTTTCAATTCAAAACTTTCAATTCAAAACTTTCAATTCAAAACTTTCAATTCAAAACTTTCAAATTAAAACTATCACTTCAAATTTCAAAAATTTCAATAGGTTAAAAATCTCTATCTTGTTTTTCAAACCTTTCCTTCAATCAAATTTTATGCCCCGTGCTATTTTGATAATCACAAAGGGGGAGATTTCCTTGGTTGATTGGGGGAGAAATATTTCTCTTATGCTTTGCTTTACTTTTCAATTTATCCTTTAAAGCATGCCTTTCATTTCAGTCTTTTACATTGCTTGTTTTGGTGATTGTGATCATCAAAATAGGGGGAGATTGTTGTACCCCTCTCTCTTGGATTTCAATGATCACAATCACTCTTATTTTGTTCTAACTTGTTTTCAAGTGTTTTTGTTGATAGGCAAAAGCCTTGCCAAGGAGTTGGGCCAAGAAGGACTGAAAGTAGACTCTCTGAGTCTACCAGCCAACCGGTGGGTTCCCACCGGCCAGCCGGTGGTCTCTGGCAGAAGCAATGCATTCTGTCCAGAGCCACCGGTCAGCCGGTGTGAGCTCCCCGGCCAACCGGTACTGTCACCAGCCAGCTGGTGGCTGACCACCGGCCAGCCGGTAGCACCTGGGCAGAGAGCTTGCTCTCTGTCTAGAGCACCGGCCAGCCGGTGGATTAGGACCGGCCAGCCGGTGGACCATCGGCCCGCTGGTGAGACACCACCGGCCAGCCGGTGAGCCCAGTCAAACTAGCCGTTGGGCTTTGACCAGACTTGTACTTTTGACTCCCAACGGCTCCGAAGGCCTCTCCAACGGCTCCGAAGACCCCCAACGGTCATTTGGGTGTTCCTCTCCTATAAATAAAGGACTAGGAAGCCCCGGAAACATAAGAAAGCCCACGGTAACATTTTTCCATCATTTGGCGAACCTCCGGCGCATTCATTCAAGGATCCCCACCTGCTCCAACTCACTTCCACAACCAAGGAGCACCACCATAGAAGCTTGGGAGCGCTCTTCATCATCACCAATCAATCCATTGGCGCCCAAGACTTCTCCTCTTTACGGTTTTTATTGTTTTATCATTTTGAGCATTATTTTAAGTTTGTGCATACAAACCCCTCTTTCTCTCATCCTCCCTTTGTTTGGGTTTTCACACCACCTTCAAGGTGTGAAGAGGTTAGTCAAGCCTTCCCGGTAAAAGGCTTGAGTCAAAGGTGATCTAGCCTTCACCTGTAAGAAGGCTAGTTGGTTTCTTGCTACAACCAATAAAAAGCAAGCTGTAATAGGTTCTAGGCTGCCTTAAAGTCTAGTGGGTTTCTTGCTACAACCATTAAAAAGCAAGTTGTCATATAAATCTCTCAACGGTTGAGTTGGGAGCGGAGACGTAGGCTTGGGATTCAGGCCGAACTCCGTTATCAACTTTGTGTCTTGCCTCTTTTATTTCCACTGCGCTTTAACTTTTTCTTAAATTGTTAAACTTTTTGAAAAGGCAATTCACCCCCCCTCTTGTCATCACTCTCCGACCCAACACATATAACAGTCAAAGCCCAACGGTCTCATTTTAAGTATACTCATGTTATCAAATGAAACATTTTTGTTGAGAATAAAAAATAAAATAAAATAACACACAAAACTAGGAAACAATATTTATTCAAAATTTCGGGTCGTTACAATCTTCCCCCCTTAAGAAATTGCATCCTCGCAATTTTTTTTAAAAAAAACCGGTTTTGAAATTTAATTGAAAGTCCCACATCGAAAAAGGAGTCAGAAAAACTATTACTTTAAAAGAAAGAAAGGGAAGTACAAAGGTCACCCGAGTTAACCCATACTAGGATTCCATGGAGGAAAACATGGACATGGAAGAAAAACAAAGGGTCAATTTCTGGGGGAGAGTGATAGAGAACATGATTAGGAGAACGTTAACCATAAGAAAATCCCAAAATTATGATGTGTGTAAACGGTCTTTGATTACTAAGTAGGAAACGTAAACCAACAACGTTTTTGTTTTACGTTCCTTTTCATAATTTTTAGGAATTTATTTACAACATAAAACAAAAAAATAAGAAAATATACCTATCTTCATGTAGATTTTAATCCTTTAATAAGTTTCTACCCAAAACTAATCTTTTCTCCAAACTATGAGCATTCAAAACTACTTGGTCTCATCAAAACACAAGAATCATCTTCATAATCCACAAAAGATTAACTATCTATTTCTTTTATCTTTAAACATTATCCCAAAAATAGAAAGGGTAAGGTCAAACAACTCTTCAAAAAGAAATAATCCCATAGGAATGGAAACTACTTTTAAATCTTCAAAGTTCCATGGTACTACCCAAAGTTCATCATAGTCCATTCCATAAATAACGGTCCATAAAATTCCTCAAAATAAACCAAACTAAGATTGAAACCCAAATACAAGAAGGATTTGATAACATAGTCTTCCAAAATAAACTTCATTGTTCATCTCTAAACAACATCAACCACTCCTAACATCTTATAACAAAAGTATCTAACCTAAACATATTTTACCCAAGATAGGTTAATCATTCCCATAAGTAACCTAAATTACTATAATTCCACCTTAAATTCATCGATTCTTCAAAATATAAGTCAACCTTACTCTTCAATGAAAATACCGTAGTAATCTATTTACCTCGATCATATAGGGTCCCCAAAATAGTGAACATATTCCAAAATAATAATCATATTTTAATCCCCTAATCATCCATGTCATATTAATTCGACAATCATCGCATTTCCTATCACATTGGTTGTTTGGACATGTTCTTCCATTTCCCACCATTAACTAAGAAGAGAAAGCATAATTAGGGGCTTAAGTACTTAGCCAATAATCATGAAAAGGAACTGAAAGCATATAAGGATAACTTGTAGAAGAAAAGTATACCCTAACTTGTGATCCCCAAGGTTCCCATCTAGGTTATCCATGGTCATATATTCTTATGTGAATCTTTATTTTATTTTATCTTTGTTCCTTTAACAATGGTTCATACTAAGCTTATGAATTTACCAAAGCATATCCCCCGGGAGTGTTGTAACCAAGAGTGCAGCAAGGCCTGTTGTCGTGTACCAGTTCCCGTTCGAGTCTAGCTCAAAGCGGTGTTTTCGGGTTTTACCCCTATGTACATCTATGCCAGAGCCACCTCTACCTGCTCGTATCCAGACAGGGATGTATTTTCTTGGAAACCCCTTACTCAATACTCACCAAAATACCAGGAAGATTTCCTATTTTTTTAACTTTTCTATAGAATTCTTCCTAGAGTTTTCATATCCAAATTTCCACAAATAACTAAACCATCCTTTGATACCAACTATAGCATCCCGCCCTTTTTATCACATAAACTTTCATTACATTTTACAAAACCGAGGATCTTTAAGGTTTAGTGTCTTGGAAACCAGGAACATTAAACATGAAAACATAAAACATTCTTCTAAAACACTTGAATGGCTTCTAATAATGTTCATCCTAGGTTAATTACTGCATCACATAACCTGGGGACATACATCAAAAGAAAGGGTGAGCAAAAAGCGCAGTAAGGGAAACAAGAGAAACATTTTACATGTGAACTTGAGATACTTCAATAAGGTCATGAAAAGAACTTTAAGGCATGAGAATGAAATCATGAGGCATATCATAATAAAAATAAAATTTTCATAACTTGAAGATGTGGCTACATCATTTAACATATACAATCATGAACATATCACCAAGGTCCATCCCCAAGGTGTCATTTGAAAATTACCAAGGTTATTCACCAAGGTATCGTGAAAATTGTAATCTCTAGTGGTTACATCATTACCCAATGCATTGGAGAGCTATCAGGCGCACCCTTAATTTTGCCTTTATTATCATGTGAGCCACATATATCATCATCAAACATTTCATAAATAACCCATATATCAAAAATAAATGAGTTTTAGTTCATAATCATAACGTTTTAAAAACTGCTTTAAAGACATGATCTTTACGTCACTTTAAAACCCACAGAAAAGGAAGGTGGGTCTCATGTATGTAAATCCCAGAATTTAAAATAGAACATTTTGGTATATATGTGAATACCCATTTAGAAGAAAGAGCTTTGAGTATTCACTTAATAATATAAAAGAACTTTAGAAAAAGAGAGAGACATTTTGAGACGGTAATTCTGCAGCATAACGGCTATGTTACGAGGTTTTAGAAGACATTAAAAAGAGAGGGAAAATTGGTCAAACATTCATAAATGACCCATAAAACAGTATATGGATAGAATAAGAAGGATACATGATCATGGTAATGAAATCTCAAGGACATACCATTTGAAATGAAAAACATGGAAGGAAGACAAAAATTAGATTTCTCTTATGAAAGTTCGGCAGCCTAACGGCGTTACTTAAACTTCAACAAAAATGATTTGAAAAGATCAAATAGGGTCTCTCATCATGTGAACATAAGAGTTCAGTATGATAGATATAGAGATAATGCCCCAACATAATTAAAAAGTAACTTTAAAGACTTGACATGAAAGTAGAACTTTGAAAAGAATGATAAGGGTGAAAGAATCCCCTAAAAAATTCGGCAGCCTAACGGCGCCACTTAAAACTTCAAAATACTGAATTGAAGAGATCAAATGGGGTCTCTCATCATATGAACATAAGAGTCCAGTATGATAGATATAGATATCATACCCCAACATAACAAAAAGTAACTTGAAAGAATTGACATGAAAGTAGAACTTCAAAACGAGAAGGGTAAAGAACCACTTAAAAATTCGGCAGCCTAACGGCGCCACTTAAAACATCAAAATACTGAATTGAAGAGATCAAATGGGTTCTATCATCATATGAACATAAGAGTACAGTATGATAGATATAGAGATAATACCCCAACATAAAAAAAAGGAACTTGAAAGAATTGACATGAAAGTAGAACTTCAAAACGAGAAGGGTGAAGAACCACTTAAAAATTCGGCAGCCTAACGGCGCCACTTAAAACGTCAAAATACTGAATTGAAGAGATCAAATGGGGTCTCTCATCATATGATCATAAGAGATCAGTATGATAAATTTAGAGATCATACCCCATCATAATAAAAAGTAACTTGAAATACATTACATGATAATAGATCTTGAAAAATGAGAAGGGAGAAAGAATCTGTTACAAAAATTTCGGCAGCCTAACGGCGCCACTTAAAACTTAATAAAACGAAATAATGAGATTAAGAGGGGATATCTCATTATGTGAACATGAAAAGGTCAGTAAGAGGAGTATAGAATAACACCCTTTAACATAAGAACATGGAGCATAAAATAAATTACATAAAAGAGATTTCTTGAAAAGAAAGAGAGAGATCAGATCCCTTACCTTAAAACATAACTCTTAAAACTCAAAGGTTGGGACCTTGAGGGCTTGGGGGCACCATGGGAGGACTCCTTGGGAGGTAATGAGACTAGAACTTCGTTGGGGGAGAGTGGGGAGTCGAATGGATGAGAGGATGGCTTGGTATTTATAGGGAAAGTGAGGGGACAAGGCATTAATGGCCAAGTGACACCTCATTAGTGGTTTTGGAAAAACCATGGGATTTCCCATGGTATTTTCCCATGGTATTGGCCACTTGGGACACCTCATACCTTATATTAATATTCATAAGTCGAACATATTGATTACATACTTAATACATCATTTAATGATGTCATTAGACACCCGTAACTTAAAAACTGTATTTTCACTATTCATCGAAAATTCAACTTTCTCAGAATAATCCCAAAATTTCACCTTAACCAAATATCAAAGCTATGATTACAAATATGAACTCCATTTTATAAAAATAATTTTCTAAATATTTTTAATTTAATTTTTAAATAAAAACACTATTCACCGAAAATTCATTTTTTCAGAAAAAACCCCAAAAATTACCATAACATAATATCGGTGCTCTGAGTTCAAAAATGAAATCCATTTTATAAAAATAATTTTCTAAATATTTTTAATTAAATTATTAATTAAAAAACACTATTCACCCGAAAAAACTAATACTTGAATAATAATTTATGAAACCATTATTTAACCATTTTATTGAATCACATTACTTAATCAAGGTGCCTAGATTATATTAATACTTTCTTTAAGTGAGATTACTAATCCATTTGGACACATTACTAATCCTAATCATAAAATCACTATTCATAATTTACTATTCATCAAAAATTAAGTTGATCTTATTAGACTCTAAATTTCGTACTGAACATAATTGTAGAAGACCATTTTTCGAAAATCATTACACATTTTTAATTATTTAAGGTTTACACAACCATTTTTAAAATATCCTTTTTCTAAAATTCATCAAAAATATGCATACTATATTTATCCGGTCATTTGAAAATTCATAAACTTCATCATAAGAAGAAATCCCAATTTTTATTTAAAACAAAGGATTACACAAGGCAGTTACGGTCTCCTTACATATCCCCTTATCACACCAGCATAGGACCTAAGTGTAAGGTGTGCTAAGGTGAGAGAATCTGAGGGAGGCTCGGCTAACATCGCACGAGTAGTAATTTCTATTAGTTTGAACTTCTCGCAAAGGCGATTCCGTTCTAGCTTCACACGATGAAGTTCGCCTTGGGTTTGGTCCAGAGAAAATCCCAGTGGTGCTACCTCCTTCCCAAGTTCTGTTAGATGGGCTTCGATCGGTCCAAGACTACTTGGGTAAGGCCATCAAATCTTCTTTCTATAATAATTAACCAAGATTACTTGTATTTAGAGGAAATAATCAAAACGTTTAGTTTTCAGTGGTCATATTGACCAATGGTCATATAACAGTCAAAGCCCAACGGTCTCATTTTAATTATACTCATGTTATCAAATGAAACATTTTTGTTGAGTATAAAAAATAAAATAAAATAACACACAAAATTAGGAAACAATATTTATTCAAAATTTCGGGTCCTTACAACAAAAATTTTAATTTAATAAATAAATTAAAAGGGAACTAATGACATACAAAGTTTTATTCTAGCTCATGATCATCCACATACATGCAATGAATTACACATTTAATAAAACCAGCATTCATTTCTATAATTATTCTTATTAAGATAAATTATTATTGAATCAATTAATCATTATATTTAATTAATCAATCCTTTTTATCTTAATCCTTTTATGAATTTCCTTGATATTTTCATTCATAAATTTGTACATAACTTGTACCTTGGAATCAACCCGCTGAATACCCATCCAAAACTACCCAACAAGTATTTATACTTGTATACACTTTATTCTTTGTGACATGTAGCATGAACATATAATTATAATTATAATACAACTCATACATGATGTGAAGATATTTGAACATTACCCAGATGTTAATTAAATAGTAATATATATATCAAACACCAATCACATGTTGTTTCTCAGTTTTATGACCAAACGAAGGTACATGTCTCAAGGGTTACATAATAAAATAATAAATTTTTAAATTTTCATAATCTGGAAACAATACACAATGTGTAAATATGACTACAAGGTGTGTACTCTCCTCACCATCCATCCAAAGTACACGCCTAGGGAAAGAACTTGTAAGGTTTACTTCCAAAATCTTTAGAGTACATGGCGTGTCCAGTGGGCCACATGCTGTGTATACTCCGCGTTACACAGTCCCTAGCTGGGCAATCCATGTATGGGATACACAACTTGAACCTATCCTGAAGGGACTACATGCTGTGTCCAGTGGGTCACACAGCGTGTAGTCTAGTTGAATGTGCGCCAGTCTGTCCTGGTTAACACATAGTGTAAGAATTAACTACATCGCATGTCATTAATGCACATAGCTTGAGTAATTTTTTAATTACTTCTGATGCATTGAATACAAATACACGACATGTAGATCTGACTACATGACGTGTATTCTTGTGTTATCTGGATAGAACCATCGACGCCTCCTGATGATATCCTCAATTTAATTTTAATCATAAAATTATTTGCTTTTATTAGATCTTCGAGAAATGATAAGGGAGGAACAAATATCGAAATTCATATTACAATAATAGTTAAACATGAATCGAAAAACTAAATTATTAAAGTGTATGTCATCAATGAATTATTTAAATAATTATAAACAAAAATATAACCTCTCTATGATACCACTTATAGTTTTCGGGTACAATGAAAACGTAGGATGGGCGTTTGCAAAACTTTACAAATTACCATAATTGATGATTAATCTGAGATCAATATGATGATGAATGCCAGTATCCACATAATTGAATAAAAGATAAAAGAAAAAGGACATAACCTTGAACTGAGAATATAGGATCAACATATTTGGTTGATAATTAATTTAATTAAATTATAGAATTACCTATAAGGTGATTCTTTCTTCACTGATGCATCTGACCACAAATCCGAGGTGCAGATTCGTTGCGATGTAGAATCCAAGGATAAGAATCCTCTAGTGGTGACCCACACATGCTCCATGTATCTTCAGATGTCGTCGAAGGAGTCTCTGGGTACTATCATGGAAGATCTATCCTCTTGTGATGCCCGCCTTCGATTGCCTAGATAATTGCTTCCAAAGCGTTCTCCTTGATCTGGTGGAGGAGGTTCTCTTTTGTTCTTGAGAGAATTCTTGGAGTGGGAATAGTTCTCTAGGCTCTAGATCTTTTCTCCAAGGATTTTGTGCACACAATTATTGGTTAGTCGGTTGAATGACCCCTTGGCTTATATAGAGAATAATAACATAACGGGGAATTTAAATCACTAGGTAATAATAAATAATTATCACCGGTTTCGTTACTTAATCTATTATTCCATTTGAAACCCCATGTCGAATAATAATAGCAATGCAATTATTTCCATGACATGTGACTAACTTGTACATTATATTTAAATATTATTTAACCAAATAATATTTAATATTATTTCTCACTTCACCCATAACTTGGTCCGCTAATCCTTCTCAATATTTACTGAGCCTTGAATAATGACTATTTATTTATTAAATAAATATAACTACATTATTTTCCGATAAATTAATATTCCATCCGCAATATATTCTATTGAATAACCAGCAATGAAATAAATACGATCATGCATGCTTGAATAATTATTAAACCACAACTAGAAATAATATGTGTTCGACTTGTTAAATAAATAAATTATTTAACTGAGATACTAGATACACTTAGAGTATGATCCTCTAGGTGTCTTTCTTGTTGGAATTAGGTAGGCTTGCTTAAAATCCAAGATTACTATCTAAAAATGGGTTAGGAAACCCAAGAGAAATAAGTTGATGTTGCAATGACATGCCACCTCATATGAATGCTTACCATGTAATATAATCTCTTTGTCCTAATGTCTCCAATAAATCGGGTTGCATGAAAGTTCCATCAACCCATGGGATTGATTTCTAATTATTTGACTTCCTAGAATTGAACTTGACTAAAGAACACCATAGACATAGATTTAGTTAGGCTATATCATTTCCATCAAATGTCCAGATATATCTGATTCCATTGAAGTGACAAATCTTGTCTTGCATTATTCATTAATGTAGTATTACTCGTGACGCACCCAACATATCCTACTTCACCATGAATATCTGTCATTACAATTTGTATCAAAATAGTGAAGTGCACAAGTCATAATACTGATTAATAATAATCTTACAGTCTAAGGACCAATACACACATCCATAGATAAAAACATACAATGAAACTTATGAATGTGGATTTCCTACTGCCAGGTCTTGTTCTCATAATATTCTCATGGATATTACCAAGGGCACACACCATGAGATGGTGCCTCAAAGTTTCATGAGTCTCCACCCTGATAGCCTGCATCATTTGTGTCCCTTCAAATGATATCATCCGGGAATAAAACATATATTCAAGAATAGTGTCATGAAACTTCTGTGTTCTCATCATAGCAGGGATCCACTATGACATTTTAGTGCGACAACTATTCTTAGGACATTATCACATACTATGTCACATAGAAGAACAATCATGATGTGATGAGTAGTTTATTAATTTTCATCCAATGAATACAAGTTTATCATAAATTAAAAATAAGTTGGTTTCTAGGGTACCAAATCCAACACTCTAGTTCCAAGGATAAAATTCAAATTTATGCAAATATGGAATTATCGAACTGATATACAAGTTGGATTATACAACATTTCAAGTGTTGATTTTCTGTTGCAAATGGGATGAAAATGTGAGTGAAGTGAAAGTTTATGAAATAGGCTTCATGAAGGTGAATTTTAGTGTGGAAGGAGAAACGATGAGATTTTCATAATGACATCACAAGTAGTGCATTCATTTTATATCTCATATACAACAGACAAGAATTGGATTATTGTCTTGCTAGTGAATAAAACAAATGTCAGGTCAGATGAAAATTCAATCGAGGATGACCCTTTCATTGGGATATCACAATCAATTCTTACTAGTCCCAATGTTTGAATTATATTATACATTATAGGGGACCAAAAATCGGAGATTTAGATTGTTTATAAAGGAACCAAATCCCTAAAACATTTAAAAAAATAAAGAGAGTTCTATGAGAAGGTAAAAGTGTTTTTTAATATACTATGTTTTTCTTCATAATATTATATGTTCTCTACTTCATTATCATAATCTAAATTAAATTTTTGACTATTATGTAGATAATGTATTCTTCATATGATGATGTTTCCAATACCCTATAAGAAAAAACTATAATTAAGGATACCCATTGAAAAGATGTAAAGTTAATGTTATGATATACTTTCTCTATTTTACTAAAAAATTATATAATGGAATGTTGATTCAATTTTCATTAATCCTTGTAGAGTTCATTTATTTTATAAGATTTATTTCCATATTTCATGACTTTGTAGAAATAGAAAAAACAATATCTCAACTCAATCATATAAGTAATCTTGGTATTTTCATAATAAAATTATTATCCATATAATTAATGTATTGTATAATTTTTTATGTTTTATTTATTTATTTTTAGTATTACTCACATAATAAATTTTTTCATATATAGGTGAATTATTTTTTGGAGTTGGGGTGGTTTTTCTATCTTTCCTTCCTTTATATAAAAAAACTTCCACAAAATTCTTCTCCCTCAAAACCTTTTCACCCTTACAGTGTTGGAATTTATCACTTTCCTTCAAGTTGGGGTGGTTTGTTCGAAGTTGATCATACTCGTGGGAGATTAGAATTCAAGCTTGAAATTGAGACAATGAAAATAAGGAACTTTATCAAGAATGTATAAACCATCATGAAAAGTTGAATCCCTACTTGTTATATAATTAATTTTGTTATCATTTTATCTACAAAATTTAACTTCATTTCTGCAGCATTTTTCTATAATACTTATTTAGTTTTTTCATAGATATTTTGGGAATTCATATTGATTCGATGTTATTAGTAGAAAAAACTTTCTCATTGAAATCTAGAAGTGTCACGAACCAGCTCGGGTACCCTAGTAACCTGATAACTGATCTGGCCTTGACATAGCCCGAAAGGCATTCCCAATCCCCACAGGTTGATGACTAGTACCTGGCATCATACAACATACAAGCGGGAACGGTTTTTTCACAAGAATGCAGAAGCAAAAGGAAACAAAGTAGTATGCATAATAAAAGAAACTCCATTGGGAGTGATGTATCAAAATACAACATGGCATGAAAACCCAATGTAATATAACTCAAGTACTAAAAAGGGAAAAACAACCCCATGGTCCCTAAGGACCCAACTCACCAAGACCAAAACTCAACAGCTGGATCCACCTCCAAGAGATCCCTTCTATTTGCTCGAACCTGGAAGATGAAAGTCTACAAACACCCGAAGTCAAAAGTAGGGTGTGAGCCTAAACCCAATAGGATACCACCAAAGATTCCATAATAGATGATAGATTTAGATTATATAAATAAAAGCTTTCAATTTTAAAGTAAACAGGTTTGGAAATTCAAAAGCATATATAAACAAAACATGCTACACATTTTCAAATGATAGAAATAAATATTTTAAGCAATGATTTTACAAATGATGGAATATTTCTAAAATAATGGCTTATGTAAAAAATTTATATAAAATGGTTTATATAAATTTATCAAGCATGTAATCAGTCCAAACAAACATTGACTTACATTTATATATCAAATATAAATAAACAAGCGAGCAAAATGGCCATCTGCCAAAAGGTAAAATAGTATTAACCATCTATATGATTTCGTACTCTCTATGTCAACTCAGCAAAACGTGTATACACATGTCCCTATGACATAGGCCAATGGAGACTCGTCACCAACCCATCAGGGATGTGACCCACTACCAATATGTTTTAGAATGTTGTCGTAGCGCAGTGTGTATACAAATAACTCACTAAATACCTAAGGCATGCATGTGATCTTACATGATGGGTGAACTATTTTAAGACTGCTTAAAATATAATCAATCACATTCTTCCATTTCAAAATTTCCATTTCCATTCCATTTAAAACCAAAACACGTATTATTCAAAAACATTCCTTTCCACAAGATAAAACCATTGAGTTTCTATCAAATCATTTTAAGCCATTTTCATGGGTTTGAAATCCTTTCAAAACCAATTCCATAATTACACAATTTATTTCCATAATTAAATTAAACAATTTAATTGAAATTATTTTCATCAAATCCACAATTTAAATTAAACAATTTAAATCACCCAATTTCCATAAACACACCTAATTCAATAGAATTGGGGGTTTTCCAAATTTCCATGCCAAAACTATTTCAAATATCTTGATTCATTGGAATTAGGGTTCTATCAATTTAATTGAAAGAAAACTTGAGCAATTGACTTTAAATCAGCAATTGAAATAAATCAAGAAATAAAAGGATAATCAATTTGGCTAATCGAAACGGAACTACCTACGCCAAGGTTGTCTATGTCAACAGCAAGGATAAACCACCCCATGTGGTTCAATACGCCTTCCCATGACGTTTTTATCATAAGTGTCGACACACCAATTCTTGACGCTCATCAAGGGTTCTTAGAACCAAAACATCTATTTTATTTCACAAGGAAATAAAATGTTACACGTGATTACACATTCTATCTCCTGGATAATCTCTAGATTATCGTTTTATGTTAAAACATGCAATAAAAAATATTCATAAGGATAATTATAAAGATAATTAGATAATTATATCCCTCTATTTTATTTCTCATGGAAATAAAATATTACATGCGAATACATTTTATCTTTCATATATAATTACAAATTATTGATTAAAATATTACATGCGATAATATTTTATCTCTCTTTGATAATTTCAAATTATCAATTAAAATATTAAATGCGATAATATTTTCTCTCTCTTGGATAATTTCTAAATTATCATTTTGATTATCACATGTGATAATAGTTCCAACCTCCTTGACAAAATTCCAAATTATCATTTTATGTCAATGAGTATGTTCACAATATTTTCCTCAGAATAATTATAAACCACATTCGATATTATATTATCTTTAAAATAAAATGATAACACATGTGGTAGTCCTTTATAATTATTCATATATAATTTAAATAAATATACTTCGATAAATTCTTTCAATAATTATCATTTGGCAATCTCACAATTATCCAACAATTATTCATTGTAATTATCATTTGATAATTATTTATAATTACCCTTTCAAAAAAGAGGAAATTATACTTTCAACAATTATCCCATGATAATTTCAATAATCCATGTCACATGATAATTTCCTTATTATTATCCATTAATATTTTTTTCATAATTAATTACAATAAGATGAGTAATTGTCCTTTAAAAATTCAAAACAATTATTGTATGATAATTTTATATACTATTGTTAGATAAAACCATGTGATTTTTTTTAAAATTATTTCAATATTTATCTTTTGATAATACACATAATTTTTTATTTTAAATAACCCATTTAAAAAGTGAAAAGGGAGATTAATCAAAACCTTGCTTCCTTCGAAACAAAAGTATGATTTGAATTCTTATTGTCGATACGAGTCCAATGAAATAGATGGTGTGTAATTCCGACCAATAACATAAAAGTTATTGAAATTAGAAGATAGGAAGAAAATAAGTAAATAAAATAAAATAAAATAAAAAAATAACCTAAGAAGAATGAGTAGGCGAGAGGAGGTGTGCACAGCGGCTGATGGAGGAAGCACTGATCCGATTTTGATCTTTAGAACTCGATTAAGGTGTGTAGGAAAGATCTGCAACCTACCAGAATCATTTAGAACAGAAGACACCAAAGAACCAAAGGAGTTGGGGTATTTAAAAACCCCATAACCATGAAACCATCCAACTATTTGAAACACATAATTAAAGCCATGATTTAACCTAAAATTGATTGAGGAGTCATTGATTTATCCATTTAAGGTGTTTAGAATTTTCAAATGGTAAAAATGGGCAATAAATGGAATATTTGGAAGGTCCCGTGCGTGGTAAATGGTGGTGCGACGCAAAAATGGAGAAGATGAACAATGCTGCATTTTTAATAATTAAATGAATTTAATAAAATTAATTATTTAATGTAAAAAAATTAAATAACACCAAAGATCAGTTGTGAATGAATGTAATAACCCGTCTAGGGTAAACACCCTGTTCTGGACCCAATAGTGGTCTCATATTTCTCAAACGACGAGCATTTTGAGAGATATTAATGATTTATTAATGCAAACTCGGAATAATTAATTAATTAATATAAAAAGTGGTATTTTTGTGAGCGAGGCATCCAAACACCTGATGAGAACAAATGATATACCTTGACTAGGGTAAACCCCTCATTTCGGACCCATTGGTGGCATCATTTTTTCCATACGATGCACCATTTGGGAAATATTTAATTTCTAATAAATAATATATTAAATATTATTTAAAAACTTTACCTCACAAGCGAGACAACAAAAATTCCGGTGCCTTCTAATGTTATGCCACTCCTAGGGTAAACACTATATTTAGGACATAACTGTATGCTCAGATTTCTCATACGACAGACTATTTTGGAGTTATTCAATTATATTGAATAAATTGCCCATGTTTAAAATAATATATTTAATATTTTTATTCCATCCTCTGCGAGACTTTGCAGACCTTGGAAACTTATATTTACCCAATTTTTAACACAAAAAACATTCAATTGAATTTTATGGGGTGTTAATTGGGTGTTTTTACCATTTCGCGACGTGTTTAACAAAAATGAAACTTTTCACTGATAAATCATTTTCCCATTTAACGTAATAATAAATTAACCCAAGAAGGATAAAGAATACCTGAAATAGTAACGAGAGGTTAAAAGAAGAGTATAGGATGCTCATATGGTCATTGTGGTGACTTCTTGTGATATAATGGGCACATGAGCTTCCTCCACTCTTAAATATTTCAACAATGAGAAAGGTTTCTCAATTAATAACATCGAGTCAATATATAATGTTGAAATATAGATAAATAAATGCACTGGAAAAAATTTTAAAATTAGCAGTTATGATTGTTTTGAGACTTTGGAACATTTAGAAATCATCTATACCTCAATCTGACACACAGTGTGACTGGTATGACTCCAGGTGCTTCTTTTTAATTTAAATTTGACATTAATTTTAGTAAAAATGACAACTTACATACTCAAATATGGGAAAAATACTCATATTATTTTGATACATTTGGAAAATGATTCATAATTCATTTTTAACTTGTAGGAATCAGCCTCACCTGAATATGATACCAGATGTGCTTAGTATGACTCAGTGTCCGTTATCAATTTAAAATTGATATTTCAGTTCAAAAAGAGTCACTCAATGAAATCCAATCAAACATGTTTTTATTTTATTGATAATTTAGGAAAACTATTCATAAGTTATTTATGACATTTAGGAATAAATTTCACATCATACCAATACATGATGTGATCATAATGTTTCAAAGTGCGTGTTTCTAGTTTAAAATGATATATTAGTAAAAAATAAAAGTTACGTACTCAAAAATGAGAAAAAACATTTGTATTCTTTTGTTACATTAGTAAAATGATCCATAAGTCATTTGAGATATTTATAAATTAGCCATACCACAATCTGATGCACGGTGTGACCAGTATGACTCAATGTGCATCTTTTTATTTAAAATTGACATTAATTTTAGTAAAATAGACAACCAACATTCTCAAAACTAAGAAAACAAATTCGTATTGTTTTTATAATTTATAAAAATTACCCATAATTCATTTTTGATGTGTAGGAATCAACCACACCTCAATCTGATACACAATGTGACCTTTATGACTAAAAGTGTCTATTGTGAGTTTAAAATTCATATTTGTGTTCAAAAAGTTTCACTCACTGAAAACCTATCAAACATGCTCTAATTTTATTTATAATTTAGGAAAATGATTTGTAAGTCATTTGTGACATGTAGATCAGTTTCACATCCATCCAATACATGATATGATCGAAATGAGTCCAAGTGTATGTTTCTATTTTAAATTTAAATTTTAGTAAAAAATAAAAGTGACATAATCAAAAATGAGAAAATGGATTCAGATTGTTTTGATACATTTGAAAAACGATCCATAAGTCATTTGAGATGTGTAGGAATCAACCGAACCTCAATTTGACACATGGTTTGACCAGTATGACTCAATGTGGGCCTTTTTATTTAAAATTGTCATCAATTTTAGTAAAACAGACAACTAGACTACTCAAAACCAAAAAATGAATTAGAAATGTTTTGATACTTTACAAAAAAATCCATAAGAAATTTTTTTTGTGTACGAATCATCCACACCTCAATTCGATACACGATGTGTCTGGTATGACTCAAAGTGTTTGTTATCAGTTTAAAATCGACATTTTAGTTCAAAAAGCATCACTAATTGAAAAATGTTCAAACACACTCATTTTTTCTTGATAATTTAGTAAAATGATTCATAAGTCATTTGTGATGTGTAAGAGTATATTTCAGGTCAAATTGATACTTTATGTGACTGGAATGAGTTAAACTGCGTGTTTCCAGTTTATAATGACATTTTAGTAAAAAATAAAAGTGATGTAGTCAAAACTGAGAAAACACATTTGGATTATTTTGATATATTATAAAAATGATCTATAAGTCATTTGATATGTGTTTAAATTATATTAATGACAATCTGATGCATGGTGTGACCTTTATGAATCAATGTGCATCTTTTTATTAAAAATTGACATCAATTTTAGTTAAATGGATAACTGACCTACTCAAAACCAAGAAGAAAAATTTGGATTGTTTTGATACTTTTTGATAATGATCCATACGTAATTTTTGAAATTTAGAAATCAATCATACCTCAATCTGATACATGATTTGACCGGTCTGACTCAAAGTGTCTGTTATCATTTTAAAATCGAGATTTTAGTTCAAAAAGTGTCAGTCACTGAAAATTGATCAAACATGCTATGATTTTCTTGATAATTTAGGAAGATTATTCAGTGGTAATTTTTGATTTTTATGAATTGGTTTCATGTCAAACCAATACACGATGGGATCGGAATGGGTCAAAGTGTGTGTTTCCAGTTTAAAATGACATTTTAGTAAAAAATAAAAGTGATGTACTCAAAACTAAGAAAACACATTTAGATTGATTTGATAATTTACAAAAACAATACATAATTAATTTGAGACATGTAGAAATAATAATCACCTCAATACACACACAATGTGAAATTTATGATTCAATGTGTGTCTTTTTATTTAAAATTTACATCAATTTTAGTAAAATGGACAATTGACCTACTCAAAACTGAGAAAATACATTCAGATTGTTTTGATACATTAAAAAAACTATCCATAAATTATTTTTGATGTGTAGGAATAATCCTCAACTAAATCCAATACATGATGTGCCTAGTATGACTCAATGTGTTCGTTATTAGTTTAAAATTGATATTTTATGTCATGACTCGTCCCAAAGGGGCCCGTGCCGCGACTACCCCAAGCTCGCCTCCAATAGGCTAGGGGATAGCAACCAACGCCGAGTAGGCATATCCCACAAATGGGAGGAATTAGCCTAAATTAACCATATAGATTCACACAAATCTAATCCCACACAATGATAAAATTTTAAACAACTAGAATGATGCATGCATACATCTAAATCCCACAAAAGTGTATGATAGTAATGTACTGAAAACTGAAAAGGGGAAGAAAATAATCCCGAACAAATTTTAAAGATTAAAACCTTCTCTAAGGGTGAGGAATAAGTCAAAATTATTCTCTAGATAAACATATTGTTCTATAAATCTCCAACTACGCTCCACCAGCTCCATGTCCTCCCAGGACACTGTAAAAAGGGCTGTCGTCAGCACAAGACATGACATGTGCAGGAAAATCCCATGAAAGTGTGAGTACAAAAATACTCATTAGGACACCCTGAAAGCACTAAACATGAATCACCAAGTGTGTTCAACTCAATAAAATATATAAAATCAATGTATAATAGAAAAAAAATAAGAAACAATATATACATAGGAAAGACACCACACCATAAGGTGGTCATTACCAACTATCAGACACAAGATTCTGTTGGAATCAATGCTCATTCCAAGAGAACTCACTTCATGATCCATGATATCATCAAATACTCTCGATTAAGAGGTCTATAATATGGGGCCCCGCCTAAAGAGAACGCACTGGTCTAAGAAGACTATGATACACAGATAGGGGGCCATGCACCGAACTGTTGAGGGACACCAAAAACCCAAATCTGGATCAAAATTCTATGAATCGGATCATAAATCAATGATTCCAAAAACCCTAATGATGTGGCCTAATATATAGAGGATCACAAGCCTACTCAAGGAGGTGAGACTGATTCCATAAACACCAACTAGCGAACTAAGGATGATACATGATCACACTCCAGTCTCATAGAGGGACACCAAAACTCTATATGAGACTCAGACTCTAGAGGGGATCAGAACCCAGTGATGTGGATGTAATGACACACTATACCCTTGAGGGAAAGGAAGAAGGGAACACAATCAAACTAAGAAAACAAAAAGCCTTAAGCACTCTTGAAGGGAGTACACGATGTTTTCCAAAGGGTACATGACATTTTCAACTATCCGAAGTCCTACCCACGTGGAAGAGCCTCACACATCTTGTAGTCTCCATATAAATGGAATTTAGAATGAGTACATTATGTGTAGAGACACACAGTGTTCTACTCATGTCGCATGGATGTGTGCATGTACTAAAGTCGTGTCCGTGTGTGCCATGCCATGTCTGTGTGAGTGTACATGGTGTGTTTGTTCACATGTACCCCAACCCATCTCCCTATACTTCCAAAGTACATGAAAATTGAACTGGGGAGGGTCACACACCATGTTATAGGGTTACCATGTCGTATGATCCTAATATTCATCCTAAAACCATAGTTGACACTGAAGGGTACCCAAAAGCTGTGTAGTCCTGGATTACACCTCGTGTTCAGCGTGATTTTCTAGAATCCCAAATTCTTCCTCCATGCATCCCAACCGATGATCTGCCTTCAATATGGTGATGGATTCACCAAGAAATCTAAGATCCAATGTCATACATACCTCACTATCATCGAACAATGTGTTCTGTCGCTATATCTTGTAAAAAAATGGACCAACTTTTCTCTTCTTTGTTTTGTGCTGAATAATGAAAAATCAAGAATCATCGGTCATCCAAATGGATCTGCCTCCATCATCTCACATCCATCATACTATGCTAATCCCAAATCTACGATATCAAATCGTTGCACCAAGAAACCGGTGTGCAACGATTGATTGATCAGGAATAGTCGAACCCTAGGCCAAATAAAGAATGCGCGTAGTGATTTGCACAACTAGGGGAGAAAAGAAAAATAACAAATAGAGTAATATACCTTGATATATTTTCATGTCAATATCGATTCATTTCCATAAGATAAACAATGAAGAGATTCATATTAATTCTCCCAAATCACTCTGTAATAAACCCATCCTGCAAATATGAACAATCCATGGATCAATCCATTGGTTGATTTGTCCGTGTTCATTATAGGAATCAATAACTAGGAATAAATCCAAATAAAACAACACATAACCTTGATTCGGTTCAATCACGGATGAAGAACGATGCATTGTCATATTTGTTGGAAAGATCTATCAAATCAGATGTGCATCGATCGTCGATCCATGATCATGTCATCATTCTCTTGAGATAATTCTCTAGAGCTCTTGCCAATGGTCTTCTAGAATGTGTTGGTTTATGCAGCTAACCCTAGATTTTCAACATAACAATCTATTTGAATATTGAAAAATCACCACGTTAGTGAAACGAAATAAAACAATTTTATTCATTTCCATGCTCATAATGAATTTTCCACAAACAACCTGCACTAACCAATGTTAAGCCACACCTAGGGTAAAATCAGTATTCTGAACTCAATAGTGTCCTCATATTTTTGATATGAGCACCAATTTTGGAGTTATTACACTTTTTATGGAAAAACGAGAATGCATGATATTAAATATATTTGACATATTTAAAACATTATTTCTGAGCACACTAGACCCCATAATCACATTCTGTCTCAGTGTATGGTCTTGAAAACAATCCATATAATATCCAAAAATAATATATATAAAATATAAGATATTTAATTCTCCTCACCATGGGGATTTACGTTCAAAAAAAGATAAAATAAGGGCTACTAAAAAAGGTGTAAGTATTGAGCAAGAATCTGAGCCTCTTGCTCCCATGTCCTCTCTTTAATATTCTCGTGGTAACACTAGACACACACTAAAGGAATCGATCTCCCAGGAAGGATCCTCTCTCTCCAATCCTCAATCACTAAACAAATGTTGCTCTATCCTCGATGTCCATCTCATCCCAGTCGACGGTGTGTGATGGGTCTTGCACATACCTTTTCAACTACGACATGAGGAAGATGTCGTGTAGCCGGTCTAACCGTAGAGATAGAGCAAATAGGTACTCCACCTCTCCAACTCTACACCATATCTAGAAAGATCCAATGAACTTCAAAGATAGCTTGCTGCCTCGGCCAAATCTTTATAATCCATGTCGAGGTGAAACCCATTGGAACACATGGTCTCCTTACTCAAACTCAAAAGGCCTCTATAGCCTATTAGCATAAGACTTATGATGAATCTGTGCAGTATTTATCTTTTGTTGGATGATATGAACCTTCTCTTTTTTAGCTCAAACTAACTCTGGGTCCATGATTTCTGACTCTCTTAGGACATTCTAGCAAAGTGGTGACCTACATGGTCACCCATACAATTCCTCGAATGGTGCCATACCAATGGTGGAATGGTAGCCATTATTGTATGAAAACTCTATCATGGATTGGTGGTCCTCCCAGATTCTAACAAAGTTGAACATGAAATCCCATAGAATGTTCTCCAAGACCTGAGTGGTCTGATCTGTATGGCCATCAGTTAGTGGGTTTAACATTATGTTCAAGCGTAACTGGGTCCTAATGGATTATTGTAATCCCTTCTACAATTGGGATTTGAAGAGATCATCACAACCAGAAAAAATCATCGATGGAAATCCATGGATTAAAACTATCTCCTGTGTGTAGTGGAATCCCAATACCTCTACTTAACTCTATTATAATATTTCTAAGAAGTGTTCCAACTTGGTGAGTTTTTCTACGATCAACTTGATGGAATCGTGTTTCCTAGACATACATGGTATGCCCATCACAAAGTCCATATATATCCTATCCCACTTCCACTTTGTAACCTCAAGGGGTTGAGCTAAAACCACTTTAACTTGGTGCTCATCCTTTACTTGCTGAAAATTAAGCCACCAATAAACAAACTCTACAACTCCTTTCTTTATACCTAGCCACAAAAACTGGCATCGGAGGTCCTAGTACGTCTTTTCCACACCTGGATTCACTACAAAGGGAGACGTATGAAACTCCTTCAAAACCTCATCCTGTAACTCCATTATTACCATCATCCATCCTTTGAAAATAATGACATGATCTCCACCTTTTTAAAATCCTTCTAGAGCATATCTATTGGTTATCTGAGTATGTAGGGTCTTACAGTCGATATCCCCAAGCTGTACTTCTCTAACTTGCTGTAATAGTGGAGGGGTAAAAAACATCAATTAGAGGTAAGATTACCCACCTCTATCCACAATGGATAACTACAATGAGGCTAACTACTCTAACACCTCATTCAACAACTAATAATTACATCTCCTTCAGAGCATATTTGGTACCACGTTACCCTTCCTGGGAATATATGTAATGACCCAATAATTCATTATTGAAAACTCCTTTTGATTTAATTAAATGTATTATTATTTGAAATGGTTATATAACTTATGCACTTACTTGGTTTTATGATTTTGGATTTTTAAAATACCATTAAGAATTTTGACTGTTACTAATATAGCTATTGAAAAGTGATCACATTATTAGTATAAATATAGGGCTTTAACAAATTCAATTTACTTAGAAAAAGGAAGAGATGGCCTCATCCAGTAGACTTTCCCCATACAAAGTCCATTTTTCAGAGCTCGTAAAGGAGGTGGCATCATTGGGCTTCACTCTTGGCTAAGACCAAGAACAGCTTTAACATGTTAATGTTGAATGGAACCGCCTATGGGACAAGTGGAAGTTCATAGATATTACCACCCGAGCGATGTTATCCAAGCCACCCCAAGAGTCTATCACCATCACACACCTTACCCTTCGGTTTTATGCAGGTGTTATAAGGGGTTATGTAAAAAGACCTTAGCATTATGATTATGTTCATTATTTTTTATATAATAAATAATATACATTCATTTTATTATTGTTGTTACTTTGTAAATAGTTTTTAAAGAAAAAATAGTATTTTTAGTTAATATTCAACAAAGAAATAAATTTCGATAAATTAATGGTTTTTTGAATTAATTAATATTTTAATAAAATATTATTATTATTAAATTAATTTTTATTAAGTATAAATTGTCGTATACTTTTTAGGAATACAATTGCAAATTTTATTAAGGTTTGAAAGCTGTTTTTGTCAAAACCCATGAATTTTCGATAAATATAGGTTTTTATTTTAAAAGATAAAATGCACATATTTAAAAAATTATTTGGATAAAATTAATATTATTTTTGAAATCAGGACAACAAAATTATCCAATGGTGAATTTTTCATAATTTTCGGAGACAGTCGAATTTTTTAGTAAAAATTAAATACTGTTTAAATATATAATTTGTTTTATGACATCATAATGACCCAATAGTGATGTAATAAAACAATATAAACATTATTTTCAGACAATATATGTTTTACCATTAAAATATTGTGATTTTAGATTTGTTTGATTTATTTTACAAAGCCTTAGTGGACCCACAAAGACTTATAAATCATTTTTTCTTTTTAAATTGATTTCCTTGAGTGTGTGACTCACCTCTACATAAGCACCCCTATTATTTTAAGAAGTTAGGCCATTAGACTTATAAAATATTTTTTTTCACTCCCATTTTTCAAAAACCATGGGAAAAAACCATGGGCTGGTTTGTGGTTTGGATTAGTTTAATGTGTGGTGACCGAAACCTAAATAATAATGAATTCCCTCTCATTTCCTATATAAACCCACCCAAGCTCCCACTTCTTCTTCACTAAAAGCCCTTTGAGTTCTTCCAACATCCTTCCTTGTCTCTATATAAGCCTCCCAAGGCACCCCAAACTCCCAAGAAGTCTCTCTCAAGCCCCTCCCAAGCCTTTGGGATCACACTTCCAAGTAAGGGATTCCTTCCTTTCTCATTTTATCAAAGTTTCTTAATATTGTTATTCCCTTTTATTTTCAATTATAAATGTTGGGGTATGATTTCTCAGCTCCCCATACTTCCCAATTTATGTTTTAATGATGAAAGACCCCATTTTCCCTCTCATTAATTCCTCCCACGTACACCCATTACCATGCCGAAATTCTATAAGGAATTTCTCTCTCCTCATTTACATTCTGGAAATTCTTTTGTTTTATGAATCTAAATTCCATTACATATGGTGGGACATATATATATATATTACCCACATACTTTACATTTCATGTACATATGGTTATACACCCCTTTCTCTCTCTCATCAACCATTTTTAGGAATTCTTATGCCACGCCGTTACGCTGCCAAAATTGCACTGATTTTCCAAGCCAATGCCATTGTGTAGTGAATACCATGCCCATTTCTCTATAAAGTGTATTCACCTTTATAAAAATTTACTTATTTATTATAAAGATTCATGTATTTATTCCACATCCCTTTATTGTGGAATAAATGATGATGAATGATTCCATGTTGTATGATCCATGTGGCACACTTATGCATGAAATGAAATGTTTAAGAATGGTGCACCCTGATAGCACTTCAATGCATTGGGTAAAGATTAGTATCTTGATAGGTCAAGTGAAATTAGGATTTACTCATGATAATTCATGTTCAATGAGTGTTTACTCATGCTCCATGTGCAATGATCCTTGGCTCATGCTAATTCCATGTTAAGTGTTGTTGCCACATTTCCATGTTATGATAATCATGCTATATCATGCCTTTATGTTCATGTTTATTTTATGCTCTTTTGATATGCCTATTGCCTAACATGTTTTGTATTCTTAATGTTATGCCCTTTTAACTCCCTTACTGGGCTTTATATCTCACCCTGTTCACATGTATGTCCTTAGGTTATCCCATGCAATGCTAAGTGCGAGGGAATGTAATGGTTATGTAAAGGAAGTTTTCAATAAATATGTTATGTATTTTAGGTTTTAAGTTGTTATGTAATGTTACTAATCGCCATATACACTAAACCTCTCAATCTTCCATGTTATAACAAGTGAAGAGTTTATGTAATAAATCATGTTTAAGTGTGTAATAAAGATCAAGGTTGTCATAGTTGGTATCAGAAGACAGGATTATTTATTTTTGGGATTAGGATTAGAAAACCCTAGTGAAGCCTTAGAGACTAGACTAAGTATAATAAAAAACATCTCTATGTTTTGGTTAGTATTGAGTCATTTGTTTATCAAGAAAATACATCCCTGTTTGGATACAGGCAGGTAGAGGAAGATTTGGCACAAATGTACCTAAGAGTGAAAATTCTGACAAGGAGTTTCAGGCTTGAACCAGGGTATCCTGGTACATGACAATGGGCCTTCGTGCACTTGTGGTTATGACAATCTCATGAGATATTATTTGGTAAATTAATAAGATTATTATGAACCATTATTAATGGAATTTAAAAAAAAAATCCCCTAATAACCCATGTTAGAAAGTAGATCATGGCTAACATAGATTGAAGATTATAGATTCAGAAGTTAAGGAAATAAAAGTAATTTATAAGTCATCCATTATTGCCCTTGGATTACCCTTTATGTGTTACCCCTGACTTTCCTTTTATTCCATCCAATGTCTGGTAATAGGAGGACTCAGGTGAACAATCGAAGTGAAGATCAATGCGATGACTGTTCTATTGAGATCCCCAATCCGATGGGAGCCGGAATCATGAACTTTGTCATGATACCCTCTCAGTTAACTCAAGAATTGAATATAAACATGGTTCAAGAGGAACTTTCAACCCCCACTAAGAAAGAACAAGTCACTATCGAGATCTTCATAAGAAAAAGGCCTCATACTTTTAATGGAACATCTGATCCCTCAATCGCTGAACAATGGATCAACTCTATTGAAAAGATCTTCTCCATCATTCAATGTTCTGAACAAGAGATGTTTATCCTGGATGATTATCATATGGAGGGTGAACCTAATCAATGGTGGAAATTAATAAAAAATACAAAGCCTGAGGAGGAGATCGAGGCATTGGAATGGAAGGATTTATGGAAGATGTTTTTTGATAAATATTTTTCATGCACCCTTCGGCTGAAGATGGAAAGGAACTTCCTTTCCCTCAAGAAAAAAGATAGTGAATCCATCAGAGTGTATGAGGAAAACATTACAAGGCTTGCAGGATATGCCTCTGGATTTGTCGTTACCCCTGATTGCAAGGTTGACCACTTCTTTGGTGGGCTGAAACCTAGCATGTGGAAAGCCCTGAGGATTCGTGACTTCAACAAATATGAGGAAATTGTCTGATGTGCCCTTAAGGTCGAAATGGAGATCGAAGAGACTCAAGGGTATCATGGGGATAAGAAGCGTAAGGTGGACTTCAATTCTGGTGGTCTGATGGATAAATCCAACGGTTCTAAGAAGATTCAGCACCCCACTTTCCATAGATGTGGAAAGAAGCACCCCACAAATTGTTTGAAGGGGATGAGGAAATGCTTTAGGTGTGGAAGAGAAGGGAATCTAGCCATTAACTACGGAGAAGAAAAACCCACCGCTGCGACAGAGGAGAGTAACGATCCATTCGAACCTCAACACGTTGTTCATTTCTTCAACTAAAAAGAACCAGAGTACCTTGAAAATCAGTGCCCTAAGCCAAGGGTTTTTGGAGTCAACCAACAACCTCCAAGGCAACAAAGGAGAGATTTTTCTATCACTACCACCGAAGTGAACCCCAAAAACGAAGTGGTGACAGGTACGCTAGTTATTCATTCAAGAATAGCGAACATACTTTTTGATTATTGTTCTACACATTCTTTTATATCTCAAAAGTTTAGTAGAACAATCCCAACACCACCACAAATCACGGAAGTAAAGATTTTAGGGAGTACGGAAAATTGGGAAATCATTGCATCCCATGAATATAACTCCTCCCTTGTCATAATTTGTGGATTGAAATTCCTAGATAAACTTTTCATACTCCCTATAGTGGAATTTGATACAATTCTTGGCATTTATTGGCTTTCCTTATATAGAGCAAACATAAATTTCCGTGAGTGGGAAATACCTCTCCATGTGGAGAATCAACCCCCGATTCTATACAAGTGCAAAGAGGAGGATGAATCTTCTTTAGTTCTATCATCTCAAGCCTGGATATTACTAACCTACAAGCACGCGTATCTGGCTCATATGATTAAGTCCAAGGAAGAAACCATCCTTGAAGACATGCCTATTGTGAGGGAATTTGCTGAAGTGTTTCTCGAGGAATTTCCTAGTCTCCCTCCTAGAAGAGATGTTGGATTCTCAATTAAACTTATACTTGGGGTGTTTCCAATATCCAAGACCCCATATAGAATGTCTATTGTGGATCTTGAGGAGCTGAAGAAACAACTACAAGAGAATCTAGATAAAGGGTTTATATGCCCAAGTGCTTCACCATGGGGTGCACCAGCCCTCTTCGTCAAGAAGAAGGATGGGTCAATGCGTCTTTGCATCAATTATCATGAGCTCAACAAAATCACGATAAAGAACAAGTATCCTCTATCATGAATTAATGACTTGTTCAGTCAGCTGTGTGGAGCACAATACTTTTCAAAGGTGGATTTGTGGTCGGGATATTAACAAGTAAGGGTGAAGGAGGAGGATATCAATAAAACTAATTTTCGTACAAGTTATGAGCACTATGAATTCATAGTAATGCCTTTCAGACTCAATAATTCTCCATCAATCCTCATGGACCTGATGAATAAAGTATTTATAGATTACCTCAACAAATATGTGGTAGTCTTTATAAATGATATTCTAATATACTCTAAAACCACGGAGGATCGTGAGAAGCATCTAAGAACTGTATTATAGACCTTGTGAAAGGAGAAGATCTATGCAAAGTACATCATGTGTGAGTTCTAGTTGAAGGAGGTCTCATTCCTGGGTTACATCATCACAAATAATGGGATATCTATGGATCCCTCCAAGACAACTGTAATTGAGGGATGATCGATGCCAACATCGGTAACAAATATCCGTAGCTTCTTGGGGTTAGCTGGATATTATCAATGATTTGTGAGAAATGTATCAAGATTTTCCAACCCTTTTACCAAGATAACTAAGAAGGGGGTAATATTTTCTTTGATTGATGAATGTAAAGAAAGCTTCAAGGAGTTGAAAAGGAGGGTTAAAACTGCGTCTGTGCTCACATTACCCAAAAGTGGAGAAATTTTGGTGGTGTTTAGTGATGCTTCGAAGAAGGGCCTTGGTTGTGTGTTGATGCAGAATGAAAAAGTCATTGCCTATTCTTCAAGGAAATTGAAAGTTCATGAGCAGAATTATCCAACACATGATCTCGAGTTGGATGCGGTGATCTTCGCGTTAAAAATTTGGAGGCATTACCTCTTTGGGGAGAAGTGTGAAATATACACGGATCAAAAAAGCCTCAAGTATATATTCACACAGAAAGAGTTGAATATGCACCAACAAATATGGTTAGATCTAATCAAAGATTATGAATGCTCAATCCATTACCACCCTGGGAAAGCGAACAAGGTGGCAGATGCTCTAAGTAGAAATGATCTAGAGATTATGTCATTGATGTGAATTTAAAAGGATCCTATCTACTTAGATTTGTAGAGGATGGACATGGGAATCATTAAGGAAGGAACATCATCAATCCTTTCTCAAATGATTTCTCAACCGTCCCTCATGGAGAAAATAAAGGATTCCCAAAGAAAGGATGTGGAAATTCTAAAAAGGGTGGAAGCTATCAGAAATGGGAAATCCTCAGAGTTCATGGTCAACAAGGATGGAATTGTGAGATTTGGATCACAATTATATGTACCATCCGATCTAGAGATAAAGAAGGAGCTTCTAAATGATGCACATAGCTCAACCTTCTCTATTCACCCTGGGAGCACAAAGATGTATTGAGATATCTAAGAAAACTTTTGGTGGGACAATATGAAAAGGGAGATTACTGAATATACATCAAAGTGTCTGGTAGGTCAGCAAGTGAAGGCTGAGAGGAAAAAGTCTAAGGGGATGATGCAACCACTACCCATACCAACATGGAAGTGGGAGAATATTACCATGGATATTTTCACTAGACTTCCAAGGAAATCCATAGGAAACAATACAATATGGGTCATTGTGGATCGTCTTATGAAGACAACTCACTTTATCATGATTTGAGAGGACTTCTCATTGGATCAACATGAACAGATTTACATTAAAGAAGTGGTAAGACTGCATGGATTACCACTATCTATTGTATCTGATCATGATATGAGATTCACCTCAAAATTCTGGAAAAGTCTCCAACATTCTCTAAGCACTGAACTTAACTTTAGTACAGTCTATCATCCTCAAAATGATGGACAATCTAAACGAACTATTTATACACTAGAATATATGTTAAGATCATGTTCTATGGACTTCAAATGAGGATGTGACCAACATCTTCCACTGGTTTAATTCTCTTACAATAACTGTATACACTCGAGCAATCTGAATGGATCCATATGAAGCCCTTTATGGGAGAAGGTGCAAAACACCAACATGTTGGGATGAAGTTAGTGAATGTAAGCTACTAAGACCTGAAATGGTCAAAGAAATGGTGGAGAAGTTGAAAACCATTCAACAACATATCAAGGTAGCTCAAAGTTTATAGAAGCATTATGTGGATATCTGTCGATGAAACCTTGAGATCAAAGTTGGAGACATGGTATTTCTATGCATATATCCATAGAATAAGGTCATGAGGTTTGGAAAGAAAGGTAATCCATGTCCTAGGTACATCGGCCCCTTTGAGAATTTTGATCGTGTTGGGCCTGTGGCCTATCGACTAGCACATCCACCCACCATGGCCAAAGTACATGATGTCTTTCATGTATCCCTCTTAAGTAATTACATACCAGACCCTTCACATGTACTATCTTAAGAGGTAGTGTAGTTAGAGGATGATCTTTCTTATGAGGAACAACCGGTGAAGATCTTAGATCATAGTGAAAAAGTTCTATGAACTAAGACAATACCCCTAGTAAAGGTGTTGTGAAAAAAACCACAAGTTTGAAGAAGAAATGTGGGAATCAGAGGAAGTGATGAAGCAGAGTTACCCACATTTTTTTTAGTGTGGGAAAAAGAAATTTCTAGGGAGAAATTTATTAAAGGAGGAAGATTGTAACAACCCAAACATTCATTAATGAAAACCCCTTTTAGTCTAATTAAATGTATTATTATGTAAAATGGTTATATAACATATGCACTTATTTGATTTTATGATTTTTGATTTTTAAAATACCATTAACAATTGTAACTGTTGCTAATATATCCATTGAACAGTGATAACATGATTAGTATAAATATAAGGCTTTAACAAATCCGATTTACTCAGACAAAGGAAGCGATGACCTCATCCAATAGACTTTCCCTGTACGAATCCCATTTTTCAGAGCTCGGAAAGGAGGTGGTGTCATTGGGATTCGATCTTGACCAATCCCAAGCCGAGCTTCTACATGTTAAGCTCAAACAGAACCACCTACGGGAGAAGTGGAAGTTGATAAAGATTACCACCCAAGCAATGTTATCTGAGACACCCCAAGAGTCTGTAACAATCACACAGCTTACCCTTCGGTCTTATGTGAGGGTTATAAGGGGTTATGTTACAAGACCTTAGCACTATGATTATGTGCAGTATTTTTGTATATAATAAAGAATATACATTCATTTTATTATTGTTGTTACTTTGTAAATAGTTTTTAAAGAACAAATAGTATTTTTATTTAATATTCAACCAAGAAATCTATTTCGATAAATTAATGGATTTTTTAATTAAATAATATATTAATAAAATATTATTATTATTAAATTAATTTTTATTAAGTATAAATTATTGTATAATTTTTATGAATACAATTGCAATTTTTATTAAGGCTTGAAACCTGTTTTTGCCAGATTCCATGAATTTTCAATAAATGTTGGTATTTATTTTAGAAGTTAAAATTAACATATTTAAAAAATTATTTGGATAAAATTAATATTATTTTAGGAATCAAGATTTCGAAATTATCCAATGGTTAATTTTTCATAAATTGTTGAGACAGTCAAATTTTTGGGTAAAAATTAAATACCGTTTAAATATATAAATTTTTTATGACATCATAATAACCCAATAGTGATGTAATAAAATACTGTAAAAATTATTTTCAGAAAATATATGTTTTAACATTAAAATATTGTTATTTTTGGTTTGTTTTATTTATTTTACAAAGCCTTAGTGGACCCTCCATGACTTCAAAAACAATTTAGCTTTTTAAATTGATTTACTTGAGTGTGTGACTCACCTCAACATAAGCACCCCTGTTATTTTAATAATTTCGGCCATTTTCCTTATGAAATATTGTTTTCCAATCCCATTTGAAAAAAACCATGGGAAAAAATGATGGTCTGGTTTGTGGTTTGGATTAGTTTAATGTGTGGTGACCCAAACCTAAATAATAAAGGATTCCCTCTCCTTTCCTATATAAACCCACCAAGGCTCCCACTTCCTCTTCACTCAAAGACCTTGGAATTCATCCAACCTCTTCCCTAATATCTTTATAATCCTCCAAAGGTTCCCCAAGCTCCCAATAAGTCTCTCTCAAGCCCCTCCCAAGCCTTTGGGATCACACTTCCAAGTAAGGGATTCCTTCCTTTTTCATTTTATCCAAGTTTATTAATATTTTTATGCCCTTTTATTTTCAATTATAAATGTTGGGGTATGATTTATAACCTCTCCCATACTTCCCTGTTTATTTTTGAATTATTAGATACCCCTTTTCTCTCTCATTAATGCCTCCCACGTACACCCATTACCGTGCCGGAATTCTATAAGGAATTTCTCTCTCCTCATTTATATTTAAGAAATTCTTTTGTATTATGAATATAAATTACATTAAATATGGTGGGACATTTTTCTATATAACCTCATTACTATCCATTTAATGTAAATATGACTAGACACACCTTTCTCTCTCATCAACCATTTTTATGAATTCTTATGTCACGCCGTTACGCTGCTGAAATTGCACCAATTTTTCAAGCCAATGTCATTGTGTAGTGAATACCATACCCATTTATCTATCAAGGTTATTCACCATTATGCACATTTACTTATTTATTATAAATATTCTTGTATTTATTCCACATCCATTTATCATGGAATAAATGATGATGAATGGTTCCATGTTGTATGATCCATCTGGAACTCTTATGCATGAAATGAAATGTTTAAGATGGATGCATCCTAATAGCACTCCAATGCATTGAGTAAAGATTAGTATCATGATACATAAAGTGAAATGAGGATTTACTCATGCTAATTCAAGTGCAATGAGGATTTAATCATGCTAATTCAAGTGCAATGTGGGTTTACTCATGCTCCATGTGTAATGAGCCTTGGCTCATGCTAATTCCATGTTAAGTGTTGTTGGCACATTTCCATGTTATGATAATCATGCTATATCATGCATTTATGTTCATGTTTATTTTATGCTCCATTGATATTTCTATTTCATAACATGTGTTTTATTCCTCATGTTATGCCTTGTTTACTCCCTTACTAGGATCTATAGCTCACCCTTTTCACATGAATGTCCTTAGGTTATCCCATGCAATGATATGTGAGAGAGAATGTCGTGGTTAGGTAAAGGAAGTTTTCAATAAATATGGTGTGTGTTTTAGGTTTTAAGTTGTTATGTAATGTTCCTAAGCCCCAAATACTCTATAACTCTCGATCTTCAATGTTGTATGAAGTGAAGAGTTTATGTAATAAATCATGTTTAAGTGTGTAATAAATAGTAGGGTTGTCATAGTACGGACAATATCAATGTCATAGTCCTGGAGGAACTCTAGACGTCAAATATATATCAAGTGAAGATCCTTCTGAGAGAAGATATACTTGAGGATATTTTGGTCTGAGTACATGATAAATATCTCACTCATCTGTTAGTGTCACTACATCTTTAATGCGAAAAATACTACTGTTAACTGAAGGTTGCGGGTCAAGTAGTTCTACTCATGTGGTCTCAACTGGCATGAATCATAGGTAATAACTACTTGCCTCTACATCAGAACACAACCAAATCCAGTCCTTGATGCATCATAGAGCATTGCATACTTGAGACCCTCCTCTGGTAACCTCAAGGTGGGAGCTCTAACCATCCTCTACCTTAGCTCCTGAAATAACTACTGTCACTTTTTTGTCCACATGAAAGGCTTCCCTTTCCTAGTCAATACTGTCAATGTGCTGCCACTCTGTAGAATTCAGATACAAACCTCCAATAGTACCTATCAAATCAAAGAAAATACCACAGCTCGGTAACATTCTTGTGTGGTTCCCAAGAAATCACTGCCTAAACCTTTGTTGAATCTACTTCGACTCCAGATTTGAAGATGATGTGTTCCATTAAATGGACCTCTCAAATCCAAAACCAATAATTTTAGAGATTCCCAAAAAGCTGGTGATCTTGATGTGTGACTATGAAGATCCTCATGTGTCTCATATGCTTTCCCTTGGACACCGAATACCCTAGGTTGTCATCTATGAAGATTTCCATGAACTGGTCTAAAAAATACTGGAAGATCTAGTTCATGAGTCCCATGAACACTTTATGAGAGTTTTTCATGCCAAATGACATCACCATGTACTCATAGTGACCTTAATGGAATATGAATACCATCATTGGTATATGCTCATCCCGTACTCACATTTGGTGATTACTTGATCTGAGGTCAATCTTTGAGAACTATCACACCCCTTTTAACTGATCAAAGATCTCATCGATCCTCGGTAGTGGATTATTTTTCTTTTGGTCACCTGGTTCAAGCACCGATAATCAACATAAAACCTCAAGCTCCCATATGCATTCATGGAAAACAACACTAGGGATTCACAAGTTGAAACACTGGGTCTCACAAATCCCTTATATTTCAAGTCCTCCAACTACATCCTCAGCTATTGAAGCTCTATGGAAGTTATCTGATATTCTGGTGAAAATATTGGTGTCATCTTGGGATTCAAGTTGATGAAGAAATCTACCTCTCGATGGGGAGGTAAAACAAGTATGTCCTCAGGAAATATGTCCTCATATTCCTCCACCACTACATGAAACTAAACACTCAGAACATCCATTGCACCAAGGGTCAGGCTAGCCAAACTAATGAGTAATCAGCTGCAACCTCCTGTGCATGAGTCTGTCCCATACTGATTAGGTTTCTTTTTCACCCACAAATAAAATCTTTGTTCCTTCACTATGAAAACACCACACCCTTCGCCTAAAATAGTAAATCTATTCCTAAACTGTAGATATCCATTCCATATCTATGATTAATTTGTAAGGCCTCATTACTAAAAAAATATATTTCGTACAAAACTCTCTCCTATAAAATTTAGGTTGCACTATCGAAAAAAGTGGGAAATTGCTGAGTCACCACCCATCATAGTCTATAAGTATAAGGGTTGAGTCAAAAGATCAATTAGAATCTCTATGTTTATAACCACAGAGGTGGTAAGTAAGGAATGAAAAGAACCTATGTCTATCAATACTAGATCTAGAAAAGTCACAAATCATACCTCGTATCATCGTTGGAGCCTCGAGGTCATATTCCTCCATATCTTGTAGCCGGCCTCGTCCCTATCCACTAGCTCCCTGAGCCTGGAATAGGCCACCTATGGGTGGTAGTGGTAATAGGTCGAACCTCCAACCACCTCTTACTACCCTTTCAACCCCTCTTCCACATCTACCACCCTATAAACCACCCAGATATTTCCTTTTCCTCTGTCTCAGTGGTCACTCGACTGTCTCCTGATCAGCTGTATGATGGGTTGGGAAATCTCATGCTAGATGTCACCGATCGTCACAAGAGAAACACTGCCAATCCCTCAATTGATTTGAGCCACCTTTATAGTCCTTGATCACTATCCCTAGTTCTTAGGATCACCTCCTCAATCATCTGACCCACTTATATCCCTATGATTTTCATCAGATACCTACTACCAAGGCCTCATCTACTAGGTTCCCATTGGTATCTCCTGCTACTGGTGTCTACTCTACCAGAAAACATTCTACCAACAAGGCTCACTCAAACACTCTATCATTGGTGGAAATTATAAGAGATACCACTAATTCCATGATGTCCCGGTGAAATCCCTTATCAAAAGTATAAACCTTGAATAACTGGTCCTATACTATATCAAAGAAGTAACACAATAGATCAATAAACCTCACTGAATTCTCTGTCATGGTCAAACATCCCTAATATAAATGCAGAAGATCCTGTATGCATACTAATCGCAATGTGGCAGGATAGAACTCCTTTATGAAGTGGAGCTCAAAGTTTTTCTAAGGGAGAGTTGTCTCATCATGTGACCAAGTCACTAATCTCCACCATTTCCCCATATATCCCTAAATAGGACTCACAAAAGGACCACCATTTGATCAAAATATTCCCTCACAAGCCAGAAAACATGGTTGGCCATCTCTATCTAGTTTTCATACACCTAGGGGTCTAGATAACCCTGAAACATGGGAGGTATCTGCCTCTGAAACTTGTGAAATTCACTCAGCCTACCTATATACTCAACTGGTAGTGCTAGTGCAAGATGCTTCTCATTGAGTGGTGGTGTAGCTGGAAAACCACTCTGAGGTGCTATCTACAATACAATCCCTTATTCTGATGCCTCTTCACTAAGAGGATCAGCCTCATGATCATTCAGTGGAATCCTAGATATTTTTCTATATAGAGGCATCCTAAAATAAATCAAGATGTACCATAGTCAAATGAGTATATCTGTGGAGTTGACGCGATAAAGACATGGAATGCACAACCATTCCCATATGATGTATGTACCATTTTTTTTCCTTAAAAACAATTTTTTCATGTACTGAGTCAAAAGGAAGGTGATTAGAGTCCTGGTGTATGGATATGTTGACTGTTGCACAAACACTGGGATCCTTGGTCTGGAAGCTAAACTCAAAACACTAATCATATTTCCTCAAACCAATCTGACGGACTCAGGTCCTCAAGTATAACTAACTAGGTCTGATACCACTATGTCACAAACCATCCCAGAGGGTCTCGTGCTAAGACTACGTCAAGCCCACACAATGCTAAAATGTTAAACAACTAAACCAATTCATGCATACATCTAAGATCCCAAAACAATGTATGATATTAAGGTACTAAAAAATGAAAAGGGGGAAAAATCCCAACCAAAACTGTAAAGGGTCCAAACTACTCCATGGGAGAACTACGTCAAAAGTATGCTCCCAGTAAAGACCTTGATTTTTCAAGATCCAGCTACACTCCACCCGCTATCTTTCCTCCAAAGACATCGTAAAAAGGGACCTCGTCTGCATAAGACACGACATGTGTGGGGAAAGCCCATTCATGAGTGAGTATAACAATACTGAGTAGGACACCCCAAAAACACTAAACACAAAGAAACAAGTTTATTCATATCAATAAAAGATACAAAAATTAATGTACAATGGAAAAAAATAAGATGAACCAAATATACTTAAAAAAGACACCACACCCTTAGGTGGTCATAACCAACTGTTAGCCACAAGATTCTACTCGAAGTAACACTCATACTAGGATAACTCACTCGGTGAGCCATGCTATCATCGAAGAATCTTGATGAATATGTCTATTTCATTAGCAACTACCCAAAGATAATGCTCCTGTCTAATAAGAATATGATACACATATAGTGGGTCACGCCCAGAACCACTAGGGGACACCATGAATAGAAATTTGGATCAAACCTCTACACAGGGGATCATACGTCAATGATTCCAACGACCCTACTGATGTGAACTGCTAGATAGAGGATTTAAACCCTACTCATGGAGGTCACACTGATTCCACAATCCATTACTAGGGAACTAAGTATGATAGATGATCACACTCCGATCTCATATAGGGACACCACAACTTTATCTGAGACTCAGAATATAGAGGGGATCAAAACCTAGTGATGTGGATGTAGTGATGCAATTTACCATTTTGGGAAAGGAATAAGGGGAAAAAATCAACCTATACTGGTCCAAATAATAAAAAAAAGATCCTGAAGCACTTTTTAAAGGTGTACACGGTGTGTCCCAAAGGTTACATGGCATGTCCAGCTATCCCATGTCCTACCCGTGTAGAAGAGCCTCACATGACATGTAGTCTCCATATACATGACATGTAGCATGATTACATAGTGTGTAGAGACAAATGGTGTCCTTTTTGATTCATTTGTCCATGTACGTGTACCAAAGTCATGTTCTTGTACCGGTCCGTGTACAACAAGCCGTGTTTGTGTGGGAGTACACGATGTATCCATGCTTGTATATTCCAACCCATGTCGGTGTACTTCCTAAGTACACACCAAGTAAACTGGGGAGGGTCACAAGCCATGTAAAAGGGGTCACATTCCATGTGATCCTAATCTTTATCTAGAAACCATAGCCACCACTAATGGGGCCCCACACACCATGTAATCCCAGATTACATGCTGTGTTCTGCGGAATTTTCCAGAATCCCATATTCTTTCTCCGCACATCCCAGTTGATGTTATTCCATTGATCTAGTGATCCATTATACATGAAATAATAAATATAATGTCTTCCATACCTTTTCTCCATCTAACAATGGGTTTCATAGCCATATCTACTCGAAAAACGGATTAAATATTCATTCTTCATTTCATACCGAAGAACGCTAAAGAATGCAAAATCAGTAATCATTCGTCCTCCGAATCACTATGTATCCTTCGTTTCACCTATTTCTTATTGTTCTAATCCAATATCTATGATATTGGAACATTTCACCACATAACCAGTGCACAGATATCGATTGATCAAGAATAGTCGAACCGAGCCAAACGAAGAACACCCACAGTGATTCGTAGAATCTGGGGAGAACATCACCAGAACAACAAGAGGAATGAACATCGATTGATGTTCATTTCAATATAATTTTTTTCATAATATATAAAATATAAATATATTCACATTAATTCTCCCAAATCACCCCATAATAAATGCATCCCTCAAATATACATGATCCAAAGATCAATCTATTGGTCGATTAATTTGCGTTTGTTGTAGGAATCAAGAACTAGTAATAAATACAAATAAAAAAACATCCTACCTTGATTCATTTAGATTTTTGATGAATAATTCTGTTTCATCATCGTTTTTGGTAATATCTATTGAATTGGTTGCGCGTCAATCGTTAATCCACTACTGTGTCATTGTTCGCTTGCAAGACTTTTTCAGAGCTCTCTCCAACGATCCTCTGACATTAATAGGGTTATATGGATAACCTTGGATTCATAGAATAAAAATCTATTTAAATATTGAAAAATCACTACATTAGAAAAATTAATAATTTTATTAAACAATTTTGTTTATTTCTGTGCTTGCATTGACTTTTTCTCAAATGACCCACTTCGTCCAATGTTAAGTCGCACCTAGGGTAAAACTATTATTCTAAACTCAATGGAGCCCTCAAATTTCTGATCTGGGAACCTGTTTCATAGTTATTGTAATTTTTCAAGAAAAATATGCATTCATACTATTAAATATATTTCAAATATCTCAAACATTTATTCTGGGAACATCGGGCCTTGTAATCGCATGCCATCTCAGTGCGTAGTCTCAAAATCAATCCATATAATATCAAAAGAATAATACATAGAAAATATGTGATGTTATATTTTAGTTCAAAAAGTTTCACTCACTAAAAAATTATCACACAAACTTATATTATGTTGATAATTTATGAAAATGATTTATAAGTCATTTTGTGATGTGTAGGAATCAGTTTTATGTCAAACCGATACATGGTGTGATTGTAATGAGTCAATTTACATGCATATTTCCTGTTTAAAATGACAATTTAGTAAAAAATTCAAGTGACGTAATCAAAATAATGAAAACACATTCATATTTTTAATACTTTAGGACAACAATCCATATGTCATTTGAGAAGTGTAGGAATCAGTCACACCTCAATTCGATGCACGGTGTGACTGATGTGACTAAAAGTGTATCTTTTTATTTAAAATTGACATCAATTTTAGTAAAATGGAAAAATAACGTACTAACAACTGAGAAAATTCTTTCATATTCTTTTTATTATTTACTATAATGATCCATAAGTCATATGTAACATGTAGGAATCAACTTTACCTCAATCTGATACACGATGTTCCTGGTATGACTCAAAGTATCTATTATCAGTTTGAAATCTACATTTTAGTTCAAAAAGTGTCACTCACTGAAAATTGATCAAAAGTGCTCGAGATTTATTTTATACTTATTTAATTAATTTTAATAGATATAATTGTTGAATATGAACAGGAAATGGTGTGACATGAAAGATTCAACCACAACTCAATATGACACACAATATTCCTGGAATGACTCAAAGTTTAGTTTATAATGAACAGCTACTGTTAATTAATTTCATTATATTAGTACTAACATAAGAATTTTTTTCTTATACAGGTGTGTTCATTTTCTCAAGCAGGGTTTGTTTTTTTGAAAATAGACTGAGTCGGGGTCAGGATCAAAATAAAAAGGAACGTTGATGTTTTTAAATGTATGTAATAATTTGTACTTATGTAATTGGATAAAATCACTTTTAAAATGCCTATAATACATTGTTTTTTTTGTTTTTTTTGTGTTGTAAATTTTATTTCATTTAAATTTTTTATTGGTACTTGATTTTGTTGATATGGTGGTGTTTTTGTTGTTGTAGTGTGCTATTACTATACATTGAATTGGTGCTGCAGTGTGCTGTTAAAATAAACTATAGTGTGCACATTTAGTATCACTGATAAATGGTTCCATTATCAGTGCTTTTAAAAGAGATGATAAATTTTTCTTTTATCATTGCTTTAGAAAGAGTTTTTAAATGGTCCTTTATCAGGGCTTTTAAACCTACTGATAAATGTATCATTTGTTGGCGCTAAATAAAATAGTTGATAAATGATACCTTTATCAGTGATTTTTTTAACACTCATAAAGGACCCATTTATTAGTTATTTTTTGGCATTGATAAAAGACAAGGGCCTGTAATCTCACTCTAGTTGTTAGTGCTTCTATAGTGATGATAAAGGATATTTTTATCACTATTAAAGGCCTATTTTGTTTTAGTGACACAAAGTTACAATTTATTAAATATCAGGACTTAATATTTTAAGACAAATAATGCTTTTGATTATATTTCTAAAATAATTCTAATCATCACTTCTTCCCGCTTCATATTTTCTGAGTTTCAAAAAAAAAGTGATAGTTTTTCAAAATTACATTGAAAATTCCATGTAAGATTTCATCAAAAATTCCTTGGCATGATTTTATTATGGTAAAAATATATAACTTCTATTTTTAATAACCTAGATTCATAGGAATAAATTCATCTCACTTGGAATTGACACTTCAAAGTGCATCTTAATCTATTTTGAAAACTCCTCACAAGCATGATCTTTGTCACCTACAAAAATTATGTCATCAATATAAACAATGAAAATTAGTGTAATTGTGTTATCATATTTTATATATAAGTCTCTATCAACTTAAGTTCAAATTTTTTAGGAAACATTCATGTTTTGAGTAACTTGTATGTGGGTCCTAATTCAATCCATATAAGTACTTATTATATTTTCACATTGTGCTTCCATCACTATAGAGTAAGAATCCTTTTGATTTCTCAATATAAATTATTATCCAAATTATCCATTCGAGAATAATTAACTTTACATAAATATGATATATTTTATAGTTTCAATGAGAAGAAACAACCAAAAACATTATGATGGTTTCATGTATTACAACTAGTGAAAACTTTTTTAGAAATTCTACACCTTCAACCTGTGAATAACTCTTTAATAATAATGTAGATTTATTACTTTCTATCTCTACTATTTTACTGATTTTATTTCTGAACTCCAACTTTGTTCCTATAAAAATTTTTCCATCTAGTATAGGAAGAAGATTCTATGTGTCATTTTTTTGAATCTAATCCATCTCTTCATTCATAGAACAAATCCACTCTTTTTCATTTGAACATAAGATACATTGAGGTCATCAAAGAGGTACAACAACAATAACTTGACCTAGAATCATAAAAAATAATCTTTAATCCTAGGAGTATAACATAAAAGTGTGTAATAGATTAGAAGAAAGGACAAAACATGGAATGTAACATATCATGAAAATTAAGTCAACATAGAAAGGTGACACAATCGCAAACATAGTAAAACTTGATGAGAAACCATATTATTCCCATGAATTTGTGAACAAACTCATTATTTCCATGTATTAAAATGTGAAAAAATCATTATAACTATGCCTTTGTGAACAAACTCATTTTTCCATGCATTAAAATGTGAGAAAACTCATTATGCCCACAGATTTTTTAACAAACTCATTATGTTTGTGAATTAAAATGTGAGAAAATTAATTATGTCCATTCCTTTGTGAACAAACTCATTATGTCCACACATTACTATCTTATGAGATATCAAAAATAAAAAATGAATTAGAGTGTGATATACGACACTGTCAGTCATCATCCATACATCTGTGTGTCAAATATATTTAATCATCATCATATCATAAAGGTCCTATGAAAAAGAGTGGGTTTCCTAAAATTTTCAAAAGAAGTCACATAAGGTAAACTTAATAAACCACATGACATAAAAATCCACATTACCAAAAGGAATCATATTGTAATAAAATGTAGTTATGATCAAAAAATTTCTTTATGATAGGAAATACTTAGAGGAAAATAATGGTAAAAATAAGAAGGTGTTCATAAAACCATTTTAAACATTGTCATTAAAAGTCAGGGATAAAATTTCATTCAAAAAATTTTTGAGGAAGAAAAAGAAGAAATTTCAAAACCTTATTATAATATTTACGATTATTATATCCTTCAAAGGAAACAATGGTCAAGATAATAAATTTGGAAAAGAAAATATATGTCTTTCTTAAACTTTAGGGGTTATTAAAATAATACCCACATCAGAGAAAAGTCGAAATATTTTTTTATCAATGTCAAAAGTAAATAAGAGAAATAAAAAAGGAAAAAATAATTGGATTTAATCAAATAAAATTATTTTGATAGAAAAAACAAGGGCATGGAAGAGAAAATCCACTAGTAAGAACAAGAGTTACTCTTACCAACAACATACTTTTCTTTGAGAATGTAATTCATTTAAAAATATGTTATTGATGAAGATAAGTAACTTCCATATGAAATAAAAAATAAGAATACCATATTGAATAGGGGAATGGTAAAATCAAATAAACCTTGAAGATCGCATTCATGCAGGAAATATTATGACCTAATGAGTAGGAAATTGAGTTTATGAAACCCTTATGTTTAATTCTAGAAAATTCGAACATGCTCTAACATCCTGTGTAAAAGATAAAACTATATTAATCAACTATTTTATAACCTTATTAATATCTATTTTATTTTAGAAACTACATTTATAATTATTCTATATATGTATACTTGTTAGTTATTATCTATTTTCAATATTGGGTGTGAGTAATCTTGATCATTTTAAACTATTTTTGTAATAAGAGAATTTTTCTTCATTATTTTACAAAATTTCATCATTACTAGAACATAAAAGGTACCATAATTAATTCTTTATAATTATTTGTAATGTTATAAGTTAATTTTTGGGAGTTTTGGTTATGATCCTTGATAATGAAATCGATGATGTGCATGTTTCAGTCATTTTTAATAAACTTATGTTGATATCATAGTTAACGAATTTAATATTAATGTTACCATTAAGGAGCCAAAATAAAATAATTATTTACTTTATATAATATATTATCAGTAATAAATTTCTCATAGTCATCAGTGATATTATTTTATATCACTATTCAAGTAGGTGGTTAGACCGACCCAAACATGAACATACCTTAATTAATGGATGAGTATCATTATGAAACTGGTTTCTATTGGAATAATATTATCATTATAGAATAATAATGATATTATTTAGATATTTTAAGGATTTTAATAATAATTTAACATATTTTAATAAATAAAAAATAAACTAGATTAAAAATGAGATACGTTACTTCGTAGAGGTGATAGTGAACATAAACACATGAATTGCATTTTAATTTTTCTTAATAGAAAATGAGAATGGTGGTTAATAATTATTCCCTTAAAATAATAAAATTCAATATAAAAACAATAATTATTTCATTATATAGGAATAATAAAATTATATTTAGGATAGTAAGATAGAAACGAAATAAGTAAAGAAAAAATTAATACTCATGTTGAGAACTTGGACATTCCCTTGAAGGAAACCTTGAGAATGGAGGGATTTGGCTAAATTTTGGTGAAAAAAATTTAATGGAAGGAAAATAGTACTATATAGGAAAAAATAGTGTATATTTTTAAGTGGAAACTAAAATTTGGGAGTCGTTTTGAAGGAGTGTTGAGAGGCCCCTTTTATTAGTAGTGAGAATGACATTTTTGTAAATATTTCATCTTAATATAAAATAGCACATGTTTCACATGTCAGGAAGACTAAAAAATATAAAATAATGGAGTGTATATAATATTTGGTCCATAAAAAACCTTGAACAATCAATTAGAAACACATTTTAACATGTTAGGCCTTTTACTCCTTTGGTTAACAATTTTTACACCTTTTTTAGATTTAACAATGATAACCAGTTTTAACCCCAGAAATTCATTTTTCTACCTAATAAATAATCCTTATCACATAATTTTAACCTATTAATTAAAAATATGAAATAAATTTTATAAAATAAAATTTATGTGTAAGAAAGATTAATTTTAACATTACTGCATGTAATATAAAAAAACCATTTTTTAGAAAAAGTGTATTTTTAAGATTAGAATTTATGTGTAGGAGAAAATTATCAATATTTTTTATTTTCATGATATAAATTAGTTTATTATAAAACAAATAATTTTTTCCTTTAAAACCAATCCAAAACATAATTTTTCAAAAATAATATTTAATTAAAATAAATGTCAAAATGGTTTCTTTATTGAAAAATATCAATTACGTTAATAAAATCATAAATATAGGTTTTATAAATTCATAATAGAATTTTAAATGTTTATTTTTAATCCTTAAATAAATATTTGATAAATAAAAATGTTTTATAATTTTTTTTGTTATATTTCTTGAAATAATCATAAACACTACAATTTTATTAAAACTTGTCATTTTTACTATTCACCTAAAACTCAATTATTTTTTAAAATCCAAAAAAGTCATCCTAATATAATTTTTAAATGATGATTTCAATGATTACATTAATTTTAATAAATTATAATTCTATAATCTAAAAATTTATCCCTTAAATAAAAATAAAATATATAAAAAAATTGATTTTATAGAGAAATTCCCTTTTTAAAATTATTGGTGTTCTTATTCATTTTTTATGAATTTATAATTGATTATAATATTTCTATTTATTATATATTTTATTATTATAAAATTTTATTTATAATAAATATTTCACAACTCATTATAGTTTTGTGTTATATATGGAGCAAGCCATCAAACATAATATTAATTTAGGGAAAGAATATATTACAAAATATTAAGGTGTTACATTCACACCCTTAAATAAATTGTGTCCTTGAAATTTTAATTATAACTTACTAGTGAATCTAATTAAGGGTATCTAAGTGATATACATGAATCATAATATAATTTTAGAGGGATATCAACAAACTTAAAAAATATATCTTTTTTATCTTAGAATAGGTCAATTATAATATTGAGTTTATCTCTTATCATTTTAGATAAAAATACCTATGATTAGGTATAATAAATACTATACTAGAATTAGTTTTCCAAGGGATATCATAATATTATTTTCACTAATATATGATCATAGGTTGGTTTGAAATATGTAATGTGATTTCCTTATTTTTTTGATTACTATCGATTTAATGTGGAGATAACCAATGCATTTCCAAAATACCATAAAATTAATTTAAAGGAGGTATAATAAGATATTCATGAAATATATTCCATAAATCCTGAATTTAGATACAATATTAGTGGATTTTTTCCTTGGTAACATCAAATCATAGGAAATGTTGATTTGATTCTTTTATAAAATATCCTTGGAATACTAGGGTGGATAGAAATATATTCCAATTTGATATAAAAAAAATATAGAGTAAAGGGGGACTTTACCTTTTAAACTTATTTTCATGACAAACTTTTAGTAGTAGAAATATAATAGAATTTCTCTTGTTCCCTTGGTTTAGGAGGTTGCTGATTTTTTTAATCCTCATTAGTCATTGGGTTCAGGAATTGTTTCAAATAATGCTAAAACTTTTGATATTTTAGGAATTGGACATTCTTCATATCCATTTAATTTATTAGATTCTCCACCTTATCCTTAGAATCATGATTTTGATGGATAATACTTTTATACTCAAAATAGTTTTATTCCTTTGAGATATTCCCTTGGGTGTTTTTCCCAATTTTTTATATGTAGGAAGTTGAATATTATTTCCTTAGTCAACTTCATCACCAAATATTCTATGAAACTCTATCATTATCTTCTTTGGTGTTTTCTAACGTTTAAGAAGACTAAAAATTTTTAATCATAACATAGGATATTTGGGTTTACATAACCATAAGATTTTCAAAACTAGCTTTTATCCCATTTTTATCCCATTAAAAAAATTACTGCCTTACCCATCTTATCCCTTAATAACTTGGTTCCTTCTAGATCCATACATTTATAAAAAAATGAGTTAATCATGAGTGATGAAAAATTAACACCATAAGATAATTATTGTAAGATAATTACATGGAAAATTCATCCTCAAAACACATTACTCATCAAAATTATTACATTAGTTTTTATTTCAACTTAAATCACTCTCAGTTTAATTTAGGTTTATTTAGGTTGGGTTATCTCATATTCATTAACCTAATTTATTAACATAATAAATCATTTATAATGTTTTATTAAGATAATGTGATTAACCTAAGCATATCCCACAAGAGCATATAGCTAGGTGTGAAGTCTTAGGCCCACTCATTGTGTACCAGAGTGAAGATTGAGTAGATAATCAAGCATCCTTTTTCTGGGTGATTACCCCTAGTTGTATTCAATCCACAATTGTATCCACTTTATAGTGTTTAGATACGGTTGTAATTTCTAGAAGAACTACACAATCTCTAATTTACCAAAACCCCATTATGTTATCCTATACTTATACTTATCCCTTAGAATTATCCCAACAATATTCAATAATGTTATCTCATTATAATCCCCAAAATAAAAACACTAGTCCTCAAAAATAAATTAACCCTTCTTTGTTAACAATTGAGGTAACCTATTCTAAATATTCATTAATAATACATTATATTAATGATTTAAATAATAAATCTCACAAATGGTCATAGAAACTAAGGACCTAAAGGTTTAGTGTCTTAGATATTAGCTACAGAAACTTCATATTTTATAATACTTGTGAACATCCTCTATAATCCCACCCCAATAGACTCTATATTATACATATTATATGATATAGTCATCTCGGTTACCCAAGGGACAGAAATATAAGAAAAAGATGAGATCAGATGCTTAATAAGGGGGAACTTATTAATTCATCATAATGAATAGATTATAAAATGAGAGAAACATAAATATGTATGAAATACCTGATAAAAATATCATTGGAACATCATACCATAGTAGGGTCATCAAAGATGCATAATAATAATAACATGACATAGGAGCAAAAAAATCCCAAATCATGGGATCATAACATAAAAGTGTGAAATTATATTTGAAAATATGTATAAAAATAGAATGTGACATAGTATAAAAATAATAACAACTTATAATAGTGGTATAATTAAAAAAATAGGAAAACCTTGTGAGAAAACTCATTATAAAAAATCCTTTGTGTACATGATCATTATATCCATGTATTAAAATGTGTGAAAACTCATTATAATCATGCCAGTGAACTACCTAATTATTTTCATACATTAAAATGTGGGAAAATCATTATTCCCACACCTTTGCGAAAAAAATTATTATGTATATGAATTAAAATGCTAGAAAACTCTTTATTACCATGCTTTTGTGAACAAACTCATTATGTTCAGACGTTACTATTTAATGAGATATCAAATTTAACCAATGAATTGGGGGGAAATATAGGACACCACCCATCCCCACCCATATATATGCGGGCCACATAAAATCAATAATCATCATATCATAAAGAACCTATGAAAAGAGAATGGATTTCCTTAACATTAAAAAACTCATCACATAACATAAACTTAAGAAATAATAGTACATTTAAAGTCTCATTTATAATAGTAATCATATCATAATAGAAATCATGTATGATCAAAAAATTACCTCATGAGAGAAAAGACTTAGCAGAAAATAGTGATGAAAATAGGAAAGTGTTTACAAAAACATTTTAATCATTTTCATTAAAATCTAGATATAAAAATTTCATTGAAAATAGTTTTGAGGAGGAAAAGGAAGACTTTTGAAAACCTTATTATAACAGTTCCAAACATTTAATCATTGAAAAGAAACAAAATCCAATTTAATAAATTCATAGCAGAAAATAATGTTTTAAGCATGAAGAAAAAATTATTTCTTAAACTTTAATGGTATTTTAAAGGATACCGACATTGGAGAAAAGTTGAAATACTTTCTTTTTTTAAAGAGGTAAAAGGAAATAAATGAAATAATAAGACAAAACATATTTATATTGCATTAAATAAAATACATTTGATAGAAAAAATATAGAGATGGAAGAGAAAGATCCCTTCATAATAATGAGAGACATCCTTACCAATGTTACACTTTTTCTTAGGAAGGTAATTCATTTAGAAAGTTATTATTATTGAAGATAATTAATTTTCCTAGAAAAATAGAAATAATAATACCAAATTTATTATGGGAAAGGAAAAATCAAAGAATCCTTGAATAGAAAATTCAACCAAGAAATCCTATGACCCAATGATTAGTAAATTAATTCTATGAGACCCTTGTAGGTTAGAGATAGTTAAAATGGAAGGGGTGAATTTCCATTCAAAAAATTAAAGGAAAAAAATCGATATTTAAAAAATACTTTACAAAAGAATAAAGTAAAAAAAATCATAAATGTTTAAAGACTAAAAATATATTTAAATATAATAAAATAAGTGAAATAAATACATAGAGTGATTCAAATATAAATTGATGAATCATTTTTATGGATTAAAAAGATTTTGAAATGAATGATTAAAATATATAAATAAATGAAAAAGAATAAAATAAATGAGAAAAGATATTTGGTAAAGAAGTTTGAAAAAAGTACTCATTGGTACCCCTACATCACCCACCTCAATTGCCCTAGGATTTAATATATTTTTCCCTTGGATTTAATGGTAGAAAAAATAACAAAACAATCCCTTTCTATTTTAAGTTATAGTAAGAAACTAGATACAATGGATAATTTCTATTTAATGATAAATATATAAACCTCAAAAGTATAGTCCCTTTATGTTTTAATGGAAATGTTAATAAAACCAAATTCTCTCACTTTAATGGTAGTGAGAACCAAAATTAAATGTAGAAAGATGATATTATTTCTAGGAAAAAATAACTTTGTAGTATAGTATTTATTTACCCCAATGAATATGATTAACACTAGTGGAGAATGAGAATTTTAGAAGAGAATAATTGAATATTACAAATCTTTTTACAATTTAGAAGGTTAAAAAGGATTTTGAAAGAGGGAGAATTGAGATCTTGATTTTTTTGAATATCGTTGGGAAATTGAGCATGTTGTTATTATTTCATTACACAGACTTCCAAGACCATAAAAGTTATCTTTTTATAGGCTTTAATTCATTTATAAAAGTTATAGAATCCATCATGAGTCTTTAATATGAATACATAAATGTTTTAATTTTTAAAAATATTTATAACATTTATAATCATAGATTTCTATTCCTTGGAAGCGATCACTATACTGTGGAGGAGAGCTTTATGGTGTAAAAAATAACTTTATAGTATAGCGACATGAGGAACATTTTTTTGGGTATTCAAGAAATAAAGTCACTGTGGCATAAAATCTGGTCTATATTGTGGTGTATGAATTGAATATTTGATGGTTATACCCATTTCAAGGTTGCTATAGCATAACCTCTGGGCTGCAATGTGGCTAACTTTTATGGACCCAACCTTAATCAATTCATAATATTGAGTTTTAAGTCAAGAATTCATTCTATTTATTTTGGGGATATTTTCTATTTTAGAGTTTCTAAAAATTTGGAATAACTCTTAAATGGTAAACACATACATTAAAAGTGAAAAATATAAATAGTATCCATTTTTTACATAAAACAAAAGTATCTAATATAAAATATGGTTTCTCTTTATGAAAAATCATTACAGTTTTCCCCTTGAATTCACCCGTGTCCATACTCTTCCTTAAACCCTGTGTTTTTTTTAAAACATTGGATGAGTACAAAAAACCTAGTAAGGGATATAAAATAAAGGAAACCGTTAGTATATTAAAAATCCCATAAAAACCTTTTTTAAAAAACATACCTTTTTTATCCCAAAAAAGGAACAATATTTTCAAACATATCATTATCTTAAAATTTTAAAATCAATATATTTCCATAAAAACTCATTATCATGAATAAAAAAGTCATGTAGGTTCCATGGGACATCATCATCACAAAACCATTACAAAACCCCCCACAATAACCCTTAAATATTGGAATAACCATACGTACGACTACCAATATAATTCTCTGAAGAACAAAATCATTACCCAATGCATTGGAGCACTATCTGGGCACACCCAAAGCTATAATGGTCTCACCCATGATCTATAATGTGGCTAAACACATATTAATCAATTTCCAATAACCATATCATGAGTTAAACCCTTGAAAAAACTTTTAAATCCAAGTGAAAAACACCTTCAGATATTAAAATACTATTTTATTGTAAAAATCATTTTTTAAATATAAAAACAACACACATAAAAATGAAACCATTTTATATGAAAATAACAGTGATTTTTTTGAAGGAATCAATAAATCATTAAAGTTTCATGAAAATGGTAAAATTAATTCATGCCATATAAGTTAAAAAAATATTCCTTTTGATTTTTGAAAAAATAGTCAAAAGGGTAACATTAAATGAGGGTTTTTCTAAAAAGAATGTCATTTACATATAACCTTAAAAATATTGCTTTTTGAAAAAAATTGAGAGAAATTATAAAATTCCATTTTAAAAAAAATTATGTCTATATACATACATTTATAAAAATAAAAAAAAATATGGGCATGAAAGAGAAATATTTAGACAAAAATCATTAAAACATTTAAAATCATGTTTTTAGTTAAAGCGTCCCTTAAAAAAATTATATCATTAAAGTGGGAACTAATAAAAATAATTGATTATTTTTATCCTCTATAATTACAGATAAAAAAAGTGGAAATAAAATATAAGATATTAAAAAATAATTTCACATATAATCTTAGCATGACATAATCAAGAATTAGAAGATTAACCCAAAGAATGGAAATTGTGTTAAGAATTCCCCTACTGCATTGTAATCAGTAAAATGGTATGAAAAATGAAAGAGTAACATTATTTTTTTTAAATATCATTAGAATAAATAACTTCACGATATAACATGTCAATTGAGATTTATATCCATCACATAAAAGAATATAGGTTCATAAAATTAAAACATGCCTCAATGAAAGAAAATTGAGATGATGTCCCTTACCTTTAAATCAAATCATCACATAGAATATTTATATTCCTCAAAAATAAACTTAGGTTAATTATTTAATTTATTTATAACCTTTTTAAAGTGTATTATTTTATTATTCCAATTATAACCATGATATAATAATTAATTATTTATTTAAGTTTACATCAGAGGTTTTGAGGATATTCGGTACTTGAGTCCAAAATGATTTTGGTATGATGTATATAGTCAAACTGGTCATTGGTAAATCATTTAATGAATAATAATAATGAAATAATTATCATTTTTATACAAAAATTATATTTATAAATTCATCCATTAAACATGGATATGAAAAACGAACTATGTTATAATCATTGAGAAGGTAAGCCGTACGTACGCATTAGTAACGTTTCAATTTTTAAATGATCATTATGGAAAGAAGGTAAGAATGATTTTATCTTGAAATAATTATCATATTATCATTAATATCATATTAATAATTTGAATATAGTAATATATATCATCCATGTTATGTGGTGATGAAAAACGAATCACATCACTTTGTGGAGGTGCTAATTCCCATGTACGCATGAACGATGTTATCATTTCTATGTTCATGGAAAGGTAAGAATTTAAATGATATATTATATTTTAATAATGATAAATATTTCATTAATATCATACATAAAATTTAATTCTATCATTATAACCAGTTTTGAGAGACGGTGATGGAAAACAAATTACATCAGTTTGTGAGGCGGTAGTCCGCCGTACACACGGATGATGAATAATTTTCCCATTTGATGGAAAAGGAGATGAATATGATTCATGAAAAAAACATAAAAACATAAATATATATATATTTTGGATACTTGATTTATTATTTTAGAAATCCTCTGTTACTTAACACCATAAGATAACTAAGGTTGGAGTTATATATAAAATAATAAATATATAATGTTGGGAGGGATTATATTTAAGTAATTTTTAAAGATATTGGACAAACCAAATAGGTTTTTAAGTGCGATGAAAATTGAAGAAGAGGTGCCCTTTTAGAGGAGAGGGGAGGTGCACTCTTAGAATTTCTCAAAATATTAAATTAATATAAATTAATTTTAAATAAATTTTAGATAAAAAGTGAGTTATTTAGAATATAGGATTTTATGGGTTTAAATTATCTCATCCAATAATTTTTATACATGTTTAGTTCATATTTTCCCCTTATCTTTTTGTTTTAACACTTATTCTTTTCTTTCACTCATGCCATAACAATGAAGTTTTTTACTCTTTGTGGGTTAATATAGATTCTATAAAAGGCCAAAAAAACATAAATGAATCATTGATGAAATTTTAAACCTTATAAAAATCATTTGGGAAAATTTAAGATTTCTAGTAATTTAATATCATTTAATAATATATTATTTATTTTAATATATCTTTAATATCAATATTAACACTATTTATTACTTGGTCTTCTACCAAAAATATATACAATAAGATAAATTTGAACCAAATATTTTAAAACATAACTAACATATAAAATTATATATAATTGTTTTGGTTTAAATTAATTATCTTAAATTATATTTATTTTAAAATTTTAATTTCATTTATTTTATTTTTCCATCAATTGAAAAATTAATCCATCATCATTGTATAATTATTTAGGGTAATTAGTACTTCACTAAAAAATTAAAATAAAATTACATGATGAATATATTTCTTTTAGCTTTCAAATTACTATTTATAGTCAAATATATCTTCTTAATTACCCTATATTAGAAATGTTATAGTTATTAAAAACATAAGTTTGACATCTTTGACATTTCCTTAAATAAAATATTATAAACATCATAATCACCTATAAATGGAAGAAAATGCCATATATTCAAATATCTATTGATTATGTATTAAAATTAATCATCCAATAAAATTGGGTCAAGTGTTACAGTAATTTAATAATCCTTATCACATTACTTTTACCCTTAATTATCCGACTTGCCCTTAACTGTGGTAATAAAAATCACTTAATTAACTATTCATATTTTCCCAACATAAAATGGACCTATTAAGTAAATATTCACTTTATTATTCCAGATATGGAAACCATTTATTAAAATTCAATTCACAGAATTGATATAATTTAATTTAAAATTTGTCTTATAGATGTGATGAGAGAATGAGTTTTTAAAGTGAAAATGTTCAAAAATGTGAAATGTTATTATATCCAAATTAAAAATGAAAATTATTAAAATGACATAAATTTGATTAATATATGTATAGTTGATCTAATTTAACTTTAAAAAAAATTTAAATTATAATTTAACAATGTAAATTATTTATATAATAAGTCAGTTTTCAATTAAAATGCAGTATTTTTCCATATCCATAAAAATGAAACTTATAAGAAAAATACCATAAATTCAACCAACATAAATTTTGATATTCCAATTTAAAAAATGAATATTATTTTTCAATTAAATTTATAAAACCATCAAAATATAGTTTTAAAACAAGTCCATGATTAAAAGGCGATATAACTACCTTTCAGAAAAGTATAACTTTTTTTTTCGTATGTCACAACCCGTACCTCGGGGCCCATGCCGTGACAACCACTAGCCCACCTCTTGAAGGCCAGAGGCTGGTGACTAGAGCTGAAGGCATCGACCTGCAAGTGGGAGGGATTTTCCTGAATACCTATACGCACACACACGCCCAACCACATCCCACAAACTGGAAGGGGAAAACAAGTATACTTAAACAAGTGATGAGTACAAGTACAATTGAAAACAAGTGGGAAAGAATACAAACAAAACAAAATAACTGAAAACAGAAAAGTACAAAGGGAATCAGGTAGCCATATGCTAAAAACCTCACCTGATGGTAATAGTAGTGTAACTTCTAGAAGGGAAAGTAGTATGTCCTGTCTGCCTGATCCTACGGGGCCCCGCCTAGTCCTGGGCCACCAAGTCCTCCGTCGAAGTGTTGATCATTTGAACTAGACACAACATGTGTGGGAAAAACATATGGAGGGGTGAGTATGAAAATACTCAGTAGGGGGCCTCAAAACAAAAAGGAAATACCAAAAATCAATCCTCAAAGCAAGGCATGAAGCATAAGCACGAAGCACAAGTATGAAGCACAAGACAACTCAAACCAGGTATATTCTAGAGTTTTAAATGTTTATCAATTATGGTAAATAATGTTTCGTACTGTTGAGGGACTAATCCTTGACGAGTCACTAAAGTCTACTGGGCCACTGAGGTCCACATGACTGCTGCTCGTCTTCCGGGCCACTGAGGTCCGCACAGCTCTTTCGGGCCACTAAGGTCCACACGACTGGTAGTCTGTCGGGCCACTGAGGTCCACGTCACTACTCGTCTTCCGGGCCACTGAGGTCCACACAGTTGCTGTTTGTCTGCATGCTTGATCTCGAGAGAACTACTCCCCCAAACTGTACATTGAAAATAAATTTTATGGTATGTCTCTTTAGAGCATACCAAATTATCTGCCTCGTCAAGAGGGTCACAATGCCACAAACAACTCCTCAATTGGATGCCCGATTTGAATGTTATTAGAATTTTAATAATCAGGGGCCAGTTGCGTCTGGGCCCGATCTGACCTAGTTGTACCGACCCGACCAACCCATCCTGGTGGTCCCACATACCCCAGTTTAATTCAACTAACTCGAGCTGGACTGGTTCGGGTCTGGGTCGGTCAGGTCCGGCCTGGCCAGTGGGCCAGGCCTAATGGGCCTCACTGGACTCGACCTAGTTTGGCCGAGGGTCTAGCCTATCAGGTCGCCCGATGACTTGGTCTCATCTGGCATGGCCTGAAGGGAACGGGTTCGGCCTGTCGGCATGGGTCCGGTCTACTGGGTGCAGGTCTGACCCACTGGTTGGGGCGCGGCCCGCCAGCGGATGCCTAACCGAACGTGTGGGTGGTGGTGTACGCCTGCGACACAGTAGCAGCCACTGCATCCCCTCCTCTGTCCGAACGTGACCTGCAAGGAGTAGGGCGCTCCTCCTACTCAGCGCCCACTTGGAACTGTATCCAACACCTACAGCGGCCGACGAGCCGTGGCCTCCCCTCCACCGCGGTCGAGCGACCGCGGCTCGCCAGGTCGCCCGGGCAGCCTGGATGCGTGCCGCAGACTCCACGCGATGCCGCCCCTCCATGCCACCATGGAACACTAATGGGTGTGCCTCCTCCCTCCACCCGTGACCGCCGCCATAGGCCACTATTAGCTACTTCTGCCGGCGTACCGACAGTTCCTTCTGCAGGCCACCAGAGTTGCTCCGGTGGTCCGTTTCTTGATCTTCTTATGCCTACGGGCTCCGTACGATGTCACCGTCACTACGATGGTCTCAGATACACTTTGACTCTATCTTATAAAATCTTTTCACAATGAGAACACATGTGGAGGGGCTCAGGCCTTGTTCGTGTTGGTACACACCCTCCGATTTAGATGTTTTAAAACTGGGAGGAGGTTCGGGGAAGATGTTTAATCCCTAATAATTCAGTCTAATGTTGAACCCTAAAAAGAGTACCCTCCCACAAGAATAAGAAACCCGTGGATCAACTTGTTTGTGGGTTGATCCACATTATTCATTGTGAAATAAAGGATGAGAAAGACTTCAAAATAAAACCCCTACCTCATTGACATTCATCTTCATATCACTTCATCCTCGAGGGTCCAAGAGATCGATGGTGTTCTTCATTCTTTGAGGTACGTTGAAGTCGATGACGTCCCGTCTACATTCATCATTATTCGTTGGGGATAAAATCTATCGAAGGTTCATTAAAGAATCCTCACAGTTTAATCCTCAGAACCACGTGCCTTCAGAGCGTGTAGTCTCAAAATAATTCAATATAATTTTTTTAAAAAATTATATAGAAATTCCGAGACCTTACAACTTAAAATTGGATTTGTTATTAATTTATGTCCATAAAAAATATTAGATTAGTTTAAAAACATTTTATTGAATATATAACATATAAATTTCATTAATATCATTCAATAATAGTGATTATTTTAATTTATTAAGATCAAATGCCTTTAGGGGCATTAAAATAGTTTTTCATATAAACACATCCTTTATATTCAATTGGTTTTTCTTTTAATTTCTAATTAATGGGAAACCAATGAATTAATTCAATAAACATGTGTAAATCATATATTCATAATTTAGTTAATCTTATTCATACCTTTTATTATAACATATAGGTTTTAACAACCTCATTTAAATAATAATATTTATTTGTTTGTTTAAGATCGATGTGATGTATCTTGTACGCTACCAAACATAGTTTTTTAATTTTTAATAAACTAGGATGTTACACAACTCTTGAAAACAAAACATTATGGCATAAATCCTACCTTACAGTGTGTATATGGATGATTTTATAGGAGATAAACTTTTACTACAGTGTGGCATTCAAAAATTTCACTATAATTCTTGCAATAGGACTTGACCAAGATAGGCCACAATGTGGTCATAAGGGTTGTTCCATAATACCTACAATTATGTAAGCGTAACCCAAGATTTCTAAATCTCACATAAGGGTACCATTGAAATCCCTAAGCTTGCATAAGGGTAGATTTGTGTAACGGTAGAGCTACGTAAGGGTAATGTTGTGTAAGGGTAATGTTGTGTAAGGGTAGATTTGCATAAGGGTAAGTGACCTTTTTATCTCTTTCCCTTCTATGGCATAATGTCTAGGGTTGTACTATAGTCCTTGTTTTATGACATGGTCCTATGTACTGTGTCATAGTATTTGTTTAAGGAGTCAAATAAGACTTCAAGAAGGACCCTTCACAGAGTTATACCACAACTACATCAAGCCAGTTGGACAAAATATAATAAAAAATATTAAACAATTTAAGAGTGTTTTTGATCATTAAAATTAAATAATGGGAAGAAAAAAAAAATATTCCCCTTTTTGATGATCACAAACACTTGAATAATAATTAAATTAAACAAGAGAATAAAATGATAGAGTTTCTATTCACTTATAATTTAAAGAGAAACTTCTCCCCATAACAAAATTCCCCCTTTGAGATAATATCTAAAAAAATATTTTAATAATAAAACAAGATATTTCTCTCCCTTTAGGATGAGATCAAATGTGAAAACTTCTCCCATTTGGGGATTATCAAAAACAAGTCATACATGGGGATAGAGAATAAAGAGATAAAAATTAAATCTAATTTTTTCAACATTAATGATCTTTCAAAAGAGATTAAAATATTTTAAAAAATAAATTGTGGGAAAGATAATTTTTTTTTAAAAACAAATATTTTTTGAAAAAAAAGTTTTAGAGTAAAAATAAAACATTGAAATATATTTTTTTTGAAAAAGCTGAATAAATTTGTTTGAAAAAATAAACAAAATTTTAATTTTTAAAATTGATTTTGAAAAGGAAAATGTCTCTTATAGGATCATTTCAGTATTAAAAAGGTCAGACCCCCCCCAATTAATGCATCATTAGAGTTTAAAGGGGTTTTATCCATAAGAAAACTAAAAAAAGACTTAGAAAATAAAATATTTTGAAAAATAATTTTCATTATTAAGGATAATTAAAGGTTTTATTAATAAACCATATACAATTACCTAAGAGAAGAAAACCAGGTGTGCAGTAAGGCCCACTTACCATGCCCAAGATAATAAAAGGATTAACAAACCCAATCGACTCTTTCTGAAAAAATTGATAGGATAATCTAATTAAAATTAATTTTGGTATCTTTTTTTGAAAAATATATTTGAAAACTGAAAAAAATATCAAGATTTACAAGTTATTAAGAGAAAAAAATCAAAATCTAATTACACCCAGTCACATTTTATGAGGAAAAAGTGGTAAAGAGGAAGGGGTTTAATGAAGATATCATAAAGTTGAATTTTTATAAAATCAAAGCAAAGAATAATATCACATTTTTTAAAATGATTACATATAGAATAGTATCCCAAGTCAATGTTCTTAGTGTAAGAGTATTGGATATGGTTTTTAGAAATAATTATCCCACAAGTGTTTTCACACTTGATAGGTTCAAAAGAATATATTAGACTAATATAAAATAGAGTATGTTTAATCCATATAACTTGGCCAAAAAAACTCCCACTATATATGTTGTAAAAATACGAACCTTCCATAAGAATAATTTGTAGGAAATATAATGCTAGAGGTTCCTAGAGGAGGTTCCAAAGAGTTTGGAGGTGTTTAGGAGGAAAAATATGGTGTTTTAGATACCAACGATAGCTCCTGACAATAACACCTACTGGTAGATCATGATGGTATCTCTTGATGGTAGTTCCCAATAGTATAATACTAAATATAATGGTATCTCCTAATGGTAGGGTATGTATTGATGGTAGCTCCTGAAGGTAGTAGTCTTAGTCTGACGGTAGCTTCTAATAGTATCTCCTAATAGTAGCTCATAAAGGTAGCAGACTTAGTCTGACGATAGATCTATATGGTATCAGACTTATTATAGTGGTAGAATCTAATGGTAGATCCTAATGGAAGATCATGATGATAGATCCTGATGGTATCTCCTAACAGTAGCTACTGACGGTAGCTTCTGACAGTAGCTTCTGACAGTAGGTTCTTGCAGTAACTTCTGATCGTAGCTTCTTATGGTAGCTCCTTATGGTTGATGCCGGCAGGGGAACCTTGGGTTAGAATGTTCCATTTTTTCATAATTTATATATTTTTCCCTTTTTACTTTCTCTCTGACATAAAATGGTTTTAAAACCTTAATTAATAGAATTTTGATCTGTTACAAAGTAGGATATTTATATATTCCTTTTATAAAATGTTTAAATCATTTAAAAGTATCCTCTGCAAGTAATTTAATGATATCTGCAATAATAGTAAATTAGAATCATATCTACTATCTAAAATCCCAATCATTTTTTATTTGTTGATTCTGAAATGAATATCTTTCCTTCATTATTTCCAACTTTTTTTCTCTCAAGACTAGAGGTTTCGAAGCTTTTACCTTGGAGTCATGGAGCCATATTTACATTGTTGGTTAGAGTTCTTCCAATAAGCGGTTCTATCATGTGCATGAAAACCCTATTTTGGTGAAGCACATCGTGTGGGGCTTCTTTCTTTTAGGAAGGGGATTCCTTTTTTTCTAACATGATGTATCGTGTGAGATGAGTTTATTCTTGTTGTCCCTTTAGGAGATGGTTGCATCCAACTTCAAAAAGATAAATTAATTTTCTTAATTTAATTTAAGGGGAAGGAGAATGAAATTATATTTTTACACCTTTGAATTGTTATTGATATTGTGAATTGTACAGGATAATGCCCTAATAAAAATCATGGTTGTTAGGGGATGTTTCTTACACTGTAGTTGTGATGTTAGGGAACCCTTATTTTTGTAATTGTTTTATATCACCCTAATTGGAAATGGATAATCAATTATATCTTGTTAATGAAATGTTTTCCTATGGAAAATTCTTCTTGTGTGGGGATAACCTTAATAATGAAGAGGAATTGATGAAAAATCCCCTCGAAAAAATATGAAAAATTATATGAGATGTATTGTGGAATATTCTATGAAGTGTGAATGTTTTTTCTTGTTCTGTGACCGTACTATGGGGTGGTGATGATGGAATGTCTTGGTGATGTGGTGACTGTGATGAGGAGGTGTTTGTGGCTTTGATGGTGGTTGTGTGGGATTGTTGGCATTAGGTCAATGAGCTATCTATTGTTGCGATATACTATATTATGTTAGTTTTCTAAGTAGTAATGAAATTAAATAAATGAAAAAAATGAATTAATGATGTATTGTGTGTTTTAAATTGTTATTTAATGAATTAATTGACTGGAAATATAAAACAAGTGGGTTGTTTAAATGGGGTTTCATTAAAAAGTGGAAAATCTAAAAAAAGGATTAATGTGAGTTAAAAAGTGAAAAGTGAAATGCGTCTTGTGACTTGTTGTGTGGTGTTTTGAATTTAGATTTGGAAGTGAAAGTGGGTAATATTTTGAGTTTGTTGGTACATATATTGTGAACCCCTAGGTTGGGCTTTTGTGTGTGGCTATTATATATATTTTTATATTCCTTATGATTTCTTTAGGAACCCCACCCACATTGAGAACTACATACTGAAACCTATATATATATATATGGGGGTGTTTTTTCCAACATCCTGGTTATGAGGATGGATGGATAACTACCCCCTCTTTCTCACTATCTCTTCTACGTGAGGTTGTTACACATGGGTTCCGATATACAGAAGTAAAAAGTGCCATAGTGGTGATGTGATGTGATCGCCCAGGTATCAGTGGGTAGGATGAGAATTGATGAGATGCCTTTTGGTGGGGGTTATTCGTAGTAAGAGGAGGAAAAAAGGTTGATTTTCTTTATCTTCATGATACCCTACTACTCTGGTTATGGCTATTATGTGGTGATGGCCGAGGTGTCTACGAGCAAGATGAGATATGATATGATCATGTTGTTAGTTAGTGTTGTGCTATTGTGATGCAGAAGATATGAGATCGACTGTATGTACGATGTTGGTGTAAAATATTGGTAAATTAGTGAGAATGTGGAATTGGGTACCCTTTATTGATATGCTTCATATTATTCAAATATAATTGAATGCATTATTTGGTGAGCATGCCATGGTGAGGATGGATATTGGTTATTTGACATATTTAGGTGATGTCTGGTTCTACTATTTCCTCACTAGTGCATTAGTATGCTTCTTTCACATGTACATGAAAAAATTTTATTACCCTAATGAGTATACTTGTATGCTAACCCTACATATATAAACTAATTTTCAAGTTTTCTACAGGACTACATGAAACATGCTGGACATTACTAGCTCAAATCTTTGGACTTTCGTCTTGTCATTGCTTTAGTTTTATATTTTGGGAATTTACTTTGGATACTTTTATCTATATGTGTTTTATTTATACATACATTTTTGGATGGTCTTTGGCATTAATTTTATATTATTTCATGGATTTCCTTGTGGTTAATTCATCCTATATCTCGATTATATATTATTGTAGATGTTAATGCCTTAAATTCATGAGATTTTTATACTCTTGGTGTTAGGAGCTAACTTGGGGCCTATTGTGTTGTAAAATTGGGTTCCCCAGACCCAACATTAATAGTACCTTTAGATTACCATTTCATGTATATAGTGATATATTCATGATTTACACTTACAATTATAGTGTATAAATTTCTTAATCCACTATTTAAATGGTAATTTCCATAGATGATTTGTCATATCAAGAGGTTATAGTAGATCCCAGGCTATAATGAGAACCTTGAGGTACTATGAAATTAATATTAAACATATTTTCTATGGTCTAGATACATCATTCTGACTAGACACAGATGATGTATGATTATTAGGTGATGGGACATCATAAGCATTGAGACTTCTTATCATGAAGTTTGCACTTGGTGATCTCAGGTAGGTGAGATCATGAGAAAAAACCCTCCAAAAGGAACACCACATGTTTTTGGTGTCATTGAATGTTCCTATATATAGACATGTGTATTGGTCTCCTAAATTGAGATCATTATAAATGTGTTCCATTTGATTATGTACTTTGATGAAAGGAAAAACTATGAAAATGAAATTGTGAAAAGGTAGCTTGTGTTGGGTGCGTCATTGGTGGTATGACATTGGTTGAGTGATCAAGATAGAATATTTGGCTTCTAAGTAGAGGAAGTAATATATCCCAATCCTAGTTGATCATGATGGTAGTACCTTCATAAATCCTTGTCCATAATATTTTGAGGTAAATCTATCAAGGTAGATCAACCAAAAATAAATCAAGAAAGGATGATGACACATGTGTGCATTCTGCTTTATGAGATATTTAAAGACAGAGAGGTTATATTACACAGTACATGTTTATAGGTTAGTTTTTTTTTCTATGAATTTTTTATCTATTTAGGGGCCTTGATGGATTATTAGACTCTGATCATGGTCTATGAATACTATTTATTACTATAGAGATAAGGGCCTAAAGGGTCGTACAAAACTGAATATTTAAGAACCTACCCTATTCTTGTGAATATATACATTGGAAATGGATTGACCCATGATGAGGTTTGAGAATTTTCCATTTTATCGATCACTGATAAATAAATAAATTCATTATTAATCAAGTAAAGAATAATTTGGTTGAATTTATTTATTAAAAAATTTTACACGTGTTTAAGAAAATATGAGTAATAATATCATATAAACGAATATTATTTTAATATTCCAGGATCATTAAATATTAGTGGGAATTACAAGTCAATTTATTGAATTAGTTTTATATTGTAATATATTTAATATATTACAAGTATCTGATAAGATAGAAATAATATTTTTGACACAGTTTAGTTTATTATAATTATTTATTTATTTCTTATTTACTGGGATATTTTTTTATGGGGGTCGGAGAACCATTATAGGTATTTTTGATCATCCCAATATATAAGAAGGAGAGAGACTCATTTCATGGGGGTTGTTTATTCCACAAAAATGAGAGCCTCTGTATCTGCATGCTTTCTAAATAGAGAGAGAGAGAGAGTCCATCTCTGAGCATCGATCCAAGTACGCCTTCACGAATCAAAGACAGGGGATCATGGTGATTGTCATGATGCTGAAGAGATTGTTAGAGCTCCACACTAGCACCAGGAATTTGATGAATGACATGCATGTAGATTGTTGTAATGTGTGTGTATGATCTAGAGAGATTTAACATGAGACCCTTCAAGCAAGGTTCACCAGTGATGAGGTATAGTCGAGTGTGCTCCAGATCGAACGAGGTATACCTTTTTATTTAATTTTTTATTAATAAATTCAATGAGATCCAAGGTTTGTACTGGGGCATGGATCACTAGAGATGACCAGTTCTATTGTCCCGACAATGAAAATATTTATATTCCTGGCCCACCAGCTTTCACTGAGTGCCCCAGTACCAACATACTGGAGGTGGGACTTGGGATTCATTATCTCTCTCCTATCATTACGATATATTTGGTTAGAGGGGGTTGTGATAGAGTGTTATCAAAGATGATGGTTTAGATATTGGATAAAGTTTAGAGTTAGGCACAATGAATATTGCATGGGTTGGTGAGGAAAAAATGTCATCCGATCTTGGTGTGTGACATAGTCTAGAGAAGACCAACCATGACACATGAATTTAAGTCCCCCCATGATCTGACATAAGGATTATAAGCCTACCAAATGACCTAAGTGAGGTGGAACTATTTTCTTGTTAGAGACCTTGGATAGGTACATGCATCATTATGACTTCTTCTATAATTTGAATTGGGTGGTTATTTGAAGTTAAAATGAAATAAGATGAATTAAATGAATCTTAATAAAATTCCATACTACTGGGATTAGGATACCACTGTTTCCCTTTCATCAATGGATCCATATCATTGTTCGCATTAGGTTTAGGTAGTGGAGGTTCAACAGGCTGATTTGTTTGATCATCAGAGGGTTGATCTAGTTGAGAAGGATGATAAGTGGCTGAAGGAATTGTATACTTTTTATATGTAGGATTTGGGGAAGTATGAGGGAAGTGTTTTTGATGTAGATACATTGAGATAGTTGTAAGAACTTGATATTGACTTTAGTTTGATTTGGACCCCGACAGAGTACTTGGTCCTGTTGGTAGTTTTTCATATGTGAGGAGTTTCATGTAAGTGATGGACATTGTATCTAGGTGAATAGAAGGAGACATATGTTTCATGGGTCTAATTTTAGAAATATTTATAGGAAGAGTTCCTTTTATTAAATATGAAGGCGGTTAAGAGGAAAGAGTTGAATTCTCTTTATCGGGGGAGCATGTCAGTATGGTAGATTGGGATCAAGTTCAAGGACTTCTTGCATTTCACACTAGATCTTTATCCTGATGAGGAGTCCAGAGCGAGGAATCTTGAGGAGACACTCTGTCATTCTATCTAGTATGCAGTTACTCCCTTTATGTTACCGATATATCTGGATGTTAATAATAAGGCAAATTTGATTGAGTAGATGCCCTCATGAGGAGGTTTATTGTGAGAGGGGAGCTAGTAGAGTTCCTCAAGGAGTAGAGCTGTTAGTGTATGGTCTCAGGAACCAAGGCCTTTAAGGTTTTGACCAGTAGGGAGTCAACATAAATAGATTCCCTTACATACTTTTGTGGATAGTGGTTTTCATGATCTTATTGGGGGGATTTGGGATAATTTTTTTCCATGGGGTTAATGGTCATCGCTAGGATCAGTGCCCAATTGTTCTTTGAGTTTAGTTTTGTGGAGGTGGTCAAGTTCAATGTCAGCCTCAACAATAATTTCCTGCGATACCATTTTAGTTATAGGGGTAGAAAGATTATGCTTCACTGAGCATAGATGGAGTAGGTAGAGGCCGAATTCAGGATATTCTACATGTTTAGGAACCTCAACCCATGTATGATCATGGAGGTGTACACCAACAGAGAGGTAGAGATGCCAGATGTGGTCTGTTTCATGTGGTAAAGGCATAAATTCTATAGGGTCTAGATATAATTCAACGCGCACTCATATTTTTACCCACCATTGTTTATGAATTGGTTAATTTGAGATATTTTCACTTCTTTGTTGTGCCTGATCTAGTTTTTTATTTGGGACTATATGTATAGAGGCTTCTTATGCCCTAGTGTTTACCACACCATTTAAAGGACATAACTACTTTTTTATGTGTGCCATGGGTGTAGATTGATGATGGGGACACATAAATCCCTTTAGAATCTATTTTTTATTTATATATAGATTTATAATTTCATCCTTGAAATTGAATGGTTTTATTCTATACATGCTATTATCGATTGCTTTTGGAGGAAAAATGCCTTCTCAGATGTGGATGGCTAGTGTAAGGTTTCCAATGGTGTGTAGAGTTTCCAGGTAGGCTGTAGAGGCATATAGACCATTATTTCTTTCATTTATGAGTTGTCTATATAAATAGTGAACATTGGGGTGGAGGATTGTAGGGTTTTTAGGTAGTTTATATATATTTTTCCTAAGTAGGTTGTAACACTAAACCCTTGATGTAATGTTGAGTTTGAGATAGAATTACAACCTAATGATTCTATGATTTCAATCGATCTTTATCAAATGGAACTTTTAGAGTTATAGGGGTTGTGGATTAGGATAGAAGATTTGATACATACGGGTTTGATATGATCCATTGTGTCTAAATGGGGTGCTCCATCATTATTATCCAAGAAGGAAGATGGTAGTATGAGGTCGCGTATAGACTACCGGAGGTTAAATTTTGTGAAGATCAAATCTCTTTACCCTTTCCCATGGATATATTATATTTTCAACTAGATGAGAGGGGAAATTTGGTTCTCTAAGATAAATCTGTGACCAAGATATCACTAGTTGAGGGTGAAGGAGGGTGTCATTATGAAGACTTCCTTTAGTTGTAGGTATAATCACATAGAGTTTGTGGTCATGAAATTTGATGTCACAAACACACCATATATGTTCATGGGGCTCGTGATGTACATGTTCCATGAATTACTAGAGTAGTTCATAGTCATGTTCATTGATGTCATATTGATCTACTTGAATCCAGAGGAGGATCATACCGGTCATCTTAGATCCATATTGCAGGTTCTTTGATGCCACCGGATCTATGGAATGTTTTACAAGTATAAGTTTAGGACACGAGAGGTGCATTTCCTTGGGAATGTGGTGTCTTATAAGGGTGAGGAAGTGGGTCAATTTAAAGTTAAGATAGTTTTTTCTTGGGAAGAACCCATGAATATGGTATAGGTCCATAGCTTCCAAGGTCTTTTAGGCTATTACGAGAGATTTTTATCTAATTTATCATGAATTTTGGCCCCATTGACAACTTTTACCTGGAATTACCATGCTTTTTCTAGACTGATCAGTTCTAGGAAGAGTTTGACTACCAAAATGGGAAATTGATTAGTGATTTGGTGATCTAGTTTCCAGAGGAAGGGGTGATGTTTGAGATGTTTTGTGATGCTTCCCACATGGTATTAGGATGCAAATTGATGCAGTATAAGACAGTGATCTCTTATGGGTCTAGGTAGTTATTCCCTAAGAAGTGTAACTATTTCACCCATGATCTTTAGTTGCCAATAGTTTTGTATTTTATGATGTCGTGTCCATATGAACTCATTAGGAAGTACTTTTTGGTCTTCAAGGATCACAATAACATGAGGTATATCTTTTCTTAGCTTGATTTGATTATGAGGAAACAATGGTGGATGAAGTTCTTTTAGTATTATGATGTTCTGATATCCTACACCTCGGGAAAGGGGAATGTTGTAGCTAACACCTTGAGAAGGATGTCATGGAAGGATGTGGTTTGGGAGTATGGGGATTCTTGGGGAGTGATGGAGGATTCAGCAGCCCAACACATGGATGCAAGGGTCGTTTTTGGTGGATTTTTCTTATTTTAGATGATAGTTCAGTCTTCTATGATATAGAAGGTGAAGGATTCTTAGTGAGGAGACTCGGAGGCATAGATGATGTAAGATAATGTTGGCCATTGTAATGTCCCAACATGGATTTCCTCTAAGACGGTGCACATAACAGTGGGTCACATCACCTCAAGCACATCTCCCCATATTCCAGAGGCTTCTAACTAGAAAAAAGTCTTTCAGGAGGTGATAGTGGGGAGACTATACCTTCTTATCATAATTTCACAATGGTATGACAGAGTATAAGTATAATACCACAATAGAAGTAGTAAATTAATGAAATAAAGAGAAGTAAAAGACAATAATTACCAATTTAATAAAAGTGTTCAATGCCATATTATACAATAGATGAATTCATGCAATGGTGATGATATATAACTGAATGTAGTACACAATACAACATGCTTTAAAACACTGTACAATAATAAAGAAGAGACACCAAATCCCCATGGGTGATCTCCATGAGTATCCTGAGCTCCATTATAGTCATTTTCTCCAAACTTCCAGGTACAAACAACACAGTAAAAGCAATAAATCATGGTCTGAATTCCTATGAACAAGAAAGGTATACTCTAGTACCGTAGTTCTATGATGGCCCAAGTAGGGCGTGAGATATAAATCTCAGTAGGTCGACACCACTGATGTCTAGAATAATCTAAAAAATTTAATATAAATCAATAAGTTTTCCATATAAAATAAATGGTGAATGACAACATGTTAGTAATAATAACTTTGTCCAAGTTCTTAATTTGGCACCCTTCCCATACCACCTACTTCGGCCTAAGCTAGAATTTAAAAGATGGTACCCCTGTAAGAATAATATGTGTACTAGTGCCAAAATTAACAGGGGAACTAAAAAAGGTGCACCCCCAAGCTTGTTCTTAGGCTTGGGGTCTAATTCCCATGTCATCACAAAATTATTCTAACAAGAAAGAGAGAATAGTCCGAAGTGCATGCTCTAATATAAATAGAAGTAACAAGTATAAGACAAGTAATTTAAACAAAGAAACCATTCAATTCAATTCAATATGTTGGTCGGAGTAGATTACTCAATAGGGGGTGGGGGTGAATTGAGATACTATACAAATTTCTGATTAGAAAAATATTTCTAAAATGTTTCCCCAAAAGATTGAATACAGCCCAGTTAATCAAGGTTATACTGTTATAAAGGTTTGCCTATTTAAATAACTTCTTAGAAAAATTATTAGTTCTCAGTAATCTTAATATCAGTTATTAATATTACTTTTGAAGTTAATCTACTAAGGCAAGAAAATTATAACTTCTTTCCAAGAGTAACTATCAAAGTAAATTTAGTGATATTTGAATTATATAGTGAAGCAATAAAATAGAGAAGACTAAAATAAATAGCACAATGGATATGAAACAAGTGGTTCAGTCACAAGACGAGACCTAATCCACTTCACTTGGTGATCACCTACCACCATGAAGTTTATATAAATAAATTTGATCCACACCCTGGATCGGGGTTAACAAGAGTACACAGTATTGTCCAGGCCACATAGGGACCTCTTCAATAGTTTTTCATGGGTACAAACAACCAAGCCACACATGGACCTCTTCCACATTTTTTTAGGGTATACACAAGATTAAAAGAATGTTTGAGTAAGGATATCTTGTATCCTTCAGTTTAATGTAGGAGATAGAGCTTGTTGCTATACAGATACACAATCTGCTCGAAAATTAATAAAATGATACACAACAATGCATTAATTTTGAGATAGGTTTAGAAGTGCTTTGAGTGTTGGTCTTTGTAGCTCTGGACTTCTAAAATGTGGCAGATGCAGAACTCAAGTCCTCGTATAGAAAACAGAGTGTCTCAAGTCAGAAAGATTCATCTTGTGTTCTTCATGGTGTTTTACAGTGCAAAGATGTTCTAGGGATTCCAGTATGCTTCGTGTGTTCTTCAGTAGAGTCGAGTTGCATGAGCCAATTCTCTAAAATTTATTCTATTATCATGCTCACGCCCACCAGCCTGCTCTTTGTATCATGCTACGTCCTACTTTTTCTAGGCCACATTAATCTTTTATCTTGGAGTGCATGTATTGGGGCAGAACGGTTTCATGTATTCTGCATATCTTACCTTGTACTATCATATGATATGTCTACAAAGAAATATTAATTATGTCAGTGCATTAAAATTTTCAAATATGACCGTTAGAGATTAAATTTAAAGATGAAAGAATATATTAGGAAACAGTGTCACAGCGTGACATGGAAATGTATCCTTCACACGGTGTCTGGATTGGTCACGGTGTCTCGCGATCACAGTGTCTCATGGACACAGTGTCTTGCACACGGTGTCTTGTTCATGATGTCTCATGATCATGGTGTCTCATGGTCATGGTGTATTCTTGTTCACGGTGTCTTGTTCACGGTGTCTGGATATCACGATGTGTGGATGTCACAATGTCTCCACCATACTGCATAGCTTTCTCAAATTCATCCTTGTTTTCCATAAACTTATCCAAAAGACGATTGAACTCTGTGAGCTTTTGAACTTGGGTTTTGAAAGCATGAGTAATAGGAGGAATCCTCAAATTTTCAACAAGATATTTAAAGTGATTGGTCATGTCAGTCTTTGAGAAGATTCAATTAAAGTAGAAATCTACCTTTTTGGCAATTTGATTATGAGCAGCATTGGAAATTTTTGAACAGATTTGGACCAGATCAAGAACTCTATCACTGTTCTTGATAACTTCATGTAGAGAATATTTATTGAAGCCACTAAGTACAGACTGAAGTTCTTCTTTGGCCACTATTCTGAGTAGGTCACTATCTAGGGAAGGTTGAGATGATTTACTGGATGCCTTAGAAGCATTGACAGCTGTGGTCATAGATTTCAGTTGGTTTAAAACCTTTTGAAGACACCCCAGATACTCATTAGTGATTTTGTTAATATTAACAAATAGCTCTCTCATCTCCTTCACAATCTGTTTGTTCCTTTTAGTGACCTTTTCAGCTAAGGAAGCTAAATGAGGTTGAATCTGAGAGACAAAATTCGATGGGGTTTGAGGAACAATAGGTTCTATAGGATGAGAAGCAAGCCCTAATCTCAAATGCATCTCTCTCTGCATTTCTTCAATCATACCTCTTAGAGTCTTCAATTCATCACTAATAAGTTTATTTTCAACTCTGACTTCTTGAATCTCATGAAGCATTTTGGGTTGTATTTTCCAAATAACTTTCTACAACAACAATGAGGAAACTTTCTCACTTAGATGTGTCACAAGAGTAGGTTGGGAATTCAGGAATTTTTCAACACCAGATAAAAGGGCATCACCAAATTATTTTAGATCATCTTTACTCACAAAGGATGGTTGTTCTGATGAAGGTTCAGAAATAGGGACTGATACAGGCTCAGGTTCCTTCTCAAGAGCAAGATTAGAGATAGATTTCAGTTGAGACATAGTAAAAAGGTCAAGGCCTTTTACTGAAACTTTCTGAGAGTCATCCACATCATAGAAACTGGGGAACTGATACTAAGTGTCTACAGGTCTTGAAACAATCGGGTTTGGTACTTCAATAGATTCTAGATTTGGGGTTTGATCCCCCTCAACAGTTGCATCCTTCTCAAGACTAAGAGGCTTAGGGTCCTGATCTAATTCCACAAACTCATATCTTAGTTCCTCTCTCATTTCCTATCTAGCCAGCTAAAAATCTAGCTCTATCCTTTCCTCATCCGAAGGAATGACTTTAGGAACAAATTGTTCCACTGGGAGATCTTCAAGATCAGCTTCTTTCATAGCAGGTAATTCTTATTCTTTAGGTTCTTCCACATCATTCTTCTCAGTTTCTTTGATAGCATATTCTGTTTTATCCTCAGGTTGATCTTCTAGATTATCAACTTCTATTGAAGCAGGGACTTCCTTTTCACTTATAATATATGGGACATGAGTACTGTCTTCCTCAATAGAAACAGTTTCCCTAGGGGGCACAATAGCCTCTTATTTCTCTTCTTCAGAATACTCAACAACCTCATATGGTTTCGAACCAGGATAAAAAATATCTCCTGGTCTTGAGGGATGTTCCAAAGGATTGAATTTTTCATAAATTCTATCATTGTATCCCACCCATGCCTTTTTCCAAGGGTTCCAATTTATTTTCATCCCCTTGACAGTGATTTTTGAAAGATAGTACTCACAATCCTGGATAAATTCCTCATTAGGTCCAACAATACCTTTGGTATGAATCATGGCTAAGATAAGCCGAGAGTAAAACTGGGAGTTCTACTTGGATGTGGCTTTGATCAGTCCACATATATAGTGTATGATATACTTACAAAGGTTGATCTTATGCCCATTTTTTAAAGATGAATTAGAAACTCATCTTGATATTTTAGTACAGAAAAATCACCTTTACTTGGGATAATCAGGTTCTGTATAAACTTAAACAAAATCCTTGATTCTATATCTAGTTCAGCAGCAATGGATCTTCTCTTGGTGATATTTCCAATCAAGATTTTCAGATCATCTTCTAAGACAAAGAATTCACTAGAAGGTAGAGGTCCTCTCTGATAATCCTCATAGATTCCTTCACTAGGTATCTGAAGGAATTCATCCCATAACCTCGAAGAGAATGAGCATTTCTTCACATTGATACAGCTTCTCACAATATATCCATCTTCAGACTCAAAGGAGAACTGAACATATTGATAAAACTGAGCCAGTAACTTAGGTTATATAGGTCTATCTTTCTTCGAGAACCACTCTAACTAGCCTTGATCCTTTAAAACTTTCAGAACTAGAGAATTACTTGACAGAATCCATTTAGGGAAAACCTCTTTCTTAGTTACTAAAACTCGATTTACTATATTTGGGTTTAGGGGACCTTCAGGTGCTAGCTTGGGTGTGATTTTCTTCTTCTTTGATCTACATTTCTCAGGAGTTGACGATAAAGGGTGTTTCATACTAGGGAATTCACTGAAGGTTCGAGTGGAAGAAAGGTTGAAGGGTTGAGGAAGGGTTTCAAATTGAGTGAATAGAAGAAATCTCGATTGAAGGAAAAGTGATACTTCATTTATTTTATCATTTAGGAATACCAAACATCGCAAAATTAGAAACGTGGGAAAATAAAGAGGTGAAATGAATAATTACCATGATATAGTTTTTAATTCAAATATAAAAATAATAAAGAATCTTTATAGTGAGACGGAGAATGAATGTTATGGTGAGACAGCAACTGAGCATTATGGTGAGACAGTGACTGTCGGACAATAGTCAGGAAGCACTAACTGTGAGACTGTAATCATGAAATAGTAAGATATACAATAGTAAGACATAAAATAGGAAACTATAGAATAGTGAGATATAAACCAATAAGACATTTACTTAATATTTATCATGCCTAATTCATATATGATGTAGTCTATTCTTTTAGAATTTAATGGTTTGGTAAATACATCAAAAAGCTGATACTCAGTACCAATGAATTCCAAATTGATATCACACTTTTTATAATGATCTCTAAAAAAGTGATGTCTTACATCTATATGCTTTGTCCTAGAATGTGAAACATGATTTTTTGAGATGTTAATAGCACTTGTGTTGTCACAATTTATAGGTACATGCTTGAATTGATATCCATAATCTAGTAATGTGTGTTTCATCCAAAAGATTTGTGCACAATAGCTGCTGGAAGCTATGTATTCAGCTTTTGTAGTAGATAATGCAACAGAATTTTGTTTCTTACAACACCATGATACTAGTGACTTGCCTAAAAAGTGACGTGTTCCATAGGTGCTTTTTCTATCTAACTTACAACCACCGAAGTCAGCATCAGAATAACTAACTAATTCAAGTGATTGTCCTCTAGGATAGAACAATCCAAGATTGGGTGTTTGCTTGAGGTATTTGAAAATTATCTTTACAACATTTAAATGAGATTCCTTAGGATTTTCTTGAAATCAAGAACACATGCACACACTAAAAGTATTGTTGGGTCAACTAGCAGTTATGTAGAGTAAACTTCCAATTATTCTTCTATAAGTGGTCTGATCAACAGATTTTCCATCTTCATCAAGATCAAACTTACAAGTGGTACTCATGGGAGTATTACTACTTTTAGTGCTATCCAATCCAAAATGTTTTAGAATATATCTAGAATATTTACTTTGATTTAAGATAATACCATCGTTATTTTGAATGATTTGAAATCCAAGAAAGAATTTTAGTTCACCCATTAAACTCATTTCATATTCATTTTTCATCATTTTAGAAAAATCAACACATAAATAATTTCTTGAGGATCCAAATATAATGTCATCTACATAGATTTGAACAACTAAAACATCATTAGAAATTCATTTTATAAAAAGGGTAGGATCAGCTATTCCTTTTGTAAAACCTTTGGAAATAAGAAAAGTACTTAACCAATCATACCAGGATCTTGGAGCTTGTTTTAAACCAAATAAAGCTTTTGATAATTTAAAAATATGATTTGGAAAATGGGGGTTTGTAAAACCAGGGGGTTGCTCTACAAAGTCATCCTCAGCTATATACCCATTTAATAAACCACCCTTAACATCCATTTGATATAGTTTGAAATTAAGATGTAAAACATAAGCAAGCAGGATTCTAATGGCCTCAAGTCTAGAAACTGGTGTAAAGGTCTTCTCATAGTTAATTCCTTCTTCAGGACTATACCCTTGTGCAACTAATATATCCTTGTTTCTAACTATGTTACTAGCCTCATCTACCTTATTTCTAAACACCCATTTAGTGCCTATGGTGAATATGTCCTTAGGTCTTCCAACAAGTTTCCAAACTTTGTTCCTTTCAAACTAATTAAGTTCTTCTTGCATATCCATCACCCAGAATTCATCATTGATAGCATCATTAATGTTTTTGGGTTTAAGTTGTGACAAGAAAACTTGATGATCAACCTAATTTCTAAGAGAATCTCTAGTTTGTGTTCTTTTTTCTAGGTCTCCTACAACAACATCTAAAGGATGGTTCGTAATAGTTCTAACAGTTTTAGAAAAGGAGGGACTAGTGATTTCAGGTTCATCAACAGGTTCAGGTTCATTATGGCTTGAGTCTAAGGAATTTTCATAATGGGATGTTTTCACACTCTTTTAGAGAATGGTTTGAGGATTTTGGTTTAATGTTCAGATTAGATAGATCACCCTCTAGGTTCTCTAGAATGGTTTTAGGCTCATGTGGATCAGTTTCATCAAATTTGACATGGAAAGATTCTTCCACACATTTATTTATTTTATTGAACACTCTATAGGCTTTACTTGATATAGAATATCCTAAAAAGATATCTTCATCACTCTTGAATGCAAATTTTTCATGATTTCCCTTAGAATTACGAATATAGTCTTTGCAACCAAAAACATTGAAGTAGTTAACTTTGGGTTTTATATTGTTCCATAACTCATAACGATTCCTCTTATGAATGGGTCTGATCAACACTCTATTGATTATGTATCACATTTCATTGATAGCTTCATCCCAAAATTTAATTGGTAGGTCATATTCACTAAGCATTGTTCTAGCAATCTCTTGCAGGGTTATATTTATTCTTTCTATAACTCTATTTTGTTGAGGTATTATAGGGGTAGAGAAATTGTGACTATAACCATTTTGTGAGAAAAAGGATTTAAAATCTTGATTTTTAAACTCTCAACCATGATCAATTCTTAAGGATTTGATTCTAAGTCCACATATATTTTCCACAGACTTGGAATATTTAGTAAAATAAGAGAAGGATTCACTTTTGTGCGCTAGAAAGAAGGTCCAAGTATATTTATAAAATCCATCTACAAGAACATAAAAATAGTGCTTCCCATTTAAACTAGAAACTCTAGATGGTCCAAATAAATCCATGTGAACCAGTTTGAGAGGTTGAGAAGTTGACACTTCTTTCTTTGGTTTGAAGGAAATTTTGTATTTTTTACCTTTTGACAGGGATTAAATAATTTTTCAATTGGAAGCTCATGTTTGGGTAAGTCTTTAACTAAGATTTTTCTAGTTATCTTTCTAAGGGTGTGAATATTATAGTGTCCTAGTCTCCTATACCAAATCCAAGACTCTTTATGAAATACAATTAAATATGAAGCATTTTGAGAAGCTATGGAATCTAAGTTAACAGAGCAAACATTTTCATTTCTTAAAGCAGAAAACACTAATTCATCTTTAGAATTAAATACATTTCAAGAATCATTTTCAAATCTAACATGAAATCCATCATCACATAATTGTGAGATACTAATCAGATTATATTTTAATCCATCAACAAATAGTACTTTAGAAATTAAAACTGAGTTAGAGTTACCAATTTGGCCAAGGCCAATTATATTTCCTTTAGCATTGTCACCAAATGTGACATGTCCTCCATCTATTTTTATTATATTCTTGAAGAATGAGTAGTATCCTATCATGTGTCTTGAACATCCACTATCCAAGCACCATAAACTTTTACAGGAACTCTTTAAGCAGCTTTCCTACAAAAATATTAAGCAAAAATAGATTTTGGTACCCATACTTGTTTGGGTTCAGTAATATTAGTAATAAGTGCTTTAGGAACCCATATCTGCCTCATAGGTTTCCTATAAGCATTAAGTAAAGTATTTAAAAAATAAACACTATTCGGTCCAGAAAAAATTGAAACAGTAGAATATGTATCATGATTTGAACTAGTTGATTTGTGTCCATAACTAGGAGTAAAACTATATTTCCTAGATCTTGAAACAAAATTTGTTCTACTAAGATTTTTTTCAAGGTTGGTAACCAATGCCAGTGTTGTATTTAGGGAAAATTTGTTTTCCTAGCATTTGAGTAAGGGTATTCTTCCCATTGGTAAAATTTTAAGGTTATTCCTTAATTGATCATTAGACATTTTTAATTCGTTGTTTTCTTTGAGTAGTTGAGCATTTTTCTCTATTTTAGTTGTGAGTTCAGATTTAACAGTCAAAGTATGAGCATACTGTTTATTCAATGATTTATATTTTTCTTTTAGTTCATTGCATGTTTCTTCAAGAATGTTACAGTATTCAAACATTTCTTCATTAGTCATATTTTCAGAGTCACTCTCATTTTCAGAATAGTATGAATTATGTACAGGAGAGTCGAGTGTTACCTCAGATGTGTTTGTCATAAAACACATATTGGATTTATTTGCCTATTCATCATGTGATGTTTCTTGAGTCACTTGAACTGTCCTCATAAGAACTCCAGGTTGCTTTCATGGCGTTTTTATACTTCCTGTCCTTGTCCTCATATCTCTTTTTGTACTTGAGCTTTGGACAGTCTACCTTGATATGTCCTTTGTGCTTACATTCATATCAGGTAATCTCATCAGCCTTTTCACTTCTTTTCTAGTCCTTCTTCCAATTTCCTTTTTGGTTATATTTTCCCTTGAAGTTAGGATTTCTGAAAAATTTCTTCTTCTTTTAAAATTTCTTGAATCTTCTGGATAACTGAGCCATCACTTCATCACTATCAGGTGATGATTTTTCACTATTAGAACTTTCTATAGAAGCTTCAAATTTCCATTTGTCTTTGTGCTTAGAGGTGGTGGTCTTGAATGTAATAGATTTCCTCTTTGGTTCATCCTCCTCTTCTATATTGAATTTCAGTTCCTCTTCATACATCATCAGTTTACCAATGAGTTATTTTATAGGTAGCTTGATAATGTCACATGATTCTCTAATAGAGATAGAGGTTCCTCTCCATCTGTCAGGCAGACATCTGAGAATTCTCATGATTTGTTCTCTAGCAGTGACTTCTCTTCCAAGAGAAATAATTGTGTTGACAATCTCATTTAACCTAAGATACATGTCAGAGAAAAGCTCATCAGGTTTCATTTTAAATTTATCATATTTAATAGTATAAGTATTAAGTCTCATTTCTTTTACACTAGATGTTCCTTCATGTGAGACAGACAGGGTATCCCAAATTTCATGGGCAGTTTTACAAGCAGAAATTCTATTAAATTATTCATTTCCTAAAGAGAAGTATAAAGCATTCATAGCTTTGAAATTGTTATTGTAGGCAGTTTTTATAGGCTAATCCCATGTGATTCTATCAGTAGTAGGAATTTTATTTTCATCTAAAATGGAAGACCAAATTTCAAAACCCATACTTTCTAAATGTATTTTAATTTTGATTTTCCATTGATCATAGTTGGTTCCATTAAAAATGATGGACTTTTGGTTGCAACACCTTCCAATCTGTTATCCATAATAAATATTTTGAAAGATCTAGAAATTTAGAATTAATAGAAATTTATATATCTTTTAAAGTACATCTACAATCACAGTTGAATAAGGTTAAACAATGTCTTAATAAACTTACTAAACCTATCTCTGATACCAAATGTTGGTCGGAGTAGATTAATCAAGAGGGGGGGGGGGTGAATTGAGTAACTTTAAAAATTTCGTATTAAAAAATTATTTCTAAAATGTTTCCCCAAAATATTAAATACAAAACATTTAATCAAGGTTATACTGTTATAAAGGTTTTAATGTTTAAATGACTTCGTAGAAGATTTATTAGTTCTAATTAATCTTAATATCAGTTATTAATATTAATTTTAAAGCTATTATACTAATTCTAGACAATTATTACTTATTTCCATGAGTAATTATCAAAGTGAATTTAGTGATATCTGAATTATACAGTGAAGCAATAAAACTAATAAGACTAAAATAAATAGCACAATGAATATAAAACAATTGGTTCAGTCTCAAGTCAAGAACTAATCCACTTCACTTGGGGATCACCTACCACCAAGCAGTTTATATACATAAACTTGATCCACACCCTGGATCGTGGTTAAAAATAGTACACAGTACTGTCCAGGCCACACAGGGACCTCTTCCCCAATTTTTCATGGGTACAAACAACCAGGACACATAGGGACCTCTTCCACAGTTTTTCATGGGTATACACTAGAGTAAAGGAATGTTTGAGTAATGATATCATGTATCCTTTAGTTTAATATAGGAGACATAGCGTTTTTCTAAACAGATACACACTCTTCTTGAAAATTAATAAAATGATAAACAACAGAGTAGTAATATTGAGATAGGTTTAGAAGTTCTCTGAGTGTTGGTCTTTACAGCTCTGGACTTCTGAAATGAGGCAGATTCAGAACTCAAGTCCTCATATGGAAAACAGAGTGTCTCATGTCAGATAGATTCAACTTGTGCTCTTCGTGGTGTTTTACAGTGCGAAGATGTTCTCGAGATTCCAGTATTCTTCCTGTGTTCTTTATTAGAGTCTAGTTGCATGATCCAATTGTCTAAAATGTATTCTGTTATCACGCTCATGCCCACCATCTTGTTCTTTGTATCGTTCTATGTCCTAATTTTTCTAGGTCGCATTAATCTTTTATCTTAGAGTGCATGTGTTGGGGCTAATAGGTTGCATGTATTCTGCACCTCGTACCTCGTACTGTCTGATGATATGTATACAAAGAAATATTAATTATGTCAGTGAATTAAAATCTTCAAATATGACCGTTAGATATTAAATTTAAAGATGAAAAAAATATATTAGGAAATGGTGTCACAATATGTCATAGAAACGGTGTCTCATTCACACAGTGTCTGGATTGGACATGGTGTCTCTTAGTCACGGTGTCTCACGGTCATAGTGTCTCATGGTCATGGTGTCTTGCTCGCGGTGTCTTGTTCACTGTGTCTCATGATCACGGTGTCTCATGGTCACGATGTCTGCTTGTTCACGATGTCGCAATGTCTGGATATCAAGGTGTCTGGATGTCATGGTGTCTAGATGTCATGGTGTCTGGATGTCGCAATGTCTGGATATCACGGTGTCTGGATGTCACGATGTCTGGATGTCATGGTGTCTGGATGTCACGGTGTCTGGATGTCACGGTGTCTGGATGTCATGGTGTCTGGATGTCACGATGTCTATATGTCATGGTTTTTCATGACTAAGGAAAATATTTGTATTCAGACTTAAGTAGTAGTATTTATGAAATGAATTATACTTAATCATTTGTCAAAGAAATCATTATAAAGTGAATCAAGAGAAAGTGCATAGTAACCAAACTGAGTGTATAACACTTAAGAGATTTGGATATCTTTTACTAAGCTACTAAAAATTTTATGTGAGATAGATTACATAGAGTTAACATTGTTTATACACTAAATAGGATTTTTGATCATTAAAACATGATTAATACATGAGGAGTCCAACACAACCAAATCTAGAGTTGGTGCCCGAGCCCATCCCTGAGGTATCACTACGGTACATCCTTTAATTTATCCAACACCACCTAGCCCATCCAAGGTGATCCTTTCGAAGGTCTAAGTATCACTCATGGTATGGTAACCATGAGTCCATACTAGGTATCTCACATAAGGGACCGAGTAACTTCTGAGGATTAGCATAGCCATATTTCCAATGGAACCATCCGTGGTTTCCCCATAGGGAACCAGTATCATCCAATGATATAATGAAAATCCAGGAGGATCCCTTTCATGGAGAGCCTAAAATATCGATTCCCTGATGCGTCATGTTGTAACATATTGAGTATAGTGAGTCCATTTATGGGTTCTTAATACGGGGCCCACATTCTATCCACAGTCCGATTTCATTTAAAATAATAGGAGAGTAAAAAATCATAAAGAAATCAAGGTATGAGGCTTAATCTACATGGAATTATCCTTAGAAAATTGCATTTCAACCCATGAAACTCAATTTCATGAGCTTGTAACATTAACAAGGAATTTCATATGGTTCAAGCCACTAACAAGGCATAAGAAATAAAGAAACTTGCACAATGAAGTAATTATAAACAATGTATGTGGCATCAATTCACCTCTTACCAATATGTCATTAATGAAATTTCATCATGTCAAGCTTTTAAGCTTGACTAAAGTGTCACAGTCCATCCAAACTATTTAAATGGATCTATCAAGGAGAACCAACAAGGAATAAGGAACTCATTAACAGGCAATGTACTCATGTAACTTGGAATATGTAATTTTTGTATGTAAGGTATATTTCATTCAAATAAACCTTAAGTATTCCATATGTAGGAGGAACCACACAAGGGATAAAAGATTATGTTCAGGCTTTGGCATTATCAGGAGGGACTGAATTCATAAATTAATTTCTCATTAATCAATTTAAGGAATTTCTAAGAATCCACACACAACCCATGAAAATTTTCCACATTTATATAAAGGAATCTTAGGCTATTTAGGATGGATCAACCAAAGGGGTTCCTGACAGGCAAGGGGGTCACCCCAAATGGATTTCACTATAAGAGATAGTTACAACATACATGATAGAATAAAGCATACAATTTAATAAGAGATAAAAGGGCATCATCAGAAGGTTTCAGTGAGCGGCACAATGACAGGACATAGAATAAGTGATAAAGAAAATTGAAAATAGGGAATAAGACCTACACTAGTAATTCAAATTAAAAATTGGGCTAATCACTTAGGAGGTTCCTTGGCTCATCCATGATTTTCAAAGGAAGCAACACAATTTAAAAATAACCAAGAAGGTCCATTTAAAAACATGTTTTTAACAATTATAATCTCAAGCATGAAGAGATACCAATGAATTAAGGTAGGATATCATAAAAGTATATCACTAAATTTTTATCTTGAAGGAAGAACACCTCCATTGGAGGGGTTTTATTACAAAAACATGTATTTTTTTACAAATAATCAATTATCACCTTTAAGCATTTCAATGACTTATTCAAGGGAATCATTTAATATAAAACAAGATTCATTAATTAAAAACTAATAATGGTAGTCAATTAATTAATTCATTAATAATATTAAACTGAAAGGGAATGTGATCCTACCTCAAAATCAGAACCAATCCAAACACTCGGTGCTTGAAACATATATCAGCGACCACCTGAAATCACACGATAAAGTGCAACACACTACAACTTAAATTAATAGGGACCTCAAAAAAAAAATTCCCTAAATTTTATGGTGAAAAACTGAGCAAAAGGTCGTGTTTCATCTCTATACTCCCAACACATGTTCAAGCATTGGTTAGGAAAGCATCAAATAAGCCATTAAGACTTTATAAAACACTCATTTTCCAATAAAAACACCAAGATGGCAGTAAACTTGAGCTTGTTTAGATAGAGACACAAAAATTTCATGATATCATTAAAAATTTGGCCAATGTTACATCCCACCTTAGGCTTTAACATTATAAAGGGAAAAATTCCCATCCACGACATGTTCCACTACTATAATTTCCTACAAGACATGCCCTTGAGCATTCTAGAAACAATTCTCATGTGATTTTTGAAATGATTAAAATGGTCAATTCCCCGTCAACATTAAATCCCAAATCAAGCCATATTTTCATGAAAATCCCTAGAGGACACAAACCACACTCGTCTCACCTGAAAATGTGCCATAAATAGCCCTTCACTGACTGTCCCATTGAATAAGAGATATAACTAGTCGAGCCACATTGGTCGACCATTGAAGAATATTCCCAACTTATATGGACCATATTTTACAAACTGAACTATAATTCCTTCTTCCAAGGTATTTCGTATTCACCACAGACACATCAACCAGATTCTATACATGACTTTTGATAACGTTCCTTGATTTAAGCATCACCTAGCCCAATTTTTTTTGGAATAACCTTGGATTGGCATGAAGGTAGTATAAGGAACTAACCTAAGGTAGTCCATACTTGATGTTTACAAGTGAGATGTTGGTAAAAATACAAGACATCAACATTAGAGAATTGAATGAACCTAGAGAAGCATTGGTCTGGCAGTCAAGTCAGAAGAAACAACTAGTGTACAAGAGTTTGTACAATGTATTCCTACATGAGAATCCAAGGGTCACTCAAGACTAACTAAGCTTCAATAAGAACCATGAATTTAGCATGAAACACTAAAAGAACCAATCTAACAAGCCCAACAGATTTAAAACATTAGCGTGGTGTAAGACCGATGCTCTCTTAGTATACCTAGATGATGTCAAGTTAGGGCACATGATCGTATATAAAAAGGATACACTAAGGGGATTTAAATGGATTCCAATTGAACATTCCCAAGTACTGGAATGAAGAATAGTTGAACCACAATGGATCTACTTCAAAGAAGAAACTCGGCTTCACATACTGATGCACCGTCATTAACTGGTCACCGAGACTTTACCACCCATTACATTATGTGATAGTTCAAGATTAAACACCAAAGTCCTCCACAACAAATGACGTTACTCAATGATTTCATACACCACCAAATACACCAAATTCATGTTTTCGAGCAAGCACCAACCTGATTTAAAGTTCATAAGCCTCACTATTATTTAAGCCAGCTTGAATATTATCTAATGGCCCTCTATGGTTGTGTTCCCCACTACCTGGAAGAACATGTATTTAAATGAAACGACATGACACTCCCCACTTTATTAGTATACTAATCATTAAAAAAATAGATATACTATCCAGTCAAAATCATGATAGGTTATAACTGCCATAAATGAAAATGTTTAAATAATTGGTGTGAAGACCAAAACAAAACCGACTCACATGTCAAAACACCAAAGTCTCTGGAAGTCATCCCGAGCATTGGTATGAACTTGATTTCTTTATTCCTAGGACACTCTACTACGAAGATGACCTAAAACTGCACTCAATAGTGCAAGGCTCAATAAGCCTACCAAACTCAACCAGTATGTTACATCCTTAAGCACTCAATAGGTACCGCCTATACTGACACATACTACCCTAAGATTTTACGAGCAACAACACATCTTGAATATCATCCATAGGCCATCCGCCCTATGGATTCAAGAATTATATGGTCCATGAAAAATATTTTACCTAGATGACTACATACCAAGTCATCCATAATTGAAGAAAGGAAAGCATCAAGAGACCTATGAAGCGGCCGACCATGCTCGGGGCATGTCTAACCTACTGAAACTAAGAATTAACTGATTCCCATGCCCATAAAAATGATCAAAGAAAACATGACCACCCATCCAAAAAAGGGTCTCATTGAGAAGTCAAGGGTCCTACTAGGTAAAATGACACCTGAACGATGCTAATAAGTCAGAAAGCTCATGGCATGAGCAAACAATTTAAAATTTAAGGGTGCTACCTACCACGGGCTTGCCCCATACAAAGAACAAGAATCATACCTAACATCGCGTCATGCTAAAAGAATTCACTAGGCTTAAAATCCAATCATCTAATCCAGTTCTAAAATAAGAAGCACCTACGGAAAATTATCACGCTTCCATTCCAAGGAAACTCAAAGAAGATTTATCTATCCTTAAACGAGGGTCTTAAATAGAGGACCCACGATAGGTTCCATTTCTAATCCATTTAAATTTAAAACCATTTCATAATAAAACATGCACTTGTTCAATATTCTCAATATATGGGAGGCCATCTACCAATCCATAAAGTTTCCATATACTTTACAAGTGGCATTTGGATCCCATTTATTTGCAACCAAACCATTTAGCTCATGCAATTTATTACATAAAAACAAAACTATCATGTCATCATAAGAATATAACATAGGGAATACATACAATTGGAATAAAATCATGGAATATTAACACCTAAACAGGTTATAAAAATAGGCATGCAAATAAACATAACAACATGGCATGGAATTCAAGGAACTCAATCATATCATACCATCATGCAACCTATGAATGAAGCTACATGGAATGGTATATGAATGACCTATGAATCCCTATGAGCCAATTATGATTCATGTAATTATTCATATTTCCCTTAACAGGGTAAGAATAAAATAACCAATCACTTAAGGTGAAATTACATTAACTGTAATATCAAAAAGTATGGACATCAATTCCTTTCCCTAGCTACTTGGTAATTTCCCATACATGGGGTGATCAGTCCCATGAAAAACTACTAACCAAACACTAAAAAATTCTTATTATCCTATCTAACAACAAAAAATAGTAAGACAATGGAAAATAACCCCTCTGATACCACTTTGTATCATCTTGTCCCAACTCACCTCTAAGATGGTGGCTGAACTAGTGGGTCACATAACCTTAAGCGTGTCTCCCTATACACCAGAGGCTACTGACTAGCAGTGAGGGTTTCTGAAGGTGATAGTGGAGAGACTATACCCTCTTATCAAAATTTCATAGTGGTATGATAGAGTATAAGTATAATACAATATCTGAAGTAATAAATAAATGCAAGACAAAGTAGCGGAATACAATAATTAACAATTTAATAAAAGTGTCCAACACTAGATTATAAAATAGATGAATGTGTGTCATGGTGATGATACATAACTAAATTAAGTAAACAAAATAGTATGCTTTACAACATAGTACAATAATAAATAAAAGAAACCAAATATCCAAGGGAGATCTTCACAAGCATCTTAAGATCCAGCTCAGTCCTTTGCTTCTAACATCTAGGTACAAACAACACAACATAAGAAATCAATCATGGTCTATAGTCCTATGAACAAGAAAGGTCTACTTGGGTACCCCAGTTTAATGGCAGTTAGAGTAGGGTGTGAGATGTAAATCTCAGTAGTCCAGCACCACTAGTGTCTAACCAAATTCATACCATAAAATATTAATCAAGAAGTATTACATATAAAATAAATGGTGAGTGACAAAAATTTAGTAATAGAAACTTGGTCTGGGTTCCTAAACGGACACCCTCCGCATACCACCTGCTTTTCCCTAAGACTAAATTTAGAAGAAGGCACCAATGTAAGCCTAATATTTATACCAGTCCCAAAAGTAATAAGTAAACTTGAAAAGGTGAACCCCTAAGATTATGCTTAGGCTTGGGGTCTAATTACCATTTCATCACATAAGAATGCTAACAAGAAAGAAATAAAATTCACAAGTGCATTCTCTAATATAAATTAAAGAATCAATTATAGAATAATCAATTTAACCAAATAAATCATTCAATGTAATTCAATCAAATCTAGAGTTAGAGTCTATGACTATCCCTAAGGTAACTCTATGGTATATCCATTAATTTATCCAATGCCACTGAGCTCATCCAAGGTGATCCTTTAGAAGTTCCATGCATCACTCGTGGTATGGTAACCATGAGTCTGTTTTGGGTATCTCACATAAGGGATTGAATATCTTCTAGGGCTTGGCATAGCCATCTTTCTAACAAAACTGTCCTCAGTTTCCCCTTTGGAAACCGGTATCAACCAATGGTATAATAAAAATCTCAGGGGAGCCCTTTCCTGGAAATATTAGAATATCCCTCCCCTGACACATCATGTTGTAACCAATCAAGTACAAAGATTACCTTTGTGGGTTCTTAATACGAGATCCATGTTCTCTCTCTCGACCTGATTTCATTTAAAACAACAAGATAGGCAAAAATCACAGAGCAAACAAGGTATGAGGAATAACCTACATGGGATAAGCCTTAAAAAATTTCATATCAACACTTGAAAGTCAATTTCACAAGCTACGAACATTAACAAGGCATTTCATATGGTTCAAGACACTAACAATCCATAAGAAATAAAGAAACTGGCATAATCAAGGAATTATAAACAAGGTATGTGGCATCAATGTTCCTCTTACCAATATGTCATCAATGAAATTTCATCATCTCAATCTACCAAGCTTGAATAAGTGTCACAATCCATCCAAACCATTTAAATGGCTAAATCAAGGAGCACCAAACCAGGCATAAGAAGTTAATTAATATAAAAGGTACTCATGTAACTTGAAATGAGTAATTTTGTATGTAAGGTATATTTCATTCAAATAAACCTCAAGTATATCATAGGTAGGAGGCAACACACATTGGATAAAAGATTATGTTCAAGATTTGGAATTATCAGGAGGGACCCAATTCATAAATTCATTTCTCATTAATCAATTTAAGGCATTACCAAGGTGGCACACACAACTCATGGTAATTTTTGACAATTTATATAAAGGAAACTTAGGCTATTTAGGATGGATCATAAAAAGGGGTGACCAAGAGGAAAGGAGAACACCCCAAATGGGTTTCTATATAAGATAAGGTTACAAAAGACATTATAGAACAAAAGAAACAATTTAATAACAGATAATAGGGCATCGTCAGAAGGTTTCAGTGAGTGGCACAATGACACAACCTAAAATAAGTGATCAAGAAAAGGGGGAAGAGGGTAGACGAACTACACTAGTAATTCTAATTAAAAACTGGGACACACACTTAGGAGTTTCCTTGTATTATCCATACTTTTTCAAAGGAAGCAACATCATTTAGAAATAACCAAGAAGGGCCATGTACAAACATGCCATTCAGTAATTATAATCTCAATCATAAAGAGACAGCAAGGCATTAAGGCATGCAATCATAAAATTCTATCAATACATTTTTATCTTGAAGGCATCACATCTCTGTTGGAGGGGTTTTATTATAAAAACATGACTTTGTTTAAAAAACATTCATTTATCACTTTTAATCATTTCAATGACTTATTCAAGGGAAGAATTTAATCAAAACCAAGATGAATTAATTAAAAACTAAGAATGGTATTCAATTAATTAATGCATGAATAAGATTAAAAGGAAAGGGAAAGGGATCCTACCTCAAAAGTAGAACCAAGATGAACACTCAATGCTTGAAACTTTTATCGGCAACCACCTAAAATCACACAGTAGATTCTAACACAAAAAATATTAAATTACCAGGGACCTTAAAAAAATAAAGACCCTAAATTGGATGGTGAAAAACCAAGAAACATGAATACTACCTTACCTAATATGGTGCTGGTGAATCAAAACATCTCGGACCACGTCGCCTTCCATGGAGGTTGATGGAATGCACAAGAATATGTATCAAGGGATAATTCCCACAATCCTAGTCCATAATAATCCACAAAAACATGAATCAAACCCTAACCTATGGTGTTGGAGGAATCTCACTGGGTGTCGAAAGAGAAGAAAACTGCCAAAGAAATAGAGGAGAAGTGATCTAAGGACCATATCTTGATGAATCAATGACAAATCTTATAGAAATCAGAATAAAACACCAATGGATGGAGGAATCATGATAGGGAGGACCACACTATAGGGGCTTGGCTAGGGGTCGCGTCACACCACAGGGAGGTCGTGGCCATGGATGGGTCCCACTTTAAGGGGGTCCACCCACGGGAACTAGAAAGGATATCTCCTTGGGTTACATGAAGGAGGTCACACACCTGGAAGAGGAGGGGGTTGGTGTGCATCGTGCTCCAAGAGAGGGAGAAGTGAGAGGAGCCCCTTCCTTTGAGGGTTTAAAATAAAACTTTAATAAAACTTATAATAACAACAATAAAAACAACAACAACAACAATAATAATAATAATCATCATTATCATCATAAATAATATTAAACATAATAATAGTTAAATTATTATTATAATTAAAACCGTTATTATTGTTTTCTCATTTAATTATCATTTAATTTATTTTCCATTTAAACTTTTAATTTAATTTAATTTTAATTTCTTTAAAATAAAAACACCTCATAGCATCAAATCATGGAAAAAGAAGAGTTCCAATGCTTTGTTTTAGAAATGGCATGCCTGAATAATGAAAAATTTAAATTCTATTAATTTTTTGTTGGGTTCAAAACTCGGGTTGTTGTAGCCATGGTGATTCTCTAGAGGGATATTCAGAGGATGATCGAAATTGAATGTTGTTTTTGGGGAGGATTTTTGTTTCGGTAGTAATTCATAATGGAATCCTTCATGATTTTCATATCTCAACTTTGTAAGTACACTTGAGAGTTTTCAAGATGCAACATGGCTTGGGGACACGGTGTTGGTGGCCCAAGATAAAATTGGTGGAGGCAAAGTTTTTGTCGAGGTGTTTTGTTTTATAGCAGGTAAATGATGAGCATCATATTCTTGGTGGTTTGTTTCATCCCTAGGATATTCCCAAGTTGAAATGGGATGACATATAGATGGAATTCATCACAATGTTACCCAGATATTAGGGAGGTTTTGATGCTATTTGGGTAATCATGGATCAGTTAATGAAATCATCTCACTCAATAGTGATTAGGTAGTTAGGAACTATGTTTTTTTTTTGTTAAGGAGGTATGTGGTCAAGGTGGTGAGGTTATATATAGTTACGAGGTATATTATATAGGATTGGGACACACATTTTACCTCAAAAGTCTAGAGGGGATGGAAACTTTCTTTTGGAACTCAGTTACACCACAACACTTATTTACACCCTCATAGGGATAGGTAGATGGGGTGGACTATCTAGAAATTGGAGGAAATGTTGCAATCTTGTGTCTTAGACTTCAGTGGATCTTAGTAAAAATCACATGCCTTTGGTTGAGTTTACTTATAAAAACAACTATCATCCATTGGCATGGATTCATTTGAAGAATTGTATGAACAACCATGTCATTATAATTTGTGCTTGAAAAAGGTTGGGGAGTTAGATGTTCTTGGTCCTGATGTGGTCCAGTTCATGATAGAGAAGGTTCATCTTGTCCGTGATAGGGTGAAAGAAGCATAGGACCAGTAGAAGTCTTATGCTAATTATAAGAGTAGGCCCTTATAGTTTGGGGTTTGAGACCATGTATTCTGGAATGTTCACCCTCGATTTGGGATGAAGAGGTTTGGCAGGTGGAGAAAGATTGCACCTAGGTTTGTTGGGCCTTTTGAGGTGTTGTGGAATGTTGTCGAGGTAGCTTATTGGTTGGAGCTTCCACCATGTGAAGAATGAATTCATGATTTCTTCCATGTTTCTTAGCTCTGTCAGTATCTTCACTATTAATCCCATTTCATTGACTTGGGAGACTTAGATATTGAGGAAAATGTGATGTTCATATAAAATCCATTGGAGATCTAGTAGCATTGATTTAAGGTGTTATGAAGATGAACTATCCCCTTGGTTTCTATGTTGTGGTGGAATGGAGGCCTGGAGGAGATTACATGAGAGCATGAGACACATATCTATGCCTAGTACCCTGAGTTGTTTTCAGATTTACTTGTTTTACTTATTTTTCTTGATGATGTAATGTTTATACCTTTCATTTTTAGATGATATGTGACTCTTCCTTGTTGATATGACATGTGATAAAAGCTTCAATACATCCAATGTAGGGAAAGCCTAATTCCCAATAGAGATTCATTATATCTTGACGTGATTGAAAATGAACAGATGAGTTAGTGCAGCCCATGTTAGGCCCACTAGGTCAAATACCCTGATGGGGGGGGGGAGGTGAATCGGGGTATGATAGATTAAAACTACTACCCTTTTGGATCTTGTTTAGTTATTAAACCAAACACTCTTCTCTCCTCCTCCTGTAACAATGTATGGACTGAAATTAAAACATGCACAAGACACAATGATTTTACTTTGTTCACCCTTACTGGGATATGCCCAAGGAGCATACAACGGTGATGTACTGATGTACAAAATACAATAAATCTTACCTCCAACATATAAATTTTGTGATAGATCACTTCTATACCTAGGATCAATACCTTTACTAGGTTTAGGGTCAGCTCACTACATTCCCAAGGGTCACTCCCTATGTATCATTCTCTGGATCACTGTTGGTGGAAAGGATCACCATCTTCCTCTTCCTTTGCTCACTGCTCTTGGAAGGGATTCAAACACAGTTTATGGAATTTTAGGTCCCTTCAGTATCTCTAATGAATAAATTATCAGTTATAGATAGATGGTCTATTGAAGTTCCATGTTCATCAACTAATGAATACCACTTTACCGCAGATTTACTATGCAATACTTTCTGAACAACTTTTGCGATGCTCACTACCTTTGCAGAGCTCATCGTTCATGAATTTCACACTTCCTTTGTGAAGCTCCTACCTTTAATGAAGATCACTTATCCTTAATGAAGCACACCTCTTCCCCAAATCTCAACTAGACTTCGAGAATCTCCTTCCATTCACGAATTTCACTTAGCCTTCATGAATTTCATTACTTTGATGATCCTCAGAATATTCAGTTGGTATAAAATTAATGAACTTCTTCGCATATCACCTTCATGAACCACCCTTCACAAAACACCCATCATAAACCACATTCATGATTATGGAGCCTTAATATTTTTGTTAAGTCTCACTTCTTTTCTGAAAGAAGTAGAGGCCTATTTATAGACATTCCACATATTTCAGAACCATCCGTACCACATCATCACCATTTCACAAAGCTCCTTCATTTCTTTTGTGATTCTCCATTTTTCAAAAATTTCCATGGAAATCTCCCCTTCACGATGATTATCGTAATAAAAAATCCTTACGTCACAACTTCACGCCTCCGCGATGCTCCACTCATGATGATCCTCCTCTTCTCCATTCGCGATGCTCATTGAACTCACATAACTCACTATCAGAGTTTTCGTGCCTTTATAAAATACAATTCATGAAGGCCATATTTGTGAAATTCATGAATTTTCCAAATTTTCATAATTCATTCAAGGAAATCCACTTTTTTGCAATTCTAGCCAAATTCTAAATTTTGGACCCCAAAAATATGGAATACATTGGGAAATGGTGTCATCTTATATACACAATTTTCTATACCACTTCCAGGGTATCCATTCCTTTGAATTGGTTCTTTGTCAACATAACATGTCAACGATATCTATAGACTCTTTATCATACATTGGAAACCTTCTTTTTCAAAAAACATAAACAACCCAAAAAGGATTCAATGTTACCTTGAGGGATTTTTTTACCAACAATACCCCACTTTGGGTTTTTTGACAACTCTTTCATAAATTGACACCTCATCAAAGTTTCTTCTATGCTCTATCAACATTCTCTTCATACGACTTAGATAATGATCAAAGATTTACCCAAAACATACTCTAATCCCACATGTTCCATGCTCAGAGTGAGAAACAAGTGTATTATGAAAATTTCATCAGTGAATAAATTCATTACAAAACCTATCAACTGATTTCATCACGAACTCAATTTTTTGTGATATATATCCTTTGATCGATAACTTCTAGAATATTCAGATTTAAAACTCTCCCTATCTCACTGCTCTCCCTATCTTGCTGATCCCCCTATCTCGCTACTCTACCTCTCAACTTATTCCCATGTCTTGACTAAGACATTTTATCTCTTTTAATAGCACAATTTACCCCCATTTGTCAACAAACCCAAAGTACATTCCTTTTATGTTTTAAACATATTAATGAAAAAAATATTAGCACATTAGGGAAAAACAAACCATTCCTTGGGGATAGGGGGTTCCACATCCACACTTTTTCAAGTGATGGGATTCGACTGAACTCCCAGAGCTAGTCAATGCCTCTCGAATTATTCTTTGGGTAAGTTCTTTGTCAAAATGTATGAAACCTATAGTTTTGTAGGCACATAATCTAACTTCACAAACCCTTGCTCCACATACTCCTTGATAAAATGATACATGATTTCAATTTTATTTTTCCATGAGTGATGGAATGGATTTTTTCTATGATTTAAAACACCTGCATTATCATAATATATTCCAGTCAAAGACTTCAATTCAAATCCCATATCATCAAGATGCTACTTCATCAACAATAATTGCGTTCATGTATGAGTAGCCACAATATATTCAGCTTATGTGTTTCCCAATGAAATGAAATATTTTTTCTTGGAAATCCAATAAATACATAATCCACCAATATATAAAGAACCTCCCTATGTTGATTTTATATCATATTCTAATCTGGCCCAATTTTCATCTGTATATCCCAATAACTCTAGATTAGTTTTGTCATTATACATCAAACTGAAATCCACTATGACCTTGATATACAGATTTATTCTTTTCACTACAATTAGGTAGCTTTTCTTGGTATTTATTTGATATTGCAATGCTTGAAATGTATAAAACAATATCTGATCATGTTGTTGTTAATTACAACAGTCTTCCAATGATCTGCTGTATTCTGTGACATTAACTAATTTTCCTTCATCATACCTTGATAGTTTCATCTAGGTAGCCACGAGAGTCTTCATCTCCTTGTAATTATCCATTATAACTCTTATCAAATCATCCTTTTCATATTTATATTGATAAATTAATGTGTCATTATTTACTTGTGTTACCTCTAAACCAAGGAAAAAACATCAGTTTACCAATCATTGACATTTCAAAATTAATTTTTATGAATTCAAAAAACTATCTACACTGTGATTCATCTAACCCTATAAATATTATGTCATTGACATATACAAGAATCATCATCCTTTGATTACTATCTTGTTTTACATATAGATTGTAATCAACTCCACCATGTTGAAAACTGAGCATTTTCAGAAACTGATCTAGACTAGAATACCCTGATTTTGGTGCTCGCTTCAAACCATATAAAGCCTTATTCAGCCGAAAAACTCTGTTCTTATCTTCATTAATGGGAAAACCATATGAATGATCAATATAAACTTATTCTTACAAAAAACCATTCAGAAATGATGACCTAACATCCATCTGGAAAACTTTGAACATTCATTTCACTAATATGTCCATGAATAATCAGATTGTCTCTAACCTTGCAATAGGTGAAAATGCCTCATCAAACATCAATACCCTCTATATGGGAGTACCCTTTAAACACTAATTGTGAATTTTTTCGAATCACTGCACCATATTCATTCATCTTATTATAAAAGACCCATTTAGTCCTGATGAAATTATTATCTGTTGGCCTCAAAACAATCTCCCATGTTTGATTATTATCAATTTGTTCAAGCTCTGAATTCATAGATTGAACACAATTCTCATCTCCTACTACTTCATTAGAACATTTTGTCTCTACCTATGATAAGTACGATGATTTCTATAGATTATTCAAGCTCCTTGTCTGCCTTAGGGATGTCTGATCACCAATTATGTTCTGGCTATCAATTTTGGCTCTTCTCTTCTATCTTTGTACAAGTACTAAATTATCACTGTCCTCCATCATTTGAATCTTTCTGAATCAACCTTTAGAACTGGAGCATCCCCTAATATTATTGTCTCTTTATCACTATCCTACCAAGACTGATCATGTACTTTCTTAAGATTCTGCTCATTTTCTACTATATTTACATCAATGCTTTCAACTACCTTTCCTAGCCACTTATTAAATAATTTATATGATTTTCTTTTATTGGAGTAGCCATGAAATATCCCTTCATGTATATGGGATTCAAACATCCTGTGTTTCTCATTGAGAATGAAATACTTACTTCCAAAGACTCGGAAGTACTTCAATGATGGCTTCTTTCCATACCATAGCTCATACAGAGTCTTCTCTTATTTTGTACATAATAATTCTCTATTTGATGTATATACTAATATCATCACTAATTATTTCCAAAACATCTCTGTAAAGTCTTTCTCAATGATAGTTTTTCTATCCATGTTGTTGATAATTTGATTTCTTCTCTAAACTACTCCATTCTATTGTGGAGTTCTTACTGATGAAACTTGACGCCTTATCAAATGTTTCTCAAGATATCTATCCACTTGGATATTTTTAAGCTATGTTCCATTATCTATTCGGATCTTCTGAATTGATTGACCCACCATCATCTCAACTTCCCTTTGATAAGTCTTTATGCAACCAAAAACCTCATATTTGTGGGTGATGATTGAAACCCAAGCCATTCTGCTAAAATTATCACTAAAGAGAACATAATATCTCCTCCCATCAATATCTCTGGGTGATATTGGTCCACACACATCAATATGTACCAACTCAAGAAATTTTGATTAACTTTACTCCTTTTCTTTATATGTATTTAGAATTATCTTCCCCTATTGAAAAGAATCACATGTATTGGTATGATCACATGATAATCCAGGGAGGTCTTGGGCAACATCATATTTCACCAGGTCTTCTAAAGATGTCTGGATCAAATGGACAAGATGCTTATTCTGTAACTTATTTTCTTCTTCCATGGATATAAAACACATATCATCTTCTCCACTCATGAGGTATAGATTCCCTTTTTTATGCTTACCTTGAAAAACAATTGAACCATCATTTTCCTTGATGAAACATAATTTCATTAAAACATTTATGGAATTTCATGATTCACATTGTTGATTGACAATAAGAAAGTTGTGACCAAGACCTTAAACAATTAAGACATTATCATGTATCATGTCTTTTCCCCCAAACATGGTTTTTCCCGAGCCAACAATATTCATCTCTTCATCATTACCAAATATCAAAATACCTTCCTTATCGTACTTTATTCTTGTCACTATATCTTTATAAACTATCATATGAGAGTTGAATACACTATCAATAATATATATACCAGTGCAATTTGATACTTCAAAGGAAACTTCTGCAACCACTACATGTTCAACTATCTTCTTCTTTTTCATCCTTGTTTTTGACTTCATACCTGGTATATATTTATAATCTTGACCTTTCTTAGTGTATGATGGACCAGATTCATCCTATATATATATAAAGTAATTTTTCATTTTTATCTCATTTGATGGTTTATTTAGCATCACCTTATGACTATACTCAGTCTGCCTTATCACATTTCTCTTTATTGTTGATGTCCAATATCTTTCCATGTGTCTGATTACTCCACACCCAAAATAGTAAACATTAAATTATATCCTAGAATATTGAGTTTGGTATGGATTCCTCTGGTGGCCTTATTCTATTAGATACCACTTGTCTATGAAACATACATTTTGTGAGTGTCCCATATTTCCAAAGCAATAACATCTAATGCGAGGTGCATTCCTATGTGTCACTACTACACCACCGATTGTCCCTTGGGTTATATGAATCTTCTAAATCTTCTTGGTACCCAAATCAATCTTCAATATTAGAGTGGGTGTTTATGGTATGACTTAAACCTCTAATACTTTCGGTTTTCAATCAAGCCCCATACTAGCATTATAATTTCGATTTGACTATTGCTTCTGTTCTACTGGACCACTATGCTCCACTTTCATCTTTTTTGTTTCCTGCATGATCTTCTTTTCTGATGTTGTACTGAGAGTTAAGCATTTATCCTAATCCTTAACACTTCATCGCAGGATTAAAACTTCCTCTTCATGTTATTTAGTATGATTGATTTGATATTTTCCAATGTTAATCAAACTATCAATTTCTCTTTTCTGTTCTTCAATCTTGATCTTGTACTCAACAACCTTTTTTGAGATTTTTGGAATTGACGACTTCGATTTTTCAATTTATTCACTCAAATCATACTTATATTCTTCCTTCTGCTGCATATAATGTTTGGAATCATGAACCACTTTATTGGATTTGTTTTTTGGATCTCTAAAAATCTATTGCTTCAAGATAAGCTTCTAATTCAACCTGAAGGTCAACTCTTCCGTCATCATCTTCTTCTTCATTGTCACTTTCTCCCCTTATTTTGAAATTTTTTACGACTACCACCATAGCATCTACATTATGATCCATATAATCCTCTGGCTCTTATACCTTAGATTATTTATAACTTTATCTTCTCTTTAATGAAGGTTCTTATTTTTGAAGAAATTTCTCTTAAAACTTTTCTTGCCTTTCACATAGGCAGAATAATTATTCATGGTAATTTCAACTTTATCCTCTTCATCTTCTTAAAAATTCTTGGGGAACCTTGCTACAATATTTCCAACATTTCCACATCTACTTCATGAAAGTGGGAGATTCCCATTGAACTTTCCTTTTCCTATTTGAATATTTGATGAATGAAATGACATCAACTCATCTGTCTCTACATATTCTTGACCATCTTCAATGGAGATATTTCTCATGGCCCTAAATTCCACCTCTTTTGATTTCCCCTTCTCCACAACATCATTATCATCAATTATAATTTCATACATGACAAGGGTACTATGCAAGTTATCCAATTTCATCTATTTTGGATATTTATCTTCTAACACTAAAACTATTGGATCGAACTGAGGTGGATGTTTTCTCATGATATGATTCACAATTGTGACATCATCGATAATTTCTCCAAGAACACACATGTCTTCCACAATTAAATTTACCCCTCAAATAATTTATCAACAAACTCATTAGGGTGAATTCTAAGATCCTCATATTTGTTCTAAAGAACCTACAACTTTGATTCTCTAACTTCTTAGTCACCATCATAAATACTCTGTAACTTTTCCCACATATCACATGATGTTTTACATGACATCACATTTTGAAAAATTGCATTGGATAAATATCCAACTAGAGCATTTATCCCTTTGGTGTCAACATCCAATTCCCTTCTTTTAGTTTCTGATAAAGCTCCACTGTCAATACTAGCTGAAATACCATGCATTGCTACTATAAAGGAACCTATTCCTAAAGATCAGAAGTAGTGGTGCATATGATTCTTCCCTAATTTAAAATTGTTTCCATCGAAGATCAGAATTATTTTGTGATTAAACACCTTCATTTATTATACTGAGGGAGAACTGATGACTTTCAACCATTCCCTCTAATGAAAATTGTAAAGAACACTAGGTCAAATACCTTAAGAGGGGGGGGGGGGGTGAATCATGGTATGATAGATTAAAACTAATTCCCCTTTGGATCTTGTTTATTCATTAAAACAAACAATCTTCTATCCTCTTCTTTTAACAATGTATATACAGAAATGAAAACATGTATGAGACACAATTATTTTACTTGGTTCACCCTCACTGGGCTACATCTAAGGAGAATACAACAATGATGTGCCGATATAACAAATCCACTAAATCTTACTAGAAAAGTACAATGTTTCAGATAGATCACTTTTATTCATTTGATCACTACATTTTCAAGGTTGATGGTATACTCACTTCATTCCCAAGGGTCACTCCCTATGTCTCTTTATCTGACTCACTACCATTTTAATGGATCACTGTCTTCCTCTTCCTTTTATCACTGCTCTTAGAAGGGATTCAAATAGAGTTTATGGAATTTTAGTTCCCTTCATTATCTCTAATGAATATATCCTCAGTTGTAGTTATATTCTCTAGTGAAGTTACACTTTCATCAACAGATGAATACAACTTTACCATATATTTATTGGGAAATTATTTCTGAAAAACTTTCGTGATGCTCAATGCCTTCGTGAAGCCCCTCTTTCATGAAACTCACACTGACATTGTGAGGATCCTGACTTTTTCAAAGATCACTTAGCCTTCAATAAGAACACATATTTTATGAAGCTTAAATAGCCTTTATGAATCTCCATCCTTTCATTAATATCACTTAGCTTTCATGAATTTCCTTTCTTTCAAGATGCTCAAAACATTTTGTTGGCATTTACAACCTTTGTGAACTTCTTCGCATATCACCTTCGCAAACCACCCTTTCAAAAAAAAACCCATCATGAACCAACTTTATGATTCTAGAGGCTTAATATTTTTTTATGTCTCACTAATTTTCTAAAGGGTATAGGGGCCAATTTATAGGAATTCCACCAATTCTAGAACCTTTAGTTCCACATCATCACCATTTCGTGAAGCTCCTTCATTTCTTTCATGATTCTCGCTTTTTCATGATGCTTCCGGAAAATTTCCCTTTCTCTGTGCCTCTCTTAATCATGTATCCTTCCATCATAACTTTGTGCCACCACGATTCTCTACTCGTGATGCTCCTCACATCCACCATTCACGATACTCGTTGAAATCGTGGAGCTCACTATCAAAATCTTTGCGCCTTCACTAAATACAGTTCACGAAGCACATCTTCATGAAATTCCCACCATTATCATATTTTTATAATGAATTCAATGAAATCCTCTTTTTTCGATGCTATCCGAACTCCAATTTTTGGACCCAAATTTTTTGGCAAACACTGGGAAACGGTGTCACCTTGTGTATGAAATTTTCTATACTGCATCTAGGGCATCCATTCCTTCAAACTGGTTCTTTGTCAATATACCATGTCAAAAATCTATAGGGACTCCATACCATACCTTGGAAACCTATTTTTCAATAAACAAAAAAAAACCAAAAAAATGCTTCAATGTCACCTTGAGGGACTTTTTACCAACAACCCAAGAGGATGGTATCTTGACATGGGAGATGGAATTCCTTGATCTTGTTACTTGGGGATCTACATTGTCTTGTATGTGGAAGCTTTTTTCTTGGGGATGTGTGGGGCTTGAAAGAGTTTTGAATGTAGTTATGTGGAAGAGAGGATGCCTATGGTTGTGAGGGATGTTGTGGATGTTTTTTTTAGTTGGTGTGATAGGTTATTGGTGGTGTTTTTGATGTAATGAGATCATTTAGAGGTATCTTTATGGATATTTATTTGGAACTTTTCTATCTTTCCTTCTGGTTTGGTTTTGATCATCTAGGGAACAAACAGTTTGAGAAGCATCTGATGTAACTATCCAGACCTTCGGACCCATTACTTTGTCATAAATATGGTGGTAGAGGTTTCTATAGGAGGTCCCAAGGTGTTTAGTGGTGTTTAGGAGAAAAATTAGTGTTTTAGAGGATGAAATAATATCTTGATTGTATCACTTGATCATAGATCTTGATGGAAGCTTCTGAAGGTATCTCATGATGGTAGCAGACTTAGTTTAATGGTATCTCTTGATAGTAGAACCTAACGGTATCTCTTGATGATAGATCCTGACGGTAGCTCCAAATGGTAGAAGACATCGTCTGACCATAGATAATAAAGGTAGATCCTAATAGTAGTAGACTTATTCTAGCTATACCACCTGATGGTAGCTCATAATGGTAGCTCCTGATGGTAGCTTTTGATGGTATATTATGATGGCAGCTTATAGTGGTCTCTTCTGATGGTAGCTTTTGGTAGTAGATTTTGAAGGCAGCATCTGATGACATCTCATGATGATATCTTATAATGGTAGATGCTGGAAGTAGCACCTTGCAGTAGCATGTTTTGGTTTTTTAAAAAATTTACAGTTTTCCCTTTTATGTTCTTTTTTATGTAAAATGGTTTTAAATCCTTAATTAATGGAATTAAGGGATCTTTAAAAAGATGATATTTATATATTCATTTTTTAATAAATATAGATATCTTAAAAGGATCTTCCATGTATAATTTAATGAGACCTACATTAATGGTCAATTAAAATCATATTTGAAATCTAAAATCATGATCATTTTGTACCTATAGATTCTAAAATGAAGATATTTAATTTGTTCTTTCCAGATTTCTTTCTCTCAAGAATAGAGGTTGAAAATCCTTTTCCTTAGATTAATGGAGTTTCATTTCCACTGTTGGTTCAATTTATTCCAATAAATGGTTCCATCTTGTGCGTACAACCCCTATTTTGATGATGTGCATCATGTGGGGATTCTTTCTTCCAAAAGGGGATTCCTTCATTTCTCACCTAGTGTATCATGTGGGATGGGTTTATTCTTATTTTACCTTGGGGAGATGGATACATCCATCCTAATAAATATAAATCAATCAGATTAATTTAATTGAAGGTAAAGGGGAATTAAATCACATGTTTTTACAATATTGAAATTATTATTGATATTGTGAATTATATGGGCTAATGACCTGCTGGAAATCATGGTCGTTGGGTGTCAGTGTTTACACTGTAGTTGTGGTGTTAGGGAGCCCCTATTTTTTATTGTTTTATTTCATCTTAAATGGAATTGACTAATCACTTATATTAGGTTAATGAAATTTTTTACCCTGGAAAATATTTCTTGTGTGAGAATACCCATAAAAACGAATAGGAATTGATGAAAATCCCTCAAGTAAATATTAAAAATTATATGTGACATGCTATGGAATGTGATGTGATGTGTGAATGTTTTTTTTGTGTGTTGTGACTATGATATGTGGTGGTTGTGATGGAACGTTTTGGTGATGTGGTGGTTGGGATGACAATGTGGTTGTGGCTGTGAAGGTGACAGTGTGGTGTTTTTGGCATGATGATAATGGGCCATATGTTATTGTGATGTGCTATGTTAAGCTAGTTTTCCGAGTAGTAATGGAATTAAATAAATTAAAATGAATGAATTAATTATGTTTTGTGTGGGTTAAATGGTTAATAAATGAATTGATGGGATGGAAATAAGAAACAAGCGGGATGTATAAATGGGTTTTGATGGAAAGTGGAAGATAAGGAAAATGGATCAATGTGAATTAAAAAGTGAAAAGTGAAAAGTGTCTTGTAGCTTGTTGTATGGTGTAGTGCATTTAGAGGTAGCAATGAAAGTGGATAACATTGTGACTTGGTAGGTACCTTTATTGTGCCTAGGTTGGGCATGTGTCTATGGATATTATATATATTTATATATTCTATGTGTCAATGACACCCATATTTTTTTTTCATGGGGGTGTTTTTACCAACATCCCAGTGGTGAGGATGGATGGATGGATACTCCCTCTTCCCCACTCTCTATTCCAGGTGAGGTTTTTATGCACAGGTTGTGATGATCATAAGTCAAAAGTGTAATAGTGGTGATGTGAAGTGATAGAGAAGATGTATGTGGATAGGATGAGAAGCGATGAGATGACTTGTGGTGGGGGTCATGCATGGTAAGAGGAGAGAAGAAGGTTGATGCCCTTCATGTTCACGACAACCTACTAATATGGTTATGGATATGATGAGGTGATTGAATAGGTTTCTATGAGCGAGATGTGATGTGATGTGACCATGATGTGGGGTGGTGTTGTACTAGTTTTATTTGGAAGATATGGGACTTCCAGGATATTCAATGTTGGGCTGTGAGAGCATAAAATCAGTGGGAAAGTGGTGTGGGTTACCCTTTATCAATATGCTTCTTATTATGCTATTATAATTGGATGTGATATTTAGTGACCATGACATGTTGAGGATAATTATTATTTAGTTGACCTATTTATGTGATGTTTTCTCACTGGTGAATTAGTATGTTTCTTTCACATATACATGAGATACTTTGGTTACCATACTAAGTACACTTGTATGCTCACCCAATGTATATAAACTATTTTTCAGGATTCTAGGGGGACTACATGGATCATTTTGGATATTACTAGATTGGACCTTTGGACTATTTTTGTGTCACTACTTTAGTTTTATATTTTGGTTATTTAATTTGGATAATTTTATATGTACCAATTTTATTTGTACATGAATTATGGGATGTTTTATGGAAATATTTTTATATTATTTCATGGAGTTACATGTAGTTGATTCATCTAATCTCCCAATACTATATTATTATAGTGGTTAATTCCTCCCATTCATGATAATTTTATACCCTCAGTGCTATTCACCAACTCAAGGCTTACAAGAGGTGGGACTCTGGGTAATTATCTCCCCCCCTTCATCGTGGTATCTTTGATGGGAGGGGGTTGTGACATATGTATTCCACTTCAGCTATAAATAGAGAAACAAAAAATTTCTTTTCACTACTCTAAGAGAATATATATTTTCCTACTATATTATAATTTCCAACAATACTTTTTCTATATATTTTTCATCATTTAAAATCAGCATTTCAAAAAAAAGTTCAAAAGAGGTTTCCTTTGGATAAAATAACCCAAATTTTTTAGTTCCATTCAAATAAAAACAATTACTTGAGGGGATTTTAAATGATATTCTTTTAGGGTGGATTGAAAATAATCATAAAGTCATAAATTGAACTTGATGTTTGGATGGGTTATAGAAAGGTAGAGTATACTTCCAATCATATTATAAAGTTTGTTGTAGACCAATTGACTGACTTCGCCCAACACTAACTTATATATTGTACTCCTGGGTGATTTAAATTTCATAGTATGATCCATTTAAAACTTATTTAAATGTTCATTAGTGTATTTAATTTGGTTTAAAAAGGTTATATTAGAATTTTGGGAAATTTGAAAACCAAGGACGAATTTAAGTTCTCCCATAAAACTCATTTCAAATTCATTATTCATTAAATTTAAAAAATCATTCAAAGGAGTTTCTTTAGTTGAGATGAAAATGAAATCATCAACATAAATTTGAATGATTAATAAATCATTTGAAAATGTTTATAGAAAAATTTGGAAATATATTTTCCAATTTTTAAATCATTTTATAAAATAAATTTAGTTAAACTATCACATGAATCCAAAGGGGCTTGTTTTAAACCGTATAGATCTTTGGTTAACTTGAAAACAAAATTTTTAAATTAAAGATTTTCAAAACTGGGTGGTTAATCCACATAATTTTTCTTAGAAATAAAACAATTTAAAAAATCACTTTTTAAATCCATATAAAAAAGTTTGAAATTAAAATGAGCATAAAATTCCCACAAGATCCTAATGGATTTTCATAACATCCTGGATTTTAAGGTATAATATTTTTAATTTTAAAGATTGTGTTTGCTAAGGTCAAATATATAAGAGTTTTTTGGGAGTTTTCCTGTAGGTTTCTGGGTCTAACACTACATATAAGACCCTTTTGACATTGTAAATTTCATCTTTTTGACATAAATTGGTCACTAGGCACAAACTATGGAAGTGGTTCAAGATGTAAAACCCATTAGTATATAAAATAATTTTACACTATAAGAACCATTTTTATGTCATAAATATGTAACTCATGATAAATTTAATCCAAGGTGACTTATATTTTTAGCAAACATACAATATGGGGAATTTACGCCATAAAATTATAATTTATAACGTTAACCACTAATGACTAGAAGGGTTTATCTACTGATATCATAAATCCCTTGATGTTTCATCATGAAGGTTCATCCCTTGAACCCTAGTATATTACAGGTGATTTTTGGTGTCCTCCACTCTTCTGAGTTCCTTCATTCGGAACCCGTTCTCTTTTGTGGTTGCGATGTATCTCTCTCAATATGTGACCTTTCTTCCTTTTAATTTCCATTAGTTGCAATAGCAGTGAAAGGATTTGTTTAGGGGTTTTTTTAGTTATTTATTGACTCTTTTTTGATTCTTATTTATCCATTGAGTGATATTATTCTAAATTACAACCCACATGTTGGTTTTGGGCATGAGAGGTACTTTAGTTATGTTTGATTTAACCTCACTACTGGATCATTCCATTTTGGGTTTGATTTTAAAATGTTATAATGATTGTTAAGGACTCCATGTTTTTCTATACATTCCTTTTGGAATTGGTGGATTACATTGCAGGTGTTACATGACTCACGTTTGAGGTAGGTGGTTTTTTCTCGAGCCTATGTCTGGTGAACCTTAATTGTTCTTGTCTTGTAAACAGTTTTCTTAAAAAAAATGGAATGATTGATAGTATTTTCTTCATGAAAAAGTAAAAGGGTCTTTAAATAAAAGATGGGTTTTGGTGAAAGAAATAATTATTTTTCAAAGCATTTTGAAATGGGTTTGTGAACTAGTTTTCAAAAAAAAATTAATATAATAATGTGGTTTTTTAATTTTTTTTGAAATGAGAATCCCTTTGAAAATGATTTGAGAAATATAGCACATGGGAAGCATTGTATACTTAGGTGAAACATATATAATAAGACTATTGTCCATTTACTACTAAGGAATCACATTATGTGGTGTTCTAATTTTCTTAGTGTGTATATTCATGGCTCTAGGAACATGTATGGTCATTTGTGGTTTTACTTTCCATGGTGTTCCTCTATTCCTAGAGTGTATATGCATGGTATCCCGAAACCTATACTATACACTAGTCATTGATCATGGTACAAGTAGTTCTCTAACCCGACCTATTATAATCCTTTTCCTATTTACCATGGTACATGGATCATACTAATGTAATGATATGATATGTGATACATGATTTTGATTTTATAAAATGTAAATACTTTGATGAAAGTATGCTTTGAATTTTTTTTATCTAGCTTGTTTTGAAAATGTGGAAAAGGTAAATATTTACCATGATTTTGATATAAAACTTATTTATTATTTATCATGGCATATATTATTTAAAAGAGAAAATGTGGTTATTTATTAAAAGAATTAATATAGAACACATGGGAGGGATCCTAACGAGCCTATTTAGCTCACACAATGAACACCCCTTTGGTGGTATGTATACTCGGTATTGTCTTTTGATTCACTAAAATGAAAAGTGATGAAATGAGGAAACAAGGTTCATGTCATCAAGGTATGGGTAGATAATGGTGATATGGTGGGAGATTTACCACATATCACATGGAGTATCATTTTTAAATTTCATTTATCTTTTATGGTTTTATTAGACTTGAACCTTTTTGTTTATCTAGTTCTAGAGTTTTATGGATACCACTATTTTCATTGGTTATGGAATATATATTTCTATTTTCTTTCCAGTATTTATATGTATTTAATGTCAAAAATCAGCATAAATACCTTAGTACCTTGATAATCGAGTTGATCCCAACATAGCTCGAAGGGTGTTCCTAATCCACATGGGTTGACGACTAGCACCTGACACCATAAAAGATAAGATCGGAATGCTTTTTACACATAAACAATAGAAGAAACAGGTTCATGCCATTGTGCTCAAAAGAAAACTCCATATAGAGAACAATACCAGAAGTCAAACAGTTATACAAACCCAAAGTACAATAAAAAGTACCTGAAACTGAAAGATAAACAACCCAAGTCCTAACAGATACATCTCTATAAGTCCCATGGATAAAAAACCCTAGTGGTGTTTTTCCCTTACTCAAACATGGTAGAAGATAACCTAGAAACACCTAAAGGCATAGTTAGGGTGTGAGCTAAAAGCCCAGTAGGGTCTCACCAAAGATTCTATACTAAGATGCCACATTAATTACTAAATAAAATTTTCAATTTTAAATAAACATTATTGAAAATTCAAAAGAACATTTAAAACAAATTATGCTTTACATTTCAATTGATTGAAACATTTCAAAAAAAATCTTAATAAACATTTTATATAAAATAGTTTATATAAATTCCCAAGGAATATGAAAAAAAGTTTAAAAAAATGCAAAATATAACAATAATCACAAATGATCGTCACAATAATCTTATAATAGGCACGATAGTTTTAGGTTATGGGTTCCTCACACACTCAAATAGGTGATCACATAAATATGTGTACACACATCCCTTAGACACTAGTCAAAGAGGGATCATCACTATCCCATCTAGGATGTATCCTACTGAACTATATTTCATTAGAGTTATAAAGCGTAAATAGAGTGTTTCCGAAATAACTCACCATATACCTAGGATTTCATATTCTCAAATAGAAATCAATAATGGGAAATATATCTCAAAACTATTCAAAATATAATTGACCCATTTCCCATTTCAATATGCCAATTTCCATTTAAAAACCAAAATCGGGTTCTAATCAATGATTTCCTTTTTTATAGGATTAAACAAACCATGTTTCTCATCAAAACAATTTAATCCATTTTTCTCATATAAAAAATTGAAATCAATTTTAAAAATAAAATTTTCAATTTAATTCAACAATTTAATTTCACAATTTCCATCAAATTCCACAAACACACCCCAATTCAATGGAATTTGGGGTTTTACCCAAATACTATACCAAATAAAATTCAAATCCAAATTCGATGTGAATTTGGTTTTTTATAATCTAATTGAAAAAAAAATTAATTTAAATCAATCAATTTATGGTTAAATTAATTGGATAATCTTAAATGAAACCACCTACCAAAACAAAGAGATCATGTATCATAATACCTGCAATATGGAACTACAACAATGAATGTCAGAAATAAAGATTCAAGAATAAAACCTAGATTCAGGATTCAAAATATAGTAGTTAAGATCCTATAACAACACATAGATCAAAGAAACTCTAAGGTAGATAGAAGAAGAGAGTGGGAGAGGAAGAATGAGAAAATAATTATTACTCGGAAAGGATCGAAAGATGATTGCCTTAGTTCAATTTGTCTTATAGAAGGTTTGGAGGAGCCAAAATTTGTTCTTGGGAGATCAAAATACCTAGGAAATCATCTATCACGAACCAACTCGGGTCGACCCTGAACTGGTCACCTGAGCCGGTCCGTGACATGGCCCGAGAGGTGTTCTCGATCCTCCCGGGCTGGCGACAAGTGCTAGGGAATCAACATAGGTTGTGGGAATGATTTCAACCAATATAAATAAATAAAGTAGCAGAAATAATATAGAGCAATGCAGAATAAGTAAACCAAACAAAATGACCAAACAAGAATGAAATAAAATAAAACTAACCAAACACAACGTCCGAACTAACTCCATGCGACCTCAAAGGTCACTCTCCAACTTAACAATCAAGCATCGCCCTAGGCGAGTGCACTTGAGCTGTAGCCTGCACAAACACTAAAAATAGAAAAGAGCTATAGGCGTGAGTATTAAAACTCAGTATGCTAGACCGATATCTATTCCTAATGCACTACCTTTAAAATAAAAGAAACATCATTTCAAGTTTGAGCTACAATTTATAAAAGTATGTTTTTCTATGTATTTTTATTAAAAGTAAAGTATGAACCATTGACCTTAACCATTTCCAGATTTGGGTTCATTTCATTAGTGTTAATGTATTTTTAGAAAGGGAAAGTGATGTTTACATTTTCAAATTTGTACAAAGAGGATTAAACACTTTCACTTGAAAACCATTTCTAGAAAACAAGTCAAAACCAATTTATCACTTTCCAAGGAAAACAATATACAAAAATGCACAAAAGTAATTACACAACAAGGGAAATGTAGAAATGCATACAAGTACCAAATCATCACTGCAAGTAACTAAAAATTCACAGACATGGGTGAACATAGGAGATCCAGAATAAAACAGAAGACACCAATACATGAGATATCATCCTTGTTGACATGTCACACATGATGAAATCAAAACGACCAATATGCTCGACCATCATTTCTTAGCCAGGCTGAGGGAAAATCCCATAGTAATAAACCCAATATATCCACCTACTATGGGACACTGGTCAGTACCATAACCTACCAGTGCAACAATAATTCTTAGAATATTCTCTCAATATGCCAGATTCTCGTGTCTCAAGTATTTAGAAAAGGGGGTGAGCCAACCGATGCTAGATGAGTATCCAATCACACACACACACACAAATATATATATATATATATATAATAATAATAATAATAATAATAATAATAATAATGCACAACATGCATCACCCTGAGCCACTCCATGGGACAACCTCTTACCTTTAAACCATTTGAGCACTTGGGAGCCTCTAAGCGTGGGCTCCTAAACAATCAGTCGCAACCAAGGCAGGAGAGTTATCCTAGGAGGGTTTTCATCAAAACAATTACATCATTTTCCATAAAGTGCCAAACAGACATTAAACACCTTTCAAAATCACCACTTTAAAAAAAAGTACAACTTCTTTATAAGACCAAAACCAGTTTGAAACCATTTAAGGAGCCCCAAAACACTACTTCACAGGATGCCAATATTTTTATAAAACCAAACCAAAACATTTTTTTTTCAAATAAACCGTAAGATCCAACTGGGAAATTTATCAAGAGAACTAAAATACTAGTTCATGCTTCAGAGGAAATCATTTATCATTAAACCAGAACTACATTTGATATTCTATGAATTATGTTTAAAACCCAAACATGCATTCTTTCACTATTGTGAGTCTGTTAATCAAGAAAATATTTCAAGTGTCGTGTATAAAATAAACCACACCTTTTTACATTGAGTAATTATTTAAAAATTAATTATCTAATACTATTTCACATTTATTAAAATTAATAAAATATTTAATTGAAAAAATTAGCGGGCACAAACATAAAAAAATGACACCATTTTTACACCACAAGAATTGAATTATAAATTTTCATAATAAATGAATTAATTCTAAGTTGCACAATAATATTTAGCACACACAAATATATAGGGTGCAAACAACAGGAAGTAATGTAACTTAAATTTTAAAAGCAGTGCAATGAGAACCTACCTAGAGGTCAAAGTGCAAGGACCACAGAACTTTGGAAATAAGTCACGTCGATGGCGCTCACTAAGAAACTCCCTGCACGTGTCCTGAAAAGTCAAACTGACCCAAAAAAAACTTTTAAGTAATAAAACCCCTAATCAACCAAGGTAATATATATATATCAAATAAAAATATCAATGGATCATAAAATAAAAGGGTATACCAAAGGGAAGAAAACGCATTGGCAGAGGTGGGTTGGTCAGGGAAAAGGTGTCGGGCCAGTGGAGGGGGTCCGCGGGTTGGCCAGAGAGTGTCGTGCCGGAACAACGGAGGGCGTCCACTGGCTAAGGAGATTTCCGAAAAAAGAGCAGTGAGGGGGGTCATCCTAGGATGTTGTTGGTCGTAGGAGGGTGGCTGACCGTCTTGCGCGCAACAGAAGGAAAGCGTCAGGGGGGGGGGGGGGGTATTGCGCGGTGGCGGATAGAGGAAGGGAGGTGTGCACTAGGTGTTGGAGCAAGTTTTTGGAGGCGATGGGCAGTGTGTACTACTTTGTAAGGAGAAATGCGGAGATCCGAGTGGCTGGTTGGGTGAGGTGGGTTGCCGTGTGAGGGAGCAGGAGGCGACGACGAGGGGGTGACGCTGAAACGGAAGAAAGAAAGGGGGAAGCCGCCACTGTGACCCACTGGAGGACGAGCAAGGGAACTCAGGGGGTGGGGGAGGGGGACGACGTTGGATGGGTGAGGCCAGTGGAGGTGCCACTGCACGACAGGTGTAAGAGGCCAGCGGTCTGCAAGGGAGAAGAAAGGCTGGGATACGGCGGCGGACAGAGGATGGGGAAAGTGTCGGGGCGCATGGGCTGAAGGAGGAATGGTTGTGGGCTGGTCGGGCACAATAAGGAGCATCGACGCATGCAGGGGGGTGTTGGGGGAGACGAGGCAGAGCAGCAAGGTAGTGCTACGCGGGTATGCTGGGCAGAGGTAGGGGCTGCATGTGCTGGGTGCGGTGCAGGAGGCAGCCCAGCAGGACGAGAAAGAGAGGAGATGGATAGGGGTTGCATCATGAGAGAGAAGAGAAAAAAATAAAGAGAAAAGGAGAGAGGCACTAGGGTTAGGAGGAGAATAGAATAAAAAGAATAAAAAAATAAAAAATAAAACAAAAAAAAATGAACAAAATAAAATAAACATTAATCTATAATAAAAATAATACTCATAAAAATAATAAGGATACTAATAATAATAAAAGGAATAATAATAATTATTATTATTATAATAAAAATAGTAATAATAGAAAGAATAATAAAAATAATAATAATACCAATAATAATAATAATAATCTTAATAATATTAATAACAAAATAAAAATAATAAATTAATTCATATCATTTTAATAGTAATAAAATTAACGAAAGGGCCACACAGTTTCATGGGAAAAGCTGCGCGGCGTCGCACTCCGCCTGTTCGTCCAATGACACCGAAGCCAAAACATGCGCTTTTAATAAAAAACTCAAAAACATCATCCGGGACTCACCTCGGGCCCCAAAAAAAATATTTTAAGGTAGAAAAATAATTAAATAATAATAATAATAAATAATAACATGGGATGGTGTGTGAAAATTCTCCCCACCATAACGCTTTCCATCCCCGGAAATCCACAAAACCATTCAGTCAGTCGATCAACACCTAAGTACTCCACATTAAAACGATCCAACCTCTTATCATAAGGTCATTCCATCGACCACCAACGGGACATAACCCTATCACCCGAAACGGATCACCAGCAGAGGGAAGGTCTGATCGGACTCCCCACCATAAGAACTCAACTAGCATCCAATAATGACTTAAGAAAAAACCCAAAGAGACTCACATTGGGTCTCCCCACCATAAATAACCCACCTATTAGCGACCAAACAAAAATCCAACTTAGGCCAGAACCGGGCCTTACTCAATCTATAAAAAGCACAAAAAAACATTTAAACGACCCACTTCCATCCGAAAGGGATAAGAGCTTAAATGAAAACTTCGTATGAACTATAAACCCTAACCCCCCTGGCAGGGAGGGAGGGACCAAGGACTTGATCAATGAAACTATGACATACACCTACTCAAGACCCATCACTTCGGGATGAACACAAACTAAAGTTGCAACTGATTCACATGGATGGACCACACATGGTCACTGATCAACAACTTACATCCAAAAGGCACAATTATCGACATTTCACAAGGGATAAGTCCATCGCACACTTTACGACAAGAGTAAAATTACAACGATAGAGAAACTAGAGCAGCAACACCAAAACTGTCTCACCACACAATAGAGGAAAAACCTTAACCAGACTCTTTAAAATTCCCCGGGGTTCCTGACTACGTGCTAGCTTCACTCCAAGGCCTTTTGGATGGAGCTCTAATGGGTGAAGTTTCTCCTACCTCGCAGTCAGGTTCTGATAATCTCAATAAGAAATAGACATCCTTTTGATTTAGTGAAGAAAGGAAAATATTTAAAAAAAATTTAAAAACGTACTGGCATTGGAAACCAGAGTTCATCAAAAGACACATGACATTCCCATACACTTCAAAACCCAAAACATCATCAGTACACTACAACTCTAAGATATCCCTTACACTGAAAGGAAACTTACACAACATAATTTAAACAAAAACCCAACAAAACATCAATTATGAGAAATCCCTTCGCGATGCTTCGTAGCAATGCCTCCACAGAATTGTCACAAGTGACCTAGGCGTCCACATGCCTAGCAGGGTTTCGGAGCACTTGGGAAGGGAGACTTCTTGTGACCCAGCTTGCCACACTGATAACACACAAGGATCTCTCACTCTAAATAGGTTGATGAAAGATCCTTAGGACTTTTGATTCCATGACATACTCCATCGACTATTGATCGCTTACTTATCTTCTTGTTGGAAGTATCCCCACTACTACTAAGAATTGAAGGAGGGAGGACCATTTCGAGTACTCCCACCTTCATGGCTTCGACATGAAAAGCCAATATCACCACATCAGCAAGTGAAGTTAGGTTGGATGTCGACACCTTCAACTATAGATCTGGAAAGATACCCACCTCGAAGAATTGAGCCTTCATGGAGTCATTTGTGGCATACCCTTAATCATAAGGGAATAGCTCCACAAAGTGCTAGAAATATTCCAACACGGATTTGTCGCCCTACTGCAAACAACACATATCCATCCTCTTTCTCACGCTTTCTTCTTCAGAGAAATACTGACGAATGAACAATTCCTTGAAAAACTCCTAAGTATGCTCTTGATGAGGCTTGTTCCGAGACACTGACTTAAACCACATCCACGGTGAACCCTCAAGCATTAAGGTCACAAACATGACCTTAAAAGTCTCAGGCAACTCAATGAGGTTAAAGTCCCTTTAAATAGTCTGCATCCACTCCTCTGCTACAGAAGGGTCTTCTTGACCATAAAAGAGAGGTGGATCTAGCTTTGGAAACTCAAGCATAAAATCCTTAGGTTGATCAAATGTAGTACAATCATCAATAGAAGGTTAAAGGGGATATCCACTAGACAAGAAAAGTCAAGAACCTAATCAAGACCAACTCAATGTGTGAATAAAAACCTCAAAATCAAACATTTCATAGGTGACAAGCTCGAAACATGAGAAAACAAGTTATCATACCATCAAAATTTTCTCTTTGAAAACATATTCAATTTAAAACAATCTTGGTGGGTTAAACCCTCGCCATTGGCATTCCTTAGAGTCTCAGTCACATGAATGTATCTGTGCCACCTCGTTCATCCATCCACCATACCAAAAATCGGTTCACATTTCCAACATAACGCTATGCATGTAAGCACTCATCAGAACACCGAGGCCAAAAAAAGCAACTTTATTTTCTAAAAACAAATAATTCATACCACTTATTTTAAAACAATCTACAAATTAAACATGTCATTTAAAACGACCATTATTTTTTCAAAACCCCCTTTTTTCAAATTCGAACCACTCTCAGAAGTCACAGGAGACCCATAATTTCTCAAACAGGGAACTAGTGTCGGTGAGCGACTTGGCCATATGGTTGGCGGCCATATGTCAATCATGTCACCGACACAGAGAGTATTTTTGGACCATACCCCCAGCTCCACATGGCTTTCCAGGCCACGTGTATTAGTAATATTAACCAAACTCCCCTTTTCATATTCTAATAACATAACATTCCATGAAAAGAAAAGGAAAATAATTAAACTGGACTTCCTGTGGATACCTGAGGATCAACATGAGCAAGAGTTCGTGTTTCTATTTTCGAACCTACCCCTAAAGTCCCAAAAATCCTACTCCATCTACCGTGAAATCCCAAATAACAAAGGTCACTCTTAAAGGTGTGGTAAACTAAGAGCCAAACCTGCATTTGATACCATTTTGTCAAGAACCAACCTGTGTCGACCCTGAACCTGTCACCTGAGCCAGTCCGCGACATGGCCTGAGAGGCATTCTTGATCCTCCCGGGCTGGAGACAAGCGCCAGGGCATCAACAGATGTCGTGGGAATAATTTGGACCAATATTAATAAATAAAGAAATAGAAATAATATAGAGAAATACAGAATAAGTAAACCAAAAAAAATGACCAAACAAGAATGAAAGAAAATAAAACTAACCAAACATGACATCTGAACTAACTCCGTGCGACCTCATGGGTCACTCTCCGACTCAATGATCAAGTGTCTCCCTAGGAGAGTGCACTCAAGTTGTAGCCTGCACAAACACTAAAAACAGAAAAGAGCTATAGGCGTGAGTATTAAAACTCATCAGGATAGCTCGATATCTATTCCCGGTGCACTACCTTTAAAATAAAATAAACATCATTTCAGGTTTGAACTACAATTTAAAAAAGTGTGTTTTTATAAGTATTTTTATTAAAAAAAAGTACGAATCATTTCCCTTAGCCTTTTCCAAAATTTGGTTCATTTCATTAGTGTAAATGTCTTTTTAGAAAGGGAAAGTGATGTTTACATTTTAAAATTTGTACAAAGAGGATTAAAAACATACATTTGAAAACCATTTCTAGAAAACAAGTCAAAACCAATTTATCACTTTCCAAGGAAAACAATATAAAAAAATGCACAAAAGTAAGTACACAATAAGGGAAATGTAGAAATGCATACAAGTACCAAATCATCACTGCAAGTAACTAAAAATTCACAGACATGGGTGAACCTAGGAGATCCAGAATAAACCAGAAGACACCAATACATGAGATATCATCCTTGTTGACATGTCACACATGATGAAATCAAAATGCCCAATATGCTCGACCATCCTTTCTTAGGCAGGCTGAGGGAAAATCCCATAGTAATAAACCCAATATATCCACCTACTATGGGACACTGGTCAGTACCATAACCTACCAGTGCAACAATCATTCTTAGAATATTCTCTCAATATGCCAGATTCTCGTGTCTCAAGTATTTAGAAAAGGGGGTGAGCCAACAGATTCCAACCAAGTATCCAACCACACACACACACATAATAATAATAATAATAATAATAATGCACAAAAGGCATCACCCTAAGCCACTCCATGGGACAACCTCTTACCTTTAAACCATTTGAGCACTCGGGAGCCTCTATGCGTGGTCTCCCAAACAATCAGTCGCAACCAAGGCAGGAGAGTTATCCTAGGAGGGTTTTCATCAAAACAATTACATCATTTTCCATAATCTGCCAAACGAGCATTAAACACCTTTCACAATCACAACTTTTAAAAAAACTACAACTTATTTATAAGACCAAAACCAGTTTGAATCCATTTAAGGAGCCCCAAAACACTACTTCACAGGCTGCCAATATTTTTATAAAACCAAACAAAAATATTTTTTTTCAAATAAACCATAAGAGCCAACCAGGAAATTTCTCAAGAGAACCAAAATACTTATTCACGCCTCAGAAGAAATCATTTATCATTAAACCAAAACTATATTTGATATTCTGTGAATTATGTTTAAAATCCAAATGGGTATTCTTTCACTATTGTGTGTCCATTCATCAGGAAAATATTCCAAGTGTTGTGTATAAAATAAACATCACTTTTTACATCAATTATTTATTTAAAAATTAATTATCTAATAATAATTCACATTTATTAAAATTAATAAAATATTTAATTGAAAAAAATTAGCATGCGCAAACATAACAAAACGACACCATTTTCACACCACAAGAATTGAATTATAAATTTTCATAATAAGTGAATTAATTCTAAGTTTCATAATAATATTTAGCACACATATATATATAGGGCGCAAACAACAAGAATAATGTAAATTAAATTTTAAAAGAAGTGCAATGGGAACATACCTCGAGGTCAAAGCGTGACGACAATAGAACTTCAGAAACAAGACATGGCGATGGCACTTACTCGGAAATGCCCCGCGCAGGTCCTAAAAAGTCAAACTGACCCAAAACAACATTTAATTAATAAAACCCCTAACCAACCAAGGTAATATATATACATATATACATATATATATATATTTACACACATATATATATATATTCACATATATATATATTTATATATATATATTTACATATATATATATATCAAATAGAAATATCAAAGGAGCATAAAATAAATGGGTATAACAAAGGGAAGAAAACACTCCGACAGAGGCGGGTTGGTCGGGGAAAAAGTGTCGGGCCGGTGGAAGGAGTCCACAGGTTGGCTGGAGAGCGTTGCGCCAGAACAGCGGAGGGCATCCGATGGCTAAGGAGATAACTGAAAAAAGAGCAGTGTGGGGGGTTGACCTATGATGTTTCCAGTCAGAGGAGGGTGGTTGGCTGGCTCACGCATAATAAAGGGAAAGCATCGGGGTGGGGAGGGGGGGGGGGGGTGTTTTGCGGCGGCGGACAGAGGAAGGGAGGTGTGCGCCGGGTGTTGGAGCAAGGTGTTGGAGGAGATGGTAAGCAGTTACTGCACTGTAAAGAGAAAGCCGGAGATCCGAGGGGCTGGTTGGGTGAGGCAGGTTTCCGTGCGATGGAGAAGGAGGCAATGACAAGGGGGCGACGCTGGAACAGAGGAAGGAAAGGGGGAAGTTGCCGCTGTGACCTGCTGGAGGACGAGTAGGGAAACTTGGGGGGGTCGGTGCTGGCTGCGTGAGGCCAGTGGAGGTGTTGCTGCATGACAGGTGCCGGAGGCCGACGGTCTACAAGGGAGAAGAAAGGCTGGGATGTGGCGGCAGACAGGGGATGGGGGAAGCATCGGGGTGTGTGGGCTGATGGAGGAATGGATGCAGGCTGCTCGGGCGCAATAAGGAGGGTCCATGCATGCATCGGGTGGGGGAGATGAGGTGAAGCATCAAGGTAGTGCTACGTGGGGGCTGCTGGGCGGAGGCAGGGGCTGTAGGTGTTGGTTGTGGGGCAGGATGCGGCCCGATAGGAGGAGAAAGAGAGGAGAGGGATAGGGGTGGCATCGTGAGAGAAGAGAAAAAAAGAAAGAGAAAAGGAGAGAGGCACTAGGGTTAGGAGGAGAATAGAATAAATAGAATAAAATAAATAGATAAATAAAACAAAAACAAATGAACAAAATAAAATAAACATTAATCTATAATAAAAATATTACTCATAAAAATAATAAGGATACTAATAAAAATAAAAAGAATAATAATAATTATTTTTATAATAAAAATAGTCTTAATAGAAAGAATAATAATAAAAAAATAATACCAATAATAACAACAACAACAACAATAACAACAACAACAACAACAATAATAATCTTAATAAAAAAATAAAAATAATAAATGAATTCATATCATTTTAATATTAATAAAATTAACGAAAGTTCCACGTAGTTGCATGGGTGAATCCATGCGGCGTCGCGCTCCGCCCATTCGTCCAATAACGTCAAACCCAAAATACACACTTTTAATCGAAAACTCGAAAACTTCATCTGGTACTCAACCCTGGCCCCACAAAAAATATTTTAAGGTAGAAAAATAATTAAATAATAATAATAATAAATTACATGGGTCAGGGTGTGACATCACCCAACCCTATGTTACGGTTGATAAGGGATCTAAAATAGTGTTTGGAAAATTTTAAAGTAATTTTAGAAAATTTAAATGTCTGCACACATAGTTTCCTAGAGGGGGATGCATGGTTTGTAAAACCATGTGCCCTAATTGTGTGAAACTCTAAATGGGTTCATGGTGTATTTTAGGTGGGAAATAGTTTTTTCAAACTATGCACCAACCTTGAAAATACTCACATCCTGAGTTTTCATGGTTTTCACTAGAAAGGTCCACAGTTTTGGAAAACTGTGTTCCAATCGTGCACAGCCCAAGATCCTTCTAACAATTTTCAAAATTTCATTTGAAGTACCCCAAAATGACACCCAACCAAATAATGATCAAAACTGGGGTCGACGAGTACCGGAAATTAGTAACAGGATGTTACAACCTTCCCACTATAGAAACTTAATATCCTTATGAAGCCTATAAAATAAGCAACCATGTTGAAAATATGAGGTCACTACTCTCTCATCAGTTCCTCCCTCCCCCACATCTCATGAGTACCTGAACCATGATAATATAGAACTTGAACCAAAGGTATCATCTTCACATAATGTAACTTCGTTTCAGAATCAACTATCTGAACTGGATGCTTTGTCATGAATAAATCACGCTCGACATCAAGATCACTCTGGCTCAAAACATGAGATAGATCAGAAAGATATTTCAGAGCTGTGATACATGGAACACATTATGTATTGATGTTAGTAGTAGTAGAATTTATAAATGGAAAGCCACTTTCCCCACTTTCTTTATGATGTAGGCATGTGTCATAACCTTAAGAATCTGTATATCTCTCTATGTATGGTCATCCAACAACATATGGTATCCCATACTCAAATGAACCTGATATCCCATTGCCTCCTAAAGACCTTTACAAAAGCGAGGAGTATACCGAAGATCTATATTAGAGGCTATGTAAGATGGAACTATGTGAAAATGAATAATCTCTTTCACATAGATATTTACCAACTCTTCAACTTTGGTTGTATTAAGAATAGGTATAAAGTGAGCCAATTGGGTCAACCAATCGATTATAACCCATATCAAATTATTCATTTTTTGTTTGTAACAACCCAACCAAAAATTCCATAGAGATATCATACCACTTACAAGTAGGAATTAGAAGTGGATGAAGAAAACCCAAGGGTCTCTGGTGCTTGAACTTAAATTTTTGGAATGTATAATAATGACGTACAAAAATTATCAATTCTATATATCATACCTAACCACCAGAATCATCACTGTATATCATAGAACATCTTCTTAGTTATTAGGTACACTGCCCACTAGGAATTATAGTAATCATTCATAACAGATTTACTTATAGGAATATGTATAATGTAAAATTTCTAGAAACATAGAATACCCACTATAGAGAATTAACACTCAAATATAGTCTCTCAGCCACTAAGGGAGTTCCTAATAACGTGTAATTCATCATCAATATATTATTCCTAAATAATTCTCTTGATAATAGTGAAGTGTTTCAGAAAACATTGAGAGTTAAAAGGATATAATAGGTTTACCAATAAAGAAAATATAGAAGAAATAATCAGACATGACACCAAGATTTAAAGGGTTTAGGAAATGATCCCTATATCCATGGAGAGGTATAAAAAACACTAAACCGGGAGCATAATTTATAGGGAGTATCTCAAAGTTTTAATAACAAGAAACCCTATTCCTAAATGGGCTAATAAAGAAGATAATGTTACATTCCATTAACTACACAGAAAGTCTACACTACTATAATGAATGTTGGATGGATGTCTACATTACTACAGTTCCATGACCCCCAAAGTCCATGATGCTAAAATGGCCAATAGTTGGAAGTCCACAGAGCTGTAGTAAATTTTTCTCCAATGTTTGAGCTGCAAAAGTAGTCATGCCAAAGTCCGCACCACTATAGTTCCCTATCAGTGTTTGAATGTCATCTCTACTAAAATTAGTTAGAGTTGCTACAATGCCCCAAAATTTAGGATTGGGACCTTCAACCCTCGGACACCCAGAGTAGGGGTGTGTTTCCCCTACAATCGCCAATGAGCTTACCATGAAGTTTGATCTGTAGTGTTTCAGCCTAGTGCGTAGTATGGTCCAAAAGAATTCATCCCAATCATCATCCAGAATGGACTGAACTACACCAATCCAACAAAAAGGTCAACTGAACACTGTCCAAGGACACCTTGGCTCTGAATTCCTATAATCCTATATGAAATCGTGGAAAAAATACGTCAAGTTCAACTCTTCGGATGATTCTTTCATGACCTGGGTTATAAGTTTCATGGTCGAAGCATCTACAAAAACATTCCCTTTCTGTTGGGTATAGGAAATTTAAAAGTTGAAATATTGCAAGAATTCCACCCAAAACCTCTAGTATAGATCCAAATATTTATGAGATAATATATAACTCTTTCTCTTGTGGTCAAAATACATGGTAAACCTTTCTATGAAAAGGTAATATCACTAAATATTAAGCACACGAATCAAAGCTGTGAGTTCAAGGTCATGGGTTGGATAATTCTTCTCATGTGGCCTAAGATATCAAGAGTAATAGGAAATGACATGATCACACTATATAAGAATTCAACCCAAACCTAAACCCGATGCATCACAAAATACCACATAGCCCTACCTGGCCTTTGGGAGAGTCAACACCGAAATAGTTGTAAAAAGACATTTCAGATCAATATATGACCTCTAAAATTTCACATCCCAAGAAAAGTTTACTCCTTTATAAGTTATAAAATTCATTGTAGATTCCAAATTTGTGAAATCCTTTACAAACTAGCAATAATATCCACCTAAACCCAAGATGCTCTGAATCTTAAAAACATTTCATGGTTTCTCCCATTTCATAATAGATTTCACTTTCTTAGGATAAACTGAGATACCATGTTCTGACACCATGTGTCCCATGAACATCACTTCCAAATTCCATAAATCACATTTCGATAGCGTGGCATAAAGTTGGTGATTTCCCAAAAATTTCATAACATCTCTCAGATAACACAAAAGATCCTCCTCAAACATAGAGTAAACAAGGATGTAATACCAGAAGACTACCATGATGGTGTTGACACTCCTTTCCATCATAGATTCCAATGAATGGAAAAGGGAAATACCTTAAGCACAAAGAGGGTCTCCCTTTGAAGAAAATCAAAAAAATTGACAAAGGCATGGACCAGGAGCTCATTTGGATTGCGCCGCACAACTCACTTGTGTTCCACCTATGGGTCGCACAAGTCACTTGTGCACCCTATCTGATTTTTCACCCAAGGTGCACAGTGTCCTATAAATAGCCCCTGTGGGCCCCCCATTTCGGGGATGGATTTTCCAACACATAGATTCAAGCTCTAGTCGCCCAAGTCTTCAACTCAACTCTTTCGATAGACTATAAGGTAACTTTTTACCTAGAATGGAAGACTTGAATGGGTATGATAAGGCCTACATGTTTAGAGTTCATCAACACTTGCACGCTTAAGTTTCCATACCTTCTTATAAGTGGAAACACTTACATGTTGCCCTTACCTTTTGATGAAACTTGTGCACATCCCTTTTGGAACATCTTAAAATATTACTAAAGGATTGAGTTAAGTCTCGCCCAAGTATTACCCTACAGATTCTTCGTCACCCAGGCGAACCCATTCCGCGTAAGTACACTTGCGCGGCCAAGACTTGTGCACCAAATGATTTGTGTGTCCAACACTTGTGCACTAACTTCATTTATGTGCCTCTCTCCCGTTCACCTCTCCTCTTCAAGATATTTTCCCTTGAACCCCTTTTCAATGTCATTTATGGCATGGTTACTTTGTTGGATTCCTTATCTGAAAGGAATTCTATGAGAACCTCTTCCAAAACCTCGTGACTTACAAGCTTTATGTCACCATGGTTAGAGGTTTCCTCTATATAACCTCATCCTTTAATATGTAAAGATCTTTTAATTTAGTGTATCCTCTTCAGGTGTAAGCCCCAAGATCCCTTGGTTCGGGCCTTCTTATTAGGAGTAAGCCCCAGTCATAATTTCCTTTAATTTGGGCCTCCTTCTTAGGAGGAATCCCCAAGTTACAAGTCCCCTTAACCTGGGACTCCTTCTCAGGAGTAAGCCCCAATCATAGTTTATTTTGATTTGGGCCTCCTTCTCAAGAATAAACCCCAATCATAGTTTGTTTTGATTTGGGACTCCTTCTCAGAAATAAACCCCAATCATAAATCCCTTTTTAATTTGGTCCTCCTTCTCAGGAGTAAGTCCCATGTTAAAAGTCCAAATCTCCATAAAGTAAAAATACCTTTATGGACCCTGCTCCTAGGCTTCTTTCCAGAAGAAAGTCTTGGTCTTTATCTACTTGGGCCGTCATACATATGTAAGCCCCACATCATTTCTCAAGAATACATATTTCATGGCACCATCGTCAAGTTTACTGATACCTCTTATTTCTCACACCGAGAATGACTCACGTGAGCTTAGAGTGTAAAAGTAATCATGACATCTCTTTTTGTCCATTAACCATGCATAAACACCACATTTCTTCACCCAAACTACATGGACTTTGATCTCTGCCTTGAAATTAGGGTACGTAGTAAGCATTTATAAGGATCAAGACCATCTTTCATTAATTATTTTCCATCTCATATGACGTTAAACTATACCCTTATAATCGAAATACCTGGGTTCTGATTCCTTTTTAATGAGGATAAGTAGGTTGCCCATCGACGGGTATGATCCCAACTCTACAATAATCCCTGTGTTTCTGAATGACAATATACTTCAAGTGCCCAACTGAGTGGATTTAAAACCAGCATGGTCATCATAATGACCAAGATATTTCTATATAATGTATTGAAGGATACCATTGACTAAGAATCTTTAATACATACGGATGATTCTCCATCGATGAAGAACCTCAAATACATATAAAAGATTCTCTAAATCCCATACATATCAATCATTGATTTCCCAATCTAAAGGAAAAATCATTTTCATGATTGGTGAATTAATAAGGATTCGTGAACATAACCTAAATCTATAAGAGAGTCCCAGAGTAGGCAATAATTCCCCCCAAAATGGTGCGATGAGCCTGACCTATCATCCTATCGACCAATGCAAATTCTTAAAGCCTCATCAGTCCATAACTAATGAGCACCTACCTTTGGAAAGTATGTCCAAATGGATATAGAATCATTGGGTGTTTCCGGTTCTATGAATAAACTTGTTAGAAACCAATTGTAAAGTTTGAACCTTAAACAAAAAAGGTCATACCCATTTCCATAAGAAACAAAAAATGGTGAACCCGATGTGAGTGCTTAACCATGTTGAATGATGCTTTACATATTTTTTAGGCCCATATTAAACTCCATATGAGAGACAAAAAAGCAAACAATGACCAATGTGCTTATACAAAAGTTGTAGTATGGCCAAAAGTATCTTGATTATGTATGTTGTATAAAACACGCACTCTTTTCCAAGATCTCTCTGCAACACAAAATGGCTTCTTTATAGTTCACACTTGTGAATGCCTCGACCGCTACTCCTACTGGATCCTCATCCACTATGAGGAAGACATCACCTACTCAACATCTGCAATGTTGGGTCTCAAATTCATTGGTGAGAAAATACCGTCAACACGGTACCATCCCAACTCAGGAGGCCGCTCGACAAGTCGTCCAAGTTAACAACTCACCCTGGTTGTCTGGACAGCGATGACTAGTGGTCAAGAAGTAGGTGGTGCCAACCACCGTCTCCAAATGTCTCAGGTTGTTATCCCCAGAACGCAACAACTAGTCCCTCCCATATTACAGGGAGGTGAATTAAGATGTCACTCAAGGCCTCAGTTTAAGAAGGCAGGATCCCTTCCTGAGAACTCCCACCAACAATCGCCGTCAGACTCGTGCGGTAGTGCACCCTCAACATGATGAGGGTATCACCTCTAGGTGTTTGGATAAAGTTTCTCAGACCCAAGCACATAAGACAAACCATCAGAGGAAAAATTAGGCTAATAGGGAGAAGTTTATTACCTATGACCCCCTCTAGAAAAGTCTATCAATCTAATTTGATGGCGAACAATGAGCAGGCATGTACACCCGTCTGTCCAGATTTCACTACCCACCAGATTCGTCTGGAAGTAACACACCAATCCCAGCAGGAAATTCCATCGAGGTACTATAGGTAGGCACATACACCTATTTATAATTCATCATCCAGTTAGCAGGCTCATCTGACTACATCCAAAGAAGCTCGCCAATCAAATGTGGTGACCACCTGTAAACAAGCACTTATACATACTTACATTCATCAATTCTGCCAGCAGTCTTGTCTTCCAGTATTGAAGGAAGTTAATCAATCATATTCGGTGGAGAACAATAATCAGGATCATACACATGTGATTCATCAAGATAACCAATAGTCTTGTTTGGTATCACACAGAGATGTCAATTGGAAATCCCCAGTGATAAACAGGAGGCAGACACAACATTCTGACCCCACACATGAATACTGTCAGAATTCACTAACAGGAAAAGGAGGACAGGAGTAGGAACACAAACCTACTCAAAACACGTAATTGACATACATTTCCATTCTGGAAGCTGAAGTCACCATGCTCATTCTGATAATGGTGAAAGAGCAGAAGAAAATCCCTGCCCATATTCTGGATACCTGTCAGAATATTATAACAACTTCAGCAACATCACAGGGAAAGAAACATAAATATATCCTTATCAATGGAGTGACTCATCAACATGTCACTCAGGAGAAGATACACACCTCTTTTCCAATCCAGGAGGGTCGTGTGGCATACTCCCCCATGTCATACGGACAATCAAGTCGGGCACATACACCCAATTTAAATGGAGATAATCAGCCTAACCTAACCATTTCACCTGAGAAGGCACATAAGCCTTCCCATAATAACTACTTTCGTCAAAAAGTGGTTTCCAAAGTGAGTAAGAAGGCATCCATGAAAAAGACCCATCCAGCATAGTTAAAAAATCAAGAGCCAATCTGCAATAAGGCCTTGCTCAATGCTGGAGTTCTTGAAGCCCTCAAACAATTTTCTGTTGCAACTCAAGATTCCTCTCCCTCATTTACAAATTCCATAAGTAACAAAAATAATTCTGAAGTTCTTCATCAAAAACTTCCTCATGAAGTCTTGCTACATGAAAATTCGGTCAATATCTAAGTATCATCCTCAGATGAGATCCACGATAACCCTATACATAGATGGAAGACCAAAGAGCAAAAAGATTCATCTTTTACTGTAACCCATCATGGTGGTCCTCCCCATAATGATGAATTTAGCTGTGAATGTCCTCTCCACAGTAGTAATTCACATTTCCTGGAAAATTCTTCAATGGACAATGCAGTAATGAGAAATCCCTCTTCTCTTGAGGCACATGAAAATACAAAGCCAGTCATGTATGATGCCTTATCACTAGCAGGTGAAATACTTTCTCAATCAGAAGATAGACCAGGGTGTAGGTCATTCTCCGAACCACCTCAAGGTCATTCATCTTCTAATTTGAAAAATTAATTCCTTACCAATATTGTTGAATATGATGAAGAAACAAATAAGCCCCAACTTTAGTCTAATCAGGTAGAAGAATCTTCATTAAATGACAAAGATGAAGTGATAAATATGAGAAAACAACTGGTGAAAGGTGAGATACCAGTCATGTTTTGGCCTTCGACTGACTCTTAGTATGATATTCCAGAAACGTTGATAGAAGATTGTATTCACGTTATTCATCCAAACATATGGAAAACTCTTTGTCACTTAAAAGAGAAAATATTATCTTATGATGAATATAAAACCCATTTTAAGATAATATAAGGGTTTCAATGCCAAATTGACTTGGAATCTCTCTCAGTTTATCGACATCCAAAGGTTGAAAAGCAGCAGAGAGCCCTTCATCATATATTCCTTGGCACATTAAAAAGGTTTCTCCAGTAAATTACCAATGCCCCATCTGGTATTCATATCAGGGGATGGGGTGTTCATGGAGAATTGAATTTCACTATGCTCTCCAGTCAACAAAGCCTGCCAAAAGTGGTCTCATGAAATGTTATTGCCCATGGCTGGCAACATATAACTGGTTTTGTGTGTAATCAATGGCTTGCTCAAGAACAAGCCTCAAATAGTTCTTCCCAAATTCAGTCACATAAAGAACATGTTGTCAAATTACTCTTTCATCAAGAAAATGAGAATATCAAATAGGCTTTCTGTTTAGAGCATGCACATCATTAGGTGATAGAAGTGTCAGAAATAATCCAATGATGATCTGAGCCAGGTGACTTGAGTGGATGTTGGATGATGCATCTGGCCAATTTCTGAACTAAAATCTGCAATATCAGGAGAGCTTTTAATAATGTTTCAGATGTATCAGCTCAAGAGCCACCTCAGCTTTCCAGGATAGGGAATCTTTTAATCCAACCCTCGGGATCAATAGACATGATTTAGGGAATTGAGCAGGGAAAATAGGAACAACCCCAGTCCACCAGATTGGGGACTTTTTCAAATTCTCAATCACTTCCTCAGTGAAAGTTAGTATTCTCTCGATTAGGGAAGAAGCTACAAGAGGAAGGCAGATCCGAATTATCAGGAAATTCCCTCTAAATTACAGTTTATCAAGAAGTTCCTAAAGGGTCAACAAAACAAAAGAAAATGTCTCATAAAGGACATGGAAGAAGACAGTATCGTAGAAACACTGACAGAAGGGATGCAATGTGTTATGCATCGATAAATGCCATCAATGCCATTGTCACTGATCCCCCATTACATGAGGCTCACTCAGAGGAATCAGATGAAGAAGTTTCTATTCAAGAGGCTGTACACATAGAAACAAACGAAGGAGGTGTGCGTACTAGAATCCAGAGGGTTGCCCAGAGGCCAGACATTCTTTCGGGTAATTCCCTCCATACTCCAGATAGTCACATGATAAGGAAAAGGGTAAAAGTTATGTTACATCCCACCCTACCTCTGTAGAAGACCAATCACTCTCATTAGAGGAATGGTTCGCACAACATGAAGAAGAAATGAAGGAGTTAAGGTGGTTAAATGAAGAACTACTTCAATATAGTGTTCCTTCTATGCATGATGGAGTTAATCAATAAAGGGAATTTTTTGTATCTATTGGGATGGATCAAGAATATCCCCCTTTAAAAGTACACCCTCACATGTCCAATCCTATGGGTCATACATGACCTCAACCGATAATACTACCATCAGTGGCAGTACCGGTCGCCACACCCATCCAAAATCCAGTTATTACACATTCTCAAGTCCAAGATCAACAAGATGTTTCTAAAAAATTAACGACTACAATTGAGTCATTAACAGCTCAGTTGGAAGCTATGGAAGGTCGACATGCGCAGGTTCAACTAGAAAAGAGAGATTACCCTGAATGGGTGGATGAAATTCCTCCCTCATCAAATTTTGAAAATACCACATTCCCAATTTTTAATGGTTCGGGATATCCATAACAACACTTAACACATTTGGTTTCTCATTGTGATCCTATGATTGGAACTCCTCAACAACAAGAAGTAGTTAATCTTATGTGTTTTGTGTAGTCATTACAAGGACATGCTTTTGTATGGTATGAAAGTTTGCAATCTCGATCAATTACAGGGTTGGAAGATCTCCGTCAAAGGTTCCTTCTTCAATTTAGCTCAACATTACCAAAGAAAAAAGTTTTTGATCTTACCAATTGTAAAAAAATGGAGAATGAAAGAGTTTAGCATTTCATTTCTCACTGGAAGGGATTAACATATTCCTTATGTTTAGCACTCCCTCATGAAGGGTTGCTGCCAATTTGTGTGGAAAATCTGTATAATGAATTACGCACACCGTTGATCCCTGTGAAATACACATGAGGGTTTCGAGACCCTACTTCAATCACTCAGTAGATAGAAGACTCTCTTATAATGACTAAGGCTAAAACTCGCGTAATTCCATCAGTTCCAGGAAGGAGAGTATGGAAAGTAGAGGCTGCTACAGTTACACTTAAACAAGCACCTGTACCTGATTTCACTTCAAAACCATCAACATATCGAAGGGATCCACCACCTGAGTGCCAACAATAATGACTACCTCATCAAGATGATCAAAAAGATAAAAGGTGGAAATAGTTTGAGGATTTAAAGAACAAAGTTTATTCTTTTCGGAATGAACAAGTTCCGCGTTACTTCATCTCAGCTATTGAAAACAATCTAGTTCAGTTGAAAAGGCCTAAAAGGATGAACAAGGAAGGAGATGAAGACCTCCCCAACTACTTCCCATTTCATTAGATGTTGGGGCATCCCATTCAGGACTGTTTTGTCTTCAATGACCTCCTGAAAAAGATGGTGGACTCTGGACAAGTAAAACAGAAAGGTTCTTCAGCCCAAGTAGCATGTGTTACTACTACTGATCCAGAGGAAGAAGGCGGGTGGCATGAAGTCAAAAGTAAAAATGTGCAGAAATATGATGATTGGATGGTTAGAAAAATTGTCAATCAAACTCATTCCATTTTACATACACAATTGAATCAACCAATTGTGTCTTCTGCTATTTCTGCCACAACAAAAACCCCTTCATTAGAAGGAAAATCTTCAAAGAAGTAGAAAAATTTGAAGAAAGAAGAGCAGTCTGAAGAATAAGAGATCATGTCAAATCCTAAGTTGTCTTTGACTCTAGCAGATTTTGTGCCATCTGCTTCAAAAGCACGGGCACCGCCCCACCAAACGGCACAACCTGAACTGGTTCATTAGGAAGAATCTTTATTAGATAAAGAATTGATATTTGGTTCTATTAACATGATTCATTTAATGGATCCCTATGCCAATGATAGTTTCAATCATGGTGAGCCTAAGTTCCCTGTATCTAATAGTGGAGTTAGAGGAAGAGACCCATGTCCAGGATATAGGGGAAGACATGGATATTCCAGAAGCCATTATTTTAATCATACCCCTTCTAGAACTGTATATGCAGTAGAAACTTGTGACAAAGCCCTTCATCAGGCTCAACAGGAACAAGAAAGTTATTCCATGCATGAAAGATTCGGTCCTAACACAGTTATTTTGGAGGACCGGTTAGAGGTTACACCTTCTTCCTCTCAACAAATAGATAGACCTAGTCGGACTAATCTACCAAATCCAGGAGTGTTTCCAACTCCTGTCCCGATACGGGATGCATCTACTACCAAATCATCAACTTCCAAGGCACCTGCAGAATCACATTTTCATGATGGGAAATGCAAGACTTTGGACGAAAAGTATGATGTCTTGAAACATTTGGCCCAAGTACCGACCGAGTTATCAATTCTGTATGCCTCGAATATATCAAAAGATCTTCTGGAGGTGCTTATTGAGGATTTTTCAAGTCCTCAAGAATTCGAAACTGAAATTTCTACAGCTAAGGTCTACCATATAGAGAATGATCCTGCAGAATTCCATGCAGTGATATCTTTTACAGATGAAGATTAAGACGATGTTCTGCATGGACATATCAGACCATTGTATCTATCTAGAAAATTCAATGATATAGACATCCGATGAGATTTCATTGATAATGGCTCAAGAGTCAATCTCATTATTATCCGTACACTTCGTCGATTGGGCCTCAATGAATCTGATTTATCTCCTTTTACTTTGATGTTGCAAGGATATGATAAGAATGAAAAAGAACTTCTGGGTGATATTACACTTAGAATTTAGTTTGGAGACCTTGTGTCTAATTCTGATTTCATGGTTGTTCATCAGGCCACAACCTTCAACATTTTGCTTGGAAGACCTTGTCTACATGAACATGCGGCCGTACCTTCGTCATACCATCAATGTCTCAAATATTGTTTCAATGGTCAGTTTGAGAAATTGTATGGTGACAAGGCCCCATTAAAAATGTGTGAATCTCAATACATTGAAGTACAATTTTATCACATGGAGGGAGAGTGAAAATCCAAGGCAAAGAAGGTCACCAAAATTAATGCTCCAAATGGTTTGGAAAAGATTCCAGTAAACCCATTCACACATGTGAGTACAAATTATGTGTTTCCTATCAGTCAAATTGAAAAAATAGACCCAAATCCAAACACTCTTATAGAAACTTCCATAATGTCAATTAAAGCTACCAAGCTAGACAACATGGGAGAAATTTTTGATTCTACAAGCTGTGATGAAAGCTTAAATGGAGATGACTTCATTTCATCCACTGAAATCCAGCAATTCTATACTTCATCAACCAGTCCAGAAGAAGGTATAAAAATACTAGAGGAAAACAATGATGTACATTATCAATCCATCATCTCCTCTCTATCACCCCAGGAAGACCCTTCATCATCAATAGGGTCAGAAATGGAAGCCTCTTCTTCAAGATGTTAAAATTTTAACTTCTCCCCTGACCATGGAAATTCTGCTTCATCATATACTATGCAAGTAGAAACAGAAGAAGTAACACATATTAAAGAAGAAGAGGAAGCTCTCAGGGATGCTCCTCAAGCATTTGAATAGGGTATCTCTACCACTGTGGATGAAATCAAAGAAATAAATCTAGGTACAAAAGAAGATCCACGTGCCCCACTTTAATTAGTGCATCCATGACTCTTGAAGAGAAAGAAATGTATACATCATTTATAAAGAAAAACCGAGATGTATTTTCTTGGAATTATACAGAAATTCCGGGTCTTGATTCCAATGTTTCCACTCAACATTTGGGTTTTCCAGAAGAACATTGAGGATTCAAGCAACCAACAAGAAGAACACACCCAACTTATGCCTCCAAAATTGAAGCTAAAGTTGATAATATTATCAAGGATAACTTCATCAGAGAAGTTCAATATCCCAAATGGCTGGCTAATATTTTCCCTGTGAAAAAGAAGAATGGACAAATTAGAGTTTTCATTGACTTTGGAGATCTTAATTGGAATTGTCCCAAAGTTGATTTTCATGTTCCGATCACATAACTTCTAGTTGATGTAATGGATGGCTATGAAGCACTTTTCTTCATGGATGGATATTCTTGGTATAATCAAATCTGAATGGCTCGAGAGGACGAAGAATCTACAGCCTTCAGAGCCCCTCAAAGTGTGTTTTACTTTCGTGTAATGACCTTTTGCCTGAAGAATGTAGGTGCAACGTATCAACGTGCCATGCACCATATCTTCAAACCCTTTTTAGGGAAATTTGTTGAATGTTATGTGGATGATTTGGTAGTTAAATACATACAACTTTCTGATCACTTGGTCGATCTGGAAATCATATTCAACAAACTTCAACAACACAATTTGAAGATGAGCCCCTTGAAATGTGCATTCGGGTTAAACTCAGGAATATTTCTCGGATTTGTTGTACGCCATCGTGGTATCGAAGTTGATCCTGAGAATAAAAAATCAATCCTTGACCTGTCAAATCCTAGAAATTTGAATGAATTAAGAGGAATTCAAGGACACTTGGCCTATATTCTTCATTTCATTGCCAATTTGGCAGGAAAGTGTTTACCCTTCACCAGATTAATGAAGAAGGGAGTCACCTACCAGTGGACTGAAGAATGTCAAGAAGCATTCGATATCATCAAGAAATATCTCTTGAGTCCACCGGTATTAATTCCACCTGTTGAAGGAATACCACTTCTTCTCTATGTGATAGCTTTAGAGAAATCACTGGGTGCCTTACTTGACCAAAATAATGATGTTGGGAATGAAAACAACCTTTGTTATCTCAGTCAGACTATGCTTAAGGAAAAAAATCGATATTCAAGTATTGAAAAGTACTGCCTAGCATTAATCTTTGCAGTTCAAAAATTGAGACACTACCTATAACATCATGAGGTCCAATTGGTATCTCACAATAACCCACTCAAATTTATCCTTAGTCATCCAATTCATACAAGATATCTGATAAGGTGGGCTATTATTTTGCAGTTGTTTGATATCCAGTATGTGTCTCAAAAGGAAATATAGGGCCAAGATCTGGCTGATTTCCTTGCTAAACACCCATCTGTAGAGGATACATCTTTAAATATTGAAATTCCTGATGAGGATGTCTTCTCTATTCAGGATAATCCTAAAGCATTGGAAATGTACTTTGATGGAGCCTTCAGAAGTCCAACAGGGAAGAAAATGGAGGATCCTAAATTAAACAATGTTGGGATAGGAATCGTGTTTATTTCCCTAGAAAAGGTAGTGCTACCCTGTTACTTCTTATTTTTGGAAGAAAATACAAACAATAAAGAAAAATATCAAGCTCTCATCACAGGCTTGGAATTGGTGCTTCAGGCACTGGTGAATCACTTGAAGGTAAAAGGTGATTCAGATTTGGTAATCAAACAAATCAATGGGGATTATGCCATCAGAAAGGAAGAGTTAATCCCTTTGTGTGATTATGTCAGAGAGTTAATGGAGGAATTTCCCTTGGAACCAGCATTTTCTTATATCCCGCGATCACAAAATACAAAAGCTGATGCACTGGATAATGTAGCCACAACCCTAGAAGATCCAAATCGGGACAAAACAATCATCAGTATTTCCCACCATCGTGTAGTTTCACCTTATGTTCAAATCAAAATAGAAGAAACAATGAAATGAGTCCCATTTCTAAACCATATGGTCATACTATAGGATGGATGATACCTATCAGGGAATACCTTCAAAATGGAACACTTTCACCTAATAGATCCAGGAAAGAACAAGTCCTACAACGTGTGGTCAATTTTTCTCTTTATGATAGCCCGGATCACCAAAAAATTCTCTACAAGTGAGGTTTACATGGAATTATCTTTAGATGTATTGATGGTGAAGAGACAATGGATGTCATGAATGAAGTACATGCATGATTTTGTGGTGCCCACCAGTCTGGACATAGACATTCTGGTTAAATTCAAAGGCTTGGATACTTCTGGCCTTTAATGACGCAAGATTATATTGATTTCACTAAAAAGTGTCATTCTTGAAAAATATGTTCCAACTTCATTCATCAACCTCTAGAGTTGCTTCATATGGTTAAATACTCCTGGCCATTTACTACATGGGGAATGGATGTAGTATGACCTTATCCTCAGGCAACAACTAAGCAGTTTTAGTATATTCTTACTACTACTGACTTCTTTTCCAAATGGGCAGAGGCAATACCTCTCAAGGAATTCAGTGCTAAAAGCATTGTTAGCTTTTTCAAATCCAACATCATTACCATATTTCGTGTTCCTCATACCATATTTATGGATAATGGCACTAATTTTTGTTCATTCGTGGTAAGAAAATTGTATCAAGAAAACAATATCAGGTCAAACCATTCATCTCGGTATCATGCAGCGGCCAATGGTCAAGTAGAGGCTTTCAATAAGACTCTTTCAAACATACTTCAAAAGATGGTGGATAAAGATAACATGTTATGGCCTAATAAACTTTTTCATGCTCTATGAGCTTATTGAACTACCACCCACACTGCTACACGATCAAATCCATATTCATTGGTATATGGAACAGAAGCAGTCTTGCCTATTGAAGTCTAATTACCCTTACTTAGAGTCTCCATTTGTGATCAGTTTTCTACAAATGATCAATCTCAAAATAGATTAGATGAATTGGAACGACTAGATGAAAAACGACTGTGCACACTACACCATTTAGAATTCTATCATAATCGAATAGCATGAGCTTTCAATAAAAAAGTTCATCTTCGTCCATTCATTCAAGGAGAATTGGTATTAGTCCTCAAAACCCCAATGATACTGGGAAATACGCCTCCAAAGCTTGAGCCAAAGTGGGGAGGACCTTACTCAATACATAGGGTCTACTCCAATGGAGCTTATTCTTTAATCTCAATAGATGGAGAACTCATTACAACTCCAACCAATGCAAGATTCTTGAAGAAGTATTTCGTGTAACACAAATACAGTTTCCCTTGACCTTTATGTAAGAAATTAAACAGCATATCCCCCTCTATTATCCAACATTATGTTAAACTGTGTACCCCTTTTGTCCCACATGATGTTAAATTGTGCATTGTATGAGCTGTAAGACGTTAAACTGCCAAGCACCCCATGTCTGCGACACATGACATTAAATTGTGATCGCTACAAGCATAATTGTCTTTTAAACTCTGTTTCCATGCGTATACTAGGTAGCTAATCATACATAATCCCCACACCATCCTTCATGGTTGCATCTTTCACAACACGATCGTCAGGTCTGTTGCTGCTTCTTGTTTCTCACACTGAGCATGACTAACGTGAGCTTAGAGTAAGCTTCGACCATGAAATTTTCTCTGGGTTGCTAACCATGCTTAATTACCAACATCATCTTCAGGTCGTTGTCCTTAAGTATACCCCAATCACCAAATACATCTCAATTGAACTACGCGGACTTCGATCCTTGCCTCCTAGGCTGGGTACGTAGGCAACCTCCTGAGGTTCAAGCCCGAAACCAATTTCTTCACATCAATTCACCTTCATCCCATATGATATTGATTCGTGAAGCCCCTGTCAACCATCTTATTCATATCGAGTCACTTTCCTTCTATATGATGTTAAAATATGTATGTCCCAGCATCCTAGCTATATGACGTTAAACTATACAGTTCCCTATTATCCTTGCTACAAGACATTAAACTGCATAGCACTGGTCCATGCATATGACCTTAAACTATTTGTACTTTTTTTCTTATATGACAATAAACTGCAACAATCTCTGATACCCTCACTCAAGAGGAATCATCCTTGACATGGTCTCCAGCCATGTCATGTTTCAAGAACTACATGTGGCTTGATTCTCATCCTTATGAGATACGTAGTGACACCCAAGTCTTTAATATTAGGTCCAGCCATAATTACAATAAAGTCATCTTTACCCCTCATATGTACAAACCAAATCTATATAAAGGGTATTTCAAGAACTACGTGTAGCTTGATTCCCATCCTCATGGGATACGTAGGAATGCTCGATCATTCCTCGAGTCCAGCCCCGAGCCTTTGGGCCTAACCCCAAACTCCACTTTCGGTCCCTTGGCTGAAAAGTCCCCCTAGGAGCACATGGTGTGATGTGGAACACCATGGTCATTATTCACATCAGGTTTATAACAAATGCATGATGCGTCTCCCTCATTATGGTCTGAGCTCTACGACCCTAAACTAATATCTTCCATGCTTTTGTCCTGCATGACGTTAAAATATATTTCAAGAACTATGTGTGGCTTGATTATCATCCTAATGAGATATGTAGTGACATCCAGAATCTTAATTCTGGCCCCAGCCACAAAATTATATAAATAATACTCATGATCTCCATAAACCTTTTCTTGAATTATGGTAACAAAATGTATGATACCTGAGAATTATTTTGCCTGACTATGCAGCACGTGAACATAGGTGGCCTTGCATGAGTTGTCAACATAACAGACATGCCATCCCAAAAGATGGTACTATTTGACTATGCAGCTAATGCCCTAGTTGGTCCTCCATAATTCATCCCCCATAACAGGTTTGTCAAGTAGTGGAAAATTTATTCTTAGGAGAATCCTCTTTTGTCCCTATTGGTCTTAACGACGATATGTAGGGATATGAAAAAATAAAACTGCTATACATAACATATTTGTTTCATACTCTTTTTCATGATATGAAAGTATTATGTCATATAATGTTTCTATCTTCGGTTTTATTGATATGATTTAAAACCACAGTTAACTTTTTTCTCACGTTTGGGTCAATCCTTCATAGAAGTCACATTACTCCAATTCTTTGACAATTCTTATTGGAAATATCCTCTCTATATTCAAGTACCTTCTCCATAAAGTAGAATCTACGCTTTGGAAAATTTGAATCCCCATAAAACTTTCTTCGACTTTTAGAAATATAAATTCAAATTTATGAGAGTTCTTTTTCTCGACTATACAGCACATGCCCTTAGGTGGCCTTTCATAAGTTGTCTACATAACAGACCCATCAGCCAAAAGATGCTACTATTTGACTATGCGGCTTATGCCCTAGTTGACCATGCATAATTCAGCCCCATAACGGGTTAGTCAAGTAGTGGTAACTTCATTCTTATAAAATACTTCCTCTAATTCTTTTTAACTCTTTTCCCATGTCATTCCTCAGATTCAAAATTTCTCAAGTCACATTTTACAATTTCCCCCTCCATACATGAAAATGGTAATATGTTTCCAAAACAATTATCAAGAATTGAGTCAATATCATCCATTTGTTCAAAGATATTCGACCTTAAATATTATCCTTTTTATAGTCCAACATGCATGACTTTAAACTTATAATAACAAAAGAAATAGTACTCATTAAATTGGGAACCTATAAAGGGTACTATGAACAAAAGTCAAGTCCCATCTCGCTAAACGTACATTTTTTTATGATTTAGGCAATATTGAGCAATTAAAAGATGAAAATTTTTTGGGGTTGTTTATATAACCCTAGTAAAAATCAAACTATGTTTACTAAGCCCATTGTATTAGGTAAAATTGAGAGAAATTATCAATAAAATGAAGGTACAGATGATTGAATATGAACTGTTTTTCATTGATGAACAAGATTAGAAGAACATCCATAGGCTGGAGTCTCTTCTCTTTTTTCAAAAATTACAGAAGACTTTCAACATGATTTCTCATATGTTTCACAGCATCCCGAGATTCATCAGCATCCATTTGAAGTTCATTTACTCGACCATCATTACTCTCTTCAGATCGAAGAAGTGCTTATTTGGCATATTTGATGTCTTTTATACCATATTATTAGACTTCTTCCAAAGAATTATGAAGCTGGTCAAGCTCCCCAGTAACAGCTTCTAGCTCTTGCCGAAGGTGCAACTGCTGAACAATCTTCTCCTTGATCTTTTGATTCAGTTCCTTCAGCTTTGCAGCATGATCAACCTCAGCTCGAGACACTTCAGCCTAAAAGTCAATAATAATGATAAAAAATATAGCTCTGATCAGGTCTTGATGGCACCTTTGCTCTTTCTACCTCCTTTGAATGACTTATTTCACTGTGACATGGATTTATTGATATCCAAAACTGCCAAGTCCCAGCATGATGAACAGGGATGAGAGTATTGGAATTTTAGAAGGCATCTCTTCAAGAAGCACCTTAGATATTATCTTCCATATATTTTTCCATGCCTTGAGATGTGAGAATTGGAGTGACCTTTTCACCTCTGGGTCTAATTCATCATCGCTATCACAGGGAGGAACATAGTCTAAGATTAATGCACTTAAAGGAAGTGCCCTATTCTGCTCCTTCCCTGACCCTGGTTGCTTCACCTGCTGCTACTTTTTGGGCTGAGGCTAAGGCTTCACCTCTAGATCTAGCCATTGAAGTTGACAACCCTGTTTGTTAAATGGAAAGTATGGTTAGTTTCATAGGACAATAAAAGTTGATTGATTGTCTTGTAGGTTAAGTAAGCTAAAAATATCATCATCTTTTACCTAACAGTAGATCAAAAACTTGTGAAGACTCCTCCCCATCTTTAATAGCTTCAACAGGATTTTCAGGATGGGTTTCAGGAGGTTCTGTCGTGTTAAGTTCTACCCGAGCTAGTGTTTCTGCAATAATATGGTTGACATCAATGTCTACACTCCTTTGAAGCGTTGTTGGTTCAACAGTTTCTTTAGATGGAACTATACATTTTTTAACCCAACATGGTTAGAAGTGTAATCATAAGAAGGTTAATAGGAAAAATGATGAAACTCACGTTAAATTGATTATATAACTAGATCTACAAAATATTCTAAATCACATGATCCCAGGTTAGTCTCACCAGTGGGAGCACTCAATATGTTTTCTTTGTGACTTTCATCTAGAAATCTATGACCCCAGATAGATTATTCACAGAAAGTTGTGGGGTCAGCTATGGTGGTTTCCAAATGTCATGATCTATGTTTTGAACCTAAAACATCACATAATGGAAGTTAGTTGTTGTATCATTTGAGGTTCTATGAAGTATTGTTAATTTACCAAAATCCTTTTCTCTCCTGGCTCAGAAACAAGAGCGGTGTTGGGAACTGACGCTAGCTCATCTGCTCTCAGTATTTCTTCAGGAATAGCCATTTGAGTAGGAACTTACAGTTGTCCTCCAACACCCTCCGTTGTACTCTGAGGATGGTCAGCCCTTTCCCTTAAAGGGGAAATTGAAGAAGCTCCTGCAATCCTGAGAAGTTTGATCAATTTTTAATAAGTTAAGATTCATGACTACCAGAAATACTTACCACTACTGATAAAATTTTTGACTGTGGTATTATTTCTTCGATGCTTTTTCTTCATATCCTTTTTGGGTGGATTGACATCATCATCTCAAAAAATAGGTATCAGAGACAATAACACTCTTTCTAACACATCATCCATGACTTGCTGGCCTGGAGATACTTCTCCCGACTCATGAGGAGATTCAGTGGCTCTAAGAGCAGTGCCACCAGGGCTATACCGTGGTGAAGGGATTTCAGTGGTTCTTTCCTTTACAAGCTGTGGGATAAAGAATATTATTTCCTTGAATAACAAATCATTGACTAAATTCAAATTTCAAAGAAAATAGAAATATGAGAAAAAAGAAAACTTACATCTTTAGGAGCCACATAATAATGCCACTCTTCATCTAATGATGGACCAATCCCCTCAGTGGTACCATAGTCCATCATTTCCTTCACCCACTTGGTGATAAGAATTGATTCATTAGTGACATATATGAGATTTTCCAGCTCTTTGATGTAAGACCTCACTTCATTGGAGTTTTCCTCAAAATGGATGTAAGAGGAAGCCCATAGATTCCCCACTCTAGGGATATGCAGCCCTTTTCATAAGTCCCTCCAGGTAGTTTCAACAACACAATATAAACTCTTCCATGTCCGGACATCCTCTGGTCGTAAATATTCAGAATGTGCACTAGAAGGCTGCGAGGAGGGTCCTACAATCTGGGACTTCAACTTCTTCCCAGCTCCTACGATCAAAGATAAAGGATGAGAAAATGGAACTTGTTTCTCTTTAAAATAATGGCGACTAAATTTCCTCAATGATATAACTCACCATGAGTCGATGGAGTAGGTCTCTTGACTCTGGCAAAAAGATTATATCTAGCATGAGGCCACAATGACGCATTTCGTACCTCATCATCCCCATCATGGGAATCTGGTGAATCAGCTCTGGGTGAGGAACCTGGTGAATTAGCTCCAGGTGAAGAATAATCACCTTCCAAATAAAAATTTTCCTTCCTAATGGTTCTCTTATTTGTCCCCACCTGAGGGACCGGCTGATTCAGTACCCCTTCAGGGTATGATGCTACCCAGCTCTTGGCATTTCATGTAGTCAATCGACTTTCCACTCCAATAGCTGGTAGATCAAATATTTCTCTAGTCTTCTCCATAGATGTCAGCAACCATAGTTGATGAGAAAACATCAGATGCTTCTCTATCCTGACTTGCACCAGAGGGGATATGGTAATTTTCTACAAACATTTGAATTGATATGCGAATTTGTATGGAGAATAGGTATCGCAAATAATTTCTCTGTCAATCCTCGTGGCTAGTGTACCATCTCTACATGCCAGCATATATTCCCTTAACTCCAGGCTGGGTGTTCCATCATCAAAAAATCACCCTATTGGCGAGTTTCCATAAGGAAATAAATGAAACTCCTTGAACTTGCTCAGCCTTATTTTGATATCATAAGCATTGAGGGATAAGGGAGAAATTCCAGAAAAGGCCTGAACAGATGGCCGGAAAGAACTTCTAGAAACCTATACCCCAATTTTTACAGCATATATCCTGAATTTAGTGGTTATCCATCCCCATAAAACATGGAATGGTCCCACTATTCTTAGAGTTGATGTACCCAGATAAAAATAAAGTTAGATCCTATGAATCTTTTCCAAAACTGGGGTGGCCAACCTAACCATCTTCCTTTCAGCCAGCTTGGCTGCAATGACAAAGGTCCCTAACCTCACAACTCATTTCGAATCTCGAACTAGTAAAAGGTAAATGCTAAGCCACAAATCCAAAAAACATGCCAGACGAGTCTTCACTATAATTTTCTGGTTCACTTCATACCCCAACCTATCAAACTCTCCTACTTCTAGAATTGGACAAAATGTGCGCAGAGCACCCCTCTTTGCTCCTCTAGGGAAACCAATAAGATGAGTGCAGGAAGGTCCCTCCTCTTTCTTCTTAATAAGAAACATGTCCATCCACTCCTATGGATGGATATATTTTATGGAGTAGGTTTTCATGGTGGTTGTATTCTTCATCTTGTGGAAAATTTTCATTAACTCTCAAGCCAAAGCCAGAGTCTTCTCCTAATAATTCTAGATCACCTTGGGGGGTTGAATTCATCATACGTATCTACCAAAATTGGATCCTCTGAAATCATGTAGACATCCCACAAACTGATGTCTACTTCTCCATGAGTCATATGGAAAGAATTCGTTTCTGGGATCCAGTGACTGATTAACTCCGACATGAAATTCTCGTTCCTGTAGACATATGTCTTCCCCGCCCAGACGGCTTCATATATTGCAGCTCCCTTCAGATCATTGACAAACTATGCACAAGTTTTTCATACCCAATATTCCCATATCCAATTCGGCTTCACACCACCTCCAAGACGGAAATCTAAACTCTTCTTACATCCCTTAGATTGGTCTATCTGAGAATTTCAAAAAATAGAGGGATAACAATGCGGCTGCAGCATAGGCTTGTGAGGCTTCAGATCTAGAGCACATGGGATATGATGCATTATGTATGCCTTCTCCACTATCTCGGCATTGGTAAATGATACTGCAACTGAGACATTTTCCAAAGATAAGTTGGTGTAGGTCTGAAACCAGGAATGAGGGATATAATTCTTTGCCTCTAGAACATTGACTCCTTGCAGATGACCATGGCCATACAAGGTAAGTAAATGCTTTGTGGGAAATTGACATGATATTTCTTCAAGTACATAGACAAATCTAGTAGAGTTCTATCATAGATAACATAATAATCATGGCCGATGATGTTCATCATGTCGTCTATTCTTTTTCTTGACAACTCATCAGTTGATCCAATCCCTTTGGGAGCCATTGAATCTACAGAAAGATTGAAAAATCAACCTTAAATAAGTTTTTTTTGTGAAATTTTGATGAAGGAAATCCAAAAAATGGCAAAGGCATTAAGGCGCACAAGTCTGGAACTTGGCGCTCAAGTCAAACTAGTCGCGCAAGTATTGTCGCATTAGTCATGGAGCGCAAGTCAAATACCTTCTGCAGAAGCGCGACAAATCCAAAAGGGCAATTCACGAAAGAACAACAGCACCTGCGCGACGAGATCTCAAGATACTAGAAGCCAAATTAGTTTACACGGAAGTGAGCATGTATATATAGGCGATCCAGAACACCTGTGCACCATACTTGTGCCCCCCCAGCATCTACGTGCCTAACTTGTGCGCCACATGCCCTTGTTTTCTCTAGCTTTACCTCAGAGCCAGAACCTCTTTCCTTTTTTTGGATCCAACTTTGAGGGGGACTTTTATTGAAACTCCTTTCCATCACAAAGTCCAACGAATGGAAAAGGGGAATACCTTAAGCACAAAGAGGGTCACCCTTTGAAGAAAATCAAAATAATTGACAAAGGCATGGACTAGGAGCTCATTTGGATTACGCCACGCAAGTCACTTGTGTGCTGCCTATGGGTCGCACAAGTCACTTGTGTTCCCTATCATATTTTTCTCCAAAGGTTCACAGTGGCCTATAAATAGCTCCTGTGGGCCCCCCATTTCAGGGATGGATTTTCCAAAACTCAGATTCAAGCTCTGGTCACCGAAGTCTTCAACTCAACTCTTTCAAAAGCTTATAAGGTAAGTTTTTACCTATAATGGAAGACTTGAAGCAGTAGGATAAGATCTAAGTGTTTAGAGTTCATCAACACTTGCACACCTAAGTATCCAGACCTTGTTAAAAGTGGAAACACTTGCGCGTCGTCCTACCCTCTCGATGAAACTTGCACGACACCCTTTTGTAAACATCTTATAATATTACTAAATCATTGAGTTAAGTCTCTCCCAAGTATTACCCTACAGATTCTTCATTGCCCAGGTGAACCCAAGCCGCACAAGTACACTTGCGCAACCAATACTTGCATGCCAAATAATTTGTGCGGCCAACACTTGCGTGCCAACTTCATTTAAGTGTCTCTCTCCCGTCCACCTCTACTCTTCAAGATATTATCCCTCGAACCCCTTTTCAAAGTCATTTATTGCATGGTTCTTTTATTGGACTCCTTATCTGAAAGGAATTCTATGAGAACCTCTCCCAAAACCTCGTGACTTACAAGATTTATTTCACTATGGTTAGAGGTTTCCTCTATATGACCTTATCCTTTAAGATGAAATGATCTTTTAATTTAGGGTATCCTCTTCAGGTGTAAGCCCCAAGTTCCCTTGGTTTGGGCCTCCTTCTCAAGAGTAAGACCTCGTCATAATTTCCTTTAATTTGGGCCTCCTTATAAGAAGCAAGACCCAAGTTACAAGTCCCCTTAACTTGGGCCTCCTTCTCAGGAGTAAGCCCCAGTCATAGTTTCTTTTGATTTGGGCCTCCTTCTCAGGAATAAATCCCAATCATAGTTTCTTTTGATTTGGGCCTCCTTCATAGGAATAAACCCCAATCATAAACCCCTTTTTAATTTGGGCCTCCTTCTTAGGAATAATCCCCTTGTTAAAACTCCAAATCTCCATAATGTATAAATACCTTTATGGACCCTGATCCTGGGATTCTTTCCTAAAGTAAGTCCTTGTCTTCATCTACTTGGGCCATCATACTTACGTAAGTCCCACATCATTTCTCATGACTGCATATTCTGTGGCACCATCATCAAGTTTACTGATACCTCTTGTTTCTCACACCGAGAATGACTCACGTGAGCTTAGAGTGTAAAAGTAATCACGACATATCTTTTTTTCCATTAACTATGCATGAACCCCAAATTTCTTCACCTGAACTACATGGACTTTGATCTCTGCCTTAAAAGTAGAGTATGTAGGAAGCCTTTATAAGGTTCAAGCCCATATTTCATTAATTATTTTCCATCTCATATGATTTTAAACTATAACCTTCTAATCGAACTACGTGGGTTCTGATTCCATTTTAACGAGGATACATAGGTATCCCATCAGCGGGTACGATCCCAACTCTGAAATAATCCCTATATTTCTGAATGAAAATAAACTTCAAGTGCCCCGCTGAGTGGCTTTAAAACTAGTATGATCATCATAATGGCCAAGATATTTCTATATAATGTATTGAAGGATACCATTGACTAAGAATATCTAATACATATAGATGATTATACATTGATTAAGAACCTCAAATACATATAAAATATTATCTAAATCCCATATGTATCAATCCTCAATTTCCAAATATAAAGGAAAACTCATTTTCATGCTTGTTGAATTAATAAGGATTTGTGAACATAACTTAAATCTACAAGAGATTCCCGGAGTGGGCAATAATTCCCCCCAAAAAGGTGTGATGACTCTGACCTCCCATCCTCTCGACCAATGAAAATTCTTAAAGCCTAATCGGTCCACAACTAATGAGAACCTACCTTTGGAAAGTAGGTCCAAAAGGGTATAGAATCATTGGGTGTTTCCGGTTCTATGAATAACCACGTTAGAAACCAATTGGAATGTTTGAACCTTAAACAAACAAGGTCATCTCCATTTCTAGAAGAAAAATATGGTAACAATATGCTCATGGAAAATATTTTTCATTAAATCCATAATGACTACAGGAGCATTGGTTAGATCAAAATTCATGATAATGTACTCATAATGGCCATACCTTCTTCAAAATTTAGTTTTATAAATGTTATATTCTTTTATTCTCAACTGAGGATAACTAGATCGAGGATCAATATTTGAGACCCACATCACCCTTTTCAACTATTCAGATGGATCATCAATACCTGGTAAGAGATATTTTTTCTCTACCATGACACTATTGAGTTTTTGTTAATCAATACATAGGTAAAGTGACTATGAGCCCGTAAGGGGTGCTGCGAATCTTGGTATTCCCTCATTGCCACCTTCTTCCTCTATGTAGGTTTTGTCTGTGACCTTCCTATAGAGCATTTCCTCAGTGTTTTTCTCGGCGTGGGGGTGTGCTGATGCGGTTCTTCGGGTTTGGATGTCTGGCGTTACGACGTTGTAGCTTGTTTTTCACACGTTGTCTTCGGTCCTAGTCATCAGGCGTTACGGTGATGGTGAGGCTCGAGATTCGGCCTTCTGCGGTAGGGAAGTCACATTTCTAATCAACCTTGGCATGATTGTCGGGCTCTTGGGATTCTGCGGCAATGCGACGTGGTCCTTTGGGCTCAGATGTCTGGCGTCACAGCGATGGTGGTGGTCGTGCGGTCAGATTCGGCTGTGGGACTGGTTGTTAGGTGCTGTGACGAAGGAGTTTGGTTCGATCTTCTACTATAGGGCGGTTGGGTTTTGACTTCCTTGGCAGCTCGAGCTTAGTGGTCATGCTTTGGGTCTTCTGTGGTGGTTTCGAGGCCTGGGGTCTGGAAATGGGCGGTTTGATCGAGTCCCTGGGCTGCGTCGGGAGTCTGGCCCTTTGCAATGTTGGGGTCTGTCCCCGTCTTCAGTTGGGCTATGGCTTGGTGTGTTGGCTCCTGGTCTGTGGTGCTGGATGTTCCTCATCTGATCTTCTGCATCAATGTTGAGATCTTCTGCATCGTTCTCTATCAGTATGAGTGCTCTGTGTGGCTTGTTGAGGCTCTTGTGTGAGGTTTTGATGGCAGCAATGAGATTTTAGTTGAATTGTGTTCGGGATGCTGGTTTTCTTGTTGTTGATTTTCTAAAAGGTCTATGGGTTCTACACCTTGATGTGATTTTACTGGGGAACTAGGAAAATCTATAAGGATTTTCTATAGATGTGGATAGAGCTTGTGGTCTTCTTGGTGCATGAATTTTCAGATTCGGAAGATTGTAGGGGTATGGCGTAGCCATCGGTACCTTGCCCGTGCATTTTTTCATGGGACTGCTTTCTGATCGACCATGCTTTGGTGGAGGCGTGCCATAATGATGTTTATGCTGGGTAGAGGCACTTCTACGTAGTCTTGTTCTGGGATGAAACCCCTTGGTTTTTGAATTTTTTTAATGTCTTGATGTCTGTGAAGTTTTGGGTTTCCCCCCCTTTACCCTTAAAAGGGGGATTATCTAAAATCAATAAAAATTTCAGCCTTCGGGCCATTCAGTCAGTCATAGGTAAAGTGACCCATCAAATTTCTTAGAAAAGAGAACCGACACCGGCCAAGGTAACAAAGTCTGACGTATAAATCCTTTCACTAATAGATCTTCCAACCGAGACTTCAAATATTTCATTTCCTCTGGATCCATGTGGTAATAAGGAATAAATACTGGCTGGGTACCTGACACTAGATCGATAAAAAGTCTACCTCCCTTATTGGTGGTAGAATAGAGAATTCAGAATGAAAAATGTCAGGAAAATTGAAGATAGCTGGAGGGAGATCACTGCTCAAAGATTCTTGCTCTAGATAAATAGTAAACACAAATATTAATTTTCCAAACTTTGGATAAGAATTTCCAGCTTTACTCAACCTCAAGTCCCATTCTCCATGAAAGATATGGAAAACCCCATCAGGTGTAGTAAAGGAGACCCACCATAGATAGCAATCAATTTGGTATTTATTAGTAATGAGACAATATACCATAAATATGACATGAAGATGTTTCATGTTGGGAAATAGAATATCCCAAGTAATATCAATTTCCAATAAGGAGAATACATAAGCAAGACAATGAAGACCATGCTCTCTTTTCATACCAAGGGGTGTAGTAATATCCAGAAGATTTAACTAATTCAAAATTCAAGTTGAATTAAATGAATGAGATGCACCAGTATGAAATAAAGTATTCACTAATAATGAATCTATAGTGATGGTACCTCTCATGGTTACTGGACCCATATATTATTCCTCTAGAGACTCTCCCATTGCATGAAGAAGCTTTATTATGGATGCCAATAGCTGGAACCCCTAAGACCTTGAATCATCTGATTGCACTAAAATAATTTTTGGAATAGATGATCTCATGAAACCATGGGGAGTATAATAGACATGGAAAGGCTTCTACATATGACTTGAGAATCCATAGGAACCACATACCTTGGGCACCTTAGTATAAAACCAATTCAATTAACCCATCTTTCAATACTGGTAGAAAATCAAACTGCCTATTCCAAGAATGGCAGGTGGTCTAGAAGAACCCTACTATCAAGAACCACCACGAGAATCATCATGATATCTCTTCCCTTTATGGGAACATATAGAACTTCCATTGGGAGAAAAAGGAACTCTCTTCAACCTTGAAATTACAGCCAAGTCCATCTAAACTATGAATACTCTATCCAGTACATCAGCATAAGAAGAGAGCTTTAGCAAGAAAACATGAGAAAAAATATCATATCAAAGTCCCATATCTAACCATAAAGTATTAATATTCTTATTTTATACTATCTCAAGTGCGAATTTCAAAAGATTAGCAAAGAAATTTCAATATTCTACCACAGTCCTATCAGCTTTCTCAAGTTTGAAAAACTCTATATCCTTGTCAAACACCATTGAATCTATATAAAATTGGTCAGAAAAATAGATTTGAATTATTTTATATATAAGACCTTGTGTTTACCTTTCATCACCATCATGTACCAACATCTTATTTTAGGTCCCTTCAAGTTTAAGTTAGCACATTTCACCTTAATTGAATCTCGTGTTTCTAAGAACTCAAATAAAAGCACAACCCTTTTCAGTGAATCCTCAGCCTCTTGAGGACTGTTTGAGCATTGGAACAATAGTGGATTATTGTGAATTAATTCCTAAGCATGAATCCAAAATTCATCCCTATAAGGTTCTACAGTTGGAGCCTGAATGAGAATGGGTGAAGCTTCCTGTCCCAGATCCTGGAAAACCTAGACAATAGCTTTAACCAGATTCGGGTCCACCAGAGGGTTTTCTCGATGTGATTCATCAGCAGCTTCTTCATGGATCATATTCACACATCTTCTCGGAGTCATTATGATACAAAATATCTGTAGAAAAAATTGAAATCATCATAATTTTATATAGAACAAAACTCAAACAAGATAAATAGGGAAATTAATCCCATCACATAGATAAACTAGATTTGGACTTCAATTTATCCAAATCGAAATAAGATAAAATACTAGAACTAATCCTCATTAATTCATTCCCAAATAACCCATGGTGACTTAAGACTAATCATGGTGAGATATGTTTATGAACTCACTATCCACTACCTCTTAAGTCCTGACAAGATTACACAACTGCATACTGACATCAAGGTAATATTCTTAACATATACCTTTTACACAACTTTTTTTTGAACTAACCTAGATACCTTGGTACCTTGATAATTGATCCAATCCTAGAATATCATGAAGGTAATTCCCAATCCCATGGGTTGGTGACTAGCATATGGAATCATATAAGATAATTTGGGAACAATTGTTCCACATAAACAATAGAAGAAATAGTTACAAGTCATTACGGTCAAAAGAAAATTGCACAAGGAGAACAATACCAGAAGCCAAATAGGTATATAAACCCAAATTATAACAAAAAATTACCAGAAACTTTAATATAAAAAACCCATTTCCTAACATAAACAACTCTTAAATTATCATGGATCAACAATAAGAACAACCTCCTAGTGGTGCTTTCCCTTTTCTAGAATTTGGAAAAATAAAATCTACAAACAGTCAAAGGCACATGTAGGTTGTGAGATAAAATCCCAGTAGGATCTAAACAAGGATTCCATAATAATATTGCACATTAATTAACCAAATAAATATTTAAATTTTAAATAAACAGGCATGTAAATACAATAACATATTTAAAAATAATCATGATTTACATTTCAATTGATGGAAACATTTCAAAAATAATGGATTAATAATTTTTTTATATAAAACAATTTATATAAATTCAAAATTCAGGTTCAAAATAATTTAGATAAAATGAAATATATCAAAATGACCAAAATAGAGAAGCATGGTCATATTCCAAGGGGTAAGATAATTCCAAGTTATGGGATCCTCACACACTCGAATAAGTGATTACGACAATATGTGTACACACATCCCTCAAAAATGTTTCAAAGAGGAATCATCACCATCCCACTAGGGATGTGACTTGCTGCACTATGTTTTCTTAGAGTTATAAAGAATCAATAGAGTGTTGTCCCAAATAACTCAATAACTATATATCCTTTAATGTAGTAAAAAAACAATCAGTATTGGGAAATTTATCTCAAATATTTTCAAAATACAATTGACACATTTCCCATTTCAATATTCCAATTTTCATTTAAAACCCAAAATGGGTTTTTAATCAATTCATGCATTTTTCTAAGATAAAACCTGTAACACCCCAAGATTTTATAGTGTGTTATTTCTTCAAAATAATTCAATAACTTTCACTACACGCAACACCAAGTTCAATCGCACCATGACTTACCAAACAAGCTATTCAAAAGAGGTTATGAATAGTGTTAACTAAATTTTAAACTTTATATAATCCTTATAATTTTAGAATCCATATTATGAGTTTCTTAGACATAATGTAAGAACAAATTCATTTTCAGTATTTCACTTTTACCAAATTTTAATAGTGAACCCTTTTTAGATACTATATTTTAAACTTTTTGACTAAATGGGGACATCAAAAATTTAAAATGAAACATCCCAAGCTTCCACGGTACGCTAGCGTGTGTTGTACGCAACACCGAGTTCTAACACACACCACAACTAATTAAACTAGCCGTTGTGAATAGTAATACCTACTTTTTGAAATTATATATATTTAATATTTGAAAATGGACTTCATTTTTGGACTCGGAATATCGAATTTAGCCTACGGTGAAATTTTGGTACTTTTCGGATAACTTTCATATTTTGATGAATAGTGAAAATTACTAAATTTTAATTAAAAACAACTTTTTTAATCAAAATAATTAATAGTGATAAATTATGAATTTTAGTAGTTTTAAGGTATATTTAGAATATATTTTTACATTTTAATATAATGCTGGTCATTGGACATAATTTTACAATTAAACCGAACATAAACAAGTGTCAATCTTTTGATAGTTATTATCTCTTAAAAACACGCTTTTTGTTTTGACATCGGGAATTAATTTTAAATTAATTTCTGCCACTTCTGTGTTTTGAATTTAGGAAAATGGATTCCATATTTGGAATCAGGATGTTCAAATTGTGTAAATAGGTAACTTTTATTTTTACACATTTTAAATAATTACTGCGGTAAATATTTTATTTACCATGGTTAAAGGGTAAATCCGGTAAATAAGGGTTAAAAAATAATATTATAATAATACAAAATTACCCTAAAACGTGTCCTAACCTTATTGGTGGACACATACCCGACCATGAGCATCCTTGGGTCAATTTGGGGACCCCTTGGAGCCACTTGTATGTGGTAGGGACACTTTATATTAATAAAGTTAAAATAAAAATAAAAATGGCATAAGCTTACATCTTTTAGAAGAACAATTTTTACATATGGTTATACATGTTGGATTTTCGATTATAAATATTCATTAGAAATCTAAACAAATTTCCTACATAATGATATTTTATTTATAATTTTTAGACATCAAATAATTGAAATTATTAATGACACAATAATGATGCAATGTTTACCTCATTAATAAATCATTTAAATAAATAAGATTATAATGATAAATATATTATCTAAAACCTGTCCAATTCTTATTAGTTGATGTTATTTAGAATATGAGTCATCTTATCTTCGACCTCAATGATTTTTGGACCATTATAAACCGAATATAATTATATTATAAAGTAATACTTTCACTCTTTCCTAAAGAGCCCCTCCTCTCCCTTATAAAAGGAGACCACTTCTACTCATTCCTCACACCTCTCAAGCCACTTGGCTCATCCAAACTCTGCCCAAATAAGCTCCCCACATCCCTCTCCTCCTCCTTGAAGCTTCCCCTTAGGCAGAAAGCATTTCAATAAGTCCTTTGGTTCCAACCAAAGTGAGTTACCTAAATTAAAGGTAACGATTTCTCTTAAATTATTTTAATTTATTTTGCTTCTCCAACCCCCAAACTCTTTTTATTTCCTTTCTTTTGTAACAACACCAGTATCCTCAATATACTAGGATGTTTTTATAAGAAGGATTCAAACTACACATACACACAACTCCATCTAATGGATGATGAACATAATGTTTCTGTGGATGGAAAACTAACGCCTCACGAAACGATGATTGTTCAAATACATCTTACCGCCTCTCATGGTGGCCATTATGATGGCACTGTAATTAAATATGATATTAATGATATATATTTTATATATAAGCTTCTGTAATTCCATTTTATTTCATACCATTATTCGTTTCATGTTGTATATACATACGATAATTTCATTTGAGGAAGTGCGGACTACCGCCCCCTTAAAATGATATGACTCGTTCATACCACACATGGAACATATAAAGGAGGGTGTTAATGAACTTAAGTAACATATATAAAATATTATATTAAACTGGAATAGTAATATACCTATGTATCATTTGGATTCGATTCTTTTAAAATAAAAATTAAATGGAAGTAGCGTTTGTGCGTACGTACGGACTACCGTCTCCACGAACGCGATGAGATTCATTCTCCATCGTATCCATTCAAGTATAATTATCATTTAATGATTTAAAAATGATGTTTAAGGACTTGATATCATTCTGGATATGAATAATATACAACAAACATGACTTATGTAACAAAACATATAAAAGAAAATGAGTAAGTTAACACCCGAAACGACAATAATTCTAAGATATTATTAACAAATAAATGTTAAAAGATCATATATGATATCATATTAATATATATGATTCTTGTATAATTTAATAACAAATTATTTCACCATTATATAGGAGGTTAACCTACCCCAACCAAGGAAAAGTACAAGGTAAGGGTTTATTTCACAATCTCTCCATTATCCGAGGTTGTTTATACGTAATAATCTACTGCGGTCTCTTTATCATCCACATCCATGTTTCTTAAAAATGTATTTAAAAACATTTTTACTATTTACAAGAATATGGGTTAAATTCATTTGTACCCTTGTTTGACTTTTTATAAGAGGTTTATAAAGGAATCTTTCAGTCGTTTTCCAAACAAGGTGTTTTTTAACCTTTTCGACAAAATTTAGTTAAGAATGTCTTTTTTTAACTTATACAGCAGGTGCGGTTATTCTCCGCCGTTATAAAATCGCCGAAGCTTCCCTTAAACACTTGTATGGATATTTTCAAAATAAAGGTTTTCTTTTATAATTATGTGATTTTTAAATGATTTCAAAAAAATATATATTTCTCTCAAATATATGAAAATCCAGTGCAAATGTATACGTATTTAACGCAAGCTTAAAAATGTTTTCAGAAAACCTGACTCTCGAGTTTGGTAGACAGTAAGGGATTGGGAGTGGACCCATCATGGCCTGTAATTAGTCGAGCAGTCTCAAAATTAGTTATTTTGTTTTCAAGAAGCTTGCATAATGTTTTCAGAAAAACACTGGAGTGTATTTTAGCAATTTTAAACGTAAGTATCTTCTAATAAAATTTCATCGGTAGGTCTCATGAGACAAACTAGTGTCTTGGCACAAGGCCTTGACAAAATCTTATTTGTAGTCTTGGCACGAGGCCTTGGCTATGTGGTTATGATAGTCTGGCATTATGCATTCCAACATTATGAAAGTGGTTTTTGATTTTTGCATATGATTATTCGATTAGTAGAATATCCATGTGAATAAGTAAATGGCATTATTTCATTTTACTTTTGCCATACTATGTTGAAGTTCGTGTTTAAAAGGCTTTTGTTTTAGTAATTCATTTCCTTAAATGTTTATGCTTATTTTTGAATGTTCCGCTATATTGTTATCCTTACTGGGCATTTGAGCTCACCCCTTTTCTATGTTTTATTTTTCCCAGGAAGTGAAGAAGTAAGTTATGAATGACCTGCAGGGATATTATGTGAGGATATGAGTGTGGATTATGGAGACATTATGTTGTTGTAGTAGTTTTTCATTTTATGATGTAATGTAAAACTTATGAATATATCTAGTGTTTCCAAGTCTACTAAACCAATCGGTCTTTCGAGATTTGATCTTCTTGTGATCATGCCAATGCTATGTAATTAATGCACCGACTCTGGGTAGCTGGGGTCGGGGCGTTACAGTTGGTATCAGAGGAAGTTTAGTACAAACCTTGGAAACTAGATTTAGATAAACTCTGATTAGAGCACGTAGACCTAAGATGAACTTTGAGGATTAGTATAGAAGAACTTCCTAGAATTTTGGTATTGTAGAGATTTTGTGAGTTTTCCGAGCAATACATCCCTGTCTGGATACGAGCAGGTAGAGGCGGCTCTGGCACAGATGTACCTAGGGGTAAATCCCGAAAACACCGCTTTGAGCTAGACTCGAACGGGAACTGGTGCACGACAACGGGCCTTGCTGCACTCTTGGTTACGACACTCCCGGGGGATATGCTTAGGATAACTCTCACTTTCTTTACAAATCATTATGAAGGGTTTATGAGTATATACTTCCTCAAAGAAAACATTTTTATGATTATGGATTATATCCATAAATAGTTCAATTTATGTTAAGTGTTTTATAAGTATGGGATTATGTAATTTGATTCATAAACTGATCTAGTTTATGCCATTGTTTAGAAATGGCGCCCAGTAGAAGGAATGAGAACTCCAGAAATGCACATGATCCAAAGAGAAGGAAGGATCATATCTTTCATGGTCTTATGCTAGAATTGATAAGAGAAATAGTCTCCCATGTATTATCATCATATGAAGAAATAATATCATGTGTTGATAAGATAAATAAAGAGTTTACTGAGTCCTATGGATTTGAAGGGAAGCAAGAGAAGAAAAGGATGGAAGAGAGAAAAATGGATAAAGGGAAGAGGGAAAAGAAGAATTTTCCCATATGTGGTAACTGTGGAAAGAAACACCCTGGAAATTGCCTGAAAGGAATGGGAGTTTGTTATAAGTGTGGAGGAAAAGGGCACAAAGTACGTGACTGCAAGGGTAAGAAAATGGTTTCAAATGTACAATGCTTCATTTTCAAGGAGTTTGGACACTACGCGAACCTATGTCCCAGTCATCAGACTATGCCTCAAATGATGCTATTGGATAATAATCAAGTTATGATACTACCACAGATGAAGAGGAATGATTAGAGTTCTTATATTGATTATGTCAATTGAGTGTTGTATCAACAATGTACTTGTTATAATGATTATGGAGTATAAAAGGATTGTACTGTAGTACTATTTCATTAAGGACATGAGATTGTGTGGAACAAAGAAAAGTGACTCAATAACAGGATAAATTTTTGGAAAATATATGGTTGAGAGAAAGATAAACCATAATATAGTTCTGATACCGAGTTAGTGATTTTGGAATAATACATGATTGTTTTGGATAAATTATATTGGATATTCTTGACTACCTTGGAACTGATTAATGATCTGTATATTCCATTATTGTTGGGGTTTAAAACATTTTTGGATTGATGAGGTATATCCAGCATTCTATATGGAATAAGGGAGCATGAATGTAATCAATAAGGATTATGGTAAATCAGGATGTTTCAGTGTTTTAAAAGAATACATGATGAAGGTATTAATATTCTATTACATGGTAAAAAGGATCTACATTATGTTTACCTTCCTTATAAATGTTGGACTGTGAGTTTGGATAGAAGTATTTTGGACAAATTCTAAGTTTGAGATTAATTTTGGATTGCCATAAAAGGACAACCCGGTGGTCGGGCGGCAACCCGTCGTGACCGGAAAGGCCGCGAGACTTAAACCCGCAACTGAAGGGCGACAAGGGTGTATCACCTACCACTAGCCCACGAGATGTCCTAGATTAAATAATGTAGTTCTTATTAAAAGATCTTATAGATGAATTATAAATTCGTTTATTTTGGAACCCTATACGAATAGTGTAAATAGAATTCTTTTACATTCTATTATCTTTTAGAGTGAAAGATGAGTTTGTGGTAGAAATTTATTAATGGATAAAACTCTAATTATAAAGTAAGTATATCTCCTTATGATCTTAGCCAATCTACTAAATAAATTCCTCAATATTAAGAAAAGAAACTTAGAACAAAAATGTTTTCCTAGATGGTACCTTAAATCATCACTAATTTATGGCTTTGGGATTGTTGGCCTTTTCATAGCCATGTTCTCTACCACTCTCCATCAGATAATTGATGGTTAGATTTCTCCTCCATATCCATATTTTCCTACACGGAACCCTAGTATGTGTTATTTTCGGTAATATTCATACTTTCCACTCTTTATTTTAAATAGAGGCCTCATTAATTCATTTTTCGATGTGGGATTTTAACTAAGATATTTTGAAACGTCAAAAATGTGTTATCCTAATACCTTATGTTTTGTTGAACCGATGGTATTTCAAATCATCATAGATTGATGAATTTAAGGACCTCAATTTTACACTTGTTTGTGATTGACGACCTCAATCACCACCTATAAATATTTACGTTTTTCCTCCAATTATATGTCTCTAATTGCCACCAATGTTCTCCTAATCGAGATCATAATTTGGTGGTGACCCTTTGATTTCTCTTTTCCTCATATTAAGACTAAATTTTAGTAACCCAATTTCCGATGTGGGTTTTCCCACAAATATATTTTCTATTTTCAACCTTTTATTTTTGAAGAACAATTTCAAATTGCGAGGACGCAATTTATTGAAGGAGGGGAGAATGTAACACCCCAAGATTTTATAGTGTGTTATTTCTTCAAAATAATTCAATAACTTTCACTACAAGCAACACCAAGTTCAATCGCACCATGACTTACCAAACAAGCTGTTCAAAAGAGGTTATGAATAGTGTTAACTAAATTTTAAACTTTATATAATCCTTATAATTTTAGAATCCATATTATGAGTTTCTTAGACATAATGTAAGAACAAATTCATTTTCAGTATTTCACTTTTACCAAATTTTAATAGTGAACCCTTTTTAGATACTATATTTTAAACTTTTTGACTAAATGGGGACATCAAAAATTTAAAATGAAACATCCCAAGCTTCCACGGTACGCTAGCGTGTGTTGTAGGCAACACCGAGTTCTAACACACACCACAACTAATTAAACTAGCCGTTGTGAATAGTAATACCTACCTTTTGAAATTACATATATTTTTTATTTGAAAATGGACTTCATTTTTGGACTCGGAATATCGAATTTAGCCTAAGGTGAAATTTTGGTACTTTTCAGATAACTTTCATATTTTGATGAATAGTGAAAATTACTAAATTTTAATTAAAAACAACTTTTTTAATCAAAATAATTAATAGTGATAAATTATGAATTTTAGTAGTTTTAAGGTATATTTAGAATATATTTTTACATTTTAATATAATGTTTGTCATTGGACATAATTTTACAATTAAACCGAACATAAACAAGTGTCAATCTTTTAATAGTTATTATCTCTTAAAAACACGCTTTTTGTTTTGACAGCGGGAATTAATTTTAAATTAATTTCTTCCACTTCTGTGTTTTGAATTTAGGAAAATGGATTCCATATTTGGAATCAGGATGTTCAAATTGTGTAAATAGGTAACTTTTATTTTTACACATTTTAAATAATTACTGCGGTAAATATTTTATTTACCATGGTTAAAGGGTAAATCCGGTAAATAAGGGTTAAAAAATAATATTATAAAAATACAAAATTACCCTAAAACATGTCCTAACCTTATTGGTGGACACATACCCGACCATGAGCATCCTTGGGTCAATTTGGGGACCCCTTGGAGCCACTTGTATGTGGTAGGGACACTTTATATTAATAAAGTTAAAATAAAAATAAAAATGGCATAAGCTTACATCTTTTAGAAGAACAATTTTTACATATGGTTATACATGTTGGATTTTCGATTATAAATATTCATTAGAAAGATAAAAAGATTTCCTACATAATGATATTTTATTTTTAATTTTTAGACATCATATAATTGAAATTATTAATGACACAATAATGATGCAATGTTTACCTCATTAATAAATCATTTAAATAAATAAGATTATAATGATTAAAATATTATCTAAAACCTATCCAATTATTATTGGTTGATGTTATTTAGAATATGAGTCATCTTATCTTCGACCTCAATTATTTTTGGACCATTATAAACCGAATATAATGATATTATAAAGTAATACTTTCTCTCTTTCCTAAAGAGCCCCTCCTCTCCCTTATAAAAGGAGACCACTTCTACTCATTCCTCACACCTCTCAAGCCACTTGGCTCGTCCAAACTCTGCCCAACTAAGCTCCCCACATCCCTCTCCTCCTCCTTGAAGCTTCCCCTTAGGCAGAAAGCATTTCAATAAGTCCTTTGGTTCCAACCAAAGTGAGTTACCTAAATTAAAGGTAACGATTTCTCTTAAATTATTTTCATTTATTTTGCCTCTCCAACCCCCAAAATCTTTTTATTTCCTTTCTTTTGTAACAACACCAGTATCCTTAATATACTAGGATGTTTTTATAATAAGTATTCAAACCACACATACACACAACTCCATCTAATGGATGATGAACATAATGTTTCTGTGGATGGCAAACTAACGCCTCACGAAACGATGATTGTTCAAATACATCTTACCGCCTCTCATGGTGGCCATTATGATGGCACTGTAATTTAATATGATATTAATGATATATATTTTATATATAAGCTTCTGTAATTCCATTTTATTTCATACCATTATTCGTTTCATGTTGTATATACATACGATAATTTCATTTGAGGAAGTGCGGACTACCGCCCCCTTAAAATGATATGACTCGTTCATACCACACATGGAAAGTATAAAGGAGGGTGTTAATGAACTTAAGTAACATATATAAAATATTATATTATACTGGAATAGTAATATACCTATGTATCATTTGGATTCGATTCTTTTAAAATAAAAATTAAATGGAAGTAGCGTTTGTGCGTACGTACGGACTACCGTCTCCACGAACGCGATGAGATTCATTCTCCATCGTATCCATTCAAGTATAATTATCATTTAATGATTTAAAAATGATGTTTAAGGACTTGATATCATTCTGGATATGAATAAGATACAACAAACATGACTTATGTAACAAAACATATAAAAGAAAATGAGTAAGTTAACACCCGAAACGACAATAATTCTAAGATATTATTAACAAATCAATGTTAAAAGATCATATATGATATCATATTAATATATATGATTCTTGTATAATTTAATAACAAATTATTTCACCATTATACAGGAGGTTAACCTACCCCAACCAAGGAAAAGTACAAGGTAAGGGTTTATTTCACAATCTCTCCATTATCCGAGGTTGTTTATACGTAATAATCTACTGCGGTCTCTTTATCATCCACATCCATGTTTCTTAAAAATGTATTTAAAAACATTTTTACTATTTACAAGAATATGGGTTAAATTCATTTGTACCCTTGTTTGACTTTTTATAAGAGGTTTATAAAGGAATCTTTCAGTCATTTTCCAAACAAGGTGTTTTTTAACCTTTTCGACAAAATTTAGTTAAGAATGTCTTTTTTTAACTTATACAGCAGGTGCGGTTATTCTCCGCCGTTATAAAATCGTCGAAGCTTCCCTTAAACACTTGTATGGATATTTTCAAAATAAAGGTTTTCTTTTATAATTATGTGATTTTTAAATGATTTCAAAAAAAGATATATTTCTCTCAAATATATGAAAATCCAGTGCAAATGTATACGTATTTAACGCAAGCTTAAAAATGTTTTCAGAAAACCTGACTCTCGAGTTTGGTAGACAGGAAGGGATTGGGAGTGGACCCATCATGGCCTGTAATTAGTCGAGCAGTCTCAAAATTAGTTATTTTGTTTTCAAGAAGCTTGAATAATGTTTTCAGAAAAACACTGGAGTGTATTTTAGCAATTTTAAACGTAAGTATCTTCTAATAAAATTTCATCGGTAGGTCTCATGAGACAAACTAGTGTCTTGGAACAAGCCCTTGACAAAATCTTATTTGTAGTCTTGGCACGAGGCCTTGGCTATGTGGTTATGATAGTCTGGCATTATGCATTCCAACATTATGAAAGTGGTTTTTTATTTTTGCATGTGATTATTCGATTAGTAGAATATCCATGTGAATAAGTAAATGGCATTATTTCATTTTACTTTTGCCATACTATGTTGAAGTTCGTGTTTAAAAGGCTTTTGTTTTAGTAATTCATTGCCTTAAATGTTTATGCTTATTTTTGAATGTTCCGCTATATTGTTATCCTTACTGGGCATTTGAGCTCACCCCTTTTCTATGTTTTATTTTTCCCAGGAAGTGAAGAAGTAAGTTATGAATGACCTGCAGGGATATTATGTGGGGATATGAGTGTGGATTATGGAGACATTATGTTGTTGTAGTAGTTTTTCATTTTATGATGTAATGTAAAACTTATGAATATATCTAGTGTTTCCAAGGCTACTAAACCAATCGGTCTTTCGAGATTTGATCTTCTTGTGATCATGCCAATGTTATGTAATTAATGCACCGACTCTGGGTAGCTGGGGTCGGGGCGTTACAAAACCAACCATGGTTATCATAAAAATAATTTAATCCATTTTTATCATATAAAAATTTGAAATAAATTTCCCAAATAAATTTCACAATTCAATTCCACAATTTAATTTCACAATTTCCATAAGTACGCCATAATTCAATGGAATTGGGGGTTTTCTCTAAATCTAAAGACAAAGAAAATTCCAATCCCAATTCATTTCAAATTGTGTTTTTCATAATCCAATTGAATGAGATTTAATTTAAATCAAGAAATTTATGGTTTAATCAATCGACCAATCTTAAATAGAACCACCTACCAAAATAAAGAAATCACATCTCACAACATCCTCAAGGGGAAACCCCAATGAAGAACATCGGTAAATAAGATACAAGAATAAAACCTAGATTAAAGATCCAAAATAATGGAGTTTACATCCTCTAACAACATGAAGATATAATAAACCCTAAGGAGGAGAGAAGAAGATAATGTGATAGAATGAATGAGGAATGAATTCTTATATGTAAAGGATTGAATGATGATCTCCTAGATTAGATCTACATTATAGAGGGTTTTTAGGAGCCAAATTGGTTATTAGGAGATCCAAATACATAGCAAATCATCCAAACCTGATTTAGGGTTGAGTGGGGCTCTAAAATAGAATTTGGAAAATTTTAAATAAATTTTCGAAAATAAAAAAGTCTACGTGAACAGTTTTCTAGAGGGGGCCATACGGTTTGTCAAACAGTGTGACCTAACTATATATCCCTCTAAAGGGGTTCATAGTTTATACTAGGTGGGAACATAGTCTTTGAAGATTTTCACTAACCATACAATCCCTCCTTTCCTTGGTTTGCATGGTTTGAATTAGCAGGGCTCACATTTTGGAAAAAATGTGCACCAACTGTGCATAGCCCAGAATACTTCTAATTGTTTTTAAAATTTATCCTAAAGAACCCCTAAATGATAACCATCCAATGAATGATAAAAAGATAGGTTGAGGAGTACCTAAAAAACATTAACATAAAGTTAAATTCCATATATATTTTTATAGGTCAGTGAAATTGTTCCCTCTAGGTTTTTTTGATGCTTGGGTACTAGTCATCAGCTTGTGGGGATCAGAAATTCCATTTAGGTATGTCAAAAATCAGTTCAAGTGATAATTTTTAGGGTAAACCTGGTTGTTTCATAACTTATTGGTATCAAATGTGCCTTTTCCTCAACATTTATTGTCTTGTGATATTTGTTAGATAGGATATAGGATTTTCAGCAGATAAGAGGTAGGTTTTGGTGAGTGCATGGCTAGATCATATAGTGAAGAGACTCAAGTTACCAAGGGATTTTGGGATATGTATGTCTACTATGTTGATTTTTCTTCTCGATCTCAATATTTTCTTATATATCTATGGTTTAAACTAAAACTATAATTTTTTATAAACATTTTTTTTTCTATTTTTAGTGTGAACTATTATGCCTCTAATACATATTCCATGGGTTCCATTAGAAGCTATAGTGGATTATCCTTAATGGAATACACATTTGGATTAGAACATTATAGAAGCTATCATTTGGTTAGTTCTTGTCTTGGATCAAAATGTACCATAATTTTAGAATCCAACTATTGAGGCATTACCAGGAGATGGTGGAGATAGTGATCGATCACGATAATTCTTACATGAGAATCCACCATCCTTTAGAGGTATAAATGAGACTCAAGAGGTGGAGGATAGGCTAGAAAAGATCAATAATATCTTTAAATTCCTAGATACAACTGATTCTATCACGGTGAAATGAAAGACATTAAGACTTGAGGATCCCAAAAAGTGATGGTGGGATTTTATGGTGTAGTTATATCCACACATGGGATTGGATTTTATGGATTTTAAAACTCTATTCTTTATGTGGTTCTGGCTAGAGTCTCTCATGATGGAAAAGTTTTTTGATTTACTATCTTATCATTAGGGAGAGTATTCTGTGTTGTAATACACAAATAACTTTTTGGATCTAGTTCATTATTCTCTATAGGAGGTGAGGAATGAGTAGCTGAAGGCTTAAGATTACCTATAGGGTTTGCAACGACATATTAGATTATAGTTATTTATAATGATACTTTCAACCTATGTGGAGACAGTATACATGGATATGATGGAAAAGATGAACATGGTAAGAAATATTTTCTATTTTTTCACTTCTCTTCAACCTCGTGGAAACTTTAGTGGAATGAAATGGAATAATTGAAATTGGAATGATAATATCTGGAGTGGTGGAGGTGTTTCATAGCAATGGGCCTCATTTACACCATCAATAACTACCAATAGTGTGCCCCTAACTTTCTACCAGTGCATCAAGGTTAGGAACACCAAACATTTCTTCCATTTCCCAGAAAATATTTGTAGTGGTTGTAGATTATATGACCATCTATAGAGGTTTCTCTAGGCTATTTCTACACCCTAATATGGTCAAGGATATTGAAATACAAAGGTCACTATGGAATAATCATATTCTTTATAGTCTATATGGATCTATCCATAAGCCTTAGGAGTGAATCACCTTCATAAAGTGAATGAGTTTTCGGTGGAGGTTGATGCGAGGACAACTATAGTGAAAGGTACCATTTTTGTTGCACCTTCTATTGTGACTAATCTATTTGATATAGGTTCCTCCCATTAATTTATATCTACCCATTTTTTTTGATATGATAAAAATTCCAATGGATCTAGTGTACTTTGTTATGAATTTATCGACACCTATTGAGAAGAGGAAAGAGAATGGGTTTTAGTGTCAATCTTGTTCTATGTGAATAGATAATGGAGTTATAGTCGGATATCATATCATTCTCAATATAGATATATTTGACATCATCATTAGGATGGATTTTCTTATCTCTCATCACATTGAGATTGATTTTTATCATCGACGTGTCTTGTTCATTACTAATGATGAGATATTTTAGGTGTTTTAGGGAATGTGGGATCTGAGGTAAATTCATGAAGGACTTTCCCATCTAGGGATTAAGAGTTTGTTGTGTTCCATTGCAGTTGATCCTGATGTCATTTATTTGGTTAGTGATATTCCCTTGATTGTTAGGTACTTCATTGATGTCTTCTTATATGACTCCCCCAGTCTTCATCTAGTGAGATAGGTAGAGTTAATGATCAATTCAATGTAAAGTACATAGACAATATCAAAACCTTATTATCATATAGATCAAGAAAAGATATGATAGATCATGATTTTATCGGAATATTTGATAGAGAAAGGTTTTTTTCACCCCAGTGTATCACCTTGGGAAACCCTAATGCACTTTTCCAAGAAGGAAGATGGATCACTTCATTTATGCGTGGATTATCAGAAGGGTGAATGATGAATTGGTTAAGAATAAATATCATTTTCCCCATGAAGATGAATTTTTTGAAAAATTAAAGGGGTGTTAGAGTGGATTTTCTAAATCAATATTTGGTTAGGATATCATTAACTTAGGGTTTGGGAGTCTCATATTTTGAAGACCACTTTCAGGAGTATGTTTGTACATTATGAGTATCTCATTATACCTTTTGTTCATAAAAACACTCCTGTAGTTATTATGGCTTTTATGAATTATATATTCCATTAGTATCTCAAAACCATTCTTATCATGTTCATGAATTATATTACATTTTATTCAAGATTTGAGTATGAGCACTAGAACCATCTGAATATAGTTTTTGAAATTATGAGGAGCCATCAAATATATTGAAATATTTTGAAATGATGTTTCTTGATCCAATAAGTGAAGTTCTTATGGTATGTGATTTCTGGGCATGTTTTGTCAGTAAATCCTGAAAAGGTAAAGGTTGTATTTTAATGGGAGGAGCCACAAAACATCTTTGATATTCAGATATTTTGTTGTATTTCTGGATACTAATAGTATCTCGTTAAGGATTTATTGAAGTTAATGTATCAAGGTGTATAGTAGAAGCAAATGGGATGGGGATTTAAAATTTTTCATCATCAGGATGACGGAACTTTTCTTCTTCAGTGATCTGAGCCCCGATACGATCTCAAGTATCTCATGTGAATTAAAAGAATAAAAAAATAGAATGTGTACCTTAATCCTAATCGAATCATGTATGACTAAATCTCACCACTAATGAATTTTTCATGAAATTCCTAATGAAAAATTCCTCTAGATCATCCAAACATACTTTTAGAATATTTTCACTCACCATTAATTTAAATTTAGATGCTAGCACAGAGCTCCAATGAATCTTTTGGCGTTGTGTCGATCACCTCGATATCATCCATTCGACCCATTGAAGGCACCTTGGATCGATCACATAGAGAGAGACTATCTCTCTATATATAAAGATGGAGGAGATAGTGGAACTCATTTCTGAATTCATGAACAGTCCTTGGAATGATCCTCTCATCCGAATTATATATTGGGAGGTGTTGATACCTTGATAGGGTTACCCGAACCCCGGAAATAAAACACCCACTAAATAAGAAATACATAAATAACTGTGATGAACTAAACTACATTATAAATATTATTTATATTTTATCACATACCTGTAATATATATTAAATATATTACATGATAAAATTGAGTCATTTAACTCAACTAATAATTCCGTCTAATATTAGATGAACATGGAATATTAAAATAATATCCATTCATATAATATTTTTCTCATATTCACTAAATACATTTTAAAAAATGACAATAAATAAATTCAACAAAATTAATCTATACTTGAATAATAATGAATTTATTTATTCATCGGTGATCGATAAGTTGGATAAATCTCAGACCCCTTGGTGGGGCCCACCATGTCTAATATTCTTATTCACCAGAATAGGTAAGATTCTTGAATATGCTATTGTGTATGACCATCTAGGCCTTTATCTTAATAGTAGTGAATAATATTTACAAACCAAGAGTGGAGTCTAGTAACCCATCAAGTACCCTAAATAGATACATTATTTTCATAACAATGACAACCAACCTATGAACACACACTATGTAATATAATTTCTTTATCTTTAGATATATCATAAATCATGATGGACACTTGTTTCATCATCCTTTATTGCTTTATTATTTGTTGATAAAAATAGATGTATTTACCTTTGAATGACTTGGCCAAGGATTGATGAAGGTACTACCATCCTGATCAACCAGTACTGAGATATATTAGTTCCTCATCTCAAAAACGACAAATTATATCTTGACTATTCAACCAATTTCATACCACCAACGAAATACCCAAAATAAGCAGCCTTTCCACGATTTCATTATCACGGTATTTTCCATGAATAAAAGTACAAAATCAAATGGAACACATTGATAATGATCTCAATTATGGATAAAAATACACATGTTCGTAGACAGGAACAACCAATGATACCTGAAAACATGTGGTGTTCCTATTGTTGGTTCTATCATCATGATCAAAACTACTAGAGATCACCAAATGATAACTTCAAGAGAAGAAGTCTCAATGTTTATGAGCCCCCAACACCTAATACATAGACATCAAATATGTCCAATTAGTATGATAAATCTAGACCACAAGACATATGTTTAAGATTAATTTCATATTATCTCAAGGTTATTATTATAGCCTAATATCTTCTATAAACTTTTTATATGATAATTAATCTATGGAAATTACTATTAAATAGTAGACACATAAATGTCTACACTATAATTGTATATATACATCATTCATATATTACTATATCTATGATATTGTAATAAAAAAATAAATGTATAGTTGGGTTTAGGGAAGCCACTATTAGAACACCCCAACTTCCACTAGAGCCAACCGAATAACCAAAATTTTTAGATCTCATATGATTAAGATCATATTTCTGCTGAGTCATGACTTTAATTCTTGGGTCTTCTAGGTCTCCGTTGGATGGCTATTCTTCTATGTGTGACCTCATCTTTTTTATTAACACTTCTCAAGAGAGGTAAAACCTATGTGTATAACTTTTTTACACTTTCTAAACCTGATATCTCAGCTAGTACCAGTAATAGAATTATTATCATGATAATACTTTACTTACTTAGTGTGATCCCAAGAATTGGAACAAATAATTGCGTATTTTACACTGCTTCTTAACTACCATTAAATCTACAATATACTCAGTATTTATAGGTATGAATACCATTAGATTGTATAAGCTTGTCTCAATCATTCCCACAACCTGACTGCAATATAAGATCATATTGATTTATAAGAAGACTAGTTTGTCTCCCCATAAAAAAAGTATCATCCCCTCTCCACATACTAGGTGCATGTCCATTGTACTTCATCAAGTAAAATTTTATAGTTATGACAACTTCCCTTATAGTTCTCCTAGATATATCTAATATTTTCCTACCACAATGTATATGTTGGAAATTTTATATCTTCTATAGATCATGGCATACATGATTGATCCATCACTAAACCATATGAAATTCAACTCATAACATCAATCTCCTCCTATAACCAATACTTGTATACTTGGAGAGATTTTTACCATGTGAAATTTATAACAATTCTCTCTTGAATTGTTCCAACTTGTTTTTTTGAATACCTTCATTAGTGCATGCACAATTTACTAGGTCTAAGAAACCAATATATATACCTCAATAGATCATGTTTCCTAGAAATTATGTTTCCAATTTAAGTCAATGTCTAGAGAGTAACTTTCATTCTGGTATTAACTAATTGTAAGCCCAAAAAATGTTTTCCATATGTTATGAAACATATTTTACTTGTAAAATAATATATTGTTGGGCAAAAATCCCTCAAGGTATCATTGAAGCATTTTTTAAGTGATTGTGTTTGTTGACAAAGTGGACAACTATGCAGTTATTGTTGAAAAAGAAAAACAATGACATAAAAATTTGTTGACAAAGGGGATTTCATGGTGGAATGTCGAGTTCAAGAGCTATGTTCAACGATCCATGTTTGATTCAAGAACATCGACAAAGGAATGAATGATATGGAGGTGGTACAAAAAGAACAGATACAAGCCGGCACCGTTTTCCAGTGTTTGCAAAATTTTGGGCCTGAAAATCAACAAATGAATAAAAGTGGTTTTTGGAAAAGGGACTTGTGTGCCATGTTCTTGAAGGTGAGGATACTTGCATGCCATATGATTTTCAAGATCAGATCATCAAAATATGTCAAATGGATAAGGATCACGCAAGTATTGGGTTGGTCGCGTAAGTGACTTCCGCGCTGAGAAAGGACTTGCGCGCCGGTCCCTAGGAGAATTGGAAACATGCGTGCCTATTGTTTTTCAAGATCAGAAGATCAAAATACAGCAAAGGAAAGAGGTTCACGTAGGTATTTGGTTTGGTCGAGCAAGTGAATTGCATGAGAATAGATCTGCATGCTGAGACTTGCGCGCTGAGGGTAGACTTGCGCGATGTCATGCAGGGTGTTCAAAATGCCTATAAATACTGGACCACCCCACTTCATTTTCAATAGAGTTCAATAGTTTGAAAAATCAGAGCTCCCATCGCACAGGTGTGGTGGTCACGCAAGTGGTGGTGTGTCGTGCAAGTAGGACTTGTGCGCCAGATTTGAAGAAGGGTGATTGTTGGTTGTTGCATGCCAATATTGGTTTGGGCGTAAAGGGAAGTGTGTCGCGCAAGTTTGGAGTTGAAGAGTCTTGTGTCGTGAAAGTGTCTGAGGTAGAATTGCACGCCAGTTGTGACTTGCGTGCCGAGACTTGTGCGCCGGGTTAGACTTGCGCGCCAAGTAAGGTTGATTTCCGGTAGTGTTTTTGGGCTGCGTGGAAGCTGGAAGTTTGCCCGATACCTTCGGTGTAAAGAGAGATTCATCTACGGGTGAAAGTTGGACTACAACAGAGCATCCACGTACAACAGAGGATGTATTCATTAGAGATAATTAAGGGACCTACAAGTCTATAAACTGTGTGTGGATATTTTCCAGAGCAGTGAGCAAAGTTAGAGGAAGATGGTGATCCTCTCCACCGGCAAGGAGCCAGAGAGAGAGAAACAGGGAGTAACCCTTAGGAAAGCAGTGAGTTGATCCTAAACCTTGTAAAGGCAGTGATCCTGGGATAGAGTGACTGTTCCCAAACCCTTGTATCCACATATAGTGAAGAATAGTGGAATTTGGTACGACGAGAAACTTGTCGGCATAAGCTCCTTGGACGTAGCCTAGTGAGGGTGAACCAAGTAAAAATCTCTATGTCTGCATGCTTACTTCAATGCATTGCATTTAAAACATCATCATCATATAAAGAAGGAAATAATTGATCACAATAAACACACAAGTGCAAACAAAGTGACCCTTGTAATAAAGAGGTCAAGATCTAGTGGGGTAGGAAGAACTTTGAAAAATAATATCCATATCCTGATTCACCCCCCTCTGAGGGTATATAGGCCCCTATTGGTCCTAACAATTGGTATTAGAGGGAAGGTTTCTTTTATCAGATTTGTTTGCTCTGACCTGGTTCAGTCGATTTCTCAAGTTAAAGATCCAATCTACTCTTATCATATTGTGCCATGGGAAAGGGAAGAACATCAAAGAAGAAGCAGAAGGCTGGTGGTATTACCCACTGTGGAAGTGTCAATGGAAAGAGTGTGATTTAGTTAAAGGAATCATGTAGTGAACAGAAGAATGGTTTGGATGAAGAGATGAAAACTAAAGAAATTCGGATCCAAGCACTGTAAACTGAGATCAACAATATAAGAGGTTTGAATCAAAGGCTTATTGATGTAGCTACTGATCTGAAAGAGAAGAATGATTCTCAAAGTGAAGAACTACAAAAGATGGATAAAAGGAAAGGAAAATCAAAAGCTAGTGAAAAGGAAAAGAATCTAAACTCAGATGAGATTCAGAATTTGAAATCTAACAATGATGATCTTGCTACACAACTATCTGAACTAGTTCCAAAGAATCAAAGGCTAAAACAAGATAATGCTTGTTGTTCTGATTCTATTAAAGAATAAAAATTGAAAGTGAAGGAGAAAAGTGACATGGTGGAAAAGCTCACACGGGAACTAGAAGATGAGTTGAGTAGCGGGAAGAATATCAGAAAAGAACTCAATGCTCAACTTGAATCAAGAAATAAAAAGATTCAAAAATTAGAGAAAGTGATAGAGAAATCCAAGAAATAAATGGAGATATCAAAGGAAAAAAGGAAAACCTAAGTTGAAGGATGCACTGCAATTACATTTCTATTGTCCTTTAGAAGGAGATGATAAAATGAAAAGGAAGTATGAGATTTCTAAGGAGAAACAACAAGATATTTTCTCAGCTCAAAGACCATATAGCTTGGGAAAATATAGCATTGGATTTTATGAATCCACTCCCGTGAATGATAGAAAGAAATCCATGAATATTTCCAGGAGTGGAGAAAAACATATAGGTGTTGGACATAGGCCTAAGAGGATAGTTACAAAAAAAGTGATGACACGTTCTTTTTCTATAGGATTCATGGTGACACGTCAAGCTTCTGTTTAGAGGCTCTGGAATACATTTCAGGCTGTGAAAATAGAAACATTACTAAATCTGAGTATAAGAAGAAGAATCATGAGAAATCAGAGAGAAGAGTCTCTTAGAGGAAAGCATCCGTTAGATGCTATTGTTGTGGAAGAATGGGACACACCATGAGTATGTGTCAGGAAGCTGAAGAGCCCTGTGTCAGAAGAATAACTCAAGGTGTATCAGTATCTCAATTTAGAAATGATGAAACGAGGTATGCATTTGATGGAAAATGTTTTATATGTTCAGATTATGAGTGTTTGGAAAGAAATTGCAGCAAGAAGAATGCAAGAAAAGAAAAGGAACTCAAAAAGAGATTCTCAACTCCAATGATGCATAATGGAAATTCTACACTGAGAGACAAAGTGGTAAGGATAAGAATAGTCTTAGAGCCTTAGGAGAATCACATGGAGCTAAACGAAAGGTTTATAAGTCACCTCCTCTATCATACTGACAACATCTCTCAAGGAGAGAATGTGAACAAACCTGGAAGATTAATGGGAGATCTACTCTAGCTGTGAAAACGAAAAATAAACGTTCAATGAAGGACTCACCACCAGTGAAAAAGAGTGTGGTGACTCAGACATCTAATAAAAGAAAGATGAACAAAGAATGTATTGATGAATTCACATGTTTTGTTCTATAGAAAAAAGTCGAGGAAGGTGAAAGATCCTTACAATGGTGGAAGAAGAAGGGGAATATGGAGAGAAAAGATATTCCTGCTCAAAGAAGGAATCAAGGGAAATAGAATTTTGGTGGAACATCAAAGATGGAAATCTGTACTAGTGGGTTTAAACCCCAAATGGTGAGAAAGGCCAGGCCTGCAGAATCTTCATATCAGAAAAAGACTCAGCATGTGAGTAATGAATTCTTAGTCATATGGCCAGAGTAGTTGAAGTTTGCTAGGTAACTAGAAGAAGCAAGTAAATAGTGTGATGCTCTGCAAGAATGAATCAAATGGTTGACCTCTTAGGATCAACCACAACCTTCTTCTTGAGGATTCCAGAAGATCCCCTCTCTCTATGTATACAAATTCTATTAACTGATGAATCATGTTTTTCATGTTTTAAGGAGATATGATCCAAGGGGATGTGACATCTAAAGATGCAAAGTGGAGATGTGATATGCTTCAAAGTTCTAATTGACTCAAATCAGGTACCAAAGTTGAAGGATAAATGGAGAAACAAAGCACAGTAGGAAGTGATTGTGTTATTAACTTTATCTTTTGTTTCCTACACTGGGTTCCAACTCAGTAGGCTTAGAGATTTTTTTAATGACTCAATTCCACGTGTAAGATGAGAATATATGATGTAAGAGAAGAAGAAAATATATGGGTCTAAAAGGTGGGACTAACCCTGGTAAGTGTTACATAACAATGGGAGAGAATTCAATATCATAACCAGATGCATGATCCATCAAAGGAGTAATTGGATGACCCAGCTAAGGTGTTTTCTATTGAGAGAAGACATATTGCCAGAGAAGTAGAAATAATCATGCGTCTCATGCTTATCTATTTTGTTATAACAATGTGGTATCAGCTAACTACCTTCATGATACCAAGAAGCTGCCAGAGAGTATCAACAATGTTTCAACAAGAAGATAAAAAAATTAGTTGAAAGAAATGACCTCATTGAACAATGACATAGTTACAAGTTTTCTATTAAAAGTGAGGAATTGGTAAGAGACTCAGGGAGAGAAGAAGTGGCTGAAATTGTTTCAGATGAAGATACTGATGGTGAGTGCGAGGAAGTAAAATCCTTATCTTTACAAAATCCAAAGAGTCGAGATGAAGTTCATAGGAACAATTTCATTGGTGATTAGTCAGCTCCAATTTAGACAAAGAGAATGAAATCACTGCAGCAGACATCTTTAATATCACATGTTGAGCCGAAATGCTTCACTGATGCATTTGATGATGGAAACTAGATTCAGACAATGAATGAAGATCTATATCAGGTTGAGAAGAATCAGATGTGGGAGATTATTTTGAGGCCAACAGACAATAATTTCATCGGGACTAAATGGGTATATCGCAATAAGATGAATGAAGATGGCATAGTGATTCAGAACAAAGCACAACTAGTGTGCAAGGGATACTCCCAGATAGAGGGAATCGATGTTGATGAGACATTTTCATCGGTTGCAAGGCTGGAGAAAATCAAATTATTTTTTCCATAGTAGTGAAAATAAAGTTCAAAGTGTTCCAGATGGATGTCAAATCCGCATTCTTGAATGGTGTCCTAAAATAGGAGGTTTATATTGAGCAGCCAGATGGTTTTATCATTCATGAGGATGATAACAAAGTTTTCAGGTTGAAGAAATCATTGTATGGGCTGAAACAAGCACCAAGAGAATGGTAATCAAGGCTTTATTAGTACTTGAAGAAGCTTGGTTTCCATTGTGGGGGAGTGATTACAATCTCTATTTTAGAAATGATAGTAATCAAAGAATGATGGTGTTGGTGTATGTCGATGACATAATATTTGGTGGATCAGATGAATCTTAGTGCAGAAATTTTTCTAAATTCATGAAAAATGGGTTTGAAATGTCAATGATTGGAGAGCTAACATTTTTCATCGGTCTACAGGCGACACAAGGAAGGAATGGAACATTCATTTCTCAATCAAAATATGGAAATGAGGTTTTAAAAAGGTTTGGCATGGATAATTCCAAGGAGATGAAAACTCCAGTTGCTACTCCGATGAAATTATCAAAATCTGAGGATGGAAAGACAGTTAATATCACAGAATACAGGGAAATTATTGGAAGTTTTTTGTACTTGACCGCGACAAGGCCTGATATTGTTTTCTCCACATTCTAAGCAGCAAGATATCAGATTAATCCCATGGAAATCCACATGATTGTAGTGAAAAGAATACTTAGGTATATCCAGGGCACAATGGATTTCAGATTGACATATACTGACAAATCTCAGACCGAGTTATTGGGATATACTGATGCAGATTGGGCCAGTTCAGCGGATGATAGAAAATCAACATCAGGTGGTGCATTCTATCTTGGTGGATTGTGTATTTCTTGGCTAAGAAAGAAGCAAGATTGCATTTCATTGAGCACTACGGAAGCTGAGTATATTGCGTCCACTCAATTATGCACACGGTTGTTGTGGATGAAGCAGTATCTTGAAGATATGAGAGTTGAAGTGAAGTGTTCGATCCGAATCCAGTGTGATAACTCAAGTTCTATAAATATCAGCAAAAATACCGTCCATCACTCAAGGACAAAGCACATTGAGTTAAATTATCATTATATCAAGGAGAAGGTTGAGCAGGGAATTATGAAGGTGGATTATATGCCTACAGAGCTACAGGTTTCTGATATTCTGACAAAGGCCTTACCCAAAGAAGTGTTTGAGTAGCATCGACTGGCTCTGGGAGTTTAGTTGACTCCCCGCACTTGAAAGGGTTTGGATGTGGGAACCCCCCCTCTCTCCCTAAGGAATGATGTGTTTTCCCTAATGTGATGATATGTGTTCTCTACTCTGTTATAGAATGCAAAAGAGTGTCCTTTGGATTCGTTGACAAAGGGGGATAAAATAGTGATTGTTCAAGGGGGAGAAGCTGACAGGTGGAGTAGCCATATAGGGGGAGTTGAAGCTAGTTGAATGTGCTTAGCCAAAGCTTAGCTTGGACAAAACAGGTAGTAGGGCTAAAGAAGTTTTGAAGTTGGCAAGGGTTAAGGCTGTGATCAGAAAGGGGTAGTGTATTAAATGTGACGATGCTAGTCGGTGTGTGCTCCTTGGACGTAGCCCAGTGAAGGTGAACCAAGTAAAAATCTCTGTGTCTGCCTGCTTACTTCCATGCATTACATTTAAATAATCATCATTAGATAAATAAGGAAATAAGTGACCACAAAAAAAACACATGTGAAAACAAAGTGACCCTTGTAATAAAGAGGTCCAGATCCAGTTGGGTAGGAAGAACTTTGAAAAAGAATATCCATACCCTTATTCACCCCCCCCTCTCAGGGTATATAGTCCCCTATTGGTCCTAATATAGATCTACCACTAAAATCTGGTAGACACATGAAAAATATTCATTAAAAATTAATATTTTATGATCATGTTGCTTACATCAGTCCAAAACTGGATTTCAGTAACTTGTACTCCTTATTGGAAGTCTATGATGTCACCATATCATTTTGGTTGCATTATAAAGTAACCTTCAATTATTGGTGGTCTTGACATCAAATGATTAATAAATTTATCATAGAAAATTGATATGATAAGGAAGATTTTAATGTATTTAGGCATAAAAACTTGGTATGATGAACTAATCCTTATTGGTACCACACTTGTACCACCCATGTATCATCTAACTTGAATACCCACCACATTATTCAAAATAATAATACCCCTTGTAATTTGATAAATTAAATCCATTATGTAATTTTAATTAATATTGTAAAATTTAGATAATTCCATATACTTATTACTTGTAAGAATTATTATTCTTAATGAATAATTTATCACCGATCATAGTGAATATAAACAATCTCCAATGTGCTTTCACTTTCTATGTAGTATGTGTCTCTGGAACATTTTTCTTACACGATCTCTTTTTAAACTTATTCTTATGCCAACTATTTATGAATATCTGGAATTGAATAAAACTACGTCAATCTGGATCCTACTCTATTGAATAGAGATATTCAATCTTTTATAAAAACATATTCTATGAATTGAATATATCTTTTCTATCATTGGGATTTTGGTAATATCCTTAGAAACTTTAGGATTTTTACTTTAGATGCATTTTTTGTTTTTTTAATGCATGTTTGTTTATATCCTTAACAAACACATTGTATCTAAACACATGTTCTTATGACATAATGGATATTCATCATTCTAAATCTCATATGATCAATTTTTCTTGATAGTTGGAATTTTGTTATGGGATAACACCGTTATATTAAATGCATATCTTGAAAAATAATGTAATTATCTATAATACTTGAGTTTTAACATTGATACCTCTTTTAATAACATCATGAATCTGATATATATATATGGAAATCTGAGTTTAGGAATTATTCCATGCTATATTTTTTTGATCAATCTTAACATGCAAGACTCATCATTGATCCTACTTATTAGCATCATAGACCTAATAAGAATAAAGTAATGTGTGTTTATGAATTACTCCACTCTAAATTATAATGATAGATTAATTCTTGGTCAAGATATTCTTTAGTAGACCAGCCTAAAGCATCTCAATTATTCTTAACCTGCATATAGAATACTTCACTTTCACATTATTTAATTAACACTTAAAGGAATTTAATGAATCATATTTACCACCATCTTACCCTTGGAATAATTTATTATCTCTTACAAAAATAATTACAAAATCCTTGTGTCTTACCTTTATCTCTAAAGGTTTATTTGTACCAAAATAAATATTCATATAAACTGATAATACCTAAGGTGATTAGCTCCACTGATTCGAAATACCATACTGGGTATATCCTTGATGTCTACTTTTAGTTTTAATTGAAAAAGAATTATCTTTCCACAAATGGGTATATAAGTCTTACATTTTATATTCATCAATTATTGCCTATGATTCATGTACCACTAAACTATTGGTTGAGTATGAAACACCAAAAAAAAATTCATTCATAAATCAGAATAACATATCCTTGTTTCTAAAGGACCCATGATATAAATGTTTTGGTTATACACAATAAAAGTTATTCTAGATTCAATCACTTATAATTTAGAAGTTGTATGTTTCTCACTAATAACTTAGGAACCACCCATTCTCAGCCACTTGGAGAAAACACCCTACTTCTAGGAACATTTCTATAATTACTTGATTACTAAATTAAAATACATATTTTTTTTAGGAATATTGTATTTAATACCCAAAAAGTGTAACAGAAACATTACTTATAATTAATGAATACACTAGAAGAATAAGTGGCTACTTACTTCTTCAGTTTAGTTCATTTATTTTGAACTTCCATGGATTTATTTCATGTTTTGTGAGGAAAATAACTTCATGTTTAGTACCTCTTTCATTGAAGGATGCTATGAAGGTTCCTTTGGTGTCACTATTTCCATTGACTTTTCACCTTGTCTTTCAACTTATTCAACATAAGAATTAATGATTAATCTTTCTTTAATGTTCTTATTGCTTGACGAAACTTACCTAGAAGGTATTAAATCATTTTCTCTGTACTATTCATTTTGTAATCTTAAATGAAACTGGAGTAAATTCATTAAAATGATATGAGAAAGGAATCCATTGAAACATGATCTATATTCCAATTTACACAAATCGAGTGTAATCATCACTTTTATGTCACCACTTCTCTTTCTCCTCGCATGTTTCTCAGAGATGATAAAACATAAAAAATCATCGATGTACCAATTTTTATATTCATAACTCACATTGGATGTTGATGATAAAATTATGTCTAAACCATCATATACGTAATACATGAGTCATTTGTAAGCATTTTTTAACACCCTCATTTTATGAGGTGGATTAACATGTATTGGGGACACCAACACCTTGAATTTTAAATATCATATTATTGCACACAAGCTCATGTACTACCCTTTGGAAACTCGTGTTGGATGAGTGATTTATGTTGTCCAATAATTATCATAGTATTAATTATGGAATTACTTTTCATGTTCTAAAAAATAAAAAATATAAGACTAATACTATTATCATTATTAATGATTTATAAATTATTGATTGATTAATTAATTAAATTATTAATCATCTCTAACAATTTTATTGAATTATATGAACCTTTTATACTATAATTAGAATACAATGTCTCTTGAGTATTCAAGTGGAAAGGATCCTCGAATCTCTTCTCATAATCTACAATCTATGGCTACACCACTAATTGGGGAGTTCAAGTTAGGTTTTTGACTGGACAACCACGTTAACTCATATTTCCTTGATCTTTTGAGTGAAGTCCCAGCTTCTAAAATCATAAAATGATTTACTCAAAACTTGCCTTTGAAGTTGCATAAAGACAGCATTTTCTACTTCTTTGGTTCCAACATTAGTTATGTTAACCCATAACTCTCATAATAACTCCCCAGTAGTAAGGGACACCCTCAACTTTGGCTGATGAGCACCATAAACACCCAATTTTGTTCACATTAAAATTATGGAAGGTGTTTGACGACATAATATTTATTTGAGGGTTTTTTATATTTTTTCCAATGAATGTAATCTATTTTTATTATTCATTTTCATTATAGGTTGTTGTGCTCACACCTAAATATTAATAGAAAACAATTTCTTATCTTTTTATGTATTTTACCATTTATTATTTCATGTGTTTCCTACTTCCATGTACATGAATAATATAATAAACAAATTCATAAAGGAAATCAGTTTTCCTAACTGGTCTTGAGAGTCAAATTGTGGTTGATCCATTTTAAAAATAACAGATAAATCATGACCTAGGGGGTTTCATACCTGAGTCGTGGCTTGACTCATGATGCAGCTTGTCCCTGTCTAGTGTGCCTATTTCTAATATATTTTTCTCCTCAAATTGGTGTGGTCAATGACGTACAACATCCTCATCATTGTAAAAAAATACCAACATGTAGGCAAGGGGGTTCCGGGAGTACAAAATATAGATAGTGAAGTTTTATCTGGGCATGCAGACCGTTATACATATTAAAATAGAAGAAAATGATGATGCACACACCGTCTTATTTAATTAAAATCACCGTAAAATATTAAATTAATTAATTAAATAAATAAAAAAAACATACATACACATGGTCAATAAAATTCTCAAGACCAGTCAATGAGAAAAGATAAAAGTGTGATAAAATAAAATGAAATAAATTAAGAATAAGGATTTTAATAAATAAAATGAATTATGTTAAATTAATATAATTTATCTTATTTTTCCCTAATATTAATTTTAGTTTAATTAAAAAAATTTAAATTAATTAATTAATATAATTTAATAACCAAAATAAAACCAATTATTTTGTAAATTAAAATTATTCATTTTTATAATCTAAAATTAATTCAATTAATTTTGATTAATTTTTTCAATTAAAAATTTAATTTTAATTAATATAATTTCAAATTAAAATCCAATTAATTAATTTAATTAAATTTTTAATATACAAATTTATTACAGGACCGGAAACCCTACGTAGGGCCAAAGCGGGTAGGGCAGACCTTGCGAAAATCCATACTGGGTCTGACAGACACTGTGCAGGGCTGTTCTAGGCTAGGAAGCACCATCTAGTCCCATAATGGGTAGAGTAGACCTACACCAACCCACTTTGGGATGGATTAGGTCCATTATAACCTAAAATAGGCATGGAAGGGGTTACTTCAGCTAGGGTTGTCCTTCACGGTGTATGGTTGGATGGCACAATAGTTGTTCAGGAGCCCGGTTTGTGGCCGCTGAGGCAATGATGGTTGCGATGTTCAGTGGAGTGACCCAGTGGGAGGTATGGAAAACAATAGAGTTTGAGGGTGCTGGATAGTAGAGGGAACCACTATTAACCTGTAACACCCATAAATTTTGTGATTTTTTTGAATTAATTTAACCTCTTTGATATTTTTTTCATCTCACACAATACTAAATATATCATTTGTTATATTAAAGCACAAATTTTGGATCACACAATTCCAAGTTAATCATGAACTACACGCAACATAAATTTTAGCAATATCTATATGGAAAACCAAGGTTTTCATACATTTCATGCAAGACTGATATTCCTCGATGGCACACACAATATTGAGTGTTACTGAACAATAATATATTATTGAAAATACTATTATTTAATATAATAATATATAACATAGATGTTAAATTATATTTTATGAATGTTATTAACTATATTATGAAAATTTGAGGTTTTAAAATAATATAAAATGTAATAATTAGTTAGAAATTATTTATAAATGAATATAAAAATCAATTGAATATAAAGGGAGTATTTTTATAGAAAAGTATTCTTATGCTAAAAAAGTTTTTTTAATCCTAATAAATTAAATTAATTAAAATTATAAATTTATTTTAATGTAATAAAAATTTTATATATCCATTGAAATATTTTTTATATTCATACAATATATTTTATAGTCATAAGATAAGAACAAACCCATTTTAACGCATAAAACCCAATATTTTTATTAAGGAAATTTTACTTCCTTTTAATGGAGAACCTATTTTAAATATAAATTTTGGAATGTTTATAAATATTATATGTCAAAATAAACTCCATATTTTAATGTTAATCATAAAAATTATGTTAGGGTTAATTTTTGGTATTTTTCTGTGAATGTTTTTTAATTAATAGTTAAAAATACTAAAGTTTAATTCAAAGCTAAATTTTCATCTAATTTATATATATTCATAAATTATATTTTAATTAGGTTTTAAATTTTAATTAGATTAATTTTTTATCAATAAATCCAATTTAGGTCATTATAATCAATTTTACTTTAAAATTTACTATAAAAACAAAGAAAACATTTGAACTTTTTTACTTTAAAAAAACCCAGATTGTTGTCCCGTTTGTAGAATTATATTTAAATGAATTTATTACAATTCAATGTTTAGAATTTGGAAAAATGGATTAAACATTTTTAATCATAATAATTTATAATATATAATAATTTCAAAATATTTTTTATGAAAAAAATTAGTGAAATTAATTATAATTAATTTTAATGATTAAGGATAAATTAAGATTAATAGGGGGCTAAACCATAACCTTAAGGAAAAAATGACATATACACTTGTCTAAAAGCCATTGGATGATAATATTTCGACCTTATACTCCATTGTGTATAATTTTTACAATTATTGGATCCACTTGCAATAAATAAATATGGGTGGGGTTTCTATTTTCCAAAATATTACAAGAGTTTCACTCCTCCTCCACTATAAAAGGCCTCCTATCATCCACTTCCTCACACCTCTCAATCCACTTTGTCTCAACCAAAAATTTCCAAAATTTCTCTCTAAAATCTCTCCCTTACCTTTTGATTCATACCTTTTGGAAGAAATCAATCCATGGAAGCCCTTTGGTGTAAACCAAGAGGAGATAACTGAATAAGAGGTAATATTATTCCTCAAGTTCTTTTATTTTATAATGGTCCAAAAAAGTTATTTTATATTATTTCAATTATATAACCCCTTGACTTTTTTTTTTAAATTATTGTATAATAAAAAAATAATCCTCAATAGACTATTATGTTGTTATGCTAATGTTTCATCCTACACTTACACATAATATCATCTACTGGGTAAAGAACTTACTGTTCGTGTAGTGCGAACTACCGCTTTATAAAATGAAGATTGTTCATTTTTCATTTTTCACCATTCAATGTTGGGAATTATGATGAATGATATGTTTATATATGATATATGATATATATATATATATTTCATTTTTTATTCTTTAATTCATTTATAACAAATTCTTTTATACTTTCCATTGTGTAAAAACATGATAACATCACTTATGCAAGTGTGGACTACCACCCATTCAAAGTGATGTGATTAGTTCACATGATACATGGAATTTATAAATGAATAATTTAATTAAACATAAATTACATAAAAAACATCTATATTATATTAATTATATAATTAACATTCTATAAATATAATATATAACATTTTATTTAGTACCCTTTTACACACTTAAAAAGTGATAATGTCATTCGTAGACATGTGGACTACCACCTCCTCAACATGATGTGATACCTTTTACATGACATGAATTATATATATAAGTATACATGGTTAAATAATACGGTACTTATGATATTATTATCATTATGGTAAGATTAATTTTACTTACCTTCTTTCTATAATGATCATTGAGAAATGGGAACATTACTTTTGTGTGTGTATGACCTACCATCTTCATGATTGTAACACTGTATAATTTTTCACAACCTTATTTAATGACTATTTTTAAAATTATAATTAATGTATAAATTTTATATTTATTTCATGATTATTATTCTAGATATGTTTATATAATGACACCTTTGACTATAATTTACCAACCAATGTCGTCTTTAACACATGAACCAAATTTATTCAAAAAACCAGACATAAACTTAATTGTTTTTTTAGTTGTATACAACATCATAATGAGTGTATTAAAAGTAATAATAAACTCAAAAAAATTTCTGAAGAAAGTAATTAATTAACATAAGTATATTATTCAGTAATATAAAGACACATGAGAAAAGTCGAGCTCAAGGTAAGGGAACATCATCTCACTCTTTATTTTCATGAGATACAAGCCTTATTCATCACTCAAATATTTTTTATGGTGTATATAATACCCATTAATGTATTCTATGACTATTATAATTAAATATATGGGTGTTTAAATAACTATTTTATGATATTTCTATCATGTGATTTATGTTTCAAAAGTTACCAAATTGGTAAAGTAATTTTGTCTCAATTTTCCTTCTTTGAGACACATGCCATGTTATACAACTATATTTTTATATGAGGTGTATACACTAACTTTGACATGTTATATAATAAATCTAATTATTTTCATGATATTTTAGGCTCTATTTAATTTCATTTTTCTACATTAGGAGTAAGATTCAAAGTTACCATGTGGTAAGAGTTTATTGAAACAATCTCACCATTTATCGAGATTGTTTATGGTCACGTTTTCATTAATGAAATATTATGATCCACCATTCAAAAAAAACTCAAAACTTTTACTATAATATGTTTATTAATTATGTATTAATGTATTAGTATAATTTTATATTCTTTGGTTCTTAATATAATAAATAAAATATTTGTAATAAAATATGACCCTAGATTTATCTTCGGTCAGAGATTTGTGTTCCTTCAAAAATATGTTTTATAAATTGGATTCCAAGAGTATTATACTATTATACTAATATATTTAAAAGATATTTTTACCGATTTTTACCTTTTAATCAATTTTTTTTAAAAAATGAATGTTCTTGTTGTTTTCGGTTTGAGAAATTTTTATAAACTTTTTACCATGCAAAAGGAATGTTCTATTTACCTTGTACGACATGTAAAAATTTACTGGACATCATTTTTTTAATATTCCTTTTCATGATCAAAATTTTAAATTTGAATAATTTTTTTAAATGTTATTTTAAAAGGAACGATTTAAAAAAATCAAGTTTATTTTATATATTTTCAAGGAAAAATTATTTTTGAAATGATTTTAATCCCCTCTATAAATTTTCAAAGAGAAAAAGGCTTTAATTTTTTTTCAATGATTCCTTTATAAGTTTTCAAGTTTAATTTCATGAAAAATGGTTCTCATTTTTTTTACATTTTAAGAAGAATTTTTCAAAGGAGAAAAGATAATTTCCTCCTGAAGTGTTTTTAAAAGATCTTTCAAAATTATTTCACATTTAAGATGACATCATTTGGTGTTAATCATGTAATTATATGGAATGGTCTAATGGTTCCATTCATATTCATTATCTAAATGGTTCATGTATTGAGGACATAGTGTTTATGAAATATTCTTCTTTTCCTGGGTTATATGTGTATGAAACCTGATTCTTTTCACGTGTTATGCTTTGATGAAATGATTAAGAAACATGCTTATTTTTCCATAGGTTAAGGTATGATTTCATGTTTATGACACCCATTTAATTTCATGCATTATGATATTATTGTTTATTATTTTGGGTTAGATGTATGTATGATTTAATTATGATATAGGTGGGACCTATATCTCCCACCAATGCATTGGGTAAAGATTTATTTATCATGAGATAGACTATGATTGTTTTGGGAGTGAACCTTCATAAATAAGATGTCCATGGGAGTGAACCATGACTACAAAGATGTTATGGGGATTGAACCCATACTACCAAGATGGTTTTGGTAGTGATTCCTGGGCTACTATGGAAATAATATTATATGCTTATGTGTTTTCCACAATTCCATGTTTTATTCTTACATTATGATTTAATGAATTATTATCTTTATTTCCTTATGATTCATGTATTATGAACTATCATGATTTATTACATGATTCATGTTTATGATCTTTGATATTTAGGGATTATATTCAAATGGTTTGATCATATTATCATACTCATATGCTCATTTTTATGCATATATGTCTCTCTTGCTTACCTTTATTGAGCATATGATCTCACCCCTTTTTATGTTTCCTTCCCCTGGTTATGAAGATATGTATTAAGTATGATGTGTCCAAGAAGGATTCTAGTCAAGAAAAACCTATTGGGAAATAATGTAGATCAATTATGTATCAATGTTTATGTGTACATGTTTCCAAATGCACTAAACTAGTATGGTCTTTAGGCGTCTATTTTTTGTAATTTTTTTAAGTTTTATAGAAAGGTGATTCAATTTCTATGTATGTTATGTCTGGGCCATTATAGTTGGAATCAAAGTAATGTTTTAGTTATACTTTGGACAATATGATTAGAAAAACATTGTGAGAACTCTAAGGACATGTCTAAGGATGAGTCTAAGGATGTGGAAAAGTATAGGAAAATGTCTTTGAATTTCGGTAAAGGATAGAGTGAGTGGTTTCCTATAAATATATCCCTATCTATATAATAAAAGTGGATGTGTATTTGGCACAAATGTTCCTAGGTGTAACAACTTCAATAAGATGTCCTGGGCTTGAATCAGGGTAATCTAACAAACAACAACGGGCCTTGCTACACACCTAGTTTGTCACTCATGGGGGATATGCTTTGGAAATTCAGAAACTCTTAACAAACCATTATGAATGATTTTAATAGAATATGACTATGAAAAACCTAGAATAAACCTAAGGTTATTTTGATTAAAATGAAGGTGTCATGATTTAAATTATGTTGGTTTCTTCTATGATATGTGTTTTTCACCCTGTACTTTCTGGTTTTAGTCAATGAATTGAACTAGAAGGAACATTGTTAAAATTTAATGTTTCGGATTTAGAAAGGTTGGGTATTATGAAAATCTATTTCCCAAGTGGAAATATCATAAAGATAATTAGGAAGGTGGTATGAGTATTGGTTATACATCTGATGATACAGAGAGCGTAAACAACATGTGAAAGGTATGCGATGTTCTTCTAGTATTGTTTACATTAATCATAAGAATCATGTTTTGGTTGATATTGATGAACCTTAATACATGATTCATATTTCATATTCTATTAAAGGGGTATTAAAAAATAATTTTATGAAGCATGAGTAATGGTTTAAGAATAAATTTAGATGAATGAAGCACATATATTTTGGAATTCAAAGATTATGTTATATGAATCATGAAATATATAAGTATTTTCAGTATAAGTTTTCATTAAATATTGAAAATGATATGCTTAATAGTGATAAATAATTAGAAAAGCGATATTTTGATTATGGTAAAGTAACCCTTAATTTGATCAATATATTAAGAAAATTTTGTTTCACTTGGATAAAGAGATGATTTACTTGGATAATGTAAATTAGATAACACTGATTACCTAGGATCTGATTATTGATTGGTTTAAAAATTGGTCTATGTCATCATGGATGAAGTTTAAAACTTCTTAGATTTATGTAATATATCCAGTTTCCTTTGGAATAAAGAAGCATTCAATTTTTTACAAAATTATTTCTGGTAATATAGGTTATTACCATGCTTCAAGAGAATATATGTTGAGGGTATTCACTTGTTTGGAATGTGACAACCAAGATCTACTTTGTGATATATGGGGGATAAATGTTAAGATAATTTTGTGAATTTCTTTCTAAAGTTTTTTATTTTCAACTTTTGATAGGGTTATAAGGTTAACCAGTTATGTAATGTTTAAGTTAAACATTGGAAGAAGTATTTATATAGCAAGTTTGTATTCAAAACCTTTGTTACAAGGATATCTAGTACTTAAACCTATTTTAAGGATTTCCATCATATTTATTTTGGAAATTATATTAATATAGTTTTAAAAAAGTAAATCGTATATTTCAGGCGATAACCCATCAAGTCCATCAAGGGAACAGGTCTTGAACCCATGACTGCAGGATGATAAGGGTTTTATGCTTACCATTGGCCTATGCAATTTCCTGGTTAATGTGTAATTTTTTTAATTAAAAATTTTATGAATAAATATGTTGTCTGTGATTGATGACCTCAATAACTCCCTATGATTTTCCCCCATGACGATATTTTCACTTCCCACCTATGTTATCCTATCTAAAAACCTAGTAATATGTTACTTTGGGTAACCATCAAGTTTCCAACTTTCTTTTTTCTAAATTATGTTCAACTATTTCTTTTTAAGAAGTGGGATTCAATGAAAGTAACTTTCAAGTATTAAAAATTTGATAACCAAGATGAATTTTTAGGGTGGAATTTATTTTATGGTGGGTAGAATGTAACACCCTGAGATTTTGTGAAATTATTTCCCAATTAATTTAATCTATTTGATATTATTTCATTTCACACAACTCTAAATATATCTTTTGTTATATTGAAGCACCATGTTTGGATCACACAATACAAAGTTAAACATGTACTGCAAGCAACATAAAGTTTAGAATTATCTACATAGAAAACCAATGTTAAAATACATTTCATGCAAGATTGGCTCTCCTGGATGGCTTACGTAACATGCAAGACCGAGTGTTACTGAATAATGGTATATTATTAAAAATATTATTATTTAATATAATATTATATAACCTATTTGTTAAATTATAAATTATTAATTTTATAAAGTAACTTATTAAAATATTTGGTTTTCATAAAATATAAAATGAATTAATTAGTTACAAATTATTTAGAAATAATATAAGAACTAATTGAACATAAATGGAGTATTTTTATAGAAAACTATTATTATGATCACAAAGTTTTTTTAATCCGAATAAATTAAATTAAATAAAATTATAATTTAATTTTAATGTAATATATTTTTTATATATCCATGGATATATTTTGGATATTCGTCCAATAGATTTTATAGGCATAATATAAGAATAAACCCAATTTAACACATAAAACCCAATATTGTTATTAAGGAAATTTTACCAAGGGAAAACCTATTTTAAATCTAAATTTTGTAACTTTTTTAAATATTATATGTCAATAAAAATTCAACTTTGAACTTTAATCATAAAAATTAGGTTAGGGTGTTGTTTTGTATTTTCCCATGATATTTTATTTTTTAATGAATAGTTAAAAATACTGAATTTTAATTCAAAAATGATTTTCATCTAATTTATTTATATAGTTAAATTATATTCTAAGTTGGGTTAAAAGTTTAATTAGATTAAGTTTTTATCAATAAATCCTATTTAGGTAATTTGAATCAATTTTACTTTTAAATTGACTATAAAAACATGGAAATGTTTTGAAAATTTTTTAATTAGAAAACCCACATTGTCATTACATCTATGGGGTTATATTAAAATTAATTTCTGCCAATTATGTTTTTATAATTTGGAAAAATGGATTTTATATTTTGAATCATAATAATTTATAATATCTAATAAGTTCAACTTAGTTTTTGACCGAAAATATTAGTGAATGCAATTATAATTAATTACAACGATTAAGGTTAAATAAATATTAATATGGTTCTAAACCATAAACTTAAGGCCCAAAATGACCAATAAAATTTTTAAAAAATCAATTTAATATCCATATTTACACATTATCCTAACTTTTATATAATTTTTACAATTATATTATCCACGTTAAATAAAAAAATGTGTCTGGGGTTTCCATTTTCAAAAATATTAAAAGAGTGCCACTCCTCCACTATAAAAGGCCTCCTATCCTCCCACTTCCTCACACATCTCAGGACACTTTGTATTGAACAAAATCTACCCATATAGATCCAAAAAATAACTCCCTTAGTCTTTGAAGCCTCCATTTGGGATTAAATCAATTCAATGAATCCCTTTGGTGAAAACTAAAAGGAGTTACCCAAAAAAGTGGTAACATTCTTTCTCAAGTTCTTTTATTTTATTTCAACAATCTAACCCCTAAACTCTTCTTTTTTCAATGATTATATAAAAACACAAGTATCCTAAATATAATTTTATGGTGTTATTCTAAGGGTTATAACTACACTCTCTCACACACACACACTACCATATAATGGGTACTAACTTACCATTTGTCTACGGTGAACTACTGCCTCGTGAAATGATAATTGTTCATTTTTTACTTTCCCAAATTTAAAGGTTGGGAATTATGATGGAAAATATGTTTATATATGATATATATGATATATATAATGTATTTATTCTTATTTAGTTCTTTTACAACAAATTCATTTATTGTTTCCATTATGTGAAAACATGATAACATCGCTTGTGGAAGTGTGGACTACCGCCCCCTCAAAGTGATGTGATATGTTCACATGATACATGGAATGTATAAAATAAGGTTTTAACTAACAATATGTGTCATAAAAATATATATATATATATATTATATTCATGACATAATTACTTTTCTAGACATATAATATATACCATTTTCTTTATTATAATTTTACACACTTAAAAAGTGATAATGTCATTCGTGGATGTGTGGACTACCGCCTCCTCAACACGATGTGATACCTTTTACATCACAATAATTCTATATATATCTATATATGATTAAATAATATGTTATTTAATATATAATTATCATTCTACAAGGATTAATGTTACTTACCTTCTTTCCATAACAATCATTGAAGAATGAGATTGTACTCATGCGTATGTACAAGCTACCATCTCCATAATTGTAACACGGATTAATTTTTCATAACCATATTTAATTATTGGTTTTAAAATTATAATTAATTCATAAATATTATAATTATGTCAGAATAATTATTCTTTATATGTTAATATAGTGACCCCTTTGACTATTTTCGACAAACCAAAGTATTTTTTAACACATGAATCAAATTTGGTCAAAACACACGATTTAAAATAAATTGTATAAGTAGTTGTATACAACATGGTAACAAGTGAATTAAAAGTAATAATAAAATTTAAAAATTTCTTAATCAAGTAATTAATTAACATAAGTTTATTATTCTAGAATATAAAGACACATGAGACAAGTGGGACTCAAGGTAAGGTAATTTTATCTCACTCTTTATTTCCATGAGATACATGCCTTATTCACAGATCAATTATTTTGTGTGGTGTATATACTAACCATGGACGTATTATATTACTATTATAAATAAATATATGTGTATTTACATAACCATTTTATGATATTTCTATCATTGGGTTTAAATTTCAAAAGTTACCAAATCGGTTAATTAATTTTGTCTCAATTTTCCTTCTTTGAGACACAAGCCATGTTATATGGTTATTTTTTTATATGAGGTATATACACTACCTTTGAAATTTTATAAAAAAAAATTCATTATTTTCATGATATTTTAGGCTCTATGTTATTTAATTTTCCTATATGGGGAGTATGATTCAAACTTACCATGTGGTAAGAGTTTATTGAAAAAATCTCACCATTTATCGAGAATGTTTATGATCATGTTATCATTAATGAAATATTATGATCCATATTTCAAGATAACTAATGAAATTTATTCTCCTATGCTTATTCATGATTCCATCATGTATTAATACCATTTTCCCACTCTCGTTCACTTAACATAATTAAGAAATTATTTTTAATAAAATACGACCCTACCTTTCTCTTCAAGATGGAAATATTTGTTCCTTAAAAACAATGTTTTATAAAAAAAATTCCAAGAATATTATAATATTATCCTATGATCTATAGATGAAATTTTTACCCTTGTTTTAATTTTTAAACCAAAAATGTGTTTTGAAAAAGGAATCTTCTTGTTGTTTTCCAGTCGAGGCACTTTTCTAAACTTTTTACCATGAAAAAGGAGTGTTCTTTTTACCTCATATGACATGTGTAGATTTACCAAATTTAATTTCTTAAAAGGTTATTTTTCATGAATAAAAGGATCATTTTTTAAGAATTTTTTTATATGTTATTTTCAAATAAATGGGTTTCAATTTTTTTCAATATTCATTTATATGTTTTTACGGAAAAATATGTTTCAAATGGATTTGAATCCCTTGTACATGTTTTCCAAGGAAAAAAATCTTTCAAAATGTTTTCAATTATTCCTTTGTATGTTTTAATTTTTATTTTCATGAAAATGGTTATCAAAATATTTTATGTTTTAAGAATAATTTTTCAAAGGATCCTCATGAAGTGTTTTTAAAATATATTTCATCATTATTTTCCATCTAATATTACATCCTTTGGGGTTACTCATGCCTTTCTGGGAAACAATCTAAAGGTTTTAATCATATTATTTCTCTGGATGGTTTTTGTATTGGTGAAATTGTGTTTATGAAATACTCTTATTTTCATAGGTTATATATCTATGAAACCTATTTATTTTCACAAGTTATTCTTTGATGAAATTATTATGAAACCTGTTTATTTTTCCATTGGTTGAGGTATGATTTCATGTTTATGATACCCTTTCAATTCCATGAGTTATGATATGAATTTTTTATGATTTTTTGGAAAATTTATGTTTGATTTCATTATGATATGGGTGGTAAATATATATCTCTTCAATGCATTGGGTAAATATTTATATCTCATGAGATAGACTAAGATGGTATTAGGAGTGAAACTTGACTACTAATATGTCCATGGGAGTGAACCATGACTACGAAGATGGAATGAGGAGTTAAATCATGCTACTAATATGTCCATGGGAGTGAATCATTACTACCAAGATAGTATAGGGAGTGAACCGATACTACCAATATGGTCTTGGACGTGTTTCCTTGGATACCATGGAAATCATATTATATGCTTATGTGTTTTACAAAATTACATGTTTTATTCCTATGTTATGATTTCATGGAGTATGTTCTTTATTTCCTTATGATTCATGTCATATGATCTATTAATATTTATTCTATGATTCATGCTTATGATCTTTGATATGTAGGGTGTGATATTCAAATGTTTTATCATGTTATCATAATCCTATGGTCATGTTTATGCTTACATGTCTCTCTTATTTACCCTTAATAAGCATATTATCATACCCATTTTTATGTTTCCTTCCTAGGGTTATGAAGATTTTTATTAAGTATTATGTGTCTAAAAAAGGTTATAGTAATGAAGAACCAAGTTGGTGATAATGTATATCAATTATGTACCAGTGTTTATGTTTATGAGTTTCCAAAGGCACTAAACTAATACTGTCTTTGGGCGTCTATTTTTTTGTAATGTTTCATATATTCTAAAAAAGTGATGTAATGTCTATGTATGTTAATAATGGATCATTATATGTCCATAATATGTCTTTATGTGGTGGTTGGGCGAGTGGGATCTAGAAAAACAACAATAGACATGATTCGAGCCATGTCGGGTGCCATTGGGTGTCACCGAGTCCCACCGAGTGGGATGGAGGCGGTGCAACCTTAGGTGGTGTCGGGGTGCCACTATGGAGGAGTAGGGTGGATACCTAGTACATTCTAGGGAGGATTTATACTATAGGGTCTGGCTCACAAAGGGGATGTGGTGGACTTGAAAGTTGTGGGAAGAGGCGGTTCGTTCACCAGAGAGGGTGGAGGCTTCTCGGATCAGGGCAACATATTGGAGGAAGGGAGTGGCGCTGGGGGGTTTGGCCAAGATTGATGGGTGGTGAGGGTGGAGAGATGGATCTCACTTGATTTTGAGATAAGAAAGGAAACAAGGCGTCTTCTAGACCCCCTTTATTTTTTTAAAAAACAATTTTTTATCCAAAATTTGACTGAGCATGCCGCCACCCTTTTATTTGCTTGCTGGACCACAAAAAACCAACCTCCACCCTTATTTATTTTGTATTTACAAAGGCCAATACATAGAATTTTAATATAAAAATAATAAATACAATTATTATAAGAAACTAATAATAATGATGATTTTTATTAAATATATATAACCAATGGAATCTGGATCCTGCCAGAAAATTCTATTCTAGTTGGAAATGGGTATTCACAGGAATTTGTTTCTGTCATTTTCTGTGGTTAAAATTGAATATATATATATATATATATAATTTCTTTAAATTTAATTATCCAAAAACTGTAAATCTATCCAAAAACACCTATTGTAGATCTGTATCAAATCTTTGAATTTCCATATCTTGGATGTTTAAGATCGGATCAACATGTGATGAGATCCATTATGATCGAATTTAAACCCTATAATTAGTTTAAAGAAAAGCAATGTTTCATTGGTCATAAAATTTATGTGATTGAATTGATACCAATTGAAGGTACTGAGGTTTACAATGGAAGATGGTGGGATGAAGATTTAAAGTTTTCATCATCAGGACAATAAAACTTGTTGACTTTGTTGGTCTGATCCCCGGTATGGTCCCAAGGATATCATGTGAATTAAAAAAAGGATGAAAATTAATAGAATATGTACTCATTCCAAATCAAAGTGTGCACCACTAATGCCCATTGATGATGACTTTTTCTTGAAGGATATGATGCTAAACCCCTCAAGATATTCTACACACACTTCAAGAATCCATGCACTTTCCTTTCACTGAATTCAGAGTGCTAGAATGGAGCTCTAATGAATCCTTCAGTGCTACATCAATCACCTCAATCCCATCCATTTAATCCATCAAAGGCACCTTGGATTAATCCCTTAGATAGAGGCTCTCTTTCTTTGGAAAGTGGGAAGAGAGAGTGGATGTCATTTCTAAATGCATGAATAGTCCATGGAATGAACCTCACCTCCTACTTATATAATGGGGGGTGATGATACCCAAAAAGGTTTCCCAACCCATATAAATAAAACCCCTATTAAGTAAGAAATATATACATAATTATGATGAAAAAAACTACTTTATAAATATTATTTATATTTTATCATATAACTGTAATATATATTAAATAGATTACATGATAAAACAAAGTAATTTAACTCAACTCAACATTATCACTAATATTAACGGAATTTGAATAATAAAATAATATTCGTTCATATAATATTTTTCTCATATTCAATAAATACATTGTGAATAATTTTAATAAATTAATTCAGCCCAATTATTCTATAATCGAATAATAATGAATTTATTTATTCATTGGGTACTGATTACTTGGAAAACTCTCATACCCCGTGGTAGGGCCCATAATGTATAATATTCGTATTCCCTCAAATAGGAAAAATTCTTGAATACAATATTGTGTGTGACCCATTAGGTCCTTATCTTGATTGTAGTGAATAATATTCATAGACCAAGAGCAGAGTCTAACAAACCATCAATTCCCCTAAATAGATAATGAATAATCATAGCAACGACAACCGACCTATGAACACACACTGTGTAATATAATCTCTTTTTCATTAGATATCTCATAAAGAAGGATGGAAACTAGTGTCATCGTCCTTTATTGATTTATTATTTGTTGATCTAACCAGACATATTTACCTTCGACTACCTTGGCCAAGGATTTATGACGGTACTTCCATACTAATCAACTGATTCTAATATATATTACTTCCTCAACCCAGGAGTGGAAAATTCTATCTTGACCATTCAACCAATGTCATAACACCAATGATGCACCCAACACAAGCTATTTCACCATGATTTCATTATCATGGTTTTTTTCTTGCATCAAAGTACATTATCAAATGGTACACATTGATAATGATCTTAACTTTGGAGACCAATACACTTGTCTGAATATAGGAAAAAATATAAAACCTAAAAACATGTGGTGTTTCTATTAGCAGGACTTTCATCAAGATCTTAACTACTAGAGGTCACCACGTGAAAAATTAATGAGAAGAAGTCTCAATTCTTATAATCCCCCTACACCTGATATTCAAACATTAACTATGTCCAGTCATTATGACATATCTAGAACATTCAATATATGTTTAATATTAATGTCATAGTATCTCAAGGTTATCATTTTATCCTAGGATCTTCTATTACCTTTTGATACAACAATTAATCTATATACATTACCATTAAATAGTGGATGATAAAATACATACACTATAATGATAAGTATACATCATGCATACCTAACTGTATCCATGATAGTGTAATATAAAAGTACTATATATTTGGGTCCAGAGAACCCACTATTACAACATAAAGTTGGTGTCACCTTTAATTTCTCTTTCTAGGAAGGGAGTAAAGTTCACATAGGATGAAAAGTTTTAGTCTTATTTCAATGAGTTGAGATAAATTATGGAAAAAACTCCTATTTTGATCATACCTATGTCTGATAATGGATATATGGTGTATTATTATTCTTCTAGTGTTAGTATGAGTTGTGTGATCATGCAGAATGATCATGTTGTATCCTATAACTATGGTTAGTTTCATCTGGATGAGAAGAATTAATCCACCCCTGATTTAGAGAATTCCACAGTTATGCATGCACATAAGTATTGGAAACAATACCTTTTTGGGGAGAGGTTCATGGTCTGTTCGAATCATAAGAGTATAAGCTATATTCTATCTTAAAAAGAGATGAATCTTAAGAAGAGATGTTTAATAGAATAACTTCATATGTTTAACTTCAATACCACCTACACCCCAAGGAAGGGGAATGATATTAAAAATTATCTCAACAGAAATGTTCTGCCTCAACCAATTTTAGAATCAAAGTGAGACTGGAACCTAATGGGATTCTTTACTCAGTTGCAACTAGATGATCAGGAGGATGATTCAGGTATTATCCTATCCAATGTTTAAGTATAATCTTCTCTCATTTATTCTATTCTTTAGAGTCCATAATAATATGATGAATTCGTGGAAATTCAAGAAACCCATTACGGTGGGGAGACCGTTTCTAGTTAGTCTCTCCATTCTGATGGTATTCTCTGATTTGTGGATTGGTTGGTTATCCCTGTATCCATGAGAAGTTTAGTGTAGTATGAATATAATATTTCTTCATGGGATATTCATCCAAGTTCCATGAAGATGTATTATGACATGAGATGGTGATTCTTGCATTCGAGTATGAAGCATGAAATTTCTAATTTTGTGTCTCACTATTACAACTTTGAGTAGAAAAGTGAAGAAAATATGAAACCTTCTAGTTTTCTCCAGCCTCTTCTAGTGCCATTTTGGAAATGGGATGAGGTGTTCATGGAAATTATTTTTGGATTATCATAAAATACCTGATGGAAGAATTCTCTCTGGTTGGTGCTTTTCTAATTGATGAAATCAACCTATTTTATTCTGATTAAGGAAACTTATAAATTTAAAGATCTAGATATGTTTTATGGGGTTCAATATACTTTTGCTTCAAATAGGGATCCCAGGTTCACCTCTTGTCTCTGGAAGAGTCTCAAAGAGGTGATGGGGACTGAAGTGAGGATGAGTACAACTTTCCATCCATAGACAGATGGTCAAATAGAGTGTGCTATTCAGATCCTAGAGGATATGATTCATGCACACATCTTGTATTTTTGTGATTCATGGGATATCCATCTAGGGATGGTTGAGTTTTCTCATAGTAATAGCTACCAATCATCTATCAGAATGGTGCCATTAAATAATTTTTATGGTCACCTGTATAGGTTACCACATTCTTGGGAAGAGGTGGAAAAGGACTCTCTTGTGGGACTGATTCTCATTCAGGTGATTTTAGTGAGGATTCAGGATATACTTTGACATCTAGTTATAGCTTATAGTTAGTCGAAATCATATGAAGATCATTTATATAATCCTTTGGAGTTTTCCATTGGTGACTAGATTTTGTTGTATGTTTCTCCTTTATTAGGTCACTGTTGGCTTAGAGAATAAGGAAATATGTATTTGAGATAGGTTGGACTACTTGAGTTCATTGAGTTTCTTGGGAAAGTTTCTTATTGGTTTGAATTATTTTCTTAGTTGAAAGTTATCCATGATGTTTTCCACATATCTCAGCTCAGTCGATATCATCCCGATCACTCTCATGTGCTGATTTGGGAGGAGATAGAGTTAGATCCATATGATTTAGTTGTGTTTAAACCAATCGATATATCTTATTCTCTTGTAATGGTATTCCATAGTGATTATAAAATGTTCGTCAAAGTGTCATGTAAACACAGATTTGATTCTAATGAGACTTGGGAGCATGAATTGTTTGTGAGAGAGCTATTTCGTCAATTTTTTTCAGAGCACCCTTTTTCTGCATGACTTCCCAGGGAAGAAGATTCCTATGGTGGGGAGATTAAAAAATAATGTATTTTAAGGAAAAATATTTTTAATTTTTAAGAGTGTGTTTTTAGTTTCAAAGGGATAATATTTGTTTGAGAGTTTTTCTATAGGGGTCTAGGACATACACTAGTTGTATGACCCTTTTTACTCTATAAATTTCAGCTTTACAATGTTAATTGGTCACTGGGCACAATTTGTGGAAGTGATTCAGGTCATAAAATATTTTAGGTTGTAAAATAATTTTACTCTATAGGAATCATATTTACATTTTAAATATGTTTATTAGGATAAATTTAATCAGAGGTGATGTACCTTTTTGAAGACATGCAATATGGGGTGTTTGTGGAATAAACTTATGATTTTCAACATAAACCCCTTGTTCCCAGTAGGTTTTATTTATTTCTCATGTAACTCCCTTGTAATTTCATTATATTTGTTTCCTCTCTCAAACCCTATACTTTTATAAGATATTCTGGGTGTTATACTTTTTTATGGGTTCCCTCCTTTGATGCCCGATCTCTATGGTGGTTGAGCTACATCTCTCTCAATGAGAAACCTTTCTGATTCTTCATTAACATTGGATTTAGTATTAGTACGAGGCTACATTTATGGGATCCATTGGTTACATGTTGATTCTTTTTTGATTCTCCTAGATCCATTGAGAAATCTTTTTCCTAAGGCTGAACCTCATGTTGGTTGTGGTAAAGTGTGTGCGGTTCTCTAGGTATGTGTGATCTAACCTCTCTATTGGATCATTCCATTTTAAGATTGATTATAATAGGTGAGAATCATTGTCAGGGCGTCATTTTTTGTCTCTATATTCCTTTCAGTGTTTGTGGATTCAGTTGCAGGTAGTGCATGACATAAGTTTGTGGTAGGTGGTTCCATATCTAGACTATATTTGGGGAACCTTGATTTATCTTATTTTTCAAATGGGTTTCCTAAATGTAATTATATGATTTATTGATTTATGTGTGTGAAAAATATATATGGGTTTTAAAGAAAAGATGGTTTCCCCTGTTTTGGTTAAAGATTAGGGTGTTTTTCAATACATTGTGAAATGGGTTTGTGAATTGGTTTTCAAAACAAGTTTTTGATGGAATAAAGTATTTTTTGGAAATTATTTTTGAAATGTGAATCACATAGAAGTTGATTTGAGAAATGAAACCCATGAAAATATTTCATACTTTGGTGGAAGGTGTAGTTTAGGGTCATTGCCCATTTTCTACTTGGGATTCACTTTATGGGGTGTTCATCTATTCCTAGAGTGTATATTCATGGGATTAATAAATGTGTATGGACATTAGGGGTTCCAATTTATATGTCGTTTTTTGATTCATGTACTGTAGATTCATGAGATTCAAGAACTTATAGTATTCACTAGTCATTGATTTTGGTACAAGTAGTCTTCTAGGCTAACTTATTGTAATCCTTGGCCTATTTACCATTGTTCTAGGATTTCACTTATTCGATGATATCGTTTCCTGAGAAATATGGAATGGTCATAGATTGACACTCGATTATGGGTGATTGAGGGTGGTTACAAAACTATTTGTTCCAGGTTTACCATATTTGTTTCTAATGGAAACTCCCAATTATTACAACATCCATAACTAGGTACATGCCTACTTTCCAAAGGTATGCAATCCTTTGGGGTTCTAGAACCAAAAATTGTTAGTAACTCACATTCGTCAAGTGGATGGGAGGTCAGGCCCATCCACCATTTTTTGGGGGAAATATTTCATATTCTAGGACTGACTTATATATTTAAGATATGTTCATGAAATTCTTCCCATACCTTGATACGATACTGGTTTCCCCGATGTCAAGAACTGGATTAAGACCATGTGCTCAAGAGAACTACTTATTTCCCCATAGGATCTCTATAATTATCTTTTTCATTTATGTTTATTTAGTTTATATACATGTTTGGGAACTCTAGAGTGTATTTCCATCTAGGTAGGAGTTTGGTGTCTTAGATATGAGATTGATCCTCTACGAGGCATCCTACATATCATATGAGAGATTGAATAAAAACCCATGATATTAATTTGATATAGTTTAAAGTCATATTTTAGTACTATACCATATAGTTTAAAATCATGCAACAAGAACATAAATATTAGGCCCTGGCCTTGAGGAGGCGTCCTAAGTATCATGTTAGGGAAGAAATAAAAGTTCTCATAGTTCAGTATGTCCCTAACCCACTGGTGGGGTTGATTTATTTGAGGGCATGGTGGGGAATTACACTTGAAATGATGCCCATTTGTGATCCCACTTACCATCTATAGATGAACAAAGAATATGTTTAGATTTATGGGAGAAATATTTCCCATGAGTCAATGATTTTTGGAATATAAAGGGACTTACACTAGGGTGGATACCCATTGGAGCTCAGGACCTAGGAAGGAGTCCTACATATCCTAATTGAACCAAAATCATAGTCCTCATAGTTCTCTCATCCCTAAACCACTAATAGGGTTTGGGTTGGTGATTACAATTGGAGACATTATTATTATCCCTTGGGTTTTTGAATTCTCGGGTCTTATACTAGGGAAAATTCCCATTTGTATATTCATTCTTTATCTTTTGATAGATAAAGAGAGATGAAAACCATGAGAGATCTATTGAATATACTTGGTATGAAAAAGAGGTCTCGTCCAAGATCATGACACAAATATGGTCGCATGAGTGTGTAACCCTAACCCATTGCAGAAACTACCCTTATAAAGGGGTTATGTGTATGAAGGCTTCTGGTTGGGGGTTCACATTGTTTAAGTTTAAGTGTTTCTGCTGGGCAAGGTTGACTTGTCTATGTAAAATGTATTGATTGTATACTAAACATTTCTTGATTTTCTGCTTGATATGTTTGGTGTTTCAGTATGACATGGAAGACACATCCAATGGTGTCTGATGGACATGACCAAGATTCTTCACATGATTGAAGTTGATGTGTCCAAGATCTTTCGCATGATCAACTGACTTGTCCAAGATGTCTTCACATGATCAAAGTTAATTTTCTAGGATATATTCACATAATCAATGTGCATTGTATGGGATTTATTCACTTGATCAAAGTGGACATGTCCAGGGTCTTTCGCATGATCAACTGATTTTTCTGGGATGTCTTCGCAATATCATAGTGAATTGCCTGAAATGTCTTCAAACTATTAAAGCAAACATGCTTAGTGTATTTTTCATGATCAAATGACTTTTCCAAGACATATTCACATGATAAAAGTAAATTATCAAGGACATATTTTCATGATCATAATTAATTGTCTAGGATATCATTTCATGATCAAAATTATTTATTCATGATGTTTTTTCATAGCCAAAGCAGACATAACTAGTTACTTTAACATGAAAATGCTTACATGTCCATAGGATGTTGCATGATCAACTTGAATTGTCTATACACTATCTCATTATCAAACTGACACATCTAAGGCCACACAAGGGCTTCTCGAAACAAGTTAGGAATCTTTCGGTCTCATGATCTTAAGAGAGTCATGCGACAGGGTCTCGTGAACATGTTTAGGATTGAACACACTTCCAAGTGTGGGAGTGTCATGAACCACCTTCCTCAAGAAGAGGGAAGGGACAACAAAGTTCCATGCCCTTCTTTCTTTAAGATAATGGAGAGATAATAACCCCCGAGTCCCACCTTTAATAGGCCCTAGAGTGGCGACTAGCACCAAGGGTATAGAATCTCACACAAAATGGAAGGCATTACCCTTTTTAATGAAAATAGTATTAGGGGATAAGATTTTAAATCTCCCAACAACACCAAAAATTTATATAATAATAAAACAAGATCCAACCCATACATGATTTAAACATAAACTACGACAAAAGTATAACCAAAGTACTAAAGTAGCAAAAGAAAGAGAATAAGTAGAAACACAAAAACAATCCTGAATCCTGATCTAGTAAAGTCCAGAACGATCCTTAATGTCCTCCTGGAAACTTGAAAATAGTTTTATAGACTTCGGGTGAGTATACAAGTATACCCAATAGGAAAACTAAATCCACCCATGCACAAGTAGGGGAAACGTACTAATTACCCTATGAGAAAAGAATAGAACCTCAAAGAACCTACCATGGAGTACTAACCAGCCCAGCCTCACCAAGACACACTCACTAAATAACACATGTAAATTAAATTAGTAGTATAAGAACATCAACCTTTGGGTACCCCAAACCACATTCCCACTGGTTAACTTATCATTATTAATGGCTAATGTCTTGATGCCACCACTCTTCCAAACACAGTCCCACTACCACAACCATCTCACACACACCTAGGACTCAAAACACTCACAAACCCCTCCCACACACACCTGGGCCACAACTACCACACCTCTCACCTGAAGACACCTGGGCCGCATCCTGAAGACACTTGGGAAAAAATCCTGGCTCAGAAACACCTAGGCCCCTTGTCAACAAAAAACCTGACCAAAGAATATTAGACAATGGAAAGACTCAAGCCATTAAGTCCTACCTAGATATGCTCAAGAAGTAAGAACCTAGAAGAGGGTGTGAGGAAGAAATTCAGTAACCAACCATCCATCCTCCCACCATGATGTTTCGAAAGAAACCCTCCCCCATGAAATAGGGTTTTTTGACACATGGTTATCAACAAGGGTGGGGTGTGTATAGAAAATCACAAGTAACTAAAAATTATACATATAGGTAAGAAAACACACATTACAACCTATGGGTCACAAAATAAACAACCCCCCCCCCCCAGAACCACTTTTACTACTACACCTATATGCACAACAATATAAACAGTCACTGTGAAAGCGTAAACCCAACCACTTTTTCATTCAACAAGTTGACATTTATTTATTAAGGGAGTTTACTTTAATTTTTTCTATAATAACCTGGGGTAACTACCAAGAATAAAATCTGCAACCACCTTAAAAGGTGAAGATCTTGATTAACTAAACACACAACAAACAAACCACATCACTCTTCAGTACTGCCAATATTGAAAAAGGGAAGAAGGATCAAGGTAAAACACTTCCATTTTATCACCCATTCATAAAAAACAATAGAGGAAAACTAACCTATATTCCCACTGCACACCCCCATTATCCTCCTATAATCCCATTCAACCACTACCAACTATCATTTTTTGAAGTTATACCATACAATCATACCCTCACAACCAAACCTAGAAGCCCCACTGCACAACAACACCACACCTGACACACCTATTTACATGAAGTCATGAAACAACCCAAAACTATATCCCCACTACCGAAAAACTTCTAGATATAGTCCCAATATAAAACAAGTCCATAACCACATTGTAGTCCCACTGCCTGATGTCTCTTGATGATCACAACACTAAAAAAGGCAGTCCCACTGCCTACAAGTCCATCTATGCCACAATCAATCAGTCTCTCAACATGAGATTCCAACACACTACTCGTACATCCCCACACACCAAGCCCATAGAAACTACAATTTAACCACAGCCTCGCTACACACACATACCATACCCTTCTCATAGAACCAACTCCCCTTCCCACCCTTGTACCCATAACTGTGCTCCCAACAACAACACCACACAACCCACACAAAGTCACAAAACCCAAAGAAACACATCACACAACCACTCCTATCAAACATGATGGATTAATTTTTTTTAAACACTATTCTTTAATCCACTTTGATAAATGGGTGTGATCACACAAGGGTTTCCATCCTGGGGAAACCATTTCATTTAACCAAGTATATGTGATTAGTCAGATTATTATTTACACTAATTTTTTATAAGGGAAAAAACATTTTTAAAACATCACCCATTCAATAAAAAGACCAAAAACAACCATGATTTTTAAAAGGCTTTACAGCCATAACAGATCACATCATAAAAAAGGATAAAAAAATAAAATAGGCGGTCAACATCAAATCACTCCCAACCCATTATTTCATTGACCCCATTATCTTTTGATCAAATTACCTTCCCCTCATTTATTACTTTTTAAGAATAGGATTCAACCATTATTCATAAATAAACATTATTAAACCCAGCCCACATGATAAAAAAAATGGAGAGGTAGAAGAATCCCTACTTGGAACCACATGCGACCAAGACTCCTCCTTGTGCCAAGAATAGGAGATCGTGCGAGCAGTAAGAAACTCCAAGAAAACTGAACAAATGGGGGATCTAGCACATGAACACAAATCTTCTAGAGAGTAAGATATTAGGTGCACCAAGAGGGAATAGAAAACACAATAGGAAGGTAAGATCCCATATTTGATGAGCCAAATCCTACATTAAAGGAAGAACGATTTTAAAAGCCATTAAGGTGGGATCGTGGTCAAGATCACATAGTTTTGAGTATTTCAAATCCCCAAATGTATTAGGATATTAAATATATACTTAATATCCTCTAAGATTACCTTTAAAATGCATAAATAGGGATTTAAACTTGGTTTACATCAAATAAGATGTAAGAGGGGAAAAACTGGTAAAACTTGAGAAACTGGGAATTACTCATTAATGCCATGACACTGACACCTTGGTACCAATGCCCTGGAACCGACACCCTGGAAATGATGACCTGGAAATAATTCCCTTGAACCAACACCCTAGAACTGACACCCTAACCCCGATTCCCTGACATCAATGCCCTGGCACCGACGCCTTGGAACCGATGATCTAAAATCGATACCCTGACACTGACACTGATGCCCCTAACTCACTGATGCCGACACCCCTGACTCACCAATGCCGAAACCTCTGAATCACCGATGTTGAATCCCTTAACTCACCGATGCACTGATATTCCTACAAATTGACATACCAATGCCTATTCCCTTGACTCACTGACGCCCAGTCATGCCGACATTGACAGTTCAAAAGTGTCATGCTGATGCCAATAGTTCAAAACTGGATTTTGGAAAACTCTTAGAATGAGTCACTGATAGACCCTAGACCACCCCAAACACTAGTTTTTTCACAAAGTAACTGACCAAATAGGTCCATTACATTGCATTAAATGCCTCTCAAACTACTCTCATCCTCATGAATTTGAAACCAAACTCATAAAAAGAGGGGTCCGAATAACCACCCCATAAGATACCTCTCAGGGACAAACCACCCTTCATTTTTCAAAAAAATAGAGAGAAAACCTCAACACCCAAGGAAACCTCCTTGACATATATCTTCTAAACAACTATACAAACACTAAGTCCTTGCTACCCCAAACAACCACACAAAAACCAAAGGACACACTATCTAGACACATTGATTAGGGAGATCCTTCCTCTATTAAAGATACTATCCACTTTTGGAGGCACTGACTTTCCCACACATGTTTAATCACATCCAAATCAAGGCATCATGATTAGGGATTAGGTCCTCCCATCTCCACATTCCGGGATTTTTAACACAAATTTTGAGAACCTGGAAACACCTCATCTTACAACGAATGAGGTCAAACATTTCATCATGAGAAATGTACAAAAGTAAAACCTAGAAGAAAAACTCGGAACAGATCTGGGTATTGGGCATTCATTTTTTCCTCCCACCCCCAAGTACTCTCCTCGAGGACACCATAACTCCATAACACATGAACCACAGGAACGGTCCATCCACGAAGCACCTTCTCTTCATGATCCTCAGTTCTTATTGGTCGCTCCACAAACATCACATCATCCTTGATATCTAACTCTCCCCAGTCAATGACGTGGGAGTCATCATGTAGAAACCGATGGAGATGAGAAAAATAGAAGACATTGTGGATCCTCTCCAACCATGGTGGCAACACTAGTTGATATGAAACCTTTACGACTCCTCCCAACTCTTCAAAAAGGTTCAATAAAACTGTGAGAAAGCTTACTCCCTCTACAAAACCTCTACTTCCCATGTTGAGGGGAAAACATAAAAAAGTCATGTTCCTCAACCTTGAACTCCAATGGCCTCCTCCTATGATCTGTATATGATTTCTGTTAGTTCTATGCTTCCTTCATCATTTCACAAACAAGCTGCACCTTCTCTGCCATACTCTGCACCACATATGGACCAAGAATGTATACATCCCCAACTTCCATCTAGCACACGGGTGAACGATGTGGCCTCCCATATAAAGCTTAAAACTATGCTATATTAATGGATGAGTGATAGATATTATTGTAAGAAAACTCTACCAAGGTAAAATGTCACACCAAAGACCCACTAGAGTCTAGAACACATTCCTGTAACATGTCCTCCAACATCTAGATAGTCCTCTCTATCTTCCCATCCATTTGATGGTGAAATGAAGTGTCGAGGTGTAACTGGGTCCTAAAGGCATGATACAATACCCTCTAGACTCACGATGTAAAACTTGTATCCTAATACAAGAAAATGGATCTTGGAACTCCATGCAGCCATACCACCACATCCACATACCTCTGTGCTAAGGCATCCACTGCACTCAACACCTTGAACTCCAAGAAGTGAGCCGAATTCATCAACTAGTCCACTACTACCCAAAGATCATCACATCCACCCTATGTTCTAGGTAATACTATGACTAAATCCATTGAGATGTTATCCCACTTCCACTCAGTGACGTCGAAGGGCCGAAATAGACCGTAGGGAACACAGTGATCATCCTTCACCTACTGACACAAGAGGAACCTTTCCACAAACTCTACCACTTCCTGCTTCACCCCAGTCCACCAAACTATTCCCTAAATCTTCTATACATCTTAGAGACTCTTGGATGCACTGCTTGGGGTGAGATATGGAACTCATGGAGAACTCCCTCGCACATTTCCATTGGGACAAAAAACTTCCCATGAAACAACAACCAATCCTGACTATCCTTCAACCATCCCTCAACATCATCACCCTGGAAAATGCGATCACACATCACTTTAATATTTGAGTCTCCCCACTAAGAATCATGTACCTACAAAATTAAGTAATACTACACTTTTATCTGAAATAGATAGCCTCTTCCATCACCCACTCTCGCATCCAGATATAAAGTGGTTGGCTCCTCCATCTCCTTCCAAGAATATGTGGGTTCTCAAACTACCTCATTCTGCAACTTTATTCTTAAGGCATCAGCAACCACATTCCCTTTTCATGAGGTTTAAGATATCTTAAAGTCATAGTCCTAGAGAAACTCTACCCACCTTTTCTACCATATGTTTAGGTCTCGTTGGGAGAAGATATACCTCAAGCTCTTGTGGTCCATGAAAACCACAAAGTGCTCCCTGATGAGGTAATGTCGCCACAAATTCAGAAAAACAACGACTTCTACAATCTCCATATCATGGGTGGAATAGTTATGTTCATGTGGATGTAACTTCATAGACCCAAAAAAGATCACTCCCTACTGCTGCATCAATAAACATCCCAAGCTTAGATCAGAAGTGTCACAGAACAACTGAAACATTTCCCCTTTATTTGGAAACCTAAGCACTGGGGCATTGACCAGATTCCCCTTTAGGTAGATGAAAAAAACTTGACGCTCCTCACTCCACACAATGGCTTGGTATTTTCTTGGAAAATCAGTCAATTGAGCCACAACCTGAGAGAAGTCAGGTACAAACCTCCGGTAATAGCTTGCTAGACCCAAGAAGCTGCAAACCCCTTCTACATTCTTAGGTGCCACCCAAGAAACAACCACCTCAAAATTTTATGGTTCTAATGCTATCCCTTACTGAGACACCACATGTTCAAGGAATTTCAACTCTTGCACCCAGAACTTACACTTGGACAACTTCCCATAGAGTTGGTGGTGTTGGAGGACCTCCAAGACTATCCTGAGGTGCTCAACATGCTCCTTCTATTAAGTTGAGTAAACCAACATATCTTCAATGAACACGATTATGAAACGGTCTAGGAACATGTGGAATACATAGTTCATGATCCCCATGAACACGACTAGTGCATTCGTAACACCTAAGGGCATGACCATGAACTCAAAGTGCCCGTGCCTACATCTGAAAGTAGTCTTCAGGATTTCACCCTCCTTCACCCTAAACTGGTGATATATAGACCCCAAATCAATCTTAGATAACTAACCTACTCCCCTCAACTGGATGAAGAGATCATCTATATTAAAAATGGGGTAATAGATCTTGACCATTACCTGGTTCAGTCTCCGGTAGTCTATGCATAGCCTCAGACCACCATATACCTTCTTTGTGAAAAAGAATAGGGAAACACACAACAACACACATGGTCCAATAAGAACCTTCTTCATCAGGTTGTAAACCATAATTGTCAATTCCCACAACTCAAAAGGCACCATAAGATAGGGATCTATCAAAAATGGATGGGCCTTGGGTTGCAAGATATTCCGAGCTCAACATCATGTTGAGGGGGTAGGGTAACAACCTCATCTGTGAAGACATCCATGAACTCTATAATACCATTATTTCATGAACCACCACCATCCTCTCAATCAACCCTCCACTGATCAACCAGGTTATAATACTTGGCCTCAACTGCTTGTACGACACGTGGGTGACATCCAGGTGCCATAGCTGAAAAGGGTAAACAAGGAACTCCTATGTCCGGGTAGTATGAAACGTTTTTTAAGATTTATTTTAACTCTCTATTTAAATTATGCTCCCAAAATTCCCAAGGAACACAAGAACACAAGTCATTATGATTCATGTACCTTTACTAGGGTCTCTACCATACAATCAGTGTAGCCTCACTTGGTCATTCAGTAGGTCCAGAGTCCTTACATCAGATCACGGGGGGGGGGGGGGGGGGGGGGTTAAAATCCTATGTCCTATGTAATATTTCCTAGCCTATCTCACCCACAAAGACCACCTAACACAATTTCCATACCATCCCATGTAATCCTCACTATGCCTAACCCCAAACTCCATCTTATCTCTCAACCATCAGCCTCTGATACCATTCTATCATGACCCACCTTCCTCAATATGAGGGAAGGGACAAAAAAGTGCCACAACCTTCTTTCTTCAAGAGGAAGGAGAGATAATGACCCTTGAGTCCCGCCTTTAATATGCCATGGAGTGGAAACTATCGTCAAGGGTATAGAATCTCACACAATATGAAATGCATTACCATTTTTAATGATAACAGGATCGGGAGATAAGATGGTAAAAATCCCAAAAACACCAAACATTTTTATAAAGGAAACAAAGATCCAACCCATGCATGATTTAAATGTAAACTATGACAAACGTATAACCAATGTACTAAATAATGTACCAAAAGAAAGAGAATAAGTATCATCACAACAACTATCCTGAAAACTGAGCTAGTAAAGTCCAACATGGTCCTCAAAGTCCTCCTAGAAGCCTAAAAATAGTTTTATAGACTTATGGTGAGTATACTAGTATACCTAGTAGGAAAAATAAATCCACCCATGCATAATTGGGGGAAAGATACTAATTCCCCTGTGATAAAATAGTAGAACCTCAAATTACCTACCATGGAGTACTAACCAGCCTAGCCTCACCAAGGCACTCTCACAAAATAATGAAATTCAAGTAAAGTAGTAGTATAAGCAAAACGACATTTCGGTACTCCACACCACTTTCCCACTGGTTAATTTATTATTATTAAAGGATAAAATCTAGACACTAATGAAATTACAAATGAAGTCCCACTTCCACAACCTTCCCGCACACACCTGGGCCTCAAACCCCATAAAAACCTTGCCTACAGACACCTGGGACACAAATACCACACCTCTCTCCTGAAGACACCTGGGCCTCATCCCAAAGAAACTTGGGAAAACATTCCTGGCCCACAAACACCTAGGCACCTTGTCCACAACAAACTTGCTCGAAGGATCTTGGACTATGGTAAGCCTCAAGCCATTATTGCATTCACGAATATGCTCAAGTGGTAAGAACTTGGAAGAGGGTGTGAGGAAGAAAGTCAGTAACCAGCCATACATCCTCCCACTGGGATGTTGGGAAAGACACCCTCCCCCATGGAATGGGGGTGTTCAACACATGGTACTCAACTAGGGTGGGGTGTGTATAGAAAATCACAAGGAACTATAATTTATACATATAGGTAGGAAAATACTCAGTCAAACCTATGGGTCCCAAAACAAACAACCAGCCCACCAGAACCACATTTTCTGCTATCCCTATATACACATCCACACAAACAACCACTTCCAAAGTGTAAACCCAACCCCTTTATTATTAAAACATTTTCCATTTATTTATTAAGGGGGTTTACTTAAATTTTTTACAACACTACTCAGGGAAACTACCAAGAATAACATCTGCAACTGCCTCATAAGGCAAAGATCCTAATTAACTAAACACACAACAACCAAACAACATCTCTCTTCGATACCACAAACATTGAACAATTGAAGAAGGATCAAGGTAAAAAATTTCAATTTTAACACCCATTCATAAAAAGAACAATAGAGGAAAAACAAACTGTAGTCCCACTACACACCCCCTTCTCCCCCTAGACTCCAGTTCAACCATTACCAACTATCATTCTTCAAATTTATACCACACAATCATGACCTTGTAACCAAACCCAATAGCCTCACAACACAACAACACAACACCCGACATATAGTGACCCAGAATTTTCTTAAATTACTATTACATAATTTTTAAGATACAAAAAAAATAGTTTTACACATATATGATCGAAAGGTTTAGTGTCTTGGGAAAACTAGGATCATACATAGCAATTAAAACATCAAGCATAAACAGTCATTTAATTCCTTCTTCTCTAGCTTCTTATTGGCAGTTAAACCCTCCTTAGTACATGTAATCACCTGAGGATATACATAAAAAGGGGTGAGATAAAATCCCAGTAAGAGGATATATAAGAAAAATATAACAATGGGTGATCATAAACATAACATAGAAAAAGGATCATTAATATGACAGGAATCATTAATAAAAGACTTGAAATGTGGCAATGCATAAAAATGTAACATCAAGTAATAGTGTTTACTACCAAACATTCTTGTGAACAAAGACAGAATATAGCTCACACATAATTTCACATTAACTCATGAGATTCATCACTTTACCCAATGCATTGGAGCGCTGTATAATTCCGGGTGCACCCATCACATTGAAACATTCATATTGCGCTACAAAATTCCGGGCGCACTCATCACATCATAACATTATTAGTTATCATGAATTCTAAAATGAAAATATATAAAAAATGAACATAACTAACCCATTTAAAGGAATGTGTTTCATCTCATAAGAACACATTCATAAACATTGGGTTCCCAAAATAAAGAGGAAAATAACATACATGTTATAAGAACCATTAACCTTGAATGAGAAGTAAAAGGTGTGTTCTTAAAAGAAGAGTTCTTTTAGAAACCATTTTGTTTGAAATAAATATGAGTGAACAAAATGTATATCCCATAAAAGGAATTAAAATGATGAAAAAACGATTTTAAGGAGTAATCATATAAAAATAAGAGTGAAATATGGATAACCTGAAGGATGAAAGTTAGGTTCGAGAATTTCCCCTTACCTTATATCTGAACACTTCCTTCACTTTAATGTCCTGTATAACCACATTAGATTCATTAATTAAAAATTCCAGAACCTTTTATACAAGAATATGGTTAATTATGGTTTCATTAAGTTATTTTATGTGCCTTTTGATGAGTTATAGATTTTAAAAAACATTGTTCGAGAATGTTTGTTTTTATGGTTTTCTTGAGCGTTTCACTTGTATGCTTAAATTGAAGTTCGGGTAGAACATGGGTAAACATACAGAACTGATATTAGATGTTATTAATTATATTAAAGGAGTTTAAATGATCTTATAATTGATTATATTATATACCTTGGGGATGAATCATTATCTAAGAATTAAATGATGATTTTTTGAGTTAATTTGGGCGGTTTTTCGACCACATTGATCTTGTTTTGTTTAACCATTTATTAATATGTACATGAGATAGATCCAGAATATTAAATATGAAATAATACATATAACATATTATGGTTCAACCATAAAAATGGTTTCATGACCATATATAAAGGTAGAAATGGAAAAATAAAACATGTTGTTCTTGAGGGTGATAGATTAACACCTCACGAACAATGTTTCCTTTTATAAAATAAAAGGAAGAGGAGAAGGGGTTTGGATGTTATAATATCCCATTATTATTATAAAATTTTAGTATATGTATGATAATAGAGTTACCATAATATTTTTCCTAAGATAGGTGGGGAGAGAATAATAAAGGAACTTGAAATTGAAAGGAAATTAAAGGAAAAGAGAGGAATTACCTATTGAATCCTCCTCTTGAGATCCTCCTTAAGGAAACTATTCATAGTATTTTGATGAGACCAGAAGATCTTAGACGTGGGGGAGGGGCTAGGGAAGATTCTTGGGTAGATTTTAGGCAAGGATTGAATCTTGAGAAGTGTGAGGAAATGAGTGTGTGAAAGGTGGTATTTATAGTGGAGATGAGAGGGGATTTCTCAATATAAAATTCATTAATTTATTATTTTCCCACAAGACAAGGAATAGTGAGTCTTCCATGACCAATAATAGTAATTTTATCATGTGAACCGGAACCAATTGAGCTTACATTAGCAAAAAATCATGCATGACTCTATAATTAAGATATTTAGCTTATTTTATAAATTATTGTATTTCCCAATTCATAACAAATTCAAGTATTTAAGAAATATCCCAAAAATTCAACCCAAACATTTTATGACATGTATAATCCAAAAATGAAGTGCATTTTTGAAAAATAATTTTCTAAATATTATTATATTAATATTTAATTAAAATCATAATTTTTTATCAAAACCCAGTTTTAAAACATTCATTTACTTATTCTAATATATAGGTATATCATAATTTCAACTTGAATATTATTTATATATTATGATAGTTAATGTTACTATTAATTAAGGTATCTCACTATTCATAAGGGTATGAAACTATTCATAAGTGTAGGTTACTATTCACCAAAAATTATGTTTTCCTTATTGGACTCCAAATAACTTACTTATTGCAACCGTGTATGTAAGATTTTTGAAATTCCAAACACATAAGTGAAAAACTTATGTTTAAAGGACACTTATCACTTAGTAGTTCATTAAGTTGTGTTTTCATGTGATTTTATGACATATTTATAAGAAGAAAATTTCCATTGAAAATCATTGGGTCATTACATTCTTGCCCCCTTATGAAATTTCACCCTTGAAATTTCACTTTACACAAACAGGTAAGGGTACTTATCCTTGATCGCCTCTTCCAGTTCCCAAGTAACATATTCAAGATTATGGTTCCTCTACAAATCGTTGACAAGGTGGGTTTTATTGTTATGTAGAACCTTATCTCACTGGTGCAGAATCTCTACTAGATGCTCCTGATAGGTGAGATCATCTTCCATCTATACCACCTCTGAGTTCAGTACGTGTGAGGGATCAGGTATGTACTTCCTCAGGGGTGATACGTGAAACACATCATGAACTTGAGCCATATTTTGTGGAATTGAAAGCCAATAGGCCAGGACTCCTATTCGGTCAAGGATCTCAAAGGGGCCAATGTATCTTATATTTAACTTCCCTTTCTTTCCAAATCATATGACTCTCTTCTATGGTGATATTCAAAGGAAGACTTTATCCCCAATGCCGAAATCCAATTCCCTTTGATGGTTGTCAGCATAGCTCTTTTTCAAACTTTGAGAAGCTTTGATATGGTTTCGGATGACTTGAATCTTCTCCGTCATCTCTTGCACAAGATCGAGTCCAAGTAGATTTCATTCTCCAACTTCATCCCAACAGGTTGGAGTTCTACATCGCTTTCCATATAGAGCTTCTTATGGATCCATTTGAATACTAGAGTGGAAGCTATTTTTGTATGAGAACTCAACCAATGGGAGATGTAGATCCCATCCACCTTTGAATTCTAGAGAGCAGGGACTTAGCATATCTTCATGCATCTGAATGGTCCTTTCAGATTGACCATCTGTTTGGGGGTGATAGTCCATACTGAAATTTAATTCAGCACACAAAGCATGTTGAAGGATCCTTCATAATTTAGATGTGAACCTTAGATCACGATCAGAGACAATCAAGAGTGGAACTCCATGCAGTCTCACCACTTCTTTCACATATATATTTTCAAGTTTTTAAAGCAAGAGGTCTTCCCGAATAGTGATAAAATGGGTAGTCTTGGTGAGTCGTTCAACCACAACCCATATCGCATTATTTCCCTTCTACGTATTTGGGATACCCATAACAAAGTACATAGTTACATTCTTCCATTTCCACATGGGTATAGGCAATGGTTTCATCATCCCTTTGAACATTTGTCATTCTTCTTTAACTTTCTGACATACCAAGAACCTTGATAGATATTCTGTGATCTCCTTTTTCTTGTTATCCCACCAGAAGTGTTCTCGAAGATCACAATACATCTTTGTACTCTGAGGATGGATAGATAATGTTAATCTATGTGCATTGTCCAAGAGCACCTTCTCTATCCTGGGTGATGAAGGCACACAAAGAAACATTCCAAACCAAATCACACCATCATCTTCGATATGGAACTATTATTTCTTCCCATCCTTTACTACGTTCACCCTCTTTTGTAACTCCACATCATCCATTGGTGCTTCTTTAATGTTATCTTGGATGGATGGTTGCACAATCATTTGGGAAAGGTAGGATATATCCCCTGACCTTATGATTTCTAAATCCATCCTTTGCATATCCAAGAAGATAGGGTCTTTCTCAATCCATAACATTGATAGAGTAACAATTTCTTTTCTGCTTAGAGCATTAGCTACCCTATTCTCCTTTCCAAGATGGTAATGAATCGAGCAATCATAATTTTTGATTATCTCTAACCATATCCTTTGATGCATATTGGTTTCCTTTTTTTTGTGAACATATACTTTAGGCTCTTTTGGTTGGTGTATATGTCACACTTCTCACCATAAAGGTACTGAAGTGATCAACCTTATCTTTAGCTCCTTGAAGCTTCCCTTTCATTCTTCCATCCAAACATAATTTACCCCTTTCCTTGTTAACTTAATTAGCAGGCTTGACAATCGTGAGAAATTTCTCACAAAACGTCAGTAGTACCCACCCAATCCAATAAAACTATGAATTTCTATGACACTAGAGGGCTTGGTCCATTCCTCAATCGCCTTTATTTTTGAAGGGTCCCTAGAAATTCCCTTACTTGTGATCACATGTCCCATGAAAGTGACTTACTTCATCCGAAAGTCACACTTTCTGAATTTGGTGTACAACTTATACTTTCTCAATATCACCAACACAAGTCATAGATGCTCTTCATGTTCCTCCATTAAATTGGAGTAGATAAGAATATCCTCAATAAACACTTCCACAAATTTGTAGAGGTAATGTATAAAGACTCTATTCATAAAATCCATGAAGATTACATGAGAATTAATAAGTCTGAAGGGCATCACTAGATACTCATAGTTCCCATACATTGTACGGAAGTCAGTCTTTTAAATATCTTCCTTCTTCATCTTTAGATGATGATATCCAGAATAAAGATCCAACTTTGAGAAGTATTGATCTCCTTTTATCTGATCGAACAAGTCATAAATCCATGGAAGATGATACTTTTTCTTTATGGTTATCTTGTTGAGTTCTAGATAATAGATACACAACCGCATTGTTCCATCCTTATTCTTCACAAAGAGCACCAGCGCCCCCCAAGGTGATGCACTCGGGCGTATGAACCCTTTTTCTAGATTCTCTTGCAGTTGCTTCTTTAACTCCTCCAGTTTGATAGGATCCATCCTATAAGAACACTTTCAAATAGGATAAACTTTGTGTATGAGTTCTATTGAGAACTCTACCTCATGATCCAGGGGAAGTCTGGGTAAATATTTGGGAAATACATCACCATATTCCCTCATGATGGGAATTTCTAAAAGGTTGGAACTTTCCTTCGACCCAACCATTTGGGATAGGTATGCTTCTTCATAGGGAATCAATACCCAAGTAGATGAAGGATTTTTCAAAGGAGATTCATGATCTTCCTTGAATTTGTAGAGAAGCATGGTATGGTTTAGAATATGAAAATATATTTCCTTTTCTAGATAGTTGATACATTCTCTATATAACGAGATCCAATCCATTCCCATTATAGCGTCTAATTACACCAAGGGAAGTATTACGAGATTATCAAGAAGAATCTTCCAACATACGCCAACTAGATAAGAGTAAAACACTTGTGTTGTAATGAATTCACCACTTGGTGTTTTTACAAATATCTCTACTTCAAGGTTTCGAGGCTTCGATTCTATAGTTCTAGAAAACTTTCATGATATAAAGGAATGTCTAGATCTAGAATCAAATAATAATTTTTCCATTCTTGAGTGAATAGGAAGTGTACCTTGTACAAATTCATTATCTTTCTCCACTTCTGCAGTAGTGATGGTATAGAACTTCCCTTGATCCTTTGGATTTGGTGGCTTCTTACACTAATTTCCCTCAATAACTCAAGGTTTAGTGCACCGGCTTGCATATTTCCCTATCTCCCTACAGTTGTAGCATTGAACCATGGGTGGTTCTCTCCTGTCTTCCACCAAATTCTCGTTCCTTTTCATGTTTTTTCGATACTATTGAGCATGGTGTCTTTATTTCACACACATTAAGTGGTTTCCCATCCCTTTGAGGTAGTTCCTATGGTGAAACTTCCCACATTTTTGGCATGTGGGTCATTGAGTTTTCTTCCCACCTTTGTCATTAAATCCACTGACTTGAAACTCCATATTTCGTTTCTTATCACCATAGCCATAAGACCATTCTATAAACTCCATATCCACTTTAAGATCACTTATAACAACTTCTTCATAACTCCCAAAGTCTCTAATTGAAATATAATTTTAAAGGTGTGGTTTTAATCCACTAAATAATCTATCAATTTTTCTATCATTGTTGATAACAAAACCCGAAGCATACCTTTCAAGCCTTGTGAAATTCATTTCTTTGTTTGTGAAAGATTCTCATTATTTTTTCTTGATCTCTATGAATTCTATATCCATATTGGTTCAATGAGTTTTTGGGAAATACTTGTTAAGAAACATTATATTAAAGTGTTCCCATTCCATCTCTCCAATTTTTACATTGGATTGGTATTCTTAATCAAAGCCCACCATTGATCGGCCTCCCCATCTAGATGATAAATGGACAGAGTCACATTCTCTGTCTTATAACAATGAATCACAAAAAATATTTTCTCCATGGAGTTTACCCACTGTTCCGCAACTAGTGGATTAGAAGATCCACTAATCGTCTGTGGTTGTTGCTGCATAAAACATCAATAGCCAGTTGCTCCCTCTTTGGTGAAGGAGGATGTTCTCCATTATTATGGTTATTGTTCATGACCTGAGATAGTTGGGTAAGCATCACCATGAAGTTTTGAAATCCACCTCCCAAATCATTGGGGTTGTCATTCTATCAATCATTGCATTATCCCTCGCATGAGTTGTTGGCCTCATCTCCCCTAGTTCCCATAATTTTCTAAAATAGAAAAGGTTAGAACAAAAAATAAGTCAAAAAGTCATGAATAACTTATTCATTTGATCAATTTATACTAAAATCATAACATATGGGATCCCTATGTAAATATTCTTGTATGAGTATTTTTACTTAGTCTCATACTGTAGTTTTTCTCTAGGGTTCACTAATCCAAATTCCCAAATTAACTAAACCTTGCCTCTAATACCAACTATAGAGACCCAGCCTTTTCTTAAATTACTATTAAATCATTTTAATGACAAAAAAAAATAATAGTTTTACACATAGAGGATCCAAAGGTTTAGTGTCTTTGGAAAAATAGGACCATACATAACAATTACAACATCAAGTATACACATTTTTTTAATTCTTTCTTCTCAAGCTTCTTATTTGTACATGACCCATCATTAGTACATGTAGTCACCTGAGGATATACATAAACAGGGGTGAGTTAATAGCCCAGTAATAGGATATATAAGAATAATATAACAATCAGTGAACATAACCATAACATAGGAAAAGGATCATGAACATGAGAGGAAGCATTAATAAGAGACTTGAAATGTGGAAATGCATAAAAATGAAACATCATGTCTTAGTGGTTACTACCACACATACATGTGAACAAATATAGAATCTTGTTCACAAATAATTTCACATTAACTTATGAGATTCATCACTTTACCCAATGCATTGGAGCACTGTATAATTCCGGGTGCACTCGTCACATTGAAACATTTATATTGTGCTACATAATTCCGGGTGCACCCGTCACATCATAAAATTATCACTTATCATGCATGACACAATGAACATATATAAAAAATTAACATAACTAACCCATGTATATTAATGGGTTTCATCTCATAAGAACACATTCATAAACATTGGGTTCCCAAAAGAAAGAGGGAAATAACATACATGTTACAAGAACCGTCAACCTTGAATGAGAAGTAAAAGGTGTGTTCTTAAAAGAAGAGTTCTTTTGGAAAACATTTTGTTTGACATAAACACTAGAAAACGACATATATATCCTAGAAAAGGAAATAAAATAATGAACAAATGATTTTTAAGTAATCATATCAAAAAATGAGTGAAAGAGGGAGAACCCGAAGGATGAAAGTTGGGTTCAAGAATTTCCCCTTACCTTATATACGAACGCTTCCTTCTCTTTAATGTCCTGTATAAACACATTAGATTAATTAATTAACAATTAAAGAACCTTTTTTAGATTAATATGGTTAATTATGGTTTCATTAAGTGATTTTATGTGCCTTTGGATGAGTTATAGAGTTTAAAAATCACTGTTTGGGAATGTTTGTTTGTATGGTTTTCTTGAGCGTTTCACTTGTATTCTTAAATTGATGTTCGGGTAGAACGTGGGTAAAAATACAAAACTGGTATTACATGTTATTAAATATCTTAAATTTGTTTAAATGATATTTCAATTGATTGTATTATATAACATGTTGATGAATCATTACATAAGAATTAAATGATGATTGTTTGCATTAATTTGGGCGGTTTTCCGACCACAACGATCTTGTTTTGTTTAACCATTTAGTAATATGTACATGAGCTAGATCTAGAATATTAAATAGGACATAATACATGTAACATTTTCTGTTTCAACCATAAAAATGGTTTCATGACTAGATCTGAAGGTAGAAATGGAAAAAGGAAAACATTTTGTTCTTGAAGGTGATAGATTCACACCTCACGAACAACGTTTTCTTTTATGAAATAAAAGATAGAGGAGAAGGGGGTTGGATGATATAATATCCAATTAGTGTTATAAAATTCTATTATATGTGTGATACTAGAGTTACCATGCCATTTTGACGAAGATAGGTGGGGAGAGAATAAGGAAAGAACTTGAAATTGAAAAGAAATTAAAGGAAAAGAGAGGAATTACCTATTGAATCCTCCTCTTGAGATCCTCCTTAAGGGACCTAGGATTGGTCTTTTGATGAGACCATAAGCTCTTGGACGTGGGGAAGGGGCTTTGGAAGATTCTTGGGCAGAGTTTAGACATGTCTTAAAGCTTGAAAAGTGTGAGGAAATGAGGGAGTGAAAGGTGGTATTTATAGTGGAGAGGAGAGGGGATTTCTCAATATAAACTTCATTAATTTATTATTTCCCCAAAAGACAAGAAATAGTGAGTCTTCCATGACAAATAATAGTAATTTTATCATGTGAACCCGAACCAATTGGGCTTACATCAGCAGAGCATCATGCATGACTCTATAATTATCTTATTTAGCTTATTTTGTAAATTATGTTATTTCACTATTCATAAAAAATTCATGTATTTCAGAAAAATTCCAAAAATTCAACCCAACCATTTTTCAACATGTTGAATACAAAAAGGAGGTCCATTTTTCAAAAATAATTTTCCAAATATTATTATTCTAATATTTAATTCAAATCATAATTTATTATCAAAACCCAGTTTTAAAATATTCATTTACTTATTCTAAAATATAGATAGATCATACTTTAAAATTGAATATTATTTATATATTATCATAGGTAAGGTTAATATTCATTAGGGTATCTCACTATTCATAAGGGTATATTACTATTCATATGTGTGGGTTACTATTCACCAAAGATTAAGTTTTCCTTATTGGACTCCAAATAACTTACTGATTGCAACCGTGTATGTCAGATTTTCAAAATTCCAATCATAGAAGTGACAATATTATGTTTAAAGGACACTTATCACTAAGTTGTTCATTATGTTGTGTTTTCATGTGATTTTATGACATATTTATAAGAATGGAATTTCCATTGAAAAACATTGGGTCGTTACAAGACAGATCTCTTTACATGAAGTCACAACACAACCCAAACCTTCACCCCACTGTCCAACCACATCCCAGATGTAGTACCACTATATAACAAGTCTGTAAACCCATTGTAGTCCCACTACCCAATGTCGGTTGATGACCATAAAACAAACTAGGGTAGTCCCACTGTGTACAAGTCCATCCATTCCAAAATCAATTAGTCTGTCAACCTGAGATTCCACCACACTACCCATACTACCCCAAACACTAAGACCATAACAACTACCATTTCACCAGAGCCCCGCTGCACACACATACAACAACATTATCACAAAAACAACTCCCCTACCCACCCCTGTACCCATAACTGTGCTCCCAACAGCAGCACCACCCAACCCTCACAAATTCACAAAACCCAGCAGAAGACAGCACACAACCAAACCTATCAAACATGATGGACTAGAATTTGGTAAACATTGTTGTGTAATCCACATTGATAAATAGGGGTGATCACACAAGGGTTTTCATCATAGGGCATCCATTTCATTTAACTGGGTATACGTGATTAGTCAGATTATTATTTACACCAATTGTTTATAAGGAAAAAACAATAGTTATTAAATGTCACCCATGCACAGACAAAGACCACCAAAGGCCATGATCTTTAGAAGGCTTTACAGCGACAACAGATTATATCATCAACATTAATAATAAATAAAACATGCAATCAACATCAAACCACTCCTAGAACATTATTTGATTGACCTCATTACCTTTTGATCATATTCACTTCTCCTAATTTGTTACTTGTTAAGAAGATGACTCATATGTTCTTCATGAAGAAATATTAGTACACCCACCCTACATGATACAAAAAAGGGAGAGGCAGATGAATCCCTACTTGGAACCACAAGCAACCTAGACTCCTCCTTGTGCCAATAATAGGGGATCGTGTGAGAATTAATAAGATCTAAGAAAATTGAGTAGGAGGGGACTCTAGAATAGGTGCATGACTCATTTAGAAAGGAAGGCTTTAGGTGCACCAAGATCGAATGGAAAACACACTATGAAGGAAAGATCCTGGTTTTGAAGAGCCAGATCCTATATTAAAGGAAGAACGATTTCAAAATCCATTAACATGGGATCATGGTCAAGATGACATGGTTTTGAGTATCTAAAATCCCAATGAGCATTATGATATTAAATATATACTTAATATCCTTTGAAATTATATTAAAAATTCCCAAACATGTCTTTAAACTTGGTTTATATCAAATAAGATGTAAGAGGGGAAAACTGGAAAAACTCATGAAACTGGGAATGACTCACTGAAGCCTGGACCCCGATTCCCTGGTACTGATGCTCTAGCACCGATGCCCTGGCAGTGACACCCTATCACCAACTCCCTAGCATCAACGCCCTGACACTGACACCCTAACATTAACGCTGACACCCCTGACTCACCGATGCTGACTCCCCTAACTCATCGATGATGACGCCCCTGACTCATCGATGATGATTCCCCTAACTCACTGATGCTGACACCCCTAACTCAAAATTCACTAACATTACGACACAATGAAATGCCTATGTCGATGCCCTCAACTCACTGATGCCCAATCATGCTGACACCAATAGTTCAAAAGTGTCATGTCTACGTCGACAGTTCAAAACTGGATTTTGTAAAACTCTCGAAATGAGTCACCGACAGCCCCCAGAACACCCCAAATATTGGTTTTTTCTCAATACAATAGACTTTATAGGTCCGAACCATTATAGATAGTTTCATGTACAAAGGTATTATGACTCGGTCATACGGGAAACAATTTTCCTATGATGAGTGCATGTCCAAGAGATCATGTTGAGGGTTCACATCTAAGGGTTTTCATGGAAATAAGGGGGTATGTACATGGGTTCTCATGCATTATAAGGCCTAATAATTTTCAAAGAGTTCCCATATAATGGATCCTCATGATTATTCATTTATCATGTGATTCACATGAAGTCAAAGGGGGTCTTTTGATGGTTCTGCAAGCATGCGCATGGGACTGTCTATTAGATCTATATGCATGGGTGAGGGATTACAATGAATGGAGAGAAGGCATATATGGAATATGGGGTGAATTTCCTTAAAATGCTGTTTTCAATAAAAGGGTGTATGCTTGAGGATATCAATATGGATGCCCCATAGATATGAGGGCTTGCACGACATGATCAAATAGAGGCATTGCAAGACCAAAAGGTTCTGTCTACCAACCATGTATTGAAATGTAGAACACATCCTAGCTTCATACATACATTTCATAACATGACCAAAAATTATGGTATCTCTTGATGTTCTTTTACTCATGTGATTGTGTGACCCAAAGGGGGATCTTGCAAGAGGTTTTTCAAACATACATTGTAACACCACGACCCCAGAAGCCCAGAGTCAGTGCATTATTACATATCATTGGCATGATCACAAAAGATCAAGTCTTGAAATACTGATTATTTTTGTATCCTTGGAAGTACTAGATACATTCATAAGGTTTACATTACATCATAAAATGGAAAACTACGACAAAATTGTTTCCATAGAAAACACAGAGATCCCATAGACTATCCCTACAGGTCCTTCATAATATACTTCTTCGCATCCTGGGAAAAAAACATTGAAAAGGTTGAGCTCAGATGCTCAGTAAGGATAACAATAAAGCATAAACTTTCATACACAAGCATAAACATTTAAGGCAATGTATAAGACTAAAACAAAAACCTCTTAAACTTGAACATTGGCATAATATGGCAAAGATAAAATTAAATAATTCCATTTACTTATTCACATGTATATTCTACTAGTCGAATAATCACATGCAATATCAACAACCACTTTCATAATGATGGAATGCATAATGTTAGACTTTATAACCACATAGTCATGGACTTGTGTCGAGACTAAAAATAAGATTTTTCAAGGACTTGTGTGAAGACCCTAGTTTGTCTCATGAGACCTACCGATGCATAAAGGAGCTCTAGTGGGCTCCACCCATCACTTACTATGTCCAATGCATTCCTCATATGAAAAGGTTGAAACAAAATCTGAACATTCGTATTAAAACTAGTATATGAAATGTCAATATTTTAACCACAAACCATGAATGGTATAAAAATAGCACATCCACAGTCAAACATAACTCATTCAATACAATATAGAAGATTGTATTATAATAGATCAAACTCAATAGAGAATAATGAAAGATATTGACATAGATGAAAATAATCATCAAAACTATTTGAGAGAAATATCCCCCTTTTTCTTGAAAACATTTAAAAGTATCACTATTTATCAAAAAGCTGTTTAAAATAGATTTTTGAATCAAAGTGTCCCATACCACTTAGAAACATTTAAAAGGAATTTTAATTTTAAAACTTTAATGTCCATATAAATAAATCCTTAAAACCATTTTTAAAACATGGACATTAATGAGAAATATTTAGAATAATAAATCTTTAAAACATTTTAAAATGATATTTTATTTGGAGTTCCTAACCAAAAGAGAGACACTTAAATAAAAATAATTGATGTAATAAAAACTTTATAATATCATGGTAATAAAGGAATTCATGATATACTATGTCAAAGTACATTATATACACCATATAAAAGTAAATTGGCATATAACAATAAAGAAGTATCAATGGAATGTAAATTGAGATGAAAAATCTTATAAAGACCGTATCCTTAAGTTAAGGATAAATCAATGAAATAATTATGTGTGAAAAATATAAATACACTCAATATGATTTGATATTAAATTTAAATCAATCATAGGACATTCAAACATATTCTTGTAAAAACAACACCAATGAATTGGATGTTTAACATAATAAATAGAGATTGAGTTAAAATTACTCTTATCAAGTTCATATCGATGACCTGAGAATTTATCAATGAAGTGATTATGTGTATCATAAGTATATCCATAGAAAGGGGAGTGAAAATTACTAAACAAATAATAAATAGTGATTCCACACATAATCATGTAGTAAAATAATCAATGAAGTATGCATAAAGCTGAATGAGTGGAAATTGAAATTTGAAATACCAATTTGGTAACTTACGAAACATACATCCCATGAAAGATGGATCATAAAATTAAGATGTAAATAATCATAAATTAAAGTACATTAAACAAAGAATACAACCATTGGGTAGTACATACACCACACAAAAGGAAATAGTGGCAATATGGCATGAATCTCACGGAAGTAGGAAGTGAGGCGAAAACCCTTACTTCGTTGTAATCAATCAAGTCTTATGGAAAAAAGTTAACAAAAACAAAATAAATCAAAGAATACCATGAATATAAAGAGAATCATGATAATATATATATCAAATGACAGTACACAATACACTACATTTAATAAATAACTGGCAAACAATGGAAATCTCACGTAATTAAAAGTGAGATAAGAAACCCCTTACCTTGTACTTTTCCATGGTAGAGGGTACGTTAGTATTTTTTATAATGATGAAACAATTGTTATTAAATTATACAATAACAATATACATTAATATGATATCATATATGATCTTCTAATATTGATATTTAAGTATTATCATCGTTTCGGGTGTTAACTGATTCGTTCTCGGTTATATGCTTGGTTACGTAAGCCATGTTTCTTATGGATGGGATGTATCTTATTAATATTCAGAATGATATTAAGTCTTTAAACATTATTTTTAATCATAAAATGAAAATTATTCTTGAATGGATACGATGGGGAATAAATCTCACTGTGTTCGTGGAGATGGTAATTCGTAAGTACGCACGAGCGAAAATATCATTCTTTTGATTTTAAAATCATATTTAATTGGATGGTATGTTATATATACAGAATCATAATCATGTTATATTTATTATTTAAACCAATTATACATCATTATTATACCCATCCAAATAATAATGTATTGAATAGAAACTACACCATGACGTGGAGACGGTAAGCCGTACATACGCACGTATGGTGACATGTCATTCAAAGGATATATAGAATAATAAATATGGTTGTACCATATTTATAATAACATCATAGTATATAGAATATACTGGAGTTATTACTTTAGAATGTAAAAAACAAAGAAAGAGGAAGTGGAAGAAGAAAGGAACTTGAAAGAGGTGATGAAATATTTACCTCTTCTTCGGGTTCTTCCTTTTGATTTGATCAAAAGGGATCATTAGGTTGGATTTATGACTAATTTAAGGCCTTTAGGGTGAAGGGAGGAGAGTTGGGAGGATATTTGGGTAGGGTTTGGCCGAGCCTAATGGATTTTAAGGTGTGAATTAGAGAGAAGGGGGGTGCCCTTTTATAAGAGGGTTAGGGGCACCTTAGGAAAAGCTAGAAATATTATTTTATAATAAAATAATTTTCGGTTCCTAATGGATCCAAAATGAATTATTTAAAGTATAAGGTGGATATTCATCTAAAACCACTCAACCAATAGGTTTTATACAGGTTTGGGTCACTATATTTGCCATACCTTTTAGACTTAACTCTTAGTTAAATAGTTTGACATTTACCATGTCTGTTTGTATTTTTATATTATATGGTTAATAACTTACTATATACTTCCAATAGAAACCAAAGTGGTTTATTAATGATACACCTATCATTATATAAGTCTTTTGACTGAACCTTAGATTTTTAGGAATATAATATCAATTAATAATAAAATATTTTTTTAAAAACTCTTTTATGTCAATTTTGACACTATTTGGTATTTTGTTTTTGCTAAATTTATAACAGCATTATTAATTAAAAAATAATAATCTAACCAACCCTAACATTTCATATTAACCTAGAAAATTATTTAATTCATAAAAAGTCTCAAATTACATTTATTTGGATATTTATAATATCAATTATTTTAATATTTCATTAATTAGGTAATTACTGCATCATCATTGTGTCATAAATAAATTAAATTATTTAATGTCTAAAAAATATAAATAAAATACCATTATGTAGGAAATATTTTAGATTTCTAATGAATATTTATAGTTGAATTTATATTATGTGTAACCCTATATTAAAAATGGTTTAGTTATTAAACATTGAATTTAACACTTTAAACTCTTCTTTGAATTAAATAATAATAAATTTCCTAATCTAATCCAAGTGGACCTAAAGGATCATATTTTATTCCTAAGGTTGTTCTTGATCTAATTAAACTTATCAAATATAATTAAGACATGTTTTAGTGTAATAATAATATCATTTTTACCCTTAATTACCCTATTTACTTTTAACCGTGGTAAATAAAAGTAAAAAGTTACTTTTCACCAAAAGTTATTTTCATCTTATTGAACCAAATTTTACTTACTTATATCAACTGTGTCTCTTAGAGTTTTGAAATTCAACTCACAAATGTGGAAAAACTAAGTTTTTGGTAAATTTGCAAATGGTCCTAGGAGGTGGTTAAAAGACGATAAAAAGTGCAATAAATTTTTTTACATCTAATTTTATTATAAAATGACTCCAATAAATTATATTGAACTTATATAGGTAGTATATATCTATTTTACTTAAAATAAATTTAAATATAATAAATAATTATTTAAATAAAAAGTTGGTTTTAAACTATAACGCGGTGTTTTTCACTATTCATCAAAAATTGAATGTTTTCAAAAAAATACAAAAAATTTAACCTAAGATAATTTTGATATTCCGAATTCAAAAATGAATTCTATTTTACCAAATTAAATAAATAGAAGTTTCCTTAATTAATTTAAAATTAATTCCCATTGTCAAAACCGAAAAGCGGGTTTTTAAAAAGAAAAAACTATCAAAAGATTGACACATGTTTATGTCAAATTTTAATGTGAAATTACTTATAGTCACCAAAATTTTAATAAATGGTAAAAATATAATCTAATTATACTTACAAACCATTAAAATACATAATTTTACACTATAAATTATTTCGATTAAAAAAGTTGTTTTCAATTAAAATTTAGTATTTTTCAGTATTCATCAAAATATAAGTTAATAGAAAAGTTCCAAAAATTTATCCAAAATAAATTTTTATATCCCCATTCTAAAGAATAGTTTTATTTCATTAAATTGAATATATAAAAGTGTCAAATATTGGTTTTAAAAATGATTTTCCATTAAAAGGTGGTGAAATTTCATTTTTTTGAAAAATACTTCTTTTATCTGAAAAAAATGAATTTGTTCTTATATTAGGTCTAAGAAACACATAATATGGATTCTAAAATTATATGGAGTATATAAAATTCAAAATTCTGTTAATAATATTCATAACTACTTTTGACGGCTAGTTTGATAAGTCCTTGTGTGCTCAAACTCAGTGTTGCGTGTAGCGCAAGCTATTGAATTAAAGAAAATAACTTACTATGAAATATTGGGGTGTTACATTCTTTCCACCTTTTGGAAATTGCATCCTCACAATTTTAAAATTGTTCTTGGGAACTTCATTGAAAGTCCCACATCGGAAAAAGAGTCAATATAACTATCTCTTTAAAAGAAAGAAAGAGAAGTACAAAGGTCACCTGAGATAACCCACACTAGGATTCAATGTAGGAAAACATGGATATGGAAGATAAAATAAGTGTCAAGTTCTAGTGGAGAGTGATAGAAAACATGATTATGAGAAAGTTAACAACAATAAAACCACAATCTTGTGATAAGATAAACGTTCATTTGTTTCCTAGTAGAAAAAGTAAACGGATATCGTTTTTTTGTTTTAAGTTCCATTTGATAAATTTGAGGAATTTATTTATGAGATTGACTAAGAACATGAAGATATATACTTACTTTTTATATAGAGTTTCATCCTTTAATAAATTTATACCACTAAATTATCTTTTATTTTCAAATGATGAGTATTCAAGATGACTTGGTCATACATGAAGTGCTAGAATAAACTTCTAGAGAATCACATAATTCACAAAGGATAAAATATATATATTTACCTTGTCTTTAGAGATTAACCAAAACCAAAATTGTTAGTACAAGAGCATATGATCCCCAAAAAGGATAATCCTTTAGAGAAAGAAATAATTAAATTAATTTCTAAAATTAAACCAACAATACCCGAAGTTCAATAAATACCATTCAATAATCAATTTACCTTAAAATCCATCAATATAATCCAAACTAATATTGAAACCCAAAACATAGAAGAATTTTATTACGCAGTCTTCCACATTAAATAGTATTTCCAAATAACATTGACTACCCTTAAAGTAACATACTTAAAGGTAATTAAACTAATCACATATTCTCTATGATAGGTAAATCATTTCCATAAATAACCCGAATCCTTATAAATCCACAATACAAACATAGATAAAAATCCACCATTACTCCTCAAATGAAATCCCATAGTATTCTATTTTCCTTAGGCATATAGTATTCCCAACAGAACGAACAACTTCCATAATAACATTTATCACTTAATCCCCAAATCATTTTCCTATACTAAGGATATCCATTTGATAAGACATAAGATCCAAAATCAACTTATTATTGATCAATAAAATCATTTAACTAAAAATAATTAGTCACACTAACCAGGGACTTCACGTAGTCTAGTGGTTGGTGATAAATCCCAATCGCACTATGGTTGTGGGTTCGATTCCTGCTGCTTTGTCCGATGTGACGGGTTGTCACATGGTCTGCGTGTTGTCCTTTTATGGAAAAAAACTATATTTTATAATGTTCCCAAAATGAGATAAATTCCTCAAAATAACTATAACATAATTTCACCACAAATGTTATCTCATACCGCACATTTTCATCACAAAATTTAATAAAATATAATTGCCTCAAATTCAAGGATCGTATAAACCCAAATGGGTATTTATAACTATATCAACAATATAAAACAATTTTTTTTCTAAAATATCATTTTCAAATAATAAACTACAGGGTTACACAAAAGAGAAAAGTCTTCCAAAGTAATCCCATCAACAAAGATAACTAATACTTTTAATCTTTTGACCATCCATTTATTTCCACATAGGTTCTTCCTTGACCAAGGGGATATCAAATAGAATAGGGAATTCACTTGGGTAATGCCCAGGTCCCCTACATTTATGGAAAATGAATGTAAATGGATTATTGAAATCATTTTTATTTTATTACATAATACTATTCATTTTTCCTCGGCAATTCTTGACTTTATGTCCTTCTTTCCCACACATAAATTATTTCTTTGTTCCATTAAGACACTTCCCTAGGTGTCTCCTTCCACATTTCCTGCATGATAGAAATTTAGCTATCTTTTCTCCACAGTCTCCACTGCTGGATCTCTTATCATTCACCGCCTTTCTCTTCTTTGTTGAGTTCGGGAGTTGGTTAATATATATGTTGTTGATCATATTTTTGGAAAACTGATTCGACATGAACACGATATATTTTACACCTATCAACATTCCATTCTGTTACTCATTTTATCCACCGTTCCCACCTTGTACATCTTGTTCAATGTTACTATGGCTTCCTTGGAATCCAGCCATTGACTAACACAAGAAAGCATAGTGTGAGTCATAAAATTATTTAGAGAATATCATAACACCTTATTTTAAGTCTAAAACACCTTAGGATTAACAATGGTTATTTATTCTCATCTTATATTAAAATCCTTCAAATCGGTTTGTAAATAAAATGTGAATTATCCTATGCATTCCCCCAGGAGTGTTATAACCAAGAGTGCAGAAAGGCCCATTATCGTGTACCAAGATACCCTAGGTCAAACCCAAAACTCATAGTCGGAGATTTCACTCCTAGTTACATCTGTTCCAGAGCAGCCTCTACCTTCTCATATCCAGAAAGGGATGTATTTTTTAGAAAACCCAAATAATCTCTACAATACCAAAATTATAGGAAGTTCTTCTATACTAATCATCAAAGTCTATCTTAGGGTAATGTGCTCTAATCAGAGTTTATCCAAATCAATATTCCAATGTTTGTACTAAACCTCCTCTAATACCAACAGTAAAGCCCCGACCCCAGAAGCCCAGAGTCAGTTCTTTATTACATATCATTATCATGATCACAAAAGATCAAGTCTTAAAATAAAAATTAGTTTAGTATCATTGGAAGTACTAGATACATTCATAAGGTTTACATTACATCATAAAATGGAAAAATAAAAAAACATTGTTTCCATAGAAAACATAGAGATCCCATAGACTATCCCTGCAGGCTAGTCATAATATACTTCTTCGCATACTGGGAAAAACAAAACATAGAAAGGGGTGAGCTCAGATTCTCAGTATGGATAACAATAAAGCGGAAACTTTCATAAACAAGCATAAACATTTAAGGCAAGGTATAAGACTAAAACAAAAGAATTTTAAACATGAACTTCAACATAATATGTCAAAGATAAGATGAAATAATTCCATTTAATTATTCACATAGATATTCTACTATTCGAATAATCACATGCAATATCAATAGCCACTTTCATAGTGATGGAATGCATAATTCCAGACTTCATAACCACAAAGTCAAGGCCTTGTGCTGAGACTACAAATAAGATTTTTTCAAGGCCTTGTGCCAAGACAATAGTTTGTCTCATGAGACCAACTGATGCATCAAGGAGCTATAGCAGGCTCAACACACCCCCTACTAAGTCTAATGCATTCCTCATATGAAAAGGTTGAAACATGATCTGAACATTCGTATTAAAACTAGTATATGAAATGTCAATATTTTAACCACAAACCATGAATGGTATAAAAATAGCACATCCATAGTCAAACATAACTCACTCTATACAATATGGAAGATTTTATTATAATATATCAACCTCAATAGAGAATAATGAATGATATTTACATAGATAAAAATAATCATCAAAACTATTTGAGAGAAATATCCCCCTTTTTCTTGAAAACATTTAAAAGTCTCTCTATTTATCAAGAAGCCATTTAAAATAGATTTTAGAATTAAAGTGTCCCATACCACTTTGAAAATTTTAAAAGGAATTTTAATTTTAAAACTTTAATATCCATATAAATAAATCCTTACAACCATTTTTAAAACATGGACATTAATGAGAAATATTTAGAATAATAAATATTTAAAACATTTTAAAATGATATTTTAGTTGGAGCTCCTCCCCAAAATAGAGACACTTGAATAAAAATAATTGAGGTAATAAAAACTTTATAATATCATGGGAGTAAGGGATTCATGATATACTATTTCAAAGTACAATATATACACCATATAAAAGTGAATTGGCATATAACAACAAAGAAGTCTCAATGGAATGTCAATTGAGATGAAATATATTATAAAGACCGTATCCTTAGGTTAAGGATAAATCAAAGACATAATTATCTTTGAAAAATATAAATACACTCAGTATGATTGGATATTCAGTGTAAATCAATCATAGGAAATTCACACATATTCTTGTAAAAACAACACCAATGAATTGGATGTTTAACTCAATAAATGGAGATTGAGTTAAAATTACACTCATCAAGTTCATATTGATGACTTGAGAATTTATCAATGGAGTGATTATGTGTATCAGAACTATATACATAGAATGGGGAGTGGAAATTACTACAAAAATAATAAATAGTGGTTCCATACATAATCATGGAGTAAAATAATCAATAAAGTATGCGTAAATCCGAATGAGTAGAAATTGGAATTTGAAATACCAATTTGGTAACTTAAGAAACATACATACCATGAAAGATGGATCATAAAATGAAGATGTAAATACTCATAAATTAAATTATATTACATAAATAATACAATCATTGGGCAGTACATACACCACATAAAAAGAAATATTGGCAATATGGCATGAATCTCACAGAAATAAGAAGTGAGACAAAAACCCTTACTTCATTGTAATCAATCGAGTCGTATGGACAAAAGTTAATAACAACCAAATGAATCATAGAATACCATGAATATTAAGATAATAATGATAATATATATATATATATATATCAAATGATAGTACACAATACACCACATTTAATAAATAAGTGTCGAACAATGGACATCTCACGGAATTAAAAGTGAGATAAGAAACCCCTTACCTTGTACTTTTCCTTGGCCGAGGGTGCATTAATCTCATGTATAATGGTTAAATAATTGTTATTAAATTATAAAATAATCATATACATTAATATGATATCATATATTATTTTTTAATACTGATATTTTAGTATTATCATCGTTTCGGGTGTTAACTGATTCGTTCTCCATTATATGCTTAGTTACGTAAGCCATGTTTGTTATCGATGGGATGTATCTTATTAATATTCAGAATTATATTAGGCCTTTAAAAATTATTTTTAATCATCATATGAAAATTATTCTTGAATGGATACGATGGGGAATGAATCTCATCGTGTTCGTGGAGATGGTAATCCGTATGTAAGCACGAGCGACAATATCATTCTTTTCATTTTAAAATAATATATAATTGGATGGTATTTTATATATACAGAATCATAACCATGTAATATTTATTATTTACAGCAATTATACATCATTATTATACCCATCCAAATAATAATTTATTGAATAGCAACTACACCACGATGTGGAGACGGTAAGCCGTACGTACGCACGTATGGTGACAAGTCATTCCAAGGATGGATAAAATAATGAATATGTTTGTACCATATTTATAATAACATCAAAGTATATAGAAGATACTGGATTTATTATTTTAGAATGGAAACAACAAAGAAAGAGAATGTGGAAGAAGAAAGGAACTTGAAAGAGGTGATGAAATATTTACCTCTTCTTCGGGTTCATCCTTTTGATTTGATCAAAAGGGATACTTAGGTTGAATTTATGACTAATATAAGGCCTTTAGGATGAAGGGATGAGAGTCGGGAGGATATTTGGGTTCGTTTTGGCCGATCCTAATGGCTTTGAAGGTGTGAATTAGAGAGAAGAGGGAGTGCCCTTTTATAAGAGGGGTGAGGGGCACCTTAGGAAAAACTAGAAATATTATTTTATAATAAAATCATTTTTGGTTTATAATGGATCAAAAATGAATTATTTAAAGGTTAAGGTGGTTATGGGTCTAAAAACACTCCAAAAATAGGTTTTAGACAGGTTTGGGTCAGTATATTAACCTTATCTTTTATATTTAACTCTTAGTTGAATAGTTTGAAATTTACCATGTCTCTTTATATTTTTAAATTATATGGTTAGTAAAAATACTATATACTTCCAAAAGAACCCCAAGTGGATCAATAATGATACACCTATAATTATATTAGTCTCTTGGCTGATCCTTAGATTTTTATGAATATAATATCAATTAATAATATAATATTTGTTTTAAAAACCCTTTTATGTCAATTTTGACAGTATTTTTTATTTTATTTTTTCTAAATTCATAAAAGCATTATTACTTCAAAAATATTTCATCTAACCAACCCTAACATATCATATTAACCTAAAAAATTAGTATAATTCATAAAAAGTCTCAAATTACATTTATTTGGATATTTATAATATCAATTATTTTAATATTTCATTAATTAGGTAATTACTGCCTTATCATTGTTTCATAAATAAACTAAGTTATTTAATGTCTAAAAAATATAAATAAAATACCATTATGTAGGAAATATTTTCATCTTTATAATTATTATTTATAGTTGAATTTATATTATATGTAACCCTATATTAAAAATGGTTTAGTTATTAAAGTTTGAATTTAACACTTTTAACTCTTCTTTGAATTAAACTAGTACTCCGGCCGTGCAAATGCACAGGACTATTCAATTTTCTTTCAAATAATCTGGTTTTGCATCATTCAAAAAAATCGTAATGTCATTGTACTCAATATAGTTTTTAGAATAAAATGATGATAATGAAGTTAATGGAGTTCCCATGACATGAGGAAATGAAGTGATGACTAATTGTGATAGAGATAGAACACGATGGAATGGAAGAGTTAAAGATAAGAGACTTAGATGAAACAAAATGTGGAGGTGAAGGAAAAGTTGTAGGAAAGAGGTGAGATTGTGATAAATGGTGAAAGGCATCCCAGAGAGAGTTTCAAGGTTTTTGGATTTTGAATAGAGTTGATGGGCTTCAGAAGATGTTGGGGTGAGAATTAGAAAGAATCATGATTTCATTCGGTGTGGTGTATTTGAAAGGTAATATAGTTGGGAGTTCATAATTTTAACCTATCATCATCATAAATAAATTTCACTTTATGATGAAAATATTACAACACACCATTGATTTAATTTCATAAGAATTTTTAACATTATATATATATATATATGTATATGTCATTATGTTCAGAAGAATACCAAAAGTCCAACTTTAGGATTATTAGTTTGTGATGGAATCATGATAGATATTTTTAGAACACAAGTGGATAAAGTATTAAGAGATCATAAATATAGTAGAAAACAATAAGGGTAAATCTAAAATAATGGAAATCTATTTTGAGGATAGAGAAGTAAATTATATGAATGACCATACATTTCATGAAATATTCACAAAAAAAATTATTTTTTACTGTGAAATAAAAAGTGTTGACAACTAAAAGATAAGACATTGGTTTTAATAATCAATATGAGAAAAGATAAAATGAGAAATTTTCATAGGAGATGATAAAAAAGTGATCAATAATTCTATAAAAAATACTGATGTTTCTATTTTTATCATTCATTGAATATCAGTTGAAGTTGTAGAATGAACCAATGAAGGTGTCACCTTTTACTGAATTTTTAACTTCAAAATATTCTACCATGTTTTCTTGCATACAAAATAATGTATAAAAATGATAAAAAAATATTAATGAATATTAAAATATGAAAATTGAAATTTTGAATGTTAACATAAAAGAGATAATTCAAAACCAGTAAAATAAAAAAAATAGTTTGATAACATAAGGATGGGTTTCACAAAAACCTATGTTTGTTAAAATCAATAAATATGATATTATTTTAGGTTATTAAAATATTTATTTTTTATTTTTTTTTATATAAAATTAAAAATAATAAAAATTTTATTAAATTACATTTAATGATTATAATTTTTTTTCTTAACATATCAATTTTTAGTAGAATCTTTAATGTATGGTAAATAAATAAATTTATCAGTAATCTCCTTAGAATAAACAAATCCAACCCACCCAGTTAAGCACTATTAATGAATTTGAATTTAAAATAAATGAAATCATATAAAATGATAATATAAATATTTTAAAATAATAAATATAAATTATCTATAATTTATATATTATCATCTATATTTTTTTATTAATCTTGAAAACTACACAAATAGTTCCAAATGTTATGTCTAAACATAAATAAAAAAATTCCAAATGTTATAATATACTGAAAAACTATAACAATATAAAAATCATTAACATCAAACCGTTTTTTTAAAAATGATCCATTTTAAATGGATAAGGGTACAAAATCATTCAAAAAAATATAGATAACCAAACCTATAGCAAATTCAGCATGGGGAAATCAACATGTGAATCTACTGAATGGCACCTAGAAGGCACCTGGAAGCCATCAGGCTGTCGATGATGGGGCTAGTAGAGCATATGATAAGAGAATCCCATGAAACCTCCAAAACATAGCCTCCATAATCATAGCTACATCTTCAATTCCCACCCAATCCCCACTGTCACACAATGTCCACCCCCTGGTTATTTTTTACCATGTCAGAAACTACCTGCACAAGAGAAAACCATCAATTAACCCTAACTCACAGTTTGTAGATAAGCAATCTAGAAACCCAAAAAAAATTAAATTGAAAAGGGCCTAATTTTTTGGGTTCATGGTAGGGGACCTAATTTCTTGGGTTCATGGTAGTATATCCTGAGCACTAGCTTATAGTCAAATCTGTTATCATGGTTTGAATATAATTATTTAAAACCATTATTTTTTATATCTTTTTATTGTATGTGATGAGTTTTGTAATCAATTTTTAGTAACTAAGCCTAATTCAATCAGAAGGTGCAGAAATATGTATATACTCATTGTTTCTATGAGATAGTAGTGAGTAATTATAGTAAAAAGTAATTCTTTTTTTGTAGTGATATTTAAATATTAAATCATTTAAAATAATGATCAATGCAGGAAATATTTTTATACAGTACACACCTATACAGAACAAAATAATCATGTACTTGTTTTAACCTTAGAAATCCACAAACAGCAAATAGGATTCTAGAAAATCCATGAATCATTAACTTTCCACCATGAAATTTGTAAAAATACAACTGAACATAAGCAACATAGAATTCAAGGACATAAAAAATGGCTCACCAAAGACTTTAGAAGATGCATCAATAGGCGTATTTTAAGCCACAAAAAGCTTGGACCTTCTCTTGGCGATGCTCTCACTATGGCGTTCTCGCTGTTCCTTGAGCCTCGATGCAAGAAGCTTTTGGTACTCAGTAACCTCAGATTCTATAAACATTGATATTATAACAATCATTTTAGGAAAAAGTCTATAAACTATTGAAGTCTAAATGATATCTATAAATGGGAACCATAAAGGTACCCTTAATTATGTGGCTATACAGTGAAACTCAAATTAAAATTATGATCCAAGAAAAATTAAACTATTCAGTAATACAGTGTAATTTAAAATAAGTAAAATTAAATAGTACCATGTCATTTCAGTATCAAAAACCCCCAACCATGAATGTTGCTTGCTTCAGAATGTTTGTGTTCAAAACCAGAAGGTCAGAAGTTTTAAATATACAATGTGAATCAAACCAAAGGGAACTAACTACTCATGATTTATCAAAGTGGAACAGCCATATGTATCCTAAATTTTAAGAGTCGTCATACTATTCACCCAGAAAAATTATAACTATCTCCAAAGACAGTTGTTTTTGGTACCTCAATGCCGAATCCCTTTGAAAAAAATTACAAACAACATGGTCTTGAGATGATTTAGTGTTAATATAACATGTTTTGACCTTAGAAGAATATGATGGAATGCATCCTCAAAAACTAAAAAAACCATTACAAGTTTTAACTATCAACCAAAAAGCAGTTAAAATCATAAATAGGGAAACATATCCAAAAAAATTCTAAAAAACTGATACGATAATGTATCCAGATTACATAACAGTCAGGTATCAAAAAAGGAAACAACCATATCATAATTTTTCAACATAATACACTGAAAAGAAAATTACTTGAAGAGGCTGCAGGGTAATGTTGTCGAATGTCATTGGTAGACATCCATATGAAGAGGCAAATCCACACTACATTGCACAGACCCAATTAATCAGCAATGACAAACAGCAAGCGTTGCAATATAATTAAATAAAGATAGCTGGAAATGAAACAAAATTAATATATTGATCAATAGTTTTCATTTTTATATAATGAAGAAAACCAAAGAAATATAGTAAAAAGAATGGTACATCACACAATAATGCTAATGAAAGAGACAAAGAAAACATAACTAAACCAATTATAGACTACAGAATATAGTAATCATCAAAATTTAGAGATATTAAAAGTAAAAAAACCGTGAAGGAACGTTTACTGAAAGAAGTTTCACAAACACAACCTTAATCTAGTAAAGAGACTTCACATGAATTATGTACGGAGTAAAATTTGTAATGGAATTTTTAAACAATGAGATAGAGATAGTTTTAAAAACTACCTTGGGTTAGGAAGAGAAACATTTAGTCTACTTTGGATGTTTTTAATTTCTCATTTCTATAATATGGAGATGATTTTAATTGAAAAAATATGATGTTGTATTGGGGTCTGGAGACAGGGAGCCTTGCACAGTAACTTCAGCATCGAAGTCAGTCATCAATTTTTCTACATGAAGCTTCAATTATAACAAATGAGAAGCAGTCAATACTTATTATTCATACCATTGAAACATGAATATAAATTTTTAATGATGAAAAATCCCCATAAATAGAGTGTTATTAAAATAAAAGGTAATGGGAAAGAAAAATTAATAAAGATACATTATTGTATAGAACATGAACAGCGTCAGAGTAAGAGAGTATGAATTTGGAAAATTTATACCTGGGTTGAAGAGACAGTAGTAGTACTTGTATCAATAGCAACAGAATTGTTCATGCGGAGTCCTGAAGAAGCAGCACTTTGATGTTCCTAAAAAAGATGGTTAAAATAGTTCATGTATGTGGTCTATGTTTTGTTACTAAATTTAATTGTAAAGATGATAAGTTAAAGAGCTTCTTTTTATGCACTTTAAAAATATTTTCGTTATGTGATCTTCAGCATGCTTCCACAAAATTCCTGTGGAAGAATGAGACTGCATACCTGGCTATCTACAGAACTCTGATTATATTTACTGATATAATATTCATTATCACTGACGAAGAGCACTGTGTATGTGCTCTGTTCTGAACTGCGTTTTCTATTTTGAATGTTCCACTCTATCACATCAAGTGACAGCCGAACATTCTTTGATTTGAAAACAATTATCTCAGGGGGGAAAACCAAACTCACCCTGGTCCTATGTTATAATTAAATGGTAAAGTTAGTTAAAAAACATAAATTACATGACCAAAACACATAGGTAAGGAAGCTTACTTGTATCATATAATCTCTCAACTGTGATGCTGATTTGATTATGAAACAGCATGACTTGCTTATCAAAGAGAACAACTGATAGCGAGTCTATGTCATCTTTAACCAGCAGTTGTACTCTAAACCTGGTATATTTATATTTGTGTAGTGTCTTTACTACATAAGTAGTATAAGAAGCATATTAATGAATAAATATCTAGAAATAATGGTAGAAATTAAATGAATACCTTGTAAGAGTGATATTAGGACTGTATGTTGTGAAATTTTAATGTATAATATTCATAATAAATGTAACAGAGGTTTAAATGCGAAAATGTTCACAAAAAGAAATCCCATGTCGTATCGTGGTGTTTGTTTTTTTTCTTTGATCCGCCATATATCGTTGATAGCTCTGAATACTCTTGAGGGACTATGGAACATGGATAACCATAATTGTCGGAATACATGGTTAGTATTTTTTCAGATAGTAATCAAAATAATTAAATGGGAGACAGTAAGTAGAACTAACCCTTGATGGATATAGATGATAATGGAATGTGGCAATGTAATTCAGTGTCAGTAACTAGTGTGACCAGTTCTGCTGTAAAATAATTTCTTATATGCATTATTAATGTAAAACTGTCATTACTGTTATAGTATATATTGTCAGACAACATTGTACTGTTTTAAAGAGTTTGAATATAATGTTTGGCTATATTGCTCACAGTTGAAAAAGTAATGGGTAACAAAGACGTACCCCTTTGTGTTTGTCTCCTCCCTGATGGCGTCACAGGTTCAGGTGTAGTAATGTTTTCAGTGGTCAATCTACATATGGATTTGGTAATATAGTAAACATGTAAGCTGTTGATTCTTAAATAATGATACTGTTTTAGGAGTTGACAATATTTAGAAGACATCCTGATTGATGTTGTTTTCATAGTAATATTCTTTGAAGTCGCGTGTCTCTATATATTTCCAGGGAGTGCATATTTGTTCGGTGTATCTATTTATTTGGTTGTTAAGAAACTGAATAGGACCTCATAACCATGCTATACAGTGTTGTGATCTCATTATAGAAAAGGTGTAATATGAAAACAAATAATTCACAGAATGTACATTTACTGTGTGCTAGGGTTTTTTTACCGATTTGTTCAAGTTACAGTAATCAATTGTGAGCAATATAATATAAACCATGATAGTAACAATTTATCGAAGAAATATTGCTGATCAGATATAACATGTGTAGTTGGTGGGTGTACTATGAGAATAGCGTAGACAATGGAAATGTTGTATTCATGTAATACTTAGATTGTGCCAGTACAATGAGTGCTATGGATGGTTGTACAGTTATAGTCAAATTTTGTTATCATAAATCAGTAGTTGTCATTTAAAAAAACACTCTGACTACTGGAATAGGATAAAGTACTATGAATGTTTAGTAAACTTATGTAAACCTTCAAATGATATGCTGAAGAAACATAAAACCATAATATGTCATGTTGTGATCAAATTACAGTTAAGGGCTAATGTAAACACAAATAACTCTTTGAACGATAATAGTTAGTGGTAGGTTTGTATAACCAAAAGGTACCAGTTATAGATATATACTATAAGGAATATAATGTAATCCATTATAGTAACGATTCATCCAAGAAAAAATGGTTGATAATAATTAACATGTCTACTTAGTTGTTGTTCTATGAGAATAACATAGATCATGTAAATGATGCAGTCATGTAGTACTTAGATTGTGCTTGTAGTAAGTGATATGGTTTGTTGTATAATTTTAGTCACATACTATGAATATAAGACCATAAATTCCATAAAAAAATAAGGCTTCACAGTATTGAAATTGGAATATGTACTATGATAGTTTAGTAAACTTATGTAAACCTTTAAAAAATATATTATAGTATTTAATGGATAGATATCCTAATGGAGTTAGATAACATACCATGTGGAAGGTATTGCAGTTGTTGAACCAAGGACAACCTGAGTAAATTGTCCATTCATATTAGTATACATTCCAGTGGATAATGCAGGATAAAGGAGAAGAGTACTTTTTCAGGCTTACTGTTACTTTTGTAGGTGAAATAATTTCAGCTGGTCAATGGATGAATTTACACATATCATTAGTGGACTGGCATCCTCATTTGCATACAAAGAAGTTTAATGTCTTAGTAGTAGTGATGTGAAGGAATGTAAAAATGAAAAGTAAAATAAATAACTAATTACAAAGAATTTGTAACAGTCATTAAAGTAGAGAAAATAAAAAAAAGTAAGTACTGAATCAAGAATTAAGTCTTTCCATAATATATATAATTTAAAACAAAGTTTCAGGAGCCTACCAAATTACAATCAGTAATCGAGCCTAAATATTAGAACCTGTTCATATGTAGTTTCCTAAAATAAAATAGGGCTTCATAAATGAAGAATATTTCACAAAGGTTAGAAGAGTAATTTTCAATAGTTGTGAAAAAATAAAATAGGGTTTCAAAAATAAATAATGTTGTAGGAGAAATAAGACGCTCCCTTGTGTATACTGAAATCCCATCATTGAAACATGACTATAGAAATGAACCAATGTTTCCTAATTACACAGAATTTGTAACAATCATTAATGTAGAGAAAATAAAAAGAAGTAAGTACTGAATCAAGAATTATGTCTTTCCATAATATATATAATTTAAAACAATGTTTTAGGAGCCTACCAAATTATGTGCAGTGATCAGGCCTATATATTAGAACCTGGTCATATGTTGTTTCCTAATAGAAAATAGGGCTTCATAAATGAAGAATATTTCACAAAGGTTATGCAAAAGTAATTGGGAACATTATTGAAAAAATAAAATAGGGTTTTGAAAATAAATAACGTTTTAGGATAAATAAAATGTTCCCTTGTGTATATTGAAATCCCATCATTGAAACATGACTACAGAAATGAACGAATGTTTCATATTCACCTGAATTGACAAAATATTTGTAGACACAATGAACTATGATGATAAAATAATTGAATATAGTAATCATTTGATTGGAAAAAAGTGATGGAACTAAAAAAATAATAATCATACAAGTACTAATTAAATGGACCCATGGGCCACCATGTCTGGAGAATAATTTAAATAGATATATAGAGAAGAATGTTTCTATTCAAATGTATAGTATTACTGCATAACTGAATTGTGTTAAACTGCAATTAAATCAAAGAGGTCAGTAGGCTTAATACTTCAATGATGAAAACATACCTGATATGGAGGTTTCAATTTTTACAGTCTGAATTAGGTATAGTACATAGAGGAAACAAAGATCTGTGAGGACGATGATTTGATCAGTAGTGGAGATGGATATATAGATATAAACTTGAAACCATAGAAATTTGATGAGGTAACCCACATCGGAATGCGGAATATGTTGACTAAGCATAGTACGGAAAGAGGATTTTAGATGTGCTTTGAAAACCAAAAAAATTACATAGGTTTATATATGTGATTAGTCACAGCAAACTGTTTGTCGCGGTTACCGTAGGTGGAACAGAGGACCTGATTGTGGCAGAGCGGTAGGGTCGTAGGAGGATTAGCTGGTTTTGGAAAAGATGTAGGTGTTGGGGATCTAGAAAGAGGATATGATGCCCGATGTACTGAGGTCGAAGTCACTGCTTGAGAGGAGAGTTGAGATCTAGAGGACCTTATGACTTCCGTTGACAGGGTTCTGGAATAGTAGGAGAAGAGGAGGATCGACTTCAAAGGGAGACAGTAATGATCAAACTCTAGACGCTGAGGAGAGGATACACATGAGGATAGGGGTAGAGGCTTGGGGATTTTGGAGGATGACTTGAGGGTGGTATACCACGGGTGAGTCGTGGCTTCGTCACATGTGGACACGTAGGCTAAAAAAAGCTTACTTTAGAAGATATATAGATAATAATAAATGTCCTCATCTAATCCAAGTGGACCTAAACGATCATATTTTATTCCTAAGGTTGTTTTTGGTCTAATTACACTTATCCAATATAATTAGGACATGTGTTAGGGTAATAATAATATCATTTTTACCCTTAATTACCCTATTTACTTTTAACCGTGGTAAATAAAAGTAAAAAGTAACTATTCACAAAAAATTATTTTCATCTTATTAAACCAAATTTTACTTATTTATATCAACCATGTCTCTCATATTTTTTAAATTCAACTCACAGAAGTGGTAAAATTATGTTTTAGGTAAATTTGCAAATGCTCCTAGGAAGTGGGTAAAAGACGATAAAAAGTTCAATAAAGTTTTATACATCTAATTTTATTATATAATGACTCAAATGAATTATATTGAACTTATATAGGTATTATATATCTATTTTGACTTAAAATAATTTTAAATAAAATAAATAATTATTTAAATAAAAAGATGGTTTTAAACTATAACAGAGTGTTTTTCACTATTCATAAAAATATTGAATGTTTTCAGAAAAATACCAAAAACTTACCCTAAGATAATTTTGATATTCCAAATTCAAAAAATAATTATATTTTACTAAATTCAAAACATATAAGTTTCCTTGATTAATTTAAAATTAATTCCCGTTGTCAAAACCGAAAAGCGGGTTCTTAAAAAGTAAAAACTATCAAAATATTGACATGTGTTTATGTCAAATTTTAAAGTGAAATTACTTATAATAACCTAAATTGTATTAAACGATAAAAATATAATCTAATTATACTTCAAAACCATTCAAATACATAATTTAACACTATAAATTTTTTCAATTAAAAAATTTGATTTCAATTAAAATTTAGCATTTTTCAGTATTCATCAAAATATAAAAGTTATTAGAAAAGTACCAAAATTTATCCATAATAAATTTTTATGTACTGATTCTAATTAAGAATTTAATGTTATTAAATTGAATATATAAAAGTGTCAAATGTTGGTTTTAAAAAGGGTTTCCCATTAAAAGGTGGTAAAATTGAATTTTTTTGAAAAATGCTTCTTTTATCTGAAAAAAATGAATTTGTTCTTATATTATGACTAAGAAGCACATAATATGGATTCTAAAATTATATGGATTATATACAATTAAAAATTCAATTAATACTATTCATAATTGCTTTTGAACGGCTAGTTTGGTAAGTTGTGGTGCGCTCGAACTCAGTATTGTGTGTAGCACAATCTATTGAATTAAAGAAAATAACATACTATGAAATATTGGGGTGTTACATACATAGAGGTGCACACTGGAGCTGCATGCATGGGTGGAGGTTTTCATGACTGATGGGGTTCATGGATTAAATGCATGTCCCCTGGTTTTTATGAACATCAATGTTTCATTTCTGGGGAGGGGTATTCACGTGACATGGATGTGTGTCCAAAAACAATCATGTTCAATTGGAGACATCTATTATTAGAGGGTTCACATGATATTATTTTCATTTATGAAACTATGTGATCTTAAGGTGATCATAGGATAGCTTCTTTCCATGGCATTCTATGGTAGGTTCTCATGATGGGAGCCTCATGATTACATGGAGATACTCTTTAAAGAAAATATCTAGTTATACTCCTCAATTTCTTTCTCCATTATTCTCCCTTCATTAATTTTCCTCCCTTATCCTCCTTGTGTGTCTGTTTTTTTATAGGGGAAGGGTTTATATAGGTATAGGTCACCTGTGGTTGATTCCACATTTCATAATATGTGTTCCACCTGCACTGGCTTGAGGATGTGGGAGATTCACATAAACAACATCATACGACCACAATATGGATTCACATGATGGAATTCTTGATAGCCACCAAGGGTTCATATGGTCGACTTTGGAAGCATCATATGATCGTCCAATCTTCATGTGGTTGTATCATGCAATCACGTGATCTATCTTCAGCTGGATCTGTATGATCTTATAAAATATTTAGTTTTTGAACATTGAATGTACACAAGGAATTCATGGAATCAGCTTGATTATATTTCATGTTTTGGGGTAGAAAATAACCAAATATGGCTTCACATAATCACTTTTGGGGCTTTGTATGATCTCGTATCATGCTAATGGACAACCTTTTAAAATCATCATGAGAGAGAATAATAAAAATACCAAAAGAAGTAATCCTCTTGCATCATTGTTTTTCATGTTTCCCTAGTGATGTAAGACTATATTTCATGATAATAAGCGCCTTACTTTTGATGCCTTCTCATGGTTTTCATGAATGGATTCATATGGTGGTATCTTGTGGCTTGATTATTCTAAGTACCACATGCATGAAAATAAAGTTTCATGCATGACTTAGGGATGTCAAGAGAGTTCAAAATACCCCATTTTAATTTTTGGAGAGATATTTCATAGATTATGTATAGAGATGTTGTGATGTAAGTTACCTCAAGATCAAACTATAAGATTTTGGAGTGTAGTGGGGGAACATGAGGTTGAAGGAAACATAAGAGCGGGATCAGATGACCGAGTTCAGATTGATCATGAAGTTCCATTTTGTTCATATGTTTTTAAATAGAGGGAAAATTTCACCTCCTTTCGGTATCTCACATCAGTTTCTCATATTAAATATTCACACTTAATTTATAATCATGAATCAATCAGTCAATAGAATAAAGTACTGGGGTCATCTCCTAACTATCAACAACACTACTCTGTGTCAACCCATTGTATAGCTGTGATGCCTCCCTTCGACATGACTATTCTCCTATTGCATGGATTATTTCCTGCACACCCCATGCCACCTATTCTAGCTAGCTGAACTGGCTCCCTATCTGTGGTTGAGGCAACTCCCAAAAAAGTTTGGGGGAAGCTGGATTATCTAGCTAGCCTTGGATAACCATTATTTTTCTATGGGGATATATCAATAAATACTTAGAAAATAATTTTGCAGGTAAAATGAAAATAATAAGGTAAAAAATAGATTTCATTATAAAGAAAATCTATTGCCCATTATTCAAGCATGCCACCCTCAAGTACTCGTACAAAAATATGAATAACATTTTTTTGGGTTTCACACATTCCAAATCATTGATGGTAAATTTTATATTGCAAAATTATTGGTGCCTAAAAAATCCCCCCATTATAATTAGATATGTTTGAGATGAAATGAATCTGATTCTAAGGTAAAGCTAGATCGCTATTTCACATACTGAACATCTGATAAGACTTAATATTGAGCCCTCTGAGAGGATTTTTATAGAGTTTGTTGACTAAGGGATTTTAGGTGCTATCAAGAGGATAATTTTGACCATGATTTATTTAATTTACTTGATATCATATGGATCATCAAAGAACCCCATCATTTACATAATACCAAGTAAACCCAACCTTCAATATTTGAACATCTGAATCATAACATATTTATCTTGAGAATATCTCATGAATTATTCCAACATGATATTCCTAATTGGTATAATATTTCAATCATTCTAGGATTATCTAGTTAGAAATGGAAATTTGGGTGGAAAAAAACATGTGGATGGATTCAAGGTAAGGTAATTGGACATCGCTATGTATCCCATGAGAATGTGAATCAATCTATGCATAGTTTTGAGATATTCTATGAAGATCATGATCATGCTATGAAATCATAGGTCAATGAATGAATAAATATATGATTAATTTCCTTACATAGATCTATCTCGTACATAGAAAAGGGAATGTCACTATTTTTTGAAAAAATCTCAGATAGAGACCTATGTTTTGGTAGATATGTTTCATGAATCATCAATGATACCCAGACTTTCTATAATACCAAATTACCCCAAATTCATGGAGTTGAGTGCTCAACTCATAACAGATTTTTATTGAAAAATTCTCATGAATTCCCCCTAACATGATATTCATCATTCATGTACATGCTCTAGTTGTCTTGAGATTTCCTGATTTAGAAGGATATTTTGGGTAATATGTGTAGGTTCTGGGTGCAGTGGAAGTGCGGGAGGGACAATGCCCAACTTTTATTTTTGAAATCATCAATGATCAATATGAGATCTATGAGTTGATGAATTTTCGGATCCATAGAAGTAAATCAAAGAAAAATAAAGGGATATAGACCTAGAACCAAGAGAGAGGATATCAACACATGTTGTTTGTAATTAATTTCATTAAATAAGAATTACCTCCAAGGTTATTGTTTTTTCATTGATATATTTGACCACATATCTATAGTGCACCATTGTTGAGTTGTAGAAATCAAGGGTATATTTCCTCTAGTGTTGATTGACACGTGTTCCATGAATCTCTAAACATCGTTGAAGGAGTCTCCAAGTGCTAGCAAGGAAGATACTTAAGCTTACATCGTCCGCCTCCAATCACCTTGAGAACTAATTTCAAAGAATTCTCCTTGATCTGGTTGGGTAAGATTGCTCTCATTCATGAGATTGTTCTTGGAGAAGGATGAAATATCTAGGATTTAGAGGTGTTTTCTCTAATCTATTGTCACAACAACTTTCTATTGTCTAGGGTAATGAGAAAATAAACATAATTGGGTATTTATATCTCTAAGGTTAGAATAACAAAATTGCACAAGTTCCCTTATTCATTTTATCAATCCTAGTGAAACCCGAAGTCTAATAATAATAATAATAATATTTTTATTTCTTGACACACACTTAACTTACTAATTATAATCAAATATTATTTAATAAAATAATATTTATTATTATAATTTCTCATCAGACCCTTAAACTCAGTTCATCAATCCTCCACAATATTTATTGGGACTTGAATAATTTCTATTTATTTATTAAATAAACACCACTATATTATTATATAATAAATATATAAATATATATTATTTAAATGAGATACTGGTCACACTTATTGTGTGACCCTCTAGGCATCTTTCTTAGTGACATTAGGCGGAGAATCCTAAAGTCCATGGTTAGCATCTAGAAACATGTCAAGGCACCCATAGAGAAAGAAGTTAATTTCATAATGACATGTAACCTCATACGAACACATACCATGTATTATAATCCCTTTGTCTCTATATCTCAAATCAAGTGGGTTTCATTCTAGTGCCATCAACCCATGTGCTCTATTTCTCTTTCTTTGACATACCGAAAATTGAACTTGCCTATAGAACACTATGGCCATGGATTTATTTAGGATATATCATATTCATAAATGGGCCTAAGAAATCAAATTCCATTTAAAGAACATAAGGTAAAAATTATTTATCACATTATTCATTAATACAATATTAGTCATGACACACCCAACAAATCCTACCTCGGCATGAACATATGTCATCACGGTTTTCAACAATACATCTAAGTGCATGAGTCATAATACTCAAAAATAATAATCTTAAATTATAAGGACAAATACACACTTACTTAAATAGGAACATCCAATGACACATAGAAATGAGGATTTCCTACTGGCGAGTCTTGTTCTCATAATATCCTCCTAGACATTACCAAGGGAATACACCATGAGATGGTGCTTCAAAGTCCTATTAATCTCCACCCCTGATATCCTGTATCATTTGTGTCCTTCAAAAGATATCATATAGCTATATAACATATATTCAAGAATTGTGTCATAACACTTCTTGGTTCTCATTATAGCAGTGATCCTCTATGAACTTTTAGTTTCACAGATACTCTTAGTACATTATAACATATAATATCACATAGAAGAAAAATCATGATGTCATAAGGAATTTATTAGTATTCAAAACCATAAATATAAGTTATCATAAAGTACAAAATAATTTGGTTTTAGGGAACCAACTCCAATAGACTCCCACCAATGCTGGAGACAACTATTAACAACCTTCAGTCCACTACCTATCACATGATATTCATGCTTCTACTAAGATAGGCCTTTAGTCAAAGGACCCACCACATTATCTTCCACGGGTACTCTTCTCACTACAACTTCACTGCTCTAATGAAAATTCATCAAGAGGTGATACTTCCGGAGTATGTTATTTTTCCATTGATGTGACCTAGTCTCTTTTGAAATATCCACCATTGTAGTATTATCACAACACAATGTGATAGGTTCGTTACTTCTAGGTACCACATAAAGATCCAAGATAAAGTTTTGAATCCAAGTGGATTCCTTGGATACATCAGAAGCCTCTATATACTCAGAATCCACTGTAGAATAATCTACAACTAGATGCGTTGAACTCTTCCAACACACAAATCCTCTGTTGAGAAAGAGAACATATCCTAATTTCTAATTAAAATTATTCTAATCCATAAAAAAACTAGTATTAGCAGACCCTATGATGACAATATCCTCATCTCCTCCATACACTAGGAACATATCTTTAGTTCTTCTAAGATATTTAAGGATAGTCTTAATAGTAGTCCAATGTTTTTCTCTTAGATCTGCTTGATATCTACCTACATTGATCACTACATAGGTAACATCAAGTCTAGTATATAAAATGGAATACATGATTGATCCTATCACTAAATCATATGATATCTTACTCATTCTAACTTTCTCCTATTGTGTATGGGGACATATTTTCTTAAAAAGATATAAACTGTGAACTAATCCCCTCATGGATTTTTTCATAAAAAATATCTTTAGTATATGGTAAATATATGTAGTTTGGCTTAGTACAAGTATCCTCTAGGATATATCATAGATGACTTCATTCCTATTAAAACTTTTATAAACACAAGGATCATATTCATTCTTATTAAAAAAATCTCGTATTGATTCATTGAATCAAATATTCCATGACCTAGATGCATGATTCAGTCCATAAATAGATCTATGAAACTTTTAAACCTTTTGGCATCACCTGGTGTCACAAACCCCTCTGGTTGTATCATATAGACATCTTCTTTAAGATTCCCATCAAGGAATGTAGTTTTGACATCCATCTTCTAAATATCATAGTCGTGGTAAGGTGTTATGGAAATTGTGATTCTTATGGATTTAATCATGGAAAATAGAAAAAAGGTTTTATTATATTCCATACCTTGTTACTATCTAAAACCTTTATCCACTAGCCTTACTTTATAGGTACTTACTTTTACTTTCATGTCTAGTTCTCTCTTGAATACCCATTTACACCCAATAAGATTTACATCAACTAGAACATCAAACAAAACCAAAACAAAGTTCTGATACCTAGAATCCATCTCATAATTCATAGATTCTATTCATCTTATAGGTTATAAGTTTTATAACACCTCTTTTTTAGAGAGAGGTTTATCATTTTCCAATAATAATGAGTCACCATCTTTAGTGACCAGAAAACCATTTCTCTATGGTTCCCTTACCTCTCTTACAATCCTATGTAGTACATGTGTTTTAGGAACTAATTCTTCCATGGGAAGCTTTGGAACTTTTTATTATACCAACTATTGTGTATCTTGAGCATCAACTTCATCAAAGTCAATCTTTCTCCCACTATCCTTTTTGAGGATGTGCTCTCTCTCAAGAAATATGTCTTATCTGGTGATAATCACTTTCTTGTCTGAGGGGTTTTATAGGTAATATCCCTTTTTTTACTTGGGCTACCCTATAAATATATAACTCATGCCTTGGGTTGCTAGTTTGTTTCGTAAGAAATCCTAAAAAAATTCCTCACAACCCCATACATGTGTATGGGAAAAAATGGGTTTCTTTCCACTCCATAGCTCTAAGGGAGTTTTGTTTTATTCTTTAGTTGGTACTCTGTTTAATGTGTCTGTCATAGTTTGTAATGCATGTCCCCAAAAGGATAATGGAATATCTTCATGACTCATCATCGACCTTACCATTTCCAAAAGGTACAGTTCTTTATTTCACTAACACCATTCCACAGTGGTGTATAAGGTGGAGGGAGATGAGATAGAATCCCAAAATCTCATAGAAAGTTTATGAACTATTGGTTAAGTTATTATCCACCTTGATCCAACCGAATATTCTTTATCTTTTTTCCAAGATGATTCTCTACTTCGCCCTTGAATTCCTTGAATTTCCTAAGGGACTCGGACTTATACCTCATTAAGTAGATATATCCATATCTACTCAAATCATTAGTAAAATTTATGAATTTAGAATATCCACCTCTGGCTTGTACTAAAAATTGTTCACACACATTTGTGTGTAACAATCCTAGAAGATCTTTGGCCCTTTCACCTTGTCAACAAAATGGTGGTTTGGTCATTTTTCCTTGTAAACAATAATGACATCTACCAAGTGGTTTTAGCTCAGATGAGTATAAGTAACCATCTTGACAAATGTTTTTCAAAAGCTTATCGTTTACGTGACCAAGACAATGGTGCCAAATCTAGGTGTTATATAATTCATGTAAACTTGATTCGTTATCAATTTCCAGCACTTGTTTGTCATAATTTAATACATAAAAACTGTTATTTAAATGTTCCATACCATTACATATGTTGTCCTGATAAAAGAAAAGAAAATTATTTCTGAACTTGAAAATTAAACCATCTATATCTAAACTTGATACAAAAATTATGTTTTTGGTAATAGTAGGTACATAATAATAATAATGTGAAACCAAAATCATTCTCATTGGAAACGAAAGGTTTTAGTCACCAATGTAAAGAGCATCCAACCTCACACCATTGGTAGCTCATAGATCCACCTCTCCTCTAGAAATTTTCTAAAATATACTTGGTTTCTACATTCGGATACATATGTGAGAATGATAAGCTATATCTAATACCCAATGTGTAGAAATTGAATGATTGAAATCAATAATAAACACACATTTAACTTCCCCTTGATTTTGGGTGCAGTTTCTCCTCAAGTGGCCTAGCTTTCCATAAGAAAAATCTACTACCTCCTTTTCCTTGCTATTCCTCTGAATATTCCAATTCGTGGAAGGATGGTGCTTGGGAGTTTCAGATTTTTTATAGGTCTTAAGCCCCTTTCCTTGATATTCCTTTTCTTATTCACCATGAGGATCAAGGGTTTGTCATGACTCATGTCCTTATCCACTCATGGAATCAAGGTCATAAGTTTTGATAGACTCTTATCAATATTTCTCATATTATAATTCACAATTAAACTCAATAAGGTCTTAGGAAGTGATGAAGGAATTAGATCTATACACAACTCATCCAGGAATTTAATCCCTAAGATGTCTAGGATTTTAATGTAGACAATAATCTTGACTATATGAGGTCCAGCTAGCACAGACTCTCCAAGCTTAGCGATAATCAAATTATTGGAGATCTCATACCTCTCTAGTTTCTCCTTCTCTTGATAAAGATCCTAATGGTGAGACATCATGATATTGTCATCCATATTCTCATGTGATTTCAAGAGCTCATTTGACATGGATGACCGTATGAAGCACTAAAAATCCATAGCATCATTCAAATGTTTCTCATTGAGAAATAGATATTTATCGCTTGCCTCATTTCTAGGCATAACTGATAATGGTTCTTCTAACTCATATAATTTCCATTCATGGAGAAAGATGATGTGCAAACACCTCTGATATTCATCGAAATTGATACTAGTGAGAAGGGTTTTCTTCTCAAGTGTGTATCACAATGATATGTTTGATGTCATTATTAATGTTGGTTCTACAAATAAGATAACCAAATATTTAGTACTTTATCAGAACAATTTAGACAAATAAATAAATATCATATTCATTAGTCACCCACTATTTTATTGAAACCCAATATTGTTCACCATTGGCTTTGTAATATCATGTTTATTGTATATTCTAGTGGCAAGGATCCATATTTCCCTTATAATAACCCTAACATTGGGTTTTCAAGCATCATGTAAGTTTTTAGGAAGGAATTCAAAATTCCAATTGCATTAACTCATAGTTCCATGATCCGTTGAGTGGAATCCCCAATCCTAAAATCCAATAATTGGATTTCCTCAACATTTTCCTCTTAGTTACACCAAGTCCTGCATTGGTAGTCACCCCTTGATGTAAACCAAGTCAAATCAACTTAAAAACTCATGTTATAATTCCATGATAATTTAAATCACCCAAAATATGGCTGGTCAAGCACTTTGAAGAATGTTTTGATTTTAAACAAAGTAATGGAATGAAATAACAACTTAATATTTTGTGTAGGGATTTTATCCTTTATGAAAAAATTTCTAATTATTATCTTTACTACATTCTTGTTAATATTAAGTGGGATTACATAAGCGATTACCATGTCTTAGATAATATTTACACATAAGCCAGTTTATTTTTGTTCGATATTTCATTCTTGTTAATTCATTAATTACATGATCGTGACAAGACTTAAAAAATGAAATAACCATGCAATAGAAAAAATAATAAAGGGTATGATCATGAGCTTATACTAATGGTTAGTTTATCTCGTGGTCGATAAACTAACCATTGACCTATGGGAGAAACACCTTGAACCAATTGAGGATCATGTTTACTGCTTTCCACCTATCCATATTTTTATCTCCTTGGATTGGTTTCACCTTGTCTCCTAAATTGAACCACCTCCACTTGATTAGGAGATCCATCCATTACACATTCCTTTTACTCATTCACATGGGAGGGGAAAACAGGGTTTACATAAAAGAAACCATGGGCACACATGCCCTTTATAATAATGAGGAGAGAAGGAATACATGGAAACAATTTAGTTTAATAATAATTTAATTGAAACCAATCACATACAAAAGGTATTTTCTTGCTCATGATCATCCATATACATGAAATATATTACACATTTAATAAAACTAGAATTCAATTCTTAATCATTATTATTTAAGATAAATTGTGCTCGAATCAATTAATTATTATATTTAATTAGTCAATCATTTTATCTAAATCTTTATATGAATTTACTTGATATCACCATCCATTATAATTTTAAACAAATTAAACAAATTAATTTAAAATTGACCTTGTACATAAATGTACCTTGGAGGAAACACAGTGAAAACCTATCTTATTCTACCCAACATGTATTATAATTGTATTCAATTTTACCCTTGTGACATATATCATGAAAGACTTATCAGGAACTTTTATGACGTGTACTTCATGAATGAATTCATAAATTACTTGCCTTTTCAGCCATGTGTTATGCATCAATACATGTAGAGTAACAAATTTTAATATTACTCAAACATCATATGTTGATATGAAAATTATATAGATATTAATTAAACATTTAAATTTTTATGTATATTAAAACCTATCACATGGAATGTTCTATCTTTAAGAGAACACGCAAGTACATGTCTTAAGTATTACATAGTAAAATAAATAAAATTTAAATCTATGTAATCTGGTAAAAGTGCATAGCATGTTGATCCAATCTACACAGCGTGTACACTCTTCACCATCTATCTGATGTACACACATAAGGACACGACATGTGAGGCATAATTCAGAAAACTTGGAGTACAAATCATGTCTAGTGGGCCACATTCCATGTTGACTCCATGTTACAGGATCACCGATCGGTTAGCCTATGTATGGAATACATGGTTTGACCCTAACCCAAAGGGACTACATGCCATGTCTAATGGTCCACACAGTGTGTAGTCTGGCTGACCATGCATCAATTAATTCTGGTTAACAAACAATGCATTAATGGGGTAATTAATTCCCCAATCAATGCAAAATATTGAATTGATCTCCGAAACAATCTTGATGCATTGAAAATTACTAAATGGCGTGTAATTTTGATTACATGGTGTGAAATTTGGTGTTTTATGGCCATGATCCTTGGCACCTCCGGATGAGTTCCTCAATTTTATTTTATTCATAAAATTAATTATTTTTGTTAGATCTACGAGAAATGATAGAGGAATAAATAGATATCATAATTCATATTAAAAGAACTATTATACTTGAATTTAAAATTTAAATTATGAATGTGTAAATTACGAATGAAACTAAATAATTATAAACAATTATGTGCCTGCTCTGATACCACTTGTATGTTCCGAGCGTAGAAGAAGGACAAAGGGATGGTGCCCAAATTTTATTTTTTTCCATTATGAATGATAAATATGAGATCTATACGATGATGAATTCCATGATCCATGTAATTGAATCAAATAACAAGTAAGTTATAGAAACCCAGAACCAAGAGAGAGGAGAGAAACACATGTTGTTTATACTTAATTTAATTAAATAAGAATTGCCTCCAAGGTTATTCTTTCTTCATTGATGCATTTGAAAATTGATATTTAATGAACCGTAATTGTGTTATATAAATCAAGATTATATTTCCTCTATAAGTGATCCACACATGTTTTATGAATATTCAGACATCATTTAAGGAGTCTTCGTGGGCTAGAATGGAAGATCCTTGCGCTTGCATCATCTGCCTTTAATCGCCTTAAGAACCACTTACAAAGCATTATCCTTAATCTAGTGGAGGAAGATTGCTCTCATTATTGAGAGAGTTCTTGGATAAGGAATAACTCTCAAAGCTTGAGAGGTTTTTTCTCCAATCAATTATCAAAACAACTTTGGATTGGCTAGGGTAATGAGAAAATAAACATAATTGGGTATTTATATCTCAAGGGTTAAAATAACATAATTGCACAAGTAACCTTATTCATTTTATTAATCCTAGTGAAACCCCATTTCTATTAATAATATTAGTATTATTATTATTTCCTGACATGTTCTTAACTTGTTAATTATAATTAAATATTCTTTAATCAAATAATATTTAATATTATTATTTCTCATCAGACCCTTAAACTGAGTTCGCCAATCCTCCACAATATTTATTGGGCCTTGAATAATTTATATTTATTTATTAAATAAATATCACATAATTATTCATCAATAAATATATAAATATATATATTGTTTAACTTAGATACTGGATACACTTAGTGTGTGACCCTCTAGTCCTCTTTATCAATGGCAATAGGCAGAGCAGCCTAATGTCTAAGGTTAGCATCTAGCAAAATGCCAATGCATCCATAGAGAAAGAAGTTAATGTCACAATGAAATGTCACCTCATACAAATTATTATTGTTTAATATAATCCATTTTTCCTGATATCTATAATAATGTGGGTGATACTAGTTCCATCAACCCATGTTCTCGATTTTTATTTCTTTGACTTCCTAGGAATTGAACATCCCTATAGAAAACCATGGCCTTTGATTTATTTAGGAAATATCATTTTCATCAAAGGATCTAACACATCATCTTATATTTAAATAAGAAAATGAAAAAATCATTTCTCATATTATTCATTAATGCAATATTACTCGTGACACACCCAACATATCCTACCTCACAGTGAACATTTTTCGTCAATATATCTAAGTGTGCGTGTTATAAAACTATTTGATAATAATCTTAAATTCTAAGTACTAATACACACTTCCTCATAATGGAACATCCAATGACACATAGATATATGGATTTTCTACTAGCGGGTCTTGTTCTCATAATATCCTCCTGGACATTACGAAGGGCGTACACCATGAGAAGGTGCCTCAAAGTCCTATGAGTCTCCACCCCTGAAAGCATGTATCATTTATGTCCCCAAAATAATATCATCCATCTATAGAACATATATTCAAGAATAATATCATAGCACTTATAGTTTTTCATCATATCATGGATCCTCTATAACCTTTTAGTGTGATTTCTAATCATAGAACATTATCACATACAGTGTCCCATAGAAGAACAATCATGATGTGATAAGGAATTTATTAATATTCAAAACCATGACTATAAGTTATCATAAAGTACAAAATATGTTTGTTCTATGGAACCAAATCCAAAAAGATGTATGTCCCATATGAGGAATGATCTAACTTCATATTAAGAGAATAGACTCAGAGAGAATAGATTGATTTTTTCTATGGACAAGTAATGATCTGTAAAAGTTTTGTACCTTTTCTATTTCATTGCCCTAAACTTTTCCTAAGCTTCATATGGGGAAAGATTAGTATGTGTCAAGTTGGATTTTTCTTGGTCTGTCCTCTTACGAGTTTTTAGACTAAAATTTTTTGTGCCTTTTCTATTTATAAGTGCTCAATATTTATTGGATCACAACATGTATTCCCTGAAAGGAGATAATGAACATTTTACCAAGGTTCCCTTTTCATGTTTTTAACCCATCAAGAATTTTTTCCCTTTTAGTTGGATTCTTTGTGGTCTTGAAAACTAAACCATTACTGTGATATAGTTTTTAGTCTTCCAAATAATACCTTCTATTTTTGGTAGTTTAGATTGTTCTAGCTCAGAATTTCTGCTGTAGGTATTTTAGAGTCTTCTAGCTCAGAGTGCCTGTTGTTGGTAGTTTAGAGTCTCCTATCTTGGACCATCTATTGCTGTATTTTACAGTCTTCTGGCTTACACTTTCTATTAATTTAGTTTAAGGTATTCTGTATTAGGCCTTCTATTTCTATAGTTTAGGGTCTTTGGATTAGATATTATATTCCAATATTTTAATGTAATTTGGTTGGGACCTTCTATTGTTGTAGTTTAGGGTCATCTTGACCATACCTTCTATTGTTGTAGTTTACAATCACTTAGATCAGACCTTATATTTGTAGCGAAGAATGCATATTCAATAATGAGTTGATATCCCTAGAACCTTAATGGGATTATGAAGAATGAGTGTCCAAGAAGGGTTCAGATACCATGAATTCTTAATTAATATTTTGAAGAATGAATGTTCCTAAAGGGTTCGAGCACCCTGCGTTCTTGTAGAAATCAAGATGGATGAGTATTCATGATGGGTCATGACACCCTACATCTTGAATAATATTTTGTTTTATTTATGGTGAAATACCATTACTGTGAGTCCATTTGGATAATTGGGATATGGGTTGTGTAAGTCACATGTCCAAGGGCTTGAATCAAAGAAAATTGAATGGGGAATAATATCATGGATAGCCCAAAGCACCCTAAAGTGTTTAGTTATACCAAAGTATCACCAAGGCTCATGAGGATCATAGTTCTTTACTTGTAAAGAAGATATGCCACTATTTGGTAGGTTAGAATCCCTTTTGCATGATCCCATGGGATATACATGCATGGTCAACTAAAGTGGATCCCCACTCTTTTACAAGTTCAATGGTGGATTTATAAAGACTCAATTACTTGGAATATGATGTTTTAAATGGAAAAAATATATATCAAAGGAATGGTTATGGAACACTAGGGCAGTTTTTCTTTTGTTTGGGAAGCTTGGGCCCTTCGACATGTGGTTTTGTGTCTTACAGTGTCGGACATAAAAAGGTTTGGGGATGGAATGTCACATTCAATATTTGAGAAAGGGTAAAAAAACATGGTGATGTAACGTTGAGGATTTGGAATCTGCCTGAATAGTCTGGACATTGAGATTGTAAATCATTATCTTGGAGTATCTAATTTAACTTTAGTTGGGAACCAGTGGGTATGGGTCCACCGTCAATGATGTTAGGATCTTGAAATGTTCCACACAGTTAAGAAAACAACTCTTATATATAAGGGGGACCTCCTGGGATCTAAGTGTCCATTCAGACAAAAAATACCTATTACCAATTTTCTAGGGGAAATATCCAATAGAAAATAATCCCAATGGCCCATGGGATTCAAAGAGAAGGATATCAACTCAAGGGACTGGTTTTGTCAGCTCATGGTTCTAATAAATGAAGGTGGTTTAAGAAAAGTGTAAGATACCAGAAGGGTTTAAGCACCCTATAAGTTGTTTACCCACATAATGGACACATTATCATGGTGTGGATATTAGAAAATCCTTACAATAAATTTTCCTCGACCAGGGGGTTCAGCGAGAATGGATCAACTTCTACTAGGTCCAAAAAGTGGTCCCTATGTGCTTTATGCCTCATTTATTTATGCTCTAACTTTTTTCTAAACTCTGGAGATGAAGAGTTTGGCTAGTAGGGACTTGAATTTTTATCAGGCCACCCTTTGTGGGTTTTCAACCTGAGAAGTTTTATGCCTAATTTACTAGTGTTTTTAGGGTATTTTGATCTGAACCATTAAAATGATATATTTTAAGGTTATACAATGTTGACCAAGATGTTTTCATTGTATTTTAATGTCATGCAGTAAGGATGTTTTCCTTACAGTTTGAAATCATGTGGTAAGGTTGTGGGAACCAATGTGAAATTTTACAAGATATCCATGGGGAAACTTTTCATTATTTAGAGGCATTTGGATAAATTGAACACCTTTTATCCATGAAGAGGCTTACTGATTGGTATCCATATGCTAAAGCCCTTTTTTATAGATATATGTCATGTGAAAGAAATATATACATAGATCTAAGTTATGAATAGGAAGAGTGAGCTTGTATGATTCAACCCTATTTAAACAGAGGTATATAATAATTTTATGTAAGGGGTTTCTTGGGTTTCTCTATGAATATTATATGGGAATGAATCATGATTTAATTGTATCCTTCAAGGAGATCCATTTTCATAGACATGATTCATATGTAGGGGAGTGGTGTGACTATCTTAGAGTGATTGGGCATTCACATAATATGAATATCCATAAATGTAAGGGTATAAGGATATGATACCATAATAACTCTTCTAAAATGGGTATGATTCATAGATATTTAACAATGTGAGAATTTGAATCCTCTTAAATAATTGGGTTATAGAATATGTAAATCATAACCCAATAATATCTGAGTTTAATGGAGTCGGGAACCAGGGGGTATTGATTCACCATCAGTAATAGAAGGATCCCACAATGTTTTATGTGGTAAAGGAAATAACTCCTCTATTTAGGGGGGGATTTATGGGATCCAAGGGTCAATTCGGATGAGCTATTACCTATTACCAGATTTATATAGGGAAGATCCAAGAAAAAATAAGCCCAAAGTCCATGGGGTTTCAAGAGAAGGGTATCATATCAAGGAACTTGTTGTGTCGACTCAAATATTGAAGACATGAAGCTGGTTCATGAAGTATGTAAGATTCAATAAGGGTTTGAGCACCATAAAGTCTACACCAATTTGTATTGAACACATTTCAAGGTGAAGAAAGAAAAAATGTTATTATTGGATACACAACCATTAGAGGGGATGATTTTTCAATGTGAAGGTATTTTACTGTGTAGTTTAACATTATGATACTAGGATGTGGTTGTGTAGTTTAATGTCATGAAACAAGGATATAATTCCCAATATGAGGTCTTTCTCAATCATGTCAACTAGAGCAGCTTTTCTACTTCCATAAGCTTAATGATCCATGCACAATGTAAGGAATAAGGGGCAACTGGGTAGTCCACTGATCTACATGAGAGAGGATCTCAGATGGCTTGCTACATAGGTCTAACCCACATGTAGTTAGGGATGCATTTTTATAATTTATATTATTATCATACTTAGGATTAGAGATACAGGTGTTACTATGTATCCTATGGTTTAAGGAATCAAGAAACATATAGTTCTTACATGAAATATCTATATGCAAGCCTGAACCATATGCAGGGAGGGGGACCATTTTTGGTCATAGATGGACCCATTATTGGTGATTTGTGAATTACTACATATCCTACTATAATAGTAATCATGAAATTAAAATTTCTTGAATGGGAAGATATCCAAGTAGGTATAACCCATATGAAAATTGGGTAATTGTTTGTGTTGATTATTGTAGCTAGAACCCAGGATTGGAAATCATGGAGTCACTATGTATTCTAATTTGATAGGAATCAATCCAAACATTTTTATTGAATGGGAAAATCTCCATGCATGTCTGAACCATATGAAAAAAGGGGAATTGCTCCCATTTATTTTTACAACTAAACCAAGTATTGGAGATCAGGGTGTCACCATGTATCTTGTGATGATATGAATAAAGATGCATGCAGTTCTTGAATGGGAGTCACTCCACACATGCCTAACCCATATTTAGAGGGGGGGATTCTTCCAGTTGTTTATAGTGGTTGGACCCAGGATTATAGATCCTATTGTCATACTTATACTGTGATGATGGGAAAAAATACACATGTAGTTATTAAATAGGAAACTCTCTACAAAGGTCTGAACCATACGCAAAGGGGGAATTTTTCCCATTTATTATTGTAGCTGAGCCCAGGATTAGAGATATGGGTGTCACTATGTATCATGTGGTGATAGGAATCAATCCACACATAGTTCTTGAATGGAAAACTATTAACGCAGGACTCACCCATACACATAAGGGATATTTTTTCCATTTATTTTTGCGTATGGAGCCAATATTAAATATTCAAGTGTCACAACATTTCTTAAGATGAAATTAATCAAACCAAAAATATTTCTTAAACATGAAACTCTCCACGTAGGTCTGAAACATATGCAGACGGGGGGAATTTTTCCCATTGATTATTATGGATGGAACTAGAATTGGAAATCCAGGAGTCAATATGTATCTTATGATGAAAATAATCAAGCTACACATAGTTATTTAATTGTAAAATCTTCACACAGATCTAAGCCATACACAGATGGGGGTATGGTACCCATTGAGTATTTTTGATGAGCTAAGGATTCGAGATATGGGAATCACTACATATCATGTGATGATACAAATCATGCTGCATGTAGTTATTGAATGGAGATGTGGTGGGAGACCAACAATAAGGATAATGGTCCTTTCAGACTAGGTCCACAGTAATGTGCAGTTTTATGTCATCCTAGAGACATTAATCATGTAGTTTAACATCATACGACAAGGACTTATGGTGTGTCTTTAAATGTGTTGAATACAAGACCATACTAACCCTATCATAAACTGCTATGTCTTGATCATGCATGTAATCCTTTACCAGAGTCCTAATCCTACATGAGCTATGCTTAGTGTGAGAAATAAGGAATGAAAATGTTTCCTTCACCACACAAAAGAGATAAAAAGGAAGGATAAGGTTGTTTTTTGTCATGTGGTTGTCGGGAAAATATATAGGATCTAGGAATATCTATATATATCATTGGAATAAGAATTAATTCTTATGCAGTTCCTGAAAATTATGTAGTTAAGTGTCATGCGGTGAAGATATCAACCATGTAGTTTAACATTTTGTGGTATAGATGTCATCCATACAGTTTAACATCATCCAGTAAAGATGATGGTGAATCGATGTGAAAAAAACAAATATTATAGCTGGACCCGGGACAAATGATCCAAGCATAATTATATATCCTGTAATGGTATGAATTAACCCACATATATTTCTCAAATGGGGGGATTCACTATGTAAATTTGAATCTCACATTGGGATGGGGCACTTTATTTCTCTTCCACAGAGATCTTACTCGTGTGTGGTGAATATTTGTGGAGACGATTGTTCCCATGCAATTTAATGTCATGTGGAAAGGAAATATTTCGTTTAGTTTAACATCATGTGGTAAGGACAAATCTTGCAGTTTACCATCATGCGAAAAATATGAAATATGATGTATAGTTTAACTCCTTATTTCCCTAAATTATTCTATATAGTTTAACGTCATGTGGTTAGGACATATCATACAGCTTAACATCATGAGACTATGATGCCTTCCTTGCTATTTTAATGTCATGTGGTCAGTATGTATTTTATAGTTTAATGTCAAGCAACTAGGATGATGGGACACTCTACAGTTTGAAGTCTTGCTTCAAGGACTTAATAGTATGAGAGGGATGCATTCACCTAGATACTTTCTTGAAATCTCAATAGCCATCAGGTAATCCTAGATGGAGTGTGGCCACATCAAGGTTCATAATGGGAATTTCCATGTAATTCCAAGAGAACACGTATTGATGTTGATTTAGGATTTATATATCCATCTCATACTCCTCTAGGAGAATGGAGACACTAAATAATGTATAATAACATTCTTCTTCTGATCTCACATTCACTTGCCTGAGCTCATTGATGGTGGTGGGGAAACATTCCTATAATGTGGGAAGGTAGTTTCCAAATTTATCCACATATTCTTCCACCTTTTAGTATATAAAGGCATTTTCATGCATGGTAGGTATTCCAAGGGAATCCCTATCATTTACAATGTGAGAGAGTCCATGGGATGGGAAATTTTCATCCTCAACTTCCAGATTCATCATAGAGAGATTATAGAGCTAATTTTTTTATCTTATGCTGTCACTGGTGGTAAGAGGATCTTGGACATTTGATATAAATTCTACTACCTGAATCAAGTTTATGGGTAGAACATTTTCATTTTCGATCATTCCCTAGGGATTTACAAGGGTGGTTCCCAATCCATTGGGGGATTTAATCTAGATATCTTAATCCACCATTGTTTGTTTTCCTTCCCTTTTATAGAAACCTACTTCTACATATAAGGATTTTCAAGAATTGAAGGGGGAACCACAACCATGTAGCACATGGACCATCCCATCAAGGTGGTTTTTCAAGTACTAATGAAATTTTAAAGGTAACACTACATAGTTATGAAGCCAATGTATTCCAAGTAGGACATTATATAATGTGTATTGCTAGATAAACACAAAATCAATGTAAGGAATGATATCCCCAATCTAAGCCTTCAGCTTGATCTTCCTAATAGGTATTTACTCACTCATATCATACCCTTGAATGGTTATCCTTGTAGGATATGAATCCCCCTCACTATATCTCAAATATTGGAGGGTATGAATCGGGTTGAGGTTGATCCTAGAACCATTTTCAATTGAATCCCTTTAGATGTTGAAATTATCAAGATTGCTTTAAATGTATATGGGTTTGATATGTCACTACTACAAAACAGGCCATTAACATCACTAATATTTATCAGTGCCAGCACAAAACACTAATAAATGGAATCTTAATTTTCTCTAGAGAAATAGTCTATAAATTTAACCATTTATCAGAACCTTTTTTTATCACTGATAAAATGTACCATTTATCAATGTTTTTTCACAGATAATGGGACCCTTTGTCAGCACTTTATTTTTTAGTGCTGATAAAGGGAACTCTTTTTCAGTGATTTATTTTTAACACTCATAAAGGACACCCTTTATCAGTCCTATATTTTTAGTGCTCATAAAGGAATCCTTTGTCATCAATTTTTTATCACAGATAAAGGTCCAAAAAAATAAAATGAAATAATTAAATAAAAAATGAGTTTATTAAAAATATATTGGTAATTTTATTAATTTAATAAATATTGATAAAAATGAATACAATTATTATACAATATATAAATTATAAATACTAATAAATAGTATGTATTAAATATATGAATATATGTAAAATGGAAATTAAACAAATAAAAATTAAAAATAAGAAAATTGAGAAAAATATTAAACATTTTATTAATTGGATAATTATTTATAATGTTACAAAATCATATATATATTAAATATATAGATATATAGATATATATTGATGTATATAAATATGATTTATATATTAGAAAATATTCATACACTTTACATTAAATATTCATATATTTAGTGAATAAAGGTTTATTATTAAAAATTAATGTGAATTAAAAATACTGACTAATTGCATAGAGTAATGGACATATAATTGAATTTCAATTGATTTTTCAATTTAACATAGATAAAATTGTGTTATATTTATTTCACATAAATATCATTAATTCATTTTTAATTCCAATGCACATACACAAAAGTTATCCATTTTTTCAATATCGTTAAAGTGTACTTATTTTTAATTTATTCAATTTCACTCATTTCTAACATGAATTCACTTAAAAATAAATATTCATTAATAATGTTAAAATTATATTTGTAAAAAAATAATTATAAATAAGTATATTTATAAATGTACATATATTATATTTATACAATTCTGAAGAATTCTGAAGAATCCACCCACTATCGGCGCTCCTCCTCGGTGATTCGAAGTTCGAATTAAAGCTCGAATCAAGGATCAAACAAATCCAAGGATCAATTTCATGGATCGATTGATTGAAGGGTTGGAGGAATCCATGGATTAAATGTATGTATTTATTTACATTCTATCAAATGTAAGTCTTTCTCTACATTCTCTTGGGGAACTCAGGGTGTAAAACATCAATGGTTCTGGCCGTGGCAGAGGTTGTTTTGCAACTGTGAGTGTGGTGAGTTATCCATTTTGGATATTTGACCATGGAGATCATCCATTTTTATGCTTCAAATTTTTAGAGTGTGAAACACATATACTTTGAGCCTTCCCAGCTTCGCTCCCAGACCATACGAGCATCTCCTTTCTTCTCAATTGTAGCTGTGAATTAATATATGGGATTTGTGAGCTACTCATTTATTTATGTGAATGTGTAGATGAATCATGCTTTATTTTTTTGGATAAATTGCAGAATAAACCATATGGTATAATTCCCATCCCAGTTTTTTATCATCTATATAATTTTTTTGTATCAATTTTCATGATGGTGGTTGGGTAGCCAATGAGACAACTTCCTGGCATATTAAACTGACTATTAATTTTTGTATTAGTGTAGTAGAGACATTATATATGGAGTTTTGTTTTTTAGATCTGTTAATTTTTTTATTCCACTTATATTTATAAGTGAATTACGGGTATTACAAGTTAAAAATGTGATGTCACAAGAGTCGTTCCATCTCAGCAGAGTCTAGTGTGTATTGATAGATGATGCAAGGGTTGGTGTGTTTTCTCCCTTGTTTTTGATAAATATTATTGATGTGTATTATTACGTTATTCCAACTTCATTATGGACGTCAATAGAATCTCAAGTATGGGTCAATGTGCATTAAATGGACTCCTTCAATTTTTTATTTGTTTTCAAATATTTGATATACCATTAATTTTAAATGTATTAATTCCTTTGGTTTCTACATAACTTGTTCCAAAAAATTGAATGGATGTTACCAAATTATATATACTAGAAATTATTTTTAGGTATTCATCATTTTAGGTCTGCATGTATCGGTTCCACCCCTAGGAATCTATGATTAGTATCCATGTATATGAAATTAGGCAATTTACTAAAATATTTTATCAATACATATTAATATCTTCAAGTTGATTGAATGAGAGTTTATTATTCTTGTTGATCATATTTTGGTTTCTTATTACACTTTAATTTACAATATTATATTTTCATTTATTTAGGGGATTTAAGAAAGAATTTATGTGTGTCAAACAATAGTTATTACTGCAATTTATTTCTTGAGACCCATCCCCCATCTCTTTTATGGACAACTGTCGTCCTCATCAACTTCATCTCTCGAACAATTATTATTAAAATCTGTTGACTGAAACTCACCCCCTAACTATTATGTTTCTTTTATTAATCTGAGAATTATTCATCCCATAGATGACAATTTATTATATTATTTCAAGCAACATAGGTGTATTTCCATAAGATATGGAGGATCTGTGACAAAAAAAAAATGAAATGATAAATGTCCGAGAGATGAGTTGATGAGGATAATATTTTTCTATAACATTCACATATGAATGAATTCATAGGACAACACCTTCCATAGTTGAGTAATTATTTTCTTAAATTCAATTACCCATAATGTTCAACATACTTAATTACTTTAAAATAATCAAATGATGAGTTTCACTTAATATAATTATCTTTAACTTTCACCTTTGATAACAGATATCTTAATTGTATTTATTAGTTTATTGTACAAAATTGATCTTTCATGAATCCAATACGATGGATATGAATAAAAAATGAATGCATGCTAATCTTTTGACAAAATATTATGAAGATAGATTTAAATAGTTCATCAAATTTGTAAGATATCACACATATGACCCTTCTCAAATCCTCTATTCGTGTCTATGTTATTGTTATTGAAGGAAAATTAGTCTAGAAGAGTTTTAAGAATATATTATTTATCATGGAATAGATCAGAGCTACAAATTTTGGACTAAACATGGGGAAAAACTAAATGTGGACACTGATTGGGATTATACAGTGATTTATAGATCATTTTATATGAATAACAGTGTAAATAATGATGGAGATTGCATGGAAGAAATGAAAATGGAAATTTAATATAACCATTATGATTGTCTAATGTTTTTTGATGAGTTAAATGGTTGTACCAAGAAACCATTGTATAACAGTTGTACTAAATACACAACAATTTCAGTTGTATTGAAGTCATATAATTTGAAAGCTGGCAGCTAATTGAGTAACACCAATTTTATAGAACTACCTTTTCTCCTGAATGATATGATAAAAGAATAAAATGAACTACCATTCCAAAAATATATCACTAAATGAATGTTATATTCAGTGGGCATGATCTCTAAACAAATACATTCTTTTCCAAATGATTACAAATTGTTTCGCAAGGACCATGAATAACTCATGAAATTCCCTAAGTGTGGTACATATCGATACAACAAAAATTAATCATGTACTTCAAAATATGTATGGTAATTTCATATCATTCCATGGTTTAGAAGACTATATGGATTCTAGGAAACCATTATACAATTGAAATGGCATGCATATATATGAATTAATTATGGGAACCAACACTACCTAGCATATTCTCCTCAGTGTCAGAAAATTGATTATGACTATCATGAATTTGAAAATTTTGAAGAAACTTTCATCTTGTATTATTTTCAGATGGAATAAATACTTTTTGAGTACATAGTAGTACTCATATTACATGTCCCATTATATTGGAATGTTTATGTATAAAGTGAAAATACATGTCCCATTACATGTCCTATATCGTTCCAGCATGTTTATGTATAAAGTGAAAATACATTATGTTGTCTCTTCTTATATTTAGACCAAAGAAACTTGATACAGATATTGATGTCTATTTGGATCCATTGATTGAAGATATGATATTGATGTAGGATAAAAGTGTTATAATATATGATTATCATAGAAGTGGTTAATTCACATTGAGGTCCATGTTGTATGGGATGATAAATTACTTCATCTCTTATTGAAATTTTTTAGGCTATAGCATTAAAGGAATGTTGGGGTGTCCCATTTGTGAAAAACCCACATACTTCGTATGGTAATAGAATTCCTTGAAGATTGTGTTTTTAAGACATCATAAATTTTACCTTGATGACATAAATAATGATCCAGGATGACAATATTTGATGGGAATATCAAATAAGGTACAAAATCACCTCCAATAATGGGCAATAAACTATACAATAAAGTAAAATATATTGACACTTTTTTTGGTAATCTGTTTATGAAAAATATTCAAAAACCAAGTTGGAAGAAGGGGCCCATTTTCTTTGACTTATCATATTGGAATTATTTGTATGTTAGACATTTTATCGAAGTAATGCTTGTAGAAAAAATGTATTTGATAGTGTTATTGGCATGTTATTAAATGTTACTGAAAAAATGAATGATGGAATCAAGGCCAGGTTGAAGTTGATTGAAATGGGGATAAGGGAAGAGTTGCACTGGTGAAGGGTAAATGGTAGAACTTTATTCCTTCACCACCATACACTCGATACAGATGGGAAAATTTTCAATTTATCCTTTTCCTTCATAGTGTAAAAGTTCCATAGGGGTATTCATCAAATATCAAGAATGTCAGGTCAATGACTAATTTGAAGTTACAAGGACTAAAATCACATTACTATCATGTTTTGGTGCAAGATTTAATTCATTTTGCTTTCCATTTATTTCTTCCTCAAAATCTATGACATATATTAACTAGACTCTGTTTCTTTTTAAAATCCATATTTAGTTATGTTATAGACCCAGTGAAGATTCCCATCATGAATAAGGAATTTGTAGTCATATTATGTGAATTAGAGATGTTCTTCCCATCACAATTCTTTGATATAATGGTCCACTTGATGGTTCACTTTGTTACAGAGGATTAAGTATGTGTTCATGTCCATTATAGATGGATGTAACCCATTCAATGGTATATGAATATTTTGAAAGGGTATATTAAGAATCAAAGTCAACTAGAAGGTTGTATTGTAGATTGATATATTATCGAATAATTTATTGAATTATATATTGATTACCTATCAAATGTGGACAACATCTATCTCCCAATGTCTCGTCATAGCGAACGCCTTATGGGTGAAGGAATTTCTTGAAGAGATGTTGTTATAATTTCCTTGATAGAGTGAGAGAAATCACACCTTTAAATTTTAAAAAATAGCAAAGACATTGATCCATACATTGAATCCCATAAATAAATTCCTAGAAATTTTAATCCATCAAGGGTAGAAGGATGGATATAAAATACACATAATCAAAAGTTTATAGGATATTTTTGAGATTAAATTTATAAGGACTGATTTGAAAATTTAAATTCAAATGACGAATGACTTCAATGGATAGCCAAGGGACTGGATGAAAATGTTATATCTTACAATGGTTTTGTAATTAATGGTTATATGTTCTATAAAATATAAAATGATGATTGTAGTACGATAAAAAATAGGGTGTTACAGTTGGGGATGAAGTAATGAACATATCTGGTTCCAATGATAGAAATCCAATTTATGAAAATATTTCATGTTTTGGCATTATCGAGTGGATATATGAGTTGGATTATACAACATTTCAAGTGAATATTTTCCATTGAAAAGGGTTGACAATATCAGTGTAATGAAAGTTGATGATATGGGCTTCGTGAAGGTGAATTTCAGTGTGGAAGGGGAAAAGATGAGTTGTTCATAATGGCGTCACAAGTAGTGTAAGTATTTTATGTCTCTAATCCAACAAAAAAGAATTGGTCAGTTTTCCAACTGGTGACTAAAACAAATGTCGGGTTAGATGAAAATTCAATGAGGATGACCCTTTCTTTCGGAGATCACAATCATTTCATGTCAGTCCCAATATATATAATTTCATGTACATTAAAGGGTACCACAAATAGGGGACTCGATAGGGGAACCAAATCCCTGAAAACATTAAAAAAAGAAATAGAGTTCAATGAGAAGGTAAAAGTGTGTTTCAATATACTATGTTATTCATCATAATATTATATATTCTCTACTAAATTAAAATAATCTAAATTAAATGTTTAAATACTCATTCACATTGTTTTTATACTATATTATAACTATCCATAAGTCATTTGAGACATGTAGGAATCAGTCGCACCTCAATCTGATGTACAGTTTGACAGGTATGACTCCAAGTGCATCCTTTTATTTAATATAGACATCAATTTTAGTAAAAAGTACTAATGACCTACTCAAAACTAATAAATCACATTTATATTATTTAAATACTTTAATAAATTTATCCATAAGTCATTTGTGATATGTATGAATCAGTCACACCTTAATCTGATACCTAATGTGCCCAGTATGACTCAATGTGTCTGTTATCAATTTAAAATCCACATTTTAGTTCAAAAAGTGTCAGTCACTGAAATCCAAGAAAAAAAATTATATTTCCTAAACAATTTATGAAATCTATTCATAATTCATTTGTAATGTGTATGAATCATTCTCACATCAAATAAATACACGATGTGATCAGTAGGAGTCACCATTCATGTTTCAGTTTCAAAATGAAATTTTAGTAAAAAAGACACATGACATACTAAAAACCAAGAAAACACATTCATATTTTTTTGATAAATTGGGAAAACAATCCATAATTCCTTCGGTATGATTACAAATCAGATGAACCTTAATCAAATGCACAATGTGACTGGTATGACTTCAAGTGTTCCTTTTTATTTAAAATTGACATCAATTTTAGTAAAATGGACAAATGACCTATTAAAAACTAAGAAAATGTACTTGGATTGTTTTGATACTTTTAAAAAATGATCTATATTTCATTTTTGACATGTACGGATCATTAAAACCTCAATCAGATACACAATGTGCCTGGTATGAGTCAAATTCTCAGTTATCAGTTTAAAATTGACATTCTAGTTTAGAAAGTGTCACTCATTGAAAACTAATATAATATGCTTGGGTTTTCTAGATAATTTAAGAAAAAATTTCGGAATTAAATTGTGAATTTTATGAATTGATGTCACATCAAACCGATACACGATGTGATCAGAATGAGTCAAATTTCATGTTTCCAATTTAAAATGACATTTTAGTAAAAAAGACAACTGACGTAGTCAAAAAATAATCAAACACATTCGGATAATTTTTATAATTTAATAAAATGATCCATATATCATTTGAGATGTGTAGGAATAATAAAAACCTAAATGCTACCCATGGTGTGACCGGTATGACTCAATGTGAATATTTTTATTTAAAATTGACATCAATTTTAGTAAAATGGTCAACTAACCTTGTAGAAATCATCCTCACCACAATTTTGACATGTAGAAATCATCCTCACAACAATTTGATACATGATGTGCCCAACATGACTCAATGTGTTCATTATTAGTTTAAAATCAACATCTTAGTTCAAAAAGTGTCACTCACAGAAAATTGATCAAATGTTCTTTAATTTTATTGATAATTTATGAAAATGATTTATAAGTTATTTTTGATAAATAGGAATTGGTTTAACATCAAACTGATACATGATTTGATGGTAATGAGTAAAAGTGTGTGTTTTTAGTTTAAAATGAAATTTTAGTATAAAAGCAAACTAACGTACTCAAAACCAAGAAAAAAAGTCAGATCATTTTGATACTTTTGGAAAAATATCCACAATTAATTTGAGACATGTTTTAATAAGTTGTATCTCAATACAATGCATAGTGTGACCGGTATGACTCCAAGTGTGTCTTTTCATTTAAAATTGACATCAATTATAGTAAAATTAACACTTTATATTAATTAATTTATTTATGTTATTATAAACATAAGAATTGTTTACTCATATAGGTGCATTATATTTCTCAAGAAGGGGAGGTTTGTTTGAAAATATAATGGTTCAGGGTTAGGATAAAATGAAAAAGTAAGATTGATTTTTTTGAATGTGTGTAATAATTTTTAATTTTGTAATTGTATAATACAATGTTTTAAATGTCTATAATATAGTGTTTTTTATTTTATCTGAGCTATAAATCTCATTTCATTTAAATTATGTATTTGTACTTGTTTTTTTATATATGGTGTGTTTAAGGTACTGCAGTGTGCTGTTACAGAACATTTCACCACTGCTTTAGTGTTCTATTGCCACACACTGAAATATGGCCCTTTATAAGAATATTTAAAAGAACTGATAAAGGTACCATTTATCATATCTTTTAGAAGTACAGATAAATATACCCTTTATCAGGGCTTATATAAGTGCTGATAAATTTGGTCCTTTATTAGAACTTCTAAATGCGCTAATAAAGGACCCATTTATCAGTTATTTTTTAGCACTAATAAAGGACCACTTTATCAGAACTTTTTTAGCCCTGATAAAAGACCAACTATTTTAATCTCACTTAGGTATTCAACACTTATCTAGAACTGATAAAGTCCATTTATAGCACTATTATTGGCCTATTTTGTTGTAGCGTGTCCCTGAATGACTTCTTCCTCATCCTGCTCTGTGAATGAGACAACTATATAGAATTCTGATGGCATAGTCTCAACTTGATAAATCTTGGATTTAGCGACTTCTGTTTCAAACTCCTGTGTGATCTGGAGGTCCTTGATGAGTGCCACTCTAATTTCTCTTAAATGATAGAAAACATCTATTATTTTATAACTTCCACCTGATGATGATGACATCTTCTAGAGATTAATATGTCTCACAATTCTCCAACCTATGACCATGACATGTTCCATACAATTTAACGTCATGTTTTAAGGACATTATCATACAGTTTAACGTTATACAACTAGGATGCCATCGTGAAATTTAACATCATGTTACCAAGATGTGTTCCTTACAGTTTAACTGTTTCAAAAGTTCATGCCCTACACCCAACATTATCAGTACTTCTTGATTACCATTTTCATGTATACAGTGTGGTATGCATGATGTACAATTACCATTATAGTGCAGAAATGTCTACACCTATTATTTAATTGTAATGTCCATAGATTATTTATCATATAAAAAATTTATAGCAGATCTTAGGATATAATGAGAACCTTGAGGTATTATGACATTAATCTTAAATATATTTCCTACGGTCTAGATACGTCATACTATCTAGACACAATAGATGTCTGACTATAAGGTAATGGGGGCTCATAAGCATTGAGACTTCTTCTCATAAAGTTTACACTTGGTCATATGTGTTAGGTGAGATCATGAGGAAAAACCTTCCAATAGGAACACGACATGTTTTGGGTTTCATTGGATAGTCCTCTCTACAGACTCGTGTATTGGTCTCCCAACTTTATATAGTTATCAATGTGTTCCATTTGATCATGTAATTTGATGGAAGTCAAGAACTATTATAACAAAATATTTTTGAGGTATATTGTGTTGGGTGCATAGTTAGTTGTATGAAATTTTTTGAATGATCAAGATAGAATTTGTCACCTTCGAGTTAAAGAAGTAATATCTCAAGCCTGGTTGATCAGGATGGTACTACCTTATAAATCCATGTCCATGGTAGTCAAAGGTAAATCTATCCAGATAGATCAACAAATAATAAAGTAAGAAAGGATGATGACACAATTTAGGAGAAATCCAATGACAAAGAGATTATATAACACCGGGAATTTTCATAGGTTGGTTGTCATTTCTATGACTATTCCTTATCTCTTTAAGGGATTTGATGGGTTACTAGACTCCTCCATTGGTCCGTGAATGGTATTCACTACTATCAATATAAGGGCATAGTGGGTCACACACAATAATGTATTTTAAAATCTTCCCTATTCTGATGAATAGGTATGTAGGATAGAGTGGGGCCCACAATTGGGGTATGATATTTTTGCATGGATGTACGATTGTCAATGAATAAAAAAATTCATATTATTTGAGTTTAGATTAATTATTATTGAATTTATTTATTAAATGCATTTATAACTATGAAAGTAAATACATGGAAAATATTATTCAAACAAATATTTTTTCAATATCCAAGGTTCATTTAATATTTTTTTGAATGATGAGTCAAGTTAATGACTCACTTTTATCATGTAATATAATTATTATATTACAAGTAAGTGATAAAAAACAATAAATGATATTAATGAATTAGTACAATTTTCATAATATTTCATTTATAATTTACACAGTGAGTAATTAATATTCAAGGGCCAGAGAGTCTTTTCTAGGTAATTACATAACTCACTATATATAGCAGGAGAGAGGTTCTTGTAAAAAACTATTCATTGTGATCTCTTGAAAGCTTCTCTCTCCTCTCATGCTTTTTAGAGAGAGAATCTATCAATCTAGTTGATTGGATTGATCTCACCACCATGTATCCCAAGAACATCGATGCGGTGTGTGTTAGGACGTTGAAGGCATCGCTAGATATCTGTGCTAGTGTCCGGACCCGTCCCCTAGGGCCCATGCAGTGACTACCCCAAGACCGCATTCTATAGGCCAGGGGTTGAAAACTAGCACCAGAAAGGCATATCCCTGAAAGTGGGAAGGAATTACCTTTAAACCCACAAACGCACAAACTAAGAACATGACAAGATGAAAAACACGTAGTAAAACTAAAGTAGTAAATGTGAGAACTGAAATTAAAGGGGATAAATTACAAGCCCAACTAGAATGATATAACTATAATAGAAAATAGCTCCTAATATCTCCCACCAAGGATCCTACATGAAGGGTAGGTACAACTCATCTTCACAACTCTCCATGTCAATCAGTCACCTCTGTGTACCGCTTGGTTTGGGCTCCTAAGGTCTCAGCCAAGCTGATCTTCATCTACACAAGACACAATAAGATGCGGGTGAAGCCCGTGCAAGGGTGAGTATAATAATAACCAGTAGGGACCTAGAGACCCCTGAAGGTCTCTCAGAATATCACAAAGGAAAACCACAAAGCATTATCTCAATCACAAAGAACAAAGCAAAATACATAGCTCAAACCGGGTATATAACTCAGAGTTCTGGAATAAAGATGACTAGTGTTAAGCTATATCATTTTATTCAATTAAAAAGTTTCAACAATTGATCCATGAAGGATTTGTTCCATTGTTGATCCACACTGGGTTGTATGTCGCTGATCCATGACGGGCCGATTTAAGGCTGGTCCTCGTCAGGTCGTGCACTACTGATCCACACAGGGTTGCTAGAATGCTGATCCACAAAGGGTTGCTATGATGCTAATCCACACAGGGTCACTTTATTTCTGATCCACACATGGTCTCTATGATGTTGATCCACACAGGGTCTCTATGATTCTGATCCACATAGTGTCTCTATGATGCTGATCCACACAGGGTTTCTCTTTAAGTAAAAGCCAGCCACAAGATTACAGCCAGCCAATGGATTCCCCACACATGGTGTGATTGAGTTTCATAGGATTTGATTCTCAAGATATCGATCGTGACTCAACTGTCATGAAGTTCTAAAAAGGAGTAACCCAAAGGACCTCCATCTCATAAGGGTCCCAATGCGACAAACGACACGTAAATCAGACGCCCTGTCAGTGAGTTATAAGCATTTTAGTGTTGAGGGCCCCATTTGATTTGGGTTCGATCCAAACTGGTTGTACACCAACATTCTCCAAAATTCAGGTGGAGTATCCCAAAAGGACCTTCTCATTCCAATGATTCTAGTGCCATAGACGGTTCATCAAACATACATCTGGTTTGTGAGATACGACCTTTTAAGCGTATCTGGGCTGAAAAGGGGTCCGGGTCTAGACCGACCCGACCCGCCCTGACTTGAGTCGACCAACCCAGAATCAGGTCGACCTGATCCAATCCTAGTACGACTCGACCCAGCCTGAATTGGGAGGGCCAAATCGAGTGGGCTGGGCCACGGGCTCGGCCCGCTGGGTCGTGGTCCTGCTCGGCCCGCCTCGGCTGGGTACGGCCCACCGGGCAACCCAACCCAGTGGTTGGCGTGGTCCGCCAGCCAAGTGGCCTCCCCCTTACCGAATGAAAAATCTGTATAGTTTAATCAACCGGCGGTGCCACGTGACGCTTACCCCCTTGTCAGCAGGACCTGCAGGGTTCATGTCCCCTTTTTCGCGGCATTAAAGCCACAACTCTTCACCATGGCACGCGACGACACACCGCCTTCCGCCAATGCGGACGACCGAGGGAAGGCCTACCCTACCGACCATCACAGCGCTTATGAGCACCACCTCCATATGTGTCCAGCGAGAGCCAGCCTTCGCCGTCACCCACCGACGCCTGTCGCCGGCACCACCGAACTGGTGCCACAGCGGCTGAACTTCTGTCGGCCACCGGGTGAGCTTCGATTGTCCGTTTTCCCTTTTTTTCACCTACAGGCCTCCTGGGATGCTTCCATCATTGTGTGGCTCCCGGATTCCATATTCTGTCAAGGTGAAAATCCGTCACCTGAAGAACATGACAAAAACGAAGTAGTGGAGGGTCTAGGCCTTGTTCATTTGGACCGCGCCCTCCGCGTTAGCATCATATCAAGAAGGTAGTGATTAAATCATTAAGGATAAACTAAAACTTTTTCAATAATTCTACGATTCTTTATGATTTTAAAGAATGAGTAAAAGAAACAAATTAACATGAATTTAAACACAAACATCCCCTACCTCGAATTCGGAGGAGACATCACTGTTGTGGAAGAAGAATCCACATTTGATGAAGCTGTCATTGTTCATCATTTCCAGATTGATTCCTCTATCAATTCCGTCCAAGCTTCCATTCTTCATTGGTGGAAGACGCCTTGACACTTCTTCAAAGGTTCCTCACTTCTGTGTTAAAAACCCAAGCTTGAGTTTTATATAAATATAGGGGTAGAGAGATTAATGCATTGTAAGAATTAATGAGGTTCATTAATGAGTTTTAATTAATGAACCTCTTAAATCTCAATATCATGGTTACAAAATGGAATATTCAAGCCATTAAATGGCTTGACAACCCAACGGTCCCACCACCATCTCTCAATAGTTGGTAGAAAAAATAAAATAATTTTTTATATTATTTTTTTATTCTCCAAAAAGTCCAAAAAACTATATTTTTCAACCGATTAACTACGGTTGAAGTTAAGCCTCACTTAAGTGAATCCCAGCGCTGCTAATTCCATGGGGCCGTTAGATTTTTAATCCGAGCACCAGTTTAAAAGATAGAAAATGTCGCCTGCAAATTTACTGAACATACCTTAAATTTTTTTTAAAATTCTATTTCAGGCACACCGGGCCTCAGAATCAAGCATCCTTAATTTTTGCAGACTCATAATAATCATAAATAATTTTAAAAAATATATATATTGGAATTTATGGGTCTTTACATTCTCCCCAACTTATGGTTTTTCATCCTAGAACGATAAAACAAAATTAGGGGAACTAATGGGGGTACTAAGCACGTATTTAAGCCTCCCACTCCCAGGTGCTCTCCTGGAGGTTCCTCTGCTGCCAACAAACATTCACTAGAGGAATAAACCACCCATGAAGGACCCGCTCATATCGATTCTCTATCTCCACCGAGAACTCCACAAAACTCACCCCATCGTCGATGTCCAGCTCGCCCATGTCGATAACGTGAAATGGATCATGCACATACCTCCTCATCTGCAACACATGGAAAAAATTATGCACATGGTGAATCTGTGGGGGGAGATCTAGATGGTATGCCACCCCTACCTACTCTGCTGAGGACCTGGAAAGTTTCATTGAACCTCGGAGATAACTTTCCACCCCAACCAAACCTCTGTAATCCATATTGGGGTGAGAGACGTTGGAATACATGGTCTCCCTCCTCAAACTCTAATGGTCTCCATATCCTATTTTCATAAGACTTATGTCGGCTCTGTACAGTCTTCATCCTCTCCTGGATGATATGAACCTTCTCTGTGGTCGCCTGTACCAACTATGGACCAATAAGTGCTAACTCCCCTAGGTCTGTCCAGCATAATGGTGACCTACAAGGTCACCCATACAGGGCCTCAAACATATTCATGCTAATGGTGGAGTGATAACTGTTGTTGTAAGAGAACTCCACCAGCAGTAGGTGGTCCACCCAACTACGACCAAAATCTATAACATAATCACAAATCATGTCCTCGAGTGTCTGTATATTTTTCTCCATTTAACCATCTTTCTGAGGATGGAAGGCAATTCTCAAATGCAGCTGAGTCCCGAATGCCTCCTATAATCCCTTCCACAAGAGGGATGTAAAACATATGTTGCGATCTGAGATGATCATCGATGGAACCCCATGAATCAGTACAATCTAGGGTATGTAGAGACGTCTCAAGATCTCTACTGATCCCTGCTCACAGATGGGTAGAAAGTGGGCCAACTTGGTGAGTCAGTCAACGATCACTCAGATGGAATCATCGCCCCTGGACGTACATGGTAGCCTTGTCACAAATTCCATGGATATACCATCCCACTTCCATTCTGGCACCTCAAGTAGCTAAGCTAAGCCTGTTGGTACCTGATGCTCAACCATCACTTTCTAACAAGTGAGGCATCATGAGATGAACTCCGCCAACACTTTCTTTATCCCTGGCCACCAGTAATGATGCTAGAGGTCCTAGTACATCTTCCACACACCAGGAGGTACCTCCAAATGGGGTGTATGGAACTCCCTCAACACCTCCTACCTTAGCGTCACTGGTACCATAGTGCATCCTCTAAAGAGGATTCCATTCTCCCCACCTTCATAAAATCCATCAGGAGCCTGTCCTAAGGATATCTGAGCACGTTGGGCCTCACAGTCTAAGTCCCCAAGCTGTTCCTCCTTGACTCGCTAAAGGAGTGGGGGAGTAACTATCATATACTTGAGGTAAGCTACTCCATCACTATCCATGAAGGATAACCGCAACATGGAAAGCTGCTCTGTCACCTCACACAATAACTATAAACCAGACCTCCTGCTGAGTGCATCTACCACCATGTTTCCCTTCCCAAGAGTTTAGAATATCTCAAAATCATAGTCCTAGTGGAACTCAAGACATCATCATTGTCTCAAGTTCAGGTCCTTCTATGAGAAGATATACTTCAGACTCTTGTGATCAGAGTAAACAGTAAACCATTCACCCATCAAGTAGTGTCGCTACATTTTCAAGGCGAAGACCACTGCTGCTAACTCCAGGTCTTGGGTAGCGTAGTTATGCTCATGATGTCTCAGCAGACGTGAGATGTAGGCGATCACTACTCACTCCTGCATCAGAAAACATCCTAGTCTAGTCCCTGATGCATCACAGTAGACTGTATACCCAACGCCCTCCTATGGTAGCCTCAAGATGGGGGCACTCGTCAGTCTCTACCTTAGCTCCGGAAAACTCTACTAGCATATCTCCATCTACAGGAAGGAATTCCCCTTCTTTATCAAAGCTAAAAAGGGTGTCACAACTCTAGAAAAGTCAGGTACAAATCTTCGGTAGTACTTATCCAATCCCAGGAAACTCCGTACCTCGTTCATACTCTTGGGTGGCTCCCAAGAAAGAACTACCACTATCTTCTCCAGATCCACTGCAACTCTAGTCATCGAGATAATGTGCCTCAGGAAGTGGACCTCCCATATCCAGAACTAGCACTGTGAGAGACTTCCATAAATACAGTGCTCTAAAAGTGTATCTAGAACTATCTATAGGTGCATGACGTGCTCCTCCTCCGACACCGTGTATATCAAGATGTAGTCAATGAAGACCACCACGAAGCGATCATAGTAAGGCTGAAAGATCCTCTTCGTGAGTCCTATGAACACTGGTATAGATATCGGTGTCTTCCCGTAGTACAAGTTGTATATCAAGATGTAGTCAATGAAGACCACCACGAAGCGATCATAGTAAGGCTGAAAGATCCTGTTCATGAGTCCTATGAACACTAGTATAGATATCGGTGTCTTCCCGCAGTACAAGTTGATATAGAATCCTACCTCTCCATGAGGAGGTAGTCCTAGAACCTCATCAGGAAAGAAATTATCATACTAGCCCACCAATATAGGATATATTGGACTCCTATCATCTATGATTCCGAGGGTAAGGTTATCCAACTGATGAGTGATAGGATGCACCCTCTTCCAGGAAAGTCTATCCTGTGCTACAAATGTTCCCTTTTCACCAGTGAAGGAAAACTTGATCCCATCCTCGTAGACACACTGCACATTGTGCCTAAAACAGTCTATCTGGGTATGGATAGGGGATAACTACTCCATACCCAAGATGAAATCATAAGGCCTTGACACTGCTACTGGGAGATCCCAGCCAAAGAACATTCCTCCTAGAGTAAGCACACACTACCAAAACCAGTGTGTAATTATCAAATCATGTCCCATAGGAGTCTCCAATCACAAGGATCAAGCAAATGGCTCTACCAGAATCTTCGAGCTCGGAATGAGAGCTGTGGAAATGAAAGAGTGACTGGAACCTGTATCTATAAGTACTACAGCTAGGGTGGAGTAGTCACAAATCATACCTAAAATCATCTTTGAAGCACCGTGTCCATAGGCCTCAGCTTCCTGAAGATGTGTTCATCCCTTTCCTCCAGCTCCGTGAGGTTGTGGTGGACCACCTGGAGGTGGTGGCAGTATAACCTCAAATCGCCACCCACTGCCTGCTGCATGACCTGCTCCTATTCCACGTCCACCACCTTGTAGACCTCCTCACTGAAATATCTACCTCTAACTAAGTGGTCCCTAGACTATCTTCTAATCGTCGGTACAACGACTCAGGAAGTCAAAAGCCATGTGGCCCTACCCGCTGCACGTGAAGCACAATCTTCTCTTCTTCTTGCCTGCACTACCTCTTGAGCTCCGAACCTCCAACCCTACATCCTGGGGTTGTCCTTTTGAATTTCTATCCTTCTTGGACCTCTGCGTCATCTGCCTAATGCCTATTGTAGATGACTCGGCTACCTGTCTTCCGGTGGTGACTCTCACCGTTGGTGCCTGCTCAGCTAAAAATCTCTCCACCAATAATGCTCGCTCAAGTACTCCAGCCAATGTCAGGATATTGAATGATATCATCGATGATCTAATGTCCCACTGGAGACCCTTCTGAAAGGTCTAGGCCTTGAATAAAGGGTCTCATACCATATCAGTGGAGTAGCACGAGAGGCCAGTGAATCTTGCCGAGTACTGGGCTACTATCAGTCTGCCCTACTGTAAGTGTAGGAGCTCCTAAATACGCACAGAGCATAGTTTCGCTGGAAAGAACTCTACCATGAAGAGGCTCTTGAAGTTTTTCCAGGTGAGGGTCGCCTCATTGTGTAACTAGAGCATCAGGTGCCACCATATTTCTACTACGCCCTGGAAGAAGCTAGCAGCTAGGATCACCATATGCTCTACTAGTGTCTCTACTAAGCGAAAAACTCTAGCCACAGCCTCCAGCCATTCCTCAGCTACCTGGGGATCTGTCTCGCCTTGAAATCTCAGAATCCTCTGTCCCTAGAAATCATGCAATGCGTTCAGTCGGCGTGCACCTTATGTTAGTGGGGTTGGTGGCAACAGTTACCCAATAGGTAGTGGTGCTACTGGTGCACCACTCGAAGGTGCAATCGCTGTATGAGGTCCCTGCACCAAAGCCTCATTGCCCATTGGTCCATCATCATGAACACTCTCTAGAATCCTGTTTGGTTGTTTACATGGAGGAATCCTGAAAAGAAACCGGTGCACCACGGTCAATAAGTTATACCAGGTGAGCTGACTCAAATGAGATCAAAAGTAAAACATTTCCAAAACACACTCAATTAGTGTTTTCATGCACCAAGTTGGAAATAAGAATTTAGGGTCCTATTGTATAGATACTTCATCCACCATAGTAACACCAGAATCCACAAACTGAAATCCATACTCAAAACACATAACACTATTACTCCATTGGAAAGATCAAAGTCCTATTTATTCGGTAGAACAGACAAATCTGATACCACTTTGTCATGACCTGTCCCTCGAGGCCCTTTCCATGACTACCCCAAGCCCGCCTTCCATAGGCCAGGGGTTAGCGACTAGCATCATAAAGAAATATCCCAAAAAGTGGGAAGGCATTTCCTTTAAACTTTAAAACACACAGACCAAGAACATGACAAGATGCAAACCACGTAGTAAAACTACAGTAATAAAAGTGAGTACTGAAAGTAAAGGGGAAAGAATGCAACCCCAACTAAAAAGATACAACTACAATAGAAAATAGCTCATGAGATCATCAACCAAGGATCCTACCTAAAGGGTGGGTACAAATTGTCTCCACAACTCATCACGTCAACCAGTCACCTCCGTGTACCGCCTGGTCATGGATCCTAAGGTCTCATCCAAGTTTCCCGTCATCTTCACAAGACAAAATAAGGTATGGGCGAATCCCGTGTAGGGGTGAGTATAGCAATACCCAGTAAGGACCCCGATACCCCCAAATGTCTCTCAAAATTCCACAAAGTAAATCCAAAAATCATGATCTCAATCACAAAGCACAAAGAAGAAGTCTCAACTCAAACCAGATATATAACTCCGAGTTTAGGAATATAGATGATTAGTCTTAAGATATATCATTTTATTCTATTAGGAAGTTTTCAAAACTAATCCATGAAGGAGTTGTTCCATTTTCAATCCACATAGGTTCATATTTCACTGATCCTCAATGGGCTACTTTAAGGATGGTCCTCATCGGGTCACACACTACTGATCCACAAAGGGTCGCTAGAATGTTAATCCACAAAGGGTGGATATGATGATGATCCACACAGGGTCGCTATGTTTCTGATCCACATAGGGTCTCTATGATGATGATCTATACAGGGTCTCTATGATTCTAATCCACATAGGGTCTATATGATGCTAATCCATAGAGGGTCACTATGATGTTGATCCACACATGGTCGCTCTTCAATTGATAACCAACCACAGGATTCCCCACACTCAGTGCGCTTGAGTTCTATAGGATCTACTTCTGAAGATATCTATTGTTACTCAACTACCCCAAAGTTCCCAAAAGGAGAAACCCAAAGGACCTCTATGTTGTAAGGGTCCCAACACGACAGACGGCGCGTCAATCGGATGCCCGGTCTGTGAGTTATAGGCATTTTAGTGCCGAGGGCCCGGTTGGATTCAGGTTTGATCCAAACCAACTGTACTCCAACATTGTCCAAAACATAGGTGGAGTATCTCAAAAGGACCATCTCGTTCCAAGTATTCCAACGCCATAGACGGTTCTTCAAATAAAGGTTTGGTTTGTGAGATATGACCTTTTAAGAGTATCTGGGCTGAAAAGGGATCTGGGTCCGGGCTGGCCCGGTCAGAAAAAACCGACCCGGTCTCGGTCCAAACTATGTCCGACTAGGCTGGGTCGCAGGATCAGCCCACTATGCCATGGATTGGCATGTCCCACTAGGCGACCCGGCCCAGTGGCTAGCATGGTCCACCAACCGAGTGGCCGCCCCCTTCCCGAACGACAAATCCTTTTAGGTTAATCAACCGGCAGCGCCACGTGGTGCTACCCCCTTCCCTGTGGGACCCATGGGATGTGGGTCCCCTCCAACATAGCTCTTCACCGAGGCACGCGATGACACACAACCTTCTCCCAAAACGGTTGGCTGAGGGTTGCCGGCTGCTGCCGTCACCCACCGGCACCGGAGGAAATTCTGCGGGCCACTGGGTGAGTTCTGGTGGTCAGTTTTTCCTTCTTTTTGCGCCTACGGGCCTCTCAAGATGTTTCTGTCACTGTGTGGCTCCTGGATTCCATATTATATTGAGTTTAAAATCCATCACCTGAATAATGTAACAAAAAAGAAGTGGCGAAGGGTATGGGCCTGGTTCATTTGGCTTGCACCCCCCGCGTTAGCATCATATCAAGTGGGTAGTAATTAAATCATCAAGGATAAACTAAAACCTGTTCAATACTTATGTGATTCTTCATGCTTTTCAAGATTGAGCAAAAAACAAATTCTCATTAATTTAAACATAAACAACCCCTACCTCAGATTTAGAGGAGACATCGCGGTTTTGGAAGAAGAATCCACGATTGATGAAGCCGTCTACGTTCATCATTTCCGGATTGATTCCTCCAAGGTTGTCATCCAAGCCTCTGTCCTTTATTGGTGGAAGACGTCGTGGAACTTTGTTAGAGGTACCTCACTTCCGTGTCAAAAACCCAAGTGCAAGCTTCATTTAAATAGAGGGGTAGGGAGATTAACGCATTGTAATAATTAATGAGGTTCATTAAGGAGTTTTAATTTATGAACCTATTAACTCTCAATAGTGTGGTTACAAAATAGAATAGTCAAGCCATTAAATGTCATGGAAACCTAGTGGTCCTACTACCGTCACTCAATAGTTGGTAGAAAAATTCAAATAACATTTTTATGTTATTTTATTATTCTCTAAAAATTCCTCCAAACTATCTTTTTCACCCAAACTACTATGGTCTAAGTTAACCCCCCCTTAAGTGAATCTCGGTGTTGTGGATTCAACAGTTCCCTAGTATTTTTAATCTAATAACCGGTTCAAAAGATAGAAAATTCCGCCCACATGTTTTCTGAACGTACCATAAAAAAAGTTCAAAATTCCATTCTGGGCACACCGGGCCTCAGAATCAAGCGTCGTCAATTTTCACAGACATGAAATAATCACAAATAATTAAAAAAATATATATAGAATTTTCGAGTCTTTACAGCTGGCACCCATAATTCGATGATCAATACTCTCGTAGATTTTTGAAGCATGTGTGGATGATCTAGAGGAATTCGACTTCATATTATTTGAACAATAATCACTGGTGATGAATAGATGATGAATGTGTGACCTCATATCAAACAAGGTATTTATTGTTAAATTTTTATTCTTAATATTCTTCATGCATGATTCCCAAGCTTAAACCAAGGTAGTTATTCACTGGAGATTTCATTGTTACATCGATCATTGGTGATATTTTTTTAATCCCCTGGCCACCAGCTTCCACTACATGCCCTAGTACCCTCATTTACTTTATCAGAATCAGACTTTTCGTACAATTTATCATCATCTGACTACGATGTGCCCCTGTAGTTTAAGGTCATGTAATTAGTGTTGGATTTGGTGGCCTAGAACCAACTACTTTGTACTTTATTCATTAATAAATACCTTATCACATATTTATTGTTCTTCTGCATGAAAATGCATGTGATAATATCCTAAGGACAGCTGTTTCATTAAAGGGTCATAGTGGATCCCTACTATGATGAGAACCCAGAAGTGCCATAACACTATTCTTGAACATATGTTCTATGGCTGGATTATTTTATTTGAGGGACACAAATAATACATTCAATTAGGGGTGAGGACTCATAAAACATTGAGTCACATTCTCATGGTGTGTGCCCTTGGTAATATACAGGAGGATATTATGAGAATGAGACCCCCCAGTAGGAAATCCACATTTCATTGTGTCATTGGATGTTCCTATCTGCGGACGTGTGTATTTTTCCTTAGAATTTAAGATTATTATTAATGGTTATTACAACTTGCAGACATAGATGTATTGAAGAAAACTATGACGACACACTGTTCGCAGCAAGGTAGGATACATTGGGTGTGTCACGGGTAATACTACATTAATAGATAATGCGAGAAAGGTTTTGTCCCTTCTATTCCATAACGGAAGTATATATCTTAGGCACTTTGATGGAATTGATATAGCTTAAGTAAATCCATGGCCATGGTAAGGTATAAGCGAGTTCAATTCTGGAAAGTCAAAGAAAGAATAATCGAGCACATGGGTTGATGTCACTAGCATGCAATTTTCTGGATTAGAGATATCATAACAAAGGGATTATATTACACATTAAACATTCGTAGGAGGTGACACATCATTACAGCATTAACTTCTTTCTCTATGGGTGCCTTGGCATGTTGCTAGATGCTAACCTTGGTCTTTAGGCAGGCTCCGCCTAATGGCACTGAGAAAGGGGCCTAGAGGGTCACACACTAAGTGTGTCCATGTATCTTAGTTAAATATTAATTTAACAAGATAAATAAATATTATTCCCGATTGTGGTTTAATAATTATTTAAGGATGCCTGATTTCATTTATTTCGACACTAGTTATTCGAGAGAATATATTGTGGAAAAAATAATATATATTTATTAGCGAGTAATGTAGTTACATTTATTTAAGAAAAAAATATCCATTACTCAAGGACTAATAAATGTGGTGGAGGAAATAAAGGAAAATGGAAAATAAAAGTACATGCCATGTATATTAAATATACACACCGTGTAGTTTTATAGAAAATGAGTACACATCGTGTATTAATGATTACACAGCGTGTAGTTTTTTCAGTCGGGATTTTGAGGAAATAATTTCGTTTTATTAAATTATATTTATTATAATCCGTGTGGGTTCATGTCAAGGAATTAATCATTCGACATGAGGTTTTTCAATGAGAGTTAATGAAATAAATAAAACACGTAACACATTTATTTATTGTCATAACCCTATAACCTCAAACCTGATTATAAATATCCTCACATCCCCAAAACGTTTCCCAATCATTGTGCACAATAATTCTGGGGAGTTCTCTCAAGGACAAAAGAACTCCTTCCTCCAAGAACGCTCCCAAGACCGTGAGAGATCCACCACCATCGGATCAAGGTGATTGAAGGCGGAAATCCCAAGTCAAGGTTCTTCCGCACTAGCACCCGGAGATCCCTTCAACAGCATCCAAAGATACATGGAGAATGTGTGGATCACCGCGAGAGGAATCCTACACTTGGATTATATAACGCAATGATGGGTCACACCGAATCGTGACCGGAGACATCAACGAGGAAATAATTCAATCAAGGAAATTCTTATGAATTAATTAAATTAATTATAACCAACATATGATGATCCTATCTCTATGGTTCTGGGACTCCCTCTTTTTTTTATCGTTCTTCGTTCTATTCCGAAGATCCGGTGTTTTATATCATGACAAATCTCGGTTTGAACATTGTTTAACGCTAAAATCAAAGTTGGGAACTCCCACCAACGTGCTTCCACTACGCCCATAACCTACAAGTGGTATCAGAGCCAGGTTATATCATTGATTATAATTATTTAGTTTTTCATTGGTGATTTATTCATTTAATAATTTAGTTATTTCAATTCAAGTTAATCTTTCCTTAATTCTGAATCTTGAGATTTGTTCCTCCTCTATCGTTTCTCGTTCACCATACAGAAACAACCTTTTATTTTAATTTTTTATTGAAATAAAATAGAAGATCACATCCGAAAGAGCCAAAAGTTCCTGGCCATACAACACGAGAATACACGGTGTGTATTCGGAAGTACACACCGTGTTGTCTAGGCTCATGCATCGGACTGGTCTTCCAAATCAGGTCATGTATTGATCCTATCTAAGTCATTTATGACACCATGTGTTGGCCAGGAACAGGTGGCACATGGTTTCCAAATTACACGCCATGTGGTCCAACAGAACATGACGTGTAGTCCCTTTGGGTTAGGGTTGGACTGTGTACCCCGTACACTGCTTTCCCGGCTAGAAACCATGTAACGTGGAAACTACACGGTGTGTGTCCCACTGAAAATGGTGTGTACTCTGAAAACATCTGAATTACATTAACATGCTATGTCCTCGGGAGTGTACTTCGGATGGATGGTGAAGAAAATTACACGCCGTGTAGTCGGAACTACACACCGTGTACTCACCCAAATTACACAGATTTATTAAAATTTATTATTATATTATAAAAACCCTTGAGACATGTACCATGGTGTAGGTGTAAAGCTGAGGTACAACACATGATAAGTGTTTTATATATATGTGTTTAATTTTACATCTGCGTAATGAACAGGAATTCACTGGGTTGCCTCCAAGGTACAAGTTACGTCCAAAGATAATTTTAAATGAATTTATTGGTTTAAAATTATGATGGATGAGAATCTCAAGGAAATTCAGAAAAGGGTTTAAGATAAAAGGATTGATTAATTAATGATAATTAATTAATTCAAGCATGATTTATCTTAAACAAGAATGGTTAAATAGTTAAATTCTAGTTTTATTTATGTGTAAATATCGTTGCATGTATGGATGATCATGAGCTAGACCAAGACCTTTGTATGTGAATGGTTTATTTAATTAATTTATTTAAATTAAATTTGTTAGCCTACGAGCCTTCTCCTCATTAATATGTAGGTCCTTCATACCCAAGGATTATTTTATGTAAAAAACCTTTTTTACCCCTCACCTGCGTGTGAGATAAATGCATATGCAATGGATGGAGCTCCCAAGCTAGTGAAGGCGGCTCAAGTTAGGAGCCAAGGCGAAACCAATCCAAAAAATATACAAAGGTGGACAACTGGAAAGCTGTAAACACGAACCTGAAAGGGTCAAAGTGTTTCTCCACTAGGTTTTGGGTTAGTTTATCAACCACTAGATAAACTAACCAATAGAACAAATCTCATGATCATACCATTAATTTTATTTCTATCACTTACATGGTTTCTTTATTGTGGGTGTTTTGTCACGATCATGAATTAAACAAGCATGCAAGATAGAACTAAAATAAATACCAGATTATGCATAAATATTATCTTAGACATGGTTAATCACTTAAGTATATCCCACGTAATATTAACAAGCATGTAATCAAAGATAATAAAATGTTAATTTACGTATAAGGATGAAATCCCTCAAAGAAATATTAAGTCGGTATATCCTTCCATAATCTTTGTTAGAATCGAACCATAGTTCAAAGTGCTTGACCAACCCATGTTGGGGTGCTTTCAATTATCGAGGAATTATAATTCAAGGTTTTGAGTTTACTTAACTTGGATTGCAACATGGTTTGACTGCCACAGCAGGACTTGGTGTGAGAAAGAGGCCAAGGTTGAGGAAGTCCAAAATAAAAGGATTTCAAGACTGGGGAGTCCACTCAGCGGATCAAGGAGTTGCGAGTTAATGCATATGGAATTTGGAATGCCTACCTAAAACCCTTCATGTTTCTTGACCAACCCTAGTTGGGGTAATGTGAAGGGCAACATGGATCCTTTCCACTAGAATATTCAGGCAACCGAATATTCTGAAGTCAATGGTGGGGGCTATTGGATTTTGATAAAATAGTGGGAGACTAATAAGTATTAATTTATTTATATGTCTCAATTTTATAATAAAGTAGTAAACCTTTTCTCATCTTAATTTGTAGAAACGGAAAGAAAAATGACTTCAAACATATCATTTTGAACCATACTTGAGAAGGAAAACCTTCTAACAGGAACCAATTTCCAAGAGTGGCAGAGGCATTTACTCGTCATCCATCACCACAAAAGGAAATTGTATGTACTAGAAGAGCCTATTCTAGTTGCACCTGGAAAGGAGGCCAGTGATGAGGAACTATCTCTCTACATGAAACACATGGATGATGCCACAAATGTCTAGTGTTTCATGCTATCATCCATGTCTAATGAGCTCTTGAAGCTACATTAAAACATGGATGCATATAGCATGATGTCTCACATTAAGGATCTCTACCAAGAGAATGTAATACAGGAGAGATATGAGATCTCCAACGCTTTGTTTACAACAAATATTGGAGAGTCTGTTCCAGTTGTGCCTCATGTAGACAAGCTCATTGGCTACATTGAACGCCTGGACATCTTAGGGATTAATTTCCCGGATGAGTTGCATACATATCTTATCCTATCATCACTGCCCAAGGCCTTCTCAAGATTTACTGTCAACTACAACATGAGAAATAATGATAAGAGTATATCAGAACTTCTGACCATGATTCGCCAGGTAGATGAGAACATGGGGCGTGACAAATCAGCAGTCCTTATGGTGAACAAGAAAAGGAAGGACAAGGCAAAGTGGACAAAGACTTATAAACAGTTCGAAGCCCCCAAGAATCATCCTTCCAAGAAGGGGAAGATCCAGAGGTAGGGCAAGGAATGGGAGGCAGTATGTATTTCATGTGGCAAGCAAGGCCACTGGAAGAGGAACTGCACCCAGAAGCGTGGGGATGCTAAAGGTGCGTTCGTTATTGAGTGCAATCTTTCTATTTCTACACATTGGGTATTAGATATAGCTTGTGGGGCTCACATATGTATTCAAATTTAGAACCAATTAGATTTAGAAAGATTGCCAGAGGAGAGGTGGATCTTCGAGCTGCCAATGGTGCAAAGTTTGCTGCGTTGGCTATTGGCGATTACCACCTTTCATTGTCAACTGGGATGGTTTTTGGTTTTTCATAACTGTTATTATGTGCCTAGTGTTACCAAGAACATAATTTCTGTATCTTTTTTTGATATGGATGGATTTATTTTCAAGTTTGGAAATAAGGGTTGCCTATTTTATAAGAACAACATATTTTATGGTATGTCACATTTAAATATTGGTTTGTATGTATTAAATTATGGAAACCAAGTGTTGGAAATCAATAACGAAACAAACTCACATGACTCATACATCACCTAGTTATGGAATCACCATCTCGGTCATATAAATGAGAAGCACTTGACAAAGCTCTTCCAAGATGGCTATTTAGACTCTACAAAGCTAAAACAACTTGATAGATGTCACACTTGTTCACAAGGTAAAATGACCTAGACGCCTTTGGTGGACAGGGTGAAAGGGCTACAAAGCTTTTAAGATTGGTGCTCACAGATGTATGTGGACCATTTCTAGTAGAAGCTAGATGTGGATATTCATACTTCATTACAATTACTGATGATTTAAGAAGATATGGCTATTTCTACTTAATGAGGTATAAGTCAAAGTTGTTAGATATATTTATGGAATTCAATATTGAATTGGAGAATTAGATTGGTAAGAAGATAAAGAAACATAGATCGGATCGAGGGGGAGAATATGTGAACCAAGAGTTCATCGATCTTTTACGGGATTATGAGATTCTATCTCAACTCACTCCTCCTTATACACCATAGTGGAATGGTGTTAGCGAAATGAGGAACTGCACCTTATTGGATATTGTGAGGTCGATGATGAGTCAAGCAGATCTTCCATTATCCTTTTGGGGATATGCATTACAAACTATAGAATACACATTAAACTGAGTACCAACTAAGGCGGAAAATGGAATTCCCTCTGAGATAGGGAATGGAATGAAACACATTTTGTTTCATACACATGTATGAGGATGCAAGGCTTTTATTAAGGCCTTATTAGGAAACAAACTAGCACCCCAGGGCATGAGGTGTATCTTTATAATATATCCCAAGGAAACGAAAGGATATTACCTATATAACCCTTCAGACAAGAAAGTGAATGTTGCCAGACAAGCCATTTTTCTTGAGAGGGAGCACATCCTCAAGAAGGATAGTGGGAGCAATATTGACTTCGACGAAGTTGATGCTCAAGATTCACAGGAGTTGGTACAGGAACAAGTTTCACAGGTCCCCGTGGAAGAGGTTCCAGAAACACAAGTACTGCGTAGGAGCTCAAGAGAGGTAAGGGAACCAGAGAGATCTGGTTTCCTAGTCACTGAGGATGGTGAATCATTATTATTGGACAATGATGAACCTCTCTCCTACAAGGAAGCTATAGAAATATTAGATGCTACAAGATGGCTAGAAGCTATGAATTCTGATATGGATTCCATGTATCAGAACCAAGTCTGGGTTTTGGTCAATGAGCCAGTTGATGTAAAACCTATTGGATGCAAATGGGTATTCAAGAGAAAACTGGACATTGAAGGTCAAGTTATCACCTATAATGCAAGGCTAGTGGCTAAAGGATTCAGACAGTGTCAAGGAATTGACTATGATGAAACCTTCTTTCCAATTTCCATGTTTAAATCCATAATAATCATAATAGCCAAAGCAGCTTACCATGAATATGAGATTTGGAAAATGGAAGTCAAAACATCAATCCTTAATAGGAACCTTCATGAAGATGTCTATATGACACAACCATAAGAGTTTGTGACACCAGGTGAAGTCAAATGGGTTTGCAAGTTGCAAAAATACATTTATGGATTGAAGCAAGCATCCAGGTCATGGAACATTTGATTTGATGAAGCCATAAAGGAATTTGGGTTCATTAAGAAAGAATGTGAACCATGTGTTTATAAGTGGTTTAATGGTAATGCGATCGTTATCCTAGTAGTATATGTTGACAACATATTACTTATTGGAAATGATGTACCAGTCTTACAGTCAGTTAAGGACCGGTTAAACAAGTGTTTCTACATGAAGGACTTGGGTGAAGCAGCCTACATTCTAGGGATTAATATCATTAGTGATAGATCCAAGAGGCTTCTTGGACTATGTCAGGGTACATACATTGACCAGATACTAAAGAGATTTAGTATGGAACAATCCAAGAGGGGATTAGTTCCAGTGTCACATGGCCTACATCTTTATAAGAAAAGTTTTCCATAGACACAACATGAGAAAGATAGAATGAGTAAGATCACATACGCTTCAGCTATAGGATCCATCATGTATGCCATGTTATGTACCAAGATTGATGTTACCAATGCACTAATCATGGTAGGATAATATCAAGAAGATCTAGGAGAATAGTATTGGACTGATTTTAAGACTATCCTTAAGTATTTGAGAAGAACTAAGGATATGTTCCTGGTGTATGGAGGAGATGGGGACCTTGTCATCAGAGAGTATGATGATGCTAGTTTTTAGATAGATCCGAACGATCTGAAGTCGCAATCTGGATATGTTTTCTGTCTCAATGGAGGAACTGTGAGCTGGAAGAGTTCAAAGCAGCTAGTTGTCACCAATTCTACACTGGAGTCTGAATATATAGCAGCTTCTGATGCATCCAAGGAAGCCGTATGGGTTCAGAACATTGTCCAAGATCTTGATGTGGTGCTTATCAGTAAATACCCTGTCACATTTTGTTGTGATAATATTGTATCAGTGGCTCCTGAAAAAGAACCAAGGTCACATCAATAGACAAAGAACATACTCTGGAAGTATCACCTCCTGAGGGATTTCTATCAGAGGGGTGAAGTTGCAGTGAGCAGAGTGTCCACAGAAGAAAACGTGGCGGACCACATGACTAAAGGCCTATCTCAGCATAAGCATGAATATCATGTGAGAGCTAGCGGGTTAAAGGTTGTTAGTAGTTGGCTCTAGTCCATGTGGGAGTCTGTTGGAGTTGGTGACCTAAAACCAACTACATTGTACTTTATTCATTAATAAATACCTTATCACATCTTGATTGTTCTTCTGTGTGACAATGCATGTGATAATGTCCTAAGTATAGCTATTGCATTAAAGAGTCATAGCGGATCCCTGCTATGATGTGAACCCGGAAGTGCCATAACACTATTCTTGAATATATGTTCTATGGCTGGATAATGTTATTTGAGGGACACAAATAATACAGGCCATTTTGGGTGAGGGCTCATAAAACATTGATGCACTTTCTCATGGCGTGTGCCTTTGGTAATATCCAGGAGGATATTATGAGAATGAGACCCACCAGTAGGGAATCCAAAATTCATAGTGTCATTGGATGCTCCTATCTTTGGACATGTTTATTGGTCCTTAGACTTTAAGATTATTATTAATGGGTATTATAACTCACACACTTAGATGTATTAATGAAAACTATGACAACATACTATTCACAACATGGTAAGATACGTTGGGTGCATCAGGAGTAATACTGCATTAATAGATAATGAGAGAAAGGATTTGTTCCTTCTTTTCCATAACAGAAGTAGATATCTCATGCCCTTTTATGGAATTGATATAGCCTAAGTAAATCCATGGCCATGGTAAGGTATGAGCGTGTTCAATTCCGGAATGTCAAAGAAAGAATAATAGAGCACATGGGTTGATGGCACTAGCATGAAACCCTCTTGATTCGAGATATATTGAGAAAGTGATTATATTACATGGTAAACGTTTTTAGGGGATGACACGTCATTGCGGCATTAACTTCTTTCTCTATGGGTACCTTGGCGTGTTTCCAGACGCTAACCTTGGACTTTAGGCAGGCTCCGCCTAATTCCACTAAGAAAGGGGCCTAGAGGGTCACACACTAAGTGTGTCCATGTATCTCAGTTAAATATTAATTTGACAAGTTAAATAAATATTATTCATGACTGTGGTTTAATAATTATTTAAGGATTCCTGATTGCAATTATTTCGACATTAGTTATTCGAGAGAATATATTGTGGATGAAATAATATATATTTATTAGCGAGTAATTTATTTACATTTATGTAGGAAATAAATAGCCATTACTCAAGGAATAATAAATGTGGTGGAGGAAATAAAAGAAAATGGAAAATAAAAGTACACGTCATGTATATTAGATATACACGCCGTGTAGTTTTATGGAAAAAGAGTACACACTGTGTATTAAAGATTACACAACGTGTAGTTTTTCCAGTTGGGATTTTGAGGAAATAATATCGTTTTATTAAATGATACTTATTATAATCAGTGTGGGCACATGTCAAGGAATTAATAATTCGACATGGGGGATTTCAATGAGAGTTAATGAAATAAATAAAATGTGTAACACATTTATTTATTGTCATAACTCTATAACCTCAAACCTGATTATAAATATCCTCACAACCCCAACACTTTTCCCAATCATTGTGCACAAAAATTTTGTGGAGTAATCTCAAGGCCAAAAGAACTCCTTCCTCCAAGAATGCTCTCAAGACCGAGAGAGATCCACCACCACCGGATTGAGGTGATCGATGGCGGACATCGCAAGCGAAGGTTCTTCCACGATCGCACCCGGAGATCCTTTCGTCAATGTCCAATGATACATGGAGCACGTGTGGATCACCTCTAGAAGAATCCTACACTTGGATTCTACGACACAATGACGGATCACACTGGATCGTGACCAGAGACATCAACGAAGAAATAATTTAATCAATGTAATTCTTGTGAATTAATTAAATTAATTATAACCAACATATGATGATCCTATCTCTCTGGTTCTAGGACTCCCTCTTTTTTTCATTCTTTGTTCTATTCCAAAGATCCAGTGTTTTATATCGCGACAGATCTAAGTTTGATCATTGTTTAATGCTAAAATCAAATTTGGGAACTCCCACCAGCGCGCTTCCACTGCGCCCGAAACCTACAACTAGGACATATTGTATTTCATCCTACTAGGAGGGTGACTTTCATTTATTTACCGCAGTTTGGATTACTCTTATGTATATCACACTATTTTTAGGATCCTAAAACTCTATCAATCCATCATTTACATACTTCTCTAACCAATCATTAAAGATAAAGAAAATCTTCATTGTGTACCAAAGACATTTGTGGTAGGGGAAGTAATTGTCATGGCCTATCAACCACACCTCACCTGGATTCAACATTACTGATAGTTTTATCCAATCATTCTCCATAGAATAATTAATGTTCATTGGGAAATTCTTTTATGGGAGGGAATATAAATTTTTATTTTTATTTTCATCAAGAGATGAGTGACCATGCTACTTCTCCTATGTACTACCTATAACTCTGTTGGCATGAGCACATGATTATGTTTGGAGTCTAGATGGAGAGCCCCGATATTCATTGGTTCAGTGGTATGTGCTGATTCATTGGGGGCCTTCGATGATGCATATTATACAATCTGATTAATGAAATCCAAATCTCCTAGATGCTTTGTGGAAACGACTGAGTTTGGATGGTTTTCGATGTACCCTCAATGAGGGGGTGGAAAAATGGAAATCCCACCATCCCTAAGGGATGGGGTGAGGTGGAAAAATTTCCATAATTTTCCTGATGAGGAGATGAAAAATATAAAATTCCCCCAGCCCTATAGGATGGGGAATATCACTGAAATGAGAGGTTCCATAGGAGCATGTTTGTACATAATTCCAAGCAAGAGAACCCATGAGTGTTCCAATAATTATATCTTGGAGATCCTTGTTCTCTCACTATACTTTAGTGATCTGTTCCTCATTATAAATTTTCTTTTCATCCTTGAGGGGCTGACTGGTAGGATCTATGACAACACCCTTTCCTCTATCGATGGTAGGGTGAGTGGATGATGATTGGAGTCTCCATGTGGTCCCTAGAGACTGAATATGTTTTTACACTGGCTGTCCTTATTCTCAATCAACATTACACTCTGAAATTCAAACACGATGTGTAATACCTTATATAGATGCATCAAATATATCTCTAGGCCCTTCTTTTCACTTGATGGAGGCAGAAGTTGGGCCAACCTGCTGTGAATCAGATGAAATTAGGAGGGTATGATTACACTTCCCATGAGTGTGCTCATATGGATCCGATGAGAAGTATTCAGATTCAGTTGATATCATATTGAAAGAGAAATAAGCAGGCTGGTTCTCCCCCTTAATGGAGTATCTTGTTCGAATGGTAAGTGCTCGATGTACCATTTAGTGGTACAATGCCCGATGTACCTCTTGGGGTGTTGATGCCCATAACATTAATCAGTCAGTTAGTTCCTATAGTACCATTTGGGGGGTCGATGCTTGTAGTACTATTTGGGGGGTCAACACCCATAGTGAAGACATTCCTAGGGTAAAATATGATAAAAATGACCCCATCATTATGGTATAGGGTGCTCCATGAGATTCCATAGTCACCAAGTCTAGATTTGATTAAGTGAGAGGGTCCTTGCTTGTGATGATTTGGGATTGATTCTGGGCCACTGTCAGGATACTCTTATGGTCCTTAGATAGATTGATGGAAATAGTGATATAAGACTACTATATAGATTCATTATTTGGATACCCCTAGTTGGCTCTCCTACTGGATGTCCCAATTTGGATGGTTAGGGTAGGCACAACATCCACTGTAGCTCCTTGTGGAATCACAGTCACACATCGACGATGATGAATAGAATGGATGGGAGCCATCCTAGGTAGATCATGAGTGATTGAGTAGACATGGTGATTTTCCTCATCCACCTCCCTTTGGTAGGGAAGGTATATGTTGTTGCGCTCTAGGGATAAGCTCCCAAAGAGGTTGAATGTAGCAATAAGGACCACTTCCTATTCTATGGGTTGCCATGGGAAAGATGACTAGTGAGGATCATCCTCTGAAGGATTTCATGAGTTGATTCCAAAGTTGGTATGGAACCATTGATTTCATACTCCCAGACCAAGACATTCACCATCTAGCACTGAATGTTTTTTGTTTTTGACAACGTAAATTGGGGCCTCAGGGATAAAGAAGCTTGTCCAATAGTCTCTAAATCCATTAGCACATTCGATGATGTCATTTTGATTTAAGGAATCTATGATATCTAGCAGATGAAACAATACACCTCATTAGTGAAAAATCACATATAAGAGTACATGTTCGATCAATTGTTTTCACAATTAAAGGATAAAGAGGTGGTCCCTTATTTTGTGAAAGGCTCAACAAAGTTAAAAAAACCTATTTGGGAACCATTTTTAAAAAAAATTAGGAACAAAATGGTATAATGAGAACTAGGTAGTCTATCCCATTTCACCCATGAATGTTATGAAAATGTTAAAAGATTTCAGGTTGGGTTCACCATTTTTCTTCCAGACAAATCTTAAATAGTCTCATCTTTACAATCAGTTTTGGGTGATTGGGGGTGGTTTCACAATCATTTTCATCAGGTTTGACATATTTGTATCTAATTGAAACTCACAATGGTTCCCTCATCCATAATTGGAACATACTTTATTTCTAAAGGTAGGTGGTCCTTTGGGGTTTTAGAACCTTTGATGCATAGGAAATCACATTGGTTCAGAGGATGATAGGTCGAGCTCATCACACCCTCTCAAGGGAATTATTTACTATTCCAGAGCTCTCTTATAGATTTAATATGTGTTCATGAAATCCTTCCTAGGACTCGATATGATACTTTTTACACTTGTGTTAATAACTTGATTAAGACCCTATGATAATGGGAACAAATTTGTGTGCCCTAGGTTTTCCATCACTTCTTGTTTATTTATGACGCTTTAGTTTATGGCCATGTTTGGGTGATCGGGAGTTTATTGTTGTCTAGGGAGGATGTTTTTGTTTTGGAGATGATATTGAACCTCTTTAAGTAATCCTACATATCCTCTAAGAATATGAATCAAAACCAACATATTTCATTTGATATAGTTTAAAGTCATGTGATAGGACTATACCATGGAGTTTAATGTTAAGAGAAAAGGTTGTCAATATTGTGCTCAAGCCTCAAGGAGGCATCCGATATATCCAATTAGTACACAAATAATATTTCTCATAGTTTAGTTCTTCCCTAACCAGCTGACGGGTTTAAGGTATTTGAGAGCACGGTCAGTCTTTACACTTAAAAAAATGTCCATTTGTGACATCACTTCCTGTATGCTGATGAATATGAAATGATGGTAGATTTATGGGGAAATTCTATCCCATGACTAATAGATATTTGGGATGTAAAGGGACTTACACTAGGGTGGATTTCCATTGGAGCTCATTCCTTAGGAAGGAGTCCTATATATCATTCTTGGACATGACTCGGAGTCCTCATACTTCGTTCATCCCTAACTTGATGATGGGTTAGGGTGGGTGATTACACTTGGAGATATTGTTGTTATCCCTAAGGTTTATAAATTAAAGGGGCACTACTACAAATATGCCTTTTATCAGTGCTATAAATGACCTTTAACAGCGTTAGAAAAGCGCTGTTAAAGCTGGCGAAGATAAAGGGGGGGGGGGTCCCCTTTATCAGCGCTCCAAAAAGCGCTGATAAAGTCCCCTTTTATCAGCGCTAAAAAAAGCGCTGATAAAAGGGTACTTTATCACCGCTTTGTTTCAGTGCTGATAAAAGACCCATTTATGAGCGCTTCCTTTATCAGCGCTTTTGTTTCAGCACTGATAAAATACCCCTTTTATCAGCGCTTTTAAAAAAGCACTGATAAAAGGTAAATAAATTACAAAAAAAAATTAAAAAAAATTAAAAAAATACTGTCAAATCGGGGGGGCTTTTATAGCGCTTGAGCCCCCCCTTTTAAAGTGCTTTTCAGCCACCCTACAATGCCTCATGCACCCCCTCCACCCTTTATCAGCGCTTGCTCCCATATTCCCCCATGCGCGCGTACCCCTACCTCCACTAGTATTTGATCTCGAGACCTCCCCCTTGCACGCCTAAGCCCTTACCACTCCTATATTTTGATTTCTTTTCCATTTCATGATATCTCTCTCTATATATATAGTTATATTTATTCATACGGTAATATATATTTATATTAATATATATATAGTTATATTAATATATATATATATATGTATATTTAGTTATATTTATTCGTATAGTAATATATATTTATATTAATATATATATATAGTTATATTAAAAAATATATATAGTTATATTAATATACATATAGTTAAATTAATATATATATAGTTATATTAATATATATATTGTTATATAAATATATATATAGTTATATTAATATATATGTAGTTATATTAATATATATAGTTATATTAATATATATAGTTATATTAAGACATATATATAGTTATATTAATATATATAGTTATATTAATATATATCTCTATTTATATATATATATATATATTTATTTATTTAGTTATATTTATTCGTATAGTAAAATATATTTATATTAATATATATATATATATAGTTATATTAATATATATATTTATAGTGATATTAATATATATATTTATAGTAATATTAATATATATATATATATGTAGTTATATTAATATATATATAGTTAGATTAATATATATATATATATAGTTAGATGAATATATAGGTATATAAATATTCATATATTTGTATTTTAAATAAAATGGAAATTAGTTATTATTTAGATAAAGCTAATATATTTTATATGTAAATATATTTTATTATTTATATTTATAATTAAATTTTTATGTGTGAATATATAAAAAATATGTATATATTGTCATATATTTGATTATAAATAGAAGTGCATTATAAAAAACGATGAAATTTCAACAACATAATATCAATATAAATGTAATACCTTGGAATAAATTCAGTCCCCACCAAAAAAATCCAATAATACCCCCTTAAATGAGGCTGAAAATCCACAAAATGTTAAAAAATCGGGGTACCCCGACTAAAAACTCAGTTTTGGAGGCCTTTTGGGCCTATTTTAGCCTCAAAAAAACCTTGATCGAGCTCACCTCAGATCATAGCGACGTAGATCTCATCACATTATTCGATATGATATGTGGTAGAGCTCAAACGAACACCCGGATCAAAAGTTATGTCCGTTTGAAGTTCGAGTTGCGTTTTCAACATATTTTGGATCAATTTTTTATTTTTTTTATTTTTTAGTCTTAAAATTGTTATTAAATGACTATTACTCCATAATAATTAGCAAATTATTAATTTAAAATATTTTTTTAGTTTTTTTATAAGCCATTTTCACAAAATATCTTATGTATTAAGTATATTAAGTGTAAATGTATATTTATACTTATCTAAAATATATTTAAAAATTATATATTATATTTATATCAATATAACTATATTTATATATTTATATATTATTTTTAATTAATTTTTGTTGAAGTCGACCCTTTATCAGCGCTAAAAAAAGCGTTGATAAAGGGGATATTTTATCAGCACTTTTTTTTAGCGCTCATAAAGGCACCCCCTTTATCAGCGCTTTTTCGTTAGCGTTGATAAAGGTTAGCGCTGGGAAAAACTGTTTTTGTGGTAGTGGGGCTTATACCAGGATTGATTCCCATTTTCATATTCAATCTCTAACTTCAAACATATAAAGAGAGATGATAACCATGGAAGGTTTGTTTAATATGCTTGGAATGACATGGATGGTCTGTTTGAGAGCATGACACAAATAGGGTCCCATGAGTGTGTAACCCTAACCCATTGATGAAAATCCCCTTTTAAAGGGGCATACAAATAAAGGTTCTTGGGCAGGGTTTCACAAGGTATAAGTCCAAGTGTGTTCTGTAGACAAGGTTGACATGTCTGCCCGACATGTATTGATTGTCTACCTGACATGTCTTCATTGACTTCTTGACATGTTTTAGGTATAAGTTTAACATGGAAGACACGTCTAATGGTTTCTTCCTGACATGTTCAAGATGCTTTTCATGATTAAATTTGACGTGTCCAAGATCTTTCGCATGATCAACAAACTTGTCTAGGATGTATTCATATGATCTAAGTGCATTGTTTAGGATGTCTTCACATGATCAAAGTGAATTGTTCGGGATGTCTTCGCATGATCAAAGTGGGAATGTCCACAGTCTTTAACATGATCAATTTACTTGTATGGGATGTCTTCTCTTGATCAAAGTGAATTATCTAGGATTTCTTCGCATGATGAAAGCATACACGTTTAGAATCTTTTGCATGATCAACTAACATGTCCATGAGGTTTTCGCATGATCAAAGTGACTTGTCGGGGATGTATTGACATGATCAAATAGACGTGTCTGGGATGTATTTCTATTATCAAAATGCATTGTCCTAGAGGTCTTCACATGACCAAAGAGGACATGTTCAGTGTCTTCCACATGATAATACTGACATGCCCATAGGCTTTTGCATGATGAACTTGACTTGTCTATAGACTGTATTGTGATCAAACTGACACGTCCAAGGCCGCATAATGGAATCCTGAGACCAGTGACGAATCTTGAGATCACGTGATCTGAAGAGAGTCATGCAATGAGGTCTTTGAAACATTTTTATTATTTAGAACACATCCAGGCGTTGGAGTTTCATGTCCAAAGGGATCATACCTCGGTCGTATAGGAAACAATTTTCCAAGGAGTCCATGGTCGACAGCTCATGTTGAAGGCCCAAATCATAGGGTTTGCATGGAAATAGGAGGTCCTATCCCTGGGGTCTAATGCATGCAGCATGTAAAGGCCTTGTACATGCCAAGGAGTGCCCACATGATGGACTAACATGAGGCTCCATTGCTCATGTGATTTTCATGAACTCAAAGGGGTCTTGTGATGGGTTCTGCAAGAATGTGCAAGGGACTATCTATTGAAGGAATATGCAAGGGTGAGGGATTACACTGTTGGCTATACAAGCCGAGAAATGTGAGAGGAAGAATGGAAGTGGTAGAAAATTGGAACACAACACAAAGGAGCTTTCAAGATTTGTATTTCACAATTGACATTTCAGACTACAATTACATCAATTTATAGACCCACAACATTAAATGCCTAGCATTTATGATGGTACAAAGAAAGACCAAAACATTAAATACAGAGAATCTTTGACAGTACAAGGAAAGACCAAAATATTAAATGCAGAGCATTTATGACAGTACAAAGATATACCAAATCTTTAAATGCAGAGCATTTAAATTCATTCAATGAAAATAAATGGAGGTGGACCCATGGAAAAAAATGTGCAAGTAATAAATGACGCCGCAGGAAGCTTTGACTCATGTTTTTGGTTTTCAATTCCAACACTCCCCTTCAAACCAAAACCAGCTTCATTCCGAGCATCGTTCTGAGCCTTTTGAATGCATCTGATGGTAATGCCTTTGTGAAAATATAAGCCACCTGTTCCATAGTATGACAGTATTCCAATTTTATCGTTTTCTACTTCAAATGATCTCTCAAAAAATTGAATCGGGTATCAATATGTTTGCTTCTTCCATACTGCACCGGATTTTTGGAAAGTTCAATTGCCAGCTTGTTATCAACATATATCACTGTGGATCCATCCTGCGAATGCTGCAACTCCTTCAACAAATTTCTCAACCAGATTCCCTCACATACAGTGGATGATACCGCCACGTACTCTGCTTCACATGTAGAGAAGGCGAACACACTTTGCTTCCTTGAATTCCACGTGAAAGCAGCCGATCCAAGGAAAAATACATACCCAATGGTGCTTTTTCTTTCATCTTGGTCGCCTCCCTAGTCACTGTATGAGTATCCATGCAGATTTGCTTCTTCATTGTATGGATAAAAAAGACCAAAATCCAGCGTTCCTTTAACGTACCAGAGGATACGTTTCGCCGCTAGCCAATGTGACACTTTTGGGGCTTCCATGTACCTTCTTAGAAGCCCAACACTATAGAAAATTTCAGGCCTTGTGATTGTGAGATACCTTAAGCTTCCAATCAAACTCTTGAATAGAGTCGAGTGAACACTTCTTCCTTCTCCATCTTTTTTCATTTTTAAACTCATTGTCACAGGTGTGTTTACAGCATTGCAATTGGCCATCTTGAATTTTTCAAGCAACTCTTTAGCATAACTCTTCTGAGAAATATAGATGCCTCGATGTTGTTGCTTTACTTCTATGCCCAGAAAGTAGGACATGAGACCTCCTTTGGTCATCTTGAACTCCTTGAAAATAGCCTTCTTGAAATCATCGAACATTTGTCAACTATTCCCTGTAAACATCAAATCATCAACATACAAGCATGAAATGAGTATATCGCCATGACCATTCTTCTTGATGTAAACTGCATGCTCATATGGACATTTGGTGAAGCCGTTCTCTCGAAGATAGCTGTCAATGCATGCATTCCAAGCCCGAGGAGCCTGCTTCAACCCATAAAGAGATTTCTTCAGTCGATACACATTGTCTTCTTCCCCTTGCATAACAAAGCCTTCAGGATGGTCTACATAGACCTCTTCCTCTAGAATTCCATTCATGAATGCAGAATTCACATCCAATTGGTAGATCATCCTACTGTGATGAACAGAAAGGGAGATAATAATTCTCACAGTGTCAAGGCGAGCAATCGGAGCGAAGACTTCTTCATATTCCACCCCATACTTCTGTTTGTACCCCTTTGCTACAAGCCTTGCCTTATAGTGATCGATTTCACCATTAGAATTTCTCTTGATCTTGTACACCCATTTGACACCATGGTTTTCTGGATATTAGAATGTGTGGTCACCTCCCATGTGTCATTTTTCTCTATGGCGCAAATGTCTTCTCCCATAGCCATTCTCCAACATTCTTCCCTTACGGCTTCCTGAAATGTCAGAGGCTCATGATCTGCATATAGGAAAAAAATATTTACCTCTTCGGTTTGCTCATAAATGTCGCTTAAGCTTTTCATTTTTATGGGCGCCATGGGTGAGGATGAGCTCGCCAAATTTTGACTTGATGGAGTCCTTTCATGAGTGATGGAATGTCCTCCTGGACTCCTGTGTACTGATGATGTGCCCAGGTAAAGTGTTGCTGGCGTTTTCTCCTGATGATCACGCCTTTCTTCAGGATCTTCTGTTTCGACTGAAATCTCTTTGTTTGGTTCTTCATCATTCCACTTCCAAGCTTCTTCCTCACTAAATACCACATCTCTACTCACCACTAATTTATTGGTTAGTGGATTGTAGAGCTTATAGGCTTTAGACTCCTCACTGTAGCTGATGAAGATACACTTTTCTCCACGATCATCAAGCTTCCTTCTTCTCGCTTCTGGAACTTGAGCGTAGGAAACACACCCAAAGATTCTTAGGTGTGCTACACTTGGTTTGTAGCCACTCCATGCTTCTTGTGGTGTCATGTTTTTGACGCTCTTCGTTGGGAACTGATTGAGAAGATAGGCAGTACATGCCACTACTTCTGCCCAGAAGTTCTTTGGCAAGCCTTTCTCTTTCAGCATGGTCCTCTTCATGTCGAGGATGGTGCGATTCTTCCTTTCTGCGATGCCATTATGCTGTGGCGTGTAGGCTGTAGTGTATTGTTTTTTGATGCCATGTTCCCTACAGAAATCTTGAAATGCATTTGAGTTGTATTCTCCACCTCTGTCAGATCTGAGTACTTTGATTCTGTGGCCACTTTCTGTTTCAACGCGAGCTTTAAAAGTTTTAAAGACAGTGAAAGCGGAAGATTTTTCTTTGATGCAATACACCCACAACTTTCTGCTGAAATCATCAATAATGGTAATAAAATATCTATTACCTCCAAGTGACGGTGTTTCATGTGGTCCGCTGATATCAGTGTGAACCAACTGATGTGGTTCCGTTGCTCTTCTAGACACTCCACTTCGAAATGAGTTCCTTTGTTGCTTGCCGAGTGTACACACCTCACACACATGATTTGGAGCTTCAATCATTGGCAAGCCACGCACCATGTTTGATGAGGATAGAAGTTTAAGCCTGTTGAAATGGAGATGCCCAAAACGCAGATGTCATCTCAACGAATCATTCTTTATGAGCCCAAAGAGACACTCCTCGGCCTTTGTGTTGATATGCAGCAGAAACATGCGATTCTTAGCCATTTGGACTTGAGCGACAAGTCTCCTGTGAGCATATTTTATAGACAAAGAAGAATTTTCCAAGTGTATGACATACCCCTTCTCAAGAAGTTGGCCGAGACTGATGATATTATTTTTCATACTTGGTACGTAATATATATTAGAAATGTAATTCGACTCTCCATTCTTCAGATAGATTTTGATTTTACCTTTGCCTCTCACGGGTACCTTGGATGAGTCGCCAAAACTCACGTCTCCACGAACTTTTTCGGTGAGTTCCTCGAACAATTGTTTGTTACCACTCATGTGGTTGCTTGCACCCGTGTCGAGATACGACACATCGGGGCGTTCACATGCCTTTTCTTGTGCGAGAAGGAGTGTGGTACCTTCTTCTTCATGATGAGATGCTTCAGCATAGTTGGATCGTTCATCATGATCCACTTTTCTCCAACAATCAGACACATAATGGCCAAATTTCTTACAGTTGTGGCATTGAATGTTCTTTGCGTTTCCACAACCACGCGTGAATCATCCTCCACCATCCCCTCTTCCACGAAAGCTGGTAGAATATTGTTGCTTTTGTTGATGGCTTGGATAATATCCACGCCCTCTTCCTCTTCCACGATAACCGCCTCGTTGCGTGTGGCCATTCTTTTGTTCTTGTAGAGTCAACTTGGACTCCAAGGCATGCTCTATTGTTGAACCTGTATTCTTTTGCATCCGTTGCTCATGCACTTGCAATGACCCCATCAGTTCTTCAATGGACAGTTTCTCCAAATCCTTTGATTCTTCGATTGCCACAACCACATGCTCAAACTTGTTTGTGAGAGATCGAAGTGATTTTTCAATAACTCGAATGTCCTCCACGTTTTCACCATTCCTTTTCAAATTGTTAAAAATAACAATTAATCTTGAGGAATAATCGGAGATGCTCTCACCTTCTTTCATGTGCGCCTCTTCAAATTCCGCTCTTAATGTTTGAAGGCGTACCCGCTTCACTCGATCAACACCTTTGAAGACGGTGGCAAGGGTATCCCAAGCTTGCTTGCTTGATATTGTTTTGGAAATCTTTTCGAACGTTGATTCATCCAACCCTTGATAGAGGAGGAACAACGCCTTGTTGTCTTTCTTTCATTGATTTTTGAAGGCAGTCTTTTCTTCATTCGTGAAGGCAGCTTCTTCCACCGTAGTGGGTACAACATACTCATGGATCTCACAATGTGTATGTCTAGCATGTAAAGAATCAAATTTTTACTAGGGCTCCCTTTCTTAGTTTTCAACTTGGAAAAGAATTTTGTCTCCTTCAGTTATCTATTTTAAGTTCAAAAAGTTAGACCATTGTTATGCTGTAGTTTATGATCTTCCAGCTCAAACCTTCTATTATTGGTATTTTAGAGTCTTCTAGCTCAGACTTTGTACTGCTGGTAGTTTATTGTCTTCTAGCTTGGACTGTCTACTGCTAGTAGTTGAGAGTATTCTAGCTCGGAACATCTATTGTTGTATTTTAAGGCGAACTATCTCGAACTTTCTATTACTATAGTTTAACATCTTCTGGCTTTGACATTATATTGCTGTAGTTTAGAGTCTTCTAGCTTGGACCTTCTATTGACGTAGTTTATGGTATTCTAGCTCAAACCTTCTATTGTTGTAGTTTAAGGTATTCTGGGTCGGGCCTCCAATTGCAATAGTTTAGGGTCTTATAGCTCATAACTTCTATTGGTAGTGGAGGATGGGTATTCATTAAGTGTTTGATAGCAATGCATCCTTAATGGGATTCTGAATAATAAGTTTCCATGAAGGGTTTCGATACCATTTACTCTTAATTAATATTATAATGAATGAATGTTCATGAAGGGATCTGGAACATAACATTCTAGTAGAAATCATGAGGGATGAGTATTCATGACAGTTCATGACACCTTGCATCCTAACTGAGATTCTATTTGATGTATGGTGACATACCAATAATGTCGGGTCAATTTGGATAGTTGGAATATGGGTTTTTTAATTCACATGTCCAAGATCTTGAATCAATGAACATGGAACGTGGAAGACATACTGGGGATATCCCAAAGATCCCTTAGGTGTTGAGTTCTTCTATAGTATATTTGGGGCACATGAGGATCAAAGTTTGTTACATGCAAGGAGGAAATGCCTCTAGTTGGTCGGTCAAAAGACCTTATACATGAGCCCCTGGGGCTTACATGCATGGTCAAGTAATGGGGATCCTGACTCTTTTCCAAGGGCCATGGAGGATTTTTGAAGGCTAAAAAATCTAGACTACGAAGTTGGAAGTAGAGAGAATGTATCCAAGGAAGGGTTTTGGAACCCTAGGGCAGTTTAGCTTTTGGTTGGGAAGCTTAGGCCCTAAGACATGTGGTTTTGAGTCACACAATGTGATCCATTAAAAGGATCCTGATTGGAAATGTCACACTCCTTCTTTGAGAAAGGGTATAAAACATGGTGACAAAACATTGAGGATGCTGAATTTTCATGAATATTCTGGTTATGGGAATTTTAAATCATGGTCTAGGAATATATGAGTTAACCAGAGGTGGGAACTGGTGGGTATGGGTCCACTATCGATGATGGAAAGAGCCTATAATATTCAACGTGTTCAAGAAAATAACTCACGGATTTAAGGGCGGACTTCCTGGGATCCATGGGTCTATTCAGACAAACCAGTCCCTATTATTAGTTTTCTATGGGGAATATCCTATAGAAATGAATCCCAATAATCACAAGGTTCTAAGAGAAGGATATCAACTCAATGGATTGGTTGTGTCAGCTCATGCTTCCAAGGTATAGTGGTAGTTTATCAAATTTGCACGATTCTAGAAGGGTTAAAACACCCTAAAATTTGATTCACCACCTAATGAACATGTTATTGTTGCGAGGAGATGTAACAAATCATTAATCTAACATTTTCTTGGACCAGTGTCTCTAGTGAGCATAGATCAACTTCTACTAGGGCCACAAAGAGGGAACTATAATCTTTATGCCTCATTTATTTATGCTCTAACTTTTTCCTAAACTCTGGAGATGAAGAGTTAGAGATCAAAGGCTTGAATTTTATATAAGTCACCCTTTTTGGGTCTTCAACCAGATAAATTTTATGTATCCTTTTTTAGAAGTTTTAGGGAATTGCAATTTGGACCATCAAAGGCCACAGTTTAAGGTTATACAACTTTAACCAAGGAATTTTCCTTGTAGTTTAACATCATGAGGTAAGGAAATTTTCTTTGTATTTTAACTTCATAAGATAAGGATGTGGGAATCGACGTAAAATTGTAAAAGATATCCATGGGGGAAATTTTCACTGGTCATGAGAACTTAGATATAGGGAATAACTTTTATTCATCACGAGCTTAGTAATGGGTATCCATATGCTGGATCCCTTTTTTCATACATTTATCTTGTGTGAATGGAATCCATATATAGATATGACTCGTGTGTAGGAAGAGTGATCTTGTTTGAATCACACCTCTTTAAATAGAGGTATATGCCACTTTTATGGAATGGTTTTCCTGGGTTTCCCTATGTATATTATAAAGGTAGGAATCCTTTCATAATTAGCTCTGTAAACTAGATACCTCTATGTAGACACGGTATGTATATAGTGGAGAGTGACAACATTATCAGTGAGATTAGGCCTTCACAGAAGATTCATATCCTAAAATAGAAGTGTATAAGCATATGATTCCATAATCCTTCCTTTAAAATGGCTACAATGCAGAGATGTGTAACATAGAGGCTGTCTAAATCCACTTGAATTGTTGTGTTACATAAGATGTAAATCATAACCCAAGAATATTTCAGTTAATTGGATGTGGGAACCAGTGGGTATTGGTCTACAGTCAGTAATTAAAGGAGACCGTAATGTTTCACATAGTCAAGGTAATAAATACTGGGTTTGAGGGGGGCCTTCATGGGATCTAAGGGTATGTTCAGAAAAACCGTACCCTATTACCAGTTTTTTATGAGGGAGAGGGAAGTGAAAAGAAAACCATGGTCCATGGGGTTCCAAGAAAAGTGTATCAACTAGAGAAAATGGTTCTGACGACTCATATATCAAGGATATAAAGTTAGTTCACGGAGAACATAAGATTTAAGAAGGGTTTGAGCACTCTAAAGGCTATTCTAGTGTGTGTTGAACAAATTTCGAGGTTAAGGATTAAAACATGCGATTCTTGGATTCACAACCATCATAGGGGATGGTTTTTTCAATATTAAGGCCTTTTTCTATACAGTTTAATATCTTGAAACTGGGATATGTTTGATCAGTTTAACATCATGCTACTAGTAAATGTTTCCCTATATGAGGTGCATCTCGGCCGCATTAGGAAAAGTGTATTTTCAGGTTCCCTAAGATCACATAATCCATGCTCGGCATGAGAAATAAGGGGCAACTGGGTAGTCGACTAATCCGCACAAGAGAGGGTCTCAAATGTCTTGCTTCATAGTTATAGCCCATAACCAATTATGGGTTAATTTTTATCATTGATATTGTCTCTAGATGTAGTGTTAGAGATCTGGTCCACCACAAGGCTTTCGGGCCACTTACAATTGTGCTTAAATGATCAGATAGGTGCTACAAGGAGTAGATTCTAGATGAGGATTCAGAGCTGGCACATTCACAAGAGAAAAAGCTACGCAGATTTTTCAGAATGAAAGGGTTTGGAATTGCCATTGGGACCAGCCCATGCTTGCACGAGAAGCCTAGCCGGATAGCCATGCGAAGGTGGAGAGCTGATATCCCGATGAAGAAGATGAGAGGTGGAGTTCCAAGTATGTTATGTATATTTCCTAAGACCTACAGGTCATGCAATCTCTGAGCCAACATGCCTTGTAAGGGTTTCCCCTCATCCTTTGAAATGAGGGTTATCAAAAATCAATAAAAAAAAGAAGGCCTTCGGGCCATTCATGTAGGACAGACCCTTACTCATGTAGGGGCAATTTTATGTTGCAGCTATCCCTAAGATTTGAGATCCTAGCATCACTACATATTCAATATTAATAGAAATCAAGCCACACTTAGTTTTTGAATGGGAAAATCTCTAGGAAAGGATGACCCGTATAGAGAGGTGGGGTATCATTCCTATTTATCATTGTAGCTAGAACTAGGATTAGAGATCTGGGGATTACTATGTATCCTAGGATGATAGGAATCAAACACAGAAAGTTTTTTAATGGGAAAATCTCCCCACATATCTAACCCATACATAAAGGGGGAATTGTTCACATTGATTGTTATGGATAGACCTAGGATTGGAGATCCAAGTGTCACTACATATCATATGATGACATGAATCAATACACACATAGTTATTCAATGGGAAACTCTACATGCAGGTTTGACCCATACAAATAGGGGGATATTTTTCCTATTGATTATTGCGGATGGACCTAGGATTGGAGATCCATGTGTCATTATGTATTCTGTGTTGACAGGAATCAAGTCACACATAGTTCTTAAACGGAAAAATCTCCATATAGTTCTAACCCATATGCAGAGGGGGACAATGTTCTCATTAATTGTTGCAGTTGGACCTAGTATTGGAGATCTGGGCATCATTATGTATCCTATGATGAGAGGAATCAAGACACACATAGTTCTTAAATGGGAACTCTACAACAAATCATGGTGTTTATAGTAATGGACTTTATCACCCCTAGGAAAAAGTGGTGATAAATGTACCCATTATTAGTGCTAAAACAAGCATTGATAAAGGGTTCCCTTTATCAGCGTTTTTTCTAGTGCTGATAAAAGGAACCCTTTATCAACACATTTTTTAGCACTGATAAAAGACCACATTTATCAGTGCATTTTTAGCACTAATAAAGGGTTCGCTTTATTAGTGCTTTATGTTTAACATTGATAAAGCACACCCATTATTATCTCTTTATTTTTATCACCCATAAAGGAATCCTTTATAATTACTTTTTTAGTACTGATAAAATTACGAATAAAATAAAATAATAAAATAAATAAAAAATAAAAATGATCTTATTAAAATAATATGAATTTTTTTATTAATTAAATAATTATTAATAAAAATGAAATAAATGATTATATTATATATAAATTATAAATAGTATATATTAAATATATAGATATATGTAAAATAGAAATTAATCAAATAAAATTATAAATAAGTAAATTGAGAAAAATATTAAACATTTCACTAATTAAATGATTATTAATAATGTTAATAAATAGTATATATTAAATATATAGATATATAAGAATGTATATAAATATTATTTATATAATAAAAAATATTATTTATGCTTTACATTAAATAATAATATATTTAGTGAATAATGGTTTATAATTAAAAATTAACATGAATTAAAAATACTGACCAATTACATCAAGTAATGGACATAATTGAATGACATTTCATTTTTCAATTTAACATATATCAAACGTATTATATTGATTTCACATATATGTAATTAATGCATTTTTATATACATCTACACACATTTAAATATTTTTTTAGAATTTAAGCAATTTAAATTATTATATATATATATATATATTTATTTATTTATGATTTTTTAATATTTTCAATATGTATTCATCATTATTTTGGTATATATTTGTTTTTTAATGATTTATATTAATCAAACATATCCAAATTTTTAATATTTTACTCATTTTTAATTAATCAATTTTACTCATTTTTAATATGCATGCACTTAAAATTAATATTCATTAATAATGTTAACAATACATTTAAACAAAAATATTTATAAATAAATATATTTGTAAATTTATATTGACAATTTTTATACATTTATAATTATAAAAAATAAATAATATTTATTTAAAAAGTATCTATATAATTATAAATAAATAAATATTAAATTATAATAAATTTATTTAAATAATTAATATATTTACTATATTTATATATATAATAATATAAATATATATAATGATATAGATATTATTTTTAAATTTTTTATATAATTATAAATAAATAATTATATATTCAAGGAATTATAAAATTATATTTTTATAAAAAGTATTATTATAAGTATTATAATTATATATAATAATTATATTTTTTCAAAATTATTATTTTCTTAAATGTATTATAAGTATTTATCAGCACTTTTTTAGTGACGATAAATCTGTATCTTTATCAGCGATAAAAAATCACTGATAATGATTAATTCTATCAATGGTTATTAACTTAGCACTGATAAAAGGCATCTTTGTCTGCACTTTTTTGGAAGTGGTGATAAATGTGTTATGATTTATTTTGATAACCCTAACCATCATGAACTAGTTTGTGATATCCGAAGCTCTCCGTGGTAGTGACCTAATGCCAGCACTCCTCATTGATGAATCCAAGCTTGAATTAAGGAAAGAATTAAGGCTCTAACTATTCCAAGGCTCATATCCAAGGGTCGAGCGATTCAAGGGTTGAACAAAACCAAGGATCGAATGAAATACTGGTTTTCCATATCTCTAATTTACCTCTATTATCCAATGAACCTTCTCATCCCACATCCATGTACCCAACCATTTTAGTTGCACTATTATATAATAAAACAACCCAAAATTCATTTTTTTAGATATATTGATGTATCATCTTCCTTGATATCATGTGGCTCTCCATGGGACAACATTGGTACTGTGCGACTTGAAATATACCAATCCTAGTGTAGGTTCATGTTGTTGTGAGGTATAATATGATAGAAATACCTACATTTTATGACATATAACTCTCTACAATCGTCAACTTTTGAAAAATTCATCCATATAGCGCTTGGTGTTGTCATTGGTTTGGAACATTCCATTGAAAATCACGTGGGAACCACTTTTTACAATTTTGATTAAGAAATTAATGTCCCATGATTTCCTTGATTTGCCTATAAACTGAGGAAAATGTTTCAAAAAACATAGAAATATCATTATTATACCTTATATGATCCATAAAGAATTCTCATTTTTCCTTTTACAATCCTCAAATATTATTTATTCAACATATATGAGTACCAACATCCCTTGATCATTCTCATTCTTGATATAGAGGGTGAGATAAACTCTACCTTGCTAAAAACCAATCTTTCTTAGGTATTGATGCAACCTTAAATACAAGGTCCTTAGTGATTTCTTTATCTTATATAATGAATTCTTTAACTGGCACACCTTTCTCTCATTTTCATCCATAATAAACCCATTCAGTTTCCCAATGTATACTCCCCCTTAATAACTCCTTTGTAGAATATATATTTGACATACATTTGGTATACTTTTAACTATATTTTAACTGAAATAGAAAAAATATAAAATAGTTTCTAACTGGGTTATGAGAGTAATGTTATCATAAATATAAATTCCTTTTATCTAGGAGTTCCACTTGCATAATATACTTTCTCTATTTTGATCCAATTTTCCATAGTCAATGAGTTTATTACAAAACACCCAACTCCAAACTTGTAAAAAATTTCCATGTCACATTTTTCTTATTCAGATCAATCTCCTCATGCATATATTTGATCTAATTATCATCCTTGTCAACCTCTCCAAATGATTTAGGTTGTACATGAAAAAATGATTTTTTTTGTAGAGTCTTACTCTCTCAAGTTTTCACAAAATATATTTTTATGACCAATGATATTTTATTAATTGATTTCATCCTTTCTTGTATTTCTTACTGTTGATAAAAATATTTCCATCTTTAAAATGAAAACCCTCTCATTAATACTTCTAAAAAATTAATTCATTTCATTCATCACACATCTAATAAAAACTATGTATGTTTTAATATAATCTATCTAAAAACATATCATTCTTTAACATTGAATTTTAGTTCGACACTTAGGAATATCTGATTACCATCCATGTAATTCTCAAAAATGTGAGAAATTACCCCTTTTAGAGAACACAATGGAGTACAACTATCATCAGGTTTAGTTTCATCTCCAGAAGAGTTATTATTACAATTTTTTGATTGAGACTCATCCCCCATCCCTTTTATGTTTCTTGTACTACATTTATCAGTATTCATCATATGGATGACAACTAATTTTTGTATTTCAATAAGCATAGGTTCATGTCCACAAGAGTTGGAGGATGAGTTCTAAACAAAAAAATGAAAAGATAATTGTTCGGAAGATGAGATGATGAGGATGAAAATTGGCTATAACTTTCTACTTTGGATTAATTCAAAGGATGACACATACCATAGTGGATTAATTCTTTTCTTAAGTTCAATTACCCATTTTATTCAAAGAATACTAAAATTATTTTAAATAATAAAAAATTTGAGTTTCCCTTATTATAATTATTTATAACATTCACCTTTGATAAAAAATATCTTATGTGTATTTATTTATTTACTATACAAAATTAATATTTTATGAACCCAATTAGATATCATTACTTTCTCTTAGATGTTTCAAAGACTTAATCCAATGTATCTTATTTTCTCATCATCCTCACCCGTTGATTGATTGTTTGGTGAGATCTATTTTCCATTTTTATCACCATTCTTTCTTTAACATCATCATATGCCTGTGGCCAAAAATGTTTTCATAGTAAAATCATTATCCATAGAATTAATCTATTGTTTCATATTTATGTTTAATTTATTTCTTTTTAGTATTAATAATATGATAATTATTTTCTTGTTCATGTGGATTGTTTTGTTTAAATTAGGGAGGTCTATTCAAATTTGGTTATACTCATTCGAGATTGGACTTCCAGCCTACAAGTGAGATAACAATAATAAGGAAATGCGTCAAGAATGTATACAACCATCAGGAAAATCTGAATATCTACTACTTATTTAATTAATTTGGTCATCATTTTATCTACTATTGTTATGTTAATTTCCTGATCATTTTTACCTAATAATTATTTAGTTTTTTTCATATATCTTTTTGGAAGTCATATTTTTCTTTCAACTATCTAAAAAAATACATAAAAAAGATAAAATAATTCTTTTTGCCAATGTAACTACATTTTCCATTTTCATTTCCTTTCTTTATCAAAATTCTAGCACTGCATATTGATTCAATATTGTAAGCCAGAAAAACATTATCATTGTTGAAATTCCAAAAATTAGAGAAAGATTATGTTCCCATTTTGGCAAATTATCATGATATAATGGACACATGAGCTTCCTCTTCTCTTCTCACTTTCAACAATGAGAAGGTTTTTTTAGTTAAGAACATAGAGTCCGTATTTAGTGTTGGATGTTTGACATAGAAAGACAATTGAAACATGGTTACATTAAAAGTAATTATTTTTTTATACTTTGGGACATGTTAGAATCAGCCACACCCCAATATGACATAGGGTGTGAACGATATGACTCCATGTACATACTTTTATTTAAAATTGACATTATTTTTATAAAAAAGGAAAATTGACATACTCAAAACTGAGAAAAAATATTCCAAATATTTTTATACTTTATGAAAATGATCCAAAAGTCATTTGGGATGTATTAAAAATGGGCCTCACCTTAATTCGATACATGATGTGACCGTTTTGAGTCAATGTGTCTCTTATCAGTTTATAATCAATAGTTTAGTTCAAAACATATCACTAAATGAAAACAATGAAAAGAAACTAATATTTTCATGATAATTTAGGTAATTGATTCATAAGTCATTTCTGACATGTAGGATTTGGTCTCACATCAAACCGATACATGATGTGATCGATATGGGTCAAAGTGTGTGTTTTTATTTTAAAACTATATTTTTGTAAAAAAACAAGTGACATAATAAAAACTAAGAAAACATACTTATATTATTTTAATAATTTATTAAAAATATCCATAATTAATTTTATATGTGTAGGAATTATCTGTACCTCAACCCAATGCACGGTGTGACCGATATGACTCCAAGTGTGTATTTTTATTTAAAAATGAAACCAATTTTATTAAAAAGGAAAAATAACCTACTCCAAAATAAGAAAATGCAATAATATTATTTTAACACATTATATATTCTATACATAAGTCATTTTTGTTGTGTTGGAATCATCCAAACCACAATCTGATACAAGATGTGCCCGGTATAACTCAATGTATCCATTGTGAGTTTGAAATTGACAGTTTCGTTAAAAAAATATCACTCATAGAAATCTGAGAAAATGTGATTGAATTTTCTTTATAATTTAGGAAATTTATTCATATGTCATTTTTGATGTATAGGAATTGGTATCACATCAAACCGATACATGATGTAATCAGTATGAGTAAAAGTGTGTGATTCCAGTTTAAAATGATGTTTTATAAAAAAAGACAAGTGACATACAAAAGATTGATTAAATGACCTAATATTATTTTTATACATTATAAAAATTATCCACAATCCATTTGGGATGTGTAATAATTGTCCGAACTTTAATATGATGTATAGTGTGACTGATAAGACTCCAAGTGCGTCTTTTTATTTAAAATCGACATCAATTTTAGAAAAAATGAAAATTGAACTACTAAAAACTAAGAAAACACATTAATATTGTTTTTATACTTTATTAAAATGATTTATACTTCATTTTTGAAATGTAAGAATCAGCTGCACCTAAACCTGATGCACACTGTGACCGGTATGACTCAAAGTGTGTTTTTTATTTTAAATTAACATCAATTTTAGTAAAAGAACAACTGACCTACTCAAAACTGATAAAATGAATTTTTATGATTTTTATATTTTAGGTAAACTATACATAAGTCATTTGTGACATTTATTATTCATACACACCTTAATATGATGCATGATGTTCCTGGTATGACTCAATGTGTTCGTTATCAGTTTAAAATTGATAGTTTAGTTCAAAAAATATTACTCACTAAAAACCAAGAAAAAATGTTCATATTTAATTTATAATTTAGTTCATGGATTCATAATTAATTTTTGATTTGTTGGAATATATCTCATTTCAATCCGATACTCAATGTGATTGGTATGAGTCGAAGTGCGTGTTTCTAGTTTAAAATGACTTTTTTGTAAAAAAGACAAGCGACATACACAAAACCGAGTAAACACATTTGTATTGTTCTGATACTTTATGAAAACTACCCATAAGAAATTTGGGATGTGTAATAATTATCCATGCCTCAATTTTATAAACAGTGTGATCGATATGACTCAAAGTTCATCTTTTTATTTAAAATTGACATCAATTTTTGTAAAAAAGGACAAATGTCCTACTCAAAAATGAGGAAAACCATTTATATTATTTTTATACTTTAGTAAAATGATCCATATTTCTTTTTTTACATGTATTAATAAGACTCACATCAATATGAAACATGATTTACCCAATATAACTCAATGTGTCCGTTATTAGTTTAAAATCGTCAGTTTAGTTCAAAAAATGTCTCCAACTGAAAATCGAGAAAACACAATTTAATTTTCTTGATAATTTAGGACATTGATTCCTATGTAATTTTTGACTTGTGGGAATTAATATCATTCAAAACTGATACACGATGTGATTTGTATAATTCAATGGGTGTTTTTCTAGTTTAAAATGACATTTTAGTAAAATAGAAAAGTGGTGAACTCAAAACCGAGTAATGGAATTAATATTGTTTTAAAACTTTATAAAAATTATAAATAATCAATTTGGGATGTTTAATAATTATCTTCACCTCAATCCATTGCATGGTGTGACTGATATGACTCCATGTGCATCTTTTTAATGAAAATTGAATTCAATTTTAGTAAAAAGGACAACTGGACCACTCAAAACCAAGAAAAAACATTCGAATTATTTTTATACATTAGGAAAATGAGACATAATTAATTTCTAATGTGTAGGAATCACCCTCACTTGAATCTGATATATGATGTGTTCAGTATGAATCAATGCGTCCATTATTATTTTAAAATTGATATTTTAGTTCAAAAAGTGTCTCTCATTGGAATCCAAGAAAATTTTCATGGATATTATTTATAGTTAAGAAAAATATTCAAAAGTTATTTATGATGTATAGGAATTTATATCACATAAAACTAACACACAATGTTACCAGTGTGAGTTTAAGTGTGTGTTTCAATTTTAAAATGAAATTTTAGTAAAACAGACAAGCGACGTACTTAAAACCGGGGAAAACATTCAGATTTTTTTGATACTTTATTAAAATGACCCATAATTCATTTGAGATGTGTAAGAATAATCCACACTTCAATCCGATACATTATGTGACTAGTGTGACTCCAAGTGCATCTTTTCAAGATATAAGTATCATTCTAGTTTTAAAAATGCATTACATTTCCAAAACTGAGAAAAAGAGGCTAGATTGTTTTCTCATCATTATATCTGCTATTACTTAATTAAATTCCGTATCATTTTTATCTTATACTTATTTATATAATTTTCAAATAGATAATACTTGAAGACAAACAAGAAATGGTGTGACATGCAAGAATCAACTGAAATTTAATCCGATACACAGAGTTCTTTGTATGACTCAAATTTTAGTTTAAAATTAATAATTTTTGTTAATTAATTTATTTATATTATTACTAACATAATATTTTTTTCTTATAAAGGTGATTTGTTTCTTAATATGGGGTTAGGATCGAAAGGAAAAGGAAGACTACTATTTTTGAATGTATGTAATAATTTGTTCTTATGTAATTGTATAAACCAATGTTTGAAATGTCTATAATATAGTGTCATTTTATTATATTGTTTTTTTAAATTTTATTCCATTGAAATTATATATTCAAATTTTATTTTTCTGATTTTGTGGTGTTTTTGGTGTTGCAGTGTGCTCTTATAGCACACTACAACACACCCATTTATCTGTACTTTTAAAAGAGCTAATAAAGTTTTCATTTATCATCACATTTTTAGCACCAATAAAAGACTTGGGATTTTAATTTCTCTCTAGAAGTCAGCGCTTCTATAGCATTGATAAAGACCATTTTAGCACTGTTAAAGGCCCTTTTTTAGTTGTGGAAACTTTCCACGTTGGTCTGACCCATACATAGCGAGGGTATTTTTTCCGGTTGTTTATTGTGGCTAGACCTAGGATTAGAGATCCATGCATCACTATGTATCCTGTTATGAAATGAATCAAGCCACACATAGTTATTGAATGGGAATCTCTCTGTGTAGGTTTGACCCATACGTAGAGGGGTCATTGTTCCCATTGATTATTGTAGATCAAACCAAGATAAAAAATTCGAGCATCATTACATATCCTATGATGATAGGAATAAAGACACACAAAGTTATTTAATGGGAAATTCTCCACGAAGGTCTAACCCATATGTTGTGGGGGGAATTGTTCCTATTGAATGCTGTGGCTAGGACCAAGATTGGATATTCAGGAATCATTATGTATCCTGTGGTGATAGGAATCAAGCCACACATAGTTTAATGTAGGTGTGGTGGGAGACCAACACCATGGATAGTGGTCCTCTCAGGTGAGGTCTAGAGTAATGCATAGTTTTATATCATGCCATATACATCAACCATGAAGTTTAACATCATGTGGAAAGGACATATGGTATTTATTTTAAGGCCTTTAAATGTGGATCAGGATAACTCTATCATGAACTAATATATGTTGATCATGTGTGGAACATTTACCAGAGTTCTTAATCCCATGTGAGATATGCTTCGTGTGAGAAACAGGGAATGAAAAAGGTTTATTTCAGCACAAATAGGTGAAGAAAAGGAATAATGTAGGAATTTTTTATCATGTGGTATCTAGACCATGATATAAGATATAGTAATCTCTATATATATCATCAGAATGAGAATAAATCAATACATAGTTCTTGAAAACCATACAATTTAGTGTCATGCGGTGAGGGAATTAGCCATGCAGTTTAACATCATGTTGTAAGGATGTCAGCCATATATTTTAATGTGATTTAGTAAGGATGAAGGTTAATCGATATAGAAAAAAAGAAATATTGTAGCTAGACATAGGAATAGAGATCCAAGGGTCACTGTGTATCATATAATGGTAAGAATCAAGACCCACAAAGTTCTTTAATAGAGGTATTCCATATGTGTATCTGACTCAAACATTGGGACAAGGGAACTTCATTTATCTTATGGACAGATATAGATCTTGTTCGATGAATCATTGGTGAGAAGATTCTCCCCATGTAGCTTAATTTCATGCGGTGAGGACATATTCTATGTAGTTTAACATCATACAATAAGGATATGTAATGTATTTTAACATCATGCGATCATGATGAGAGAAACTGTGTAGTTTAAAGCCTTTCTTCTAGGTATTCTTACTTATAATTTAACGTCATGTGGTCAGGATGTATCATGAAGTATAACATCATGTGACTGGGACTTCTTACTTGCAGTTTTAATGTCATGAAATCAGGATGTATTGTGTAGTTTAACATCATGTGACCATTACAATGGGATACAATGCTGTTTAATGTCTTACATCCATAACTCGATAGCATGATAGGGGTATATTCTCTCAGTTGTTTTCTTTATGCCTCGATAGTCATCAGGAAATCATAGATGGTTTGTGCCCACATCAACATTCAAAATAATAATTTCCATGTAATTACAAGAGAACACAAATCAATGTTTCTTTTGGAATTTAATAGAAATATCCTTCTCCTAGAGGGGCATATAGACACTAAAAAATATTGTCCATGAGTCTTCTTCTATTCCTAGATTAACCTTCCAAAGCTCATTGATGGTGGTGGAGATACCTTTCTCAAATTTGGGAGTGGAATTTCTAAATTCATCTTATTATTCTTCCATTTATGAGTCTATGAAGGCAATTTCAGGCATGATTGGTAATCCAGGGTCATCTATATCATTGCTAAGGTGATGGAGTCCATGGGAAGGGACATTACCATCCTTTACTACCAGATTCCACATAGAGTGATTCTGGAGATGATTGTTTTATCTTATTATATCATTGGGGGAAGAGAGATCTTGTATATCTGAGATGAATTCTGCTGCCTTAATCTGGTTTATGTGTAGCATATAGTCACTGCTAAACATTCTCTAGTGATTTATAGGGGTAGTCCCCAAGCCATTGGGTACTGGAATCTGCATACCATTATCCACCATTTATTTCTTTTATTCCCAATTATAGAAACCTATTTCAACATATATGGTTTCTCAAGACTTGAAGTGGGAACCGTCACAATTTAGCACGCTAACCTTTCCATCAATGGGGTATTTTTGGTACTGATGGAATTTTGAAGGTACCACTATGTGTTTATGAAGACAAGGTATGCCAAGTAAAAAATTATATACATTATCTTATTGGATATCAATAAGTTCAATGTTATGTATGTGATCCAAAAATAGATATTTGAGATTGATCATCCCAAGAGGTCTTTACTTTCTATTATCGTACCCTTGAATGGTTATCCTTATAGGAGATAAAACTTCCTTACTATATCCCAAACATTGGAGGGTCCAAATCGAGATGCGATTGGTACCAGAACTATTTTCAATCAAAGAAATTCAAATATTGAAATTAACAAGCATGAAAAAAATGTATAGGGATATGATATGTCTTGGATGACCTCTTCCTAATCCCACTCTATGAATGATATGGAGGCCAGAAATTCTGATGTAATATTCTACACTCGATAAAACTTAGCTGCATCAACTTTCATCCCAATTCTTATGGGATCTGTAGGGCCTCAATGAGTGCCTCCCAGAGTTATCTTGAAATATGGAAAGCATCCAGGATTTTATATCTTCTATCTCATACTAATGAAATTTTATAAATATTAAAAAATTTCATAGTTTTCCGTCCTGTGTTAGAGATATGTTCCATGTAGTTTAATGTCATGCTGTAAGGAAATTATTCTAGAGTTTAACATCTTAAGACTAGGCTTTCATCATGTAGGTTAAAATCATGTAACCATGATGCGTTCCTTGTAGTTTAATGTCATGCAACTAGGATGTATCATGAATTTTAACATCAATAGAATAAGACACATTCCTTATAGTTTAAAGTCATGCGACTAGGGTGTGTCATGTCGTAACCTGTCAAGAGGGAATATTTCTTTTCTTTTATGGATTTTGGATTAATATTTTACATATTGTATCTATTTCATGATCATTTTACTATATGAACACATTATTTATGTTATTCTATAACCACTCATTAAATCTAAAACAAATATCTATTGTGAACTTGAGATATCAGTGATTGGGGAAGTAATTTTAATGGCCTGTAAACCATGCCTCACCTATCTTCCTCATCGATAAGAGTTTTATCCAACCATTCTCCATGAAATAATTTAATTACCCAGGGAAATGTTTTTATTGTAAGGAATATACCTTTTTATTTTTTTAATCAAGATATGAATGACCACGATGCTTCTCCTATATGATACCTATACCTTTGCAGGTGTTGGAAAACAAAAGAATTTGAATTATGGGTTGAAGAGACCTCATATTCATTGGTTTTGGGGTAGGTGATGAGGCATTGGGGGCCATGGATAATGTAGATTCTCCCTACTGATTTAAGAAACTCAAATCTCATGGATTATTTTGTAAAGTTAAAAGGATATCTTATGAATTGTTTCATTCCTTTATGTTTTGAAAATCACAAACACTTTTTCCTTAAATATTATTTTCTTTCTATAAGGAAATTTATTTTCTTTAACCTTAACGTAATTTTATATGTTATGCTTAATGTTACTTATCTAAGATTAAAATTATTTCTCTTAAAGGATAAATTTATTTAAAAATAATCGGATCCTTATTCAAACCTCAAAACCATAAAATTTATTAGATTCTGAGCCTCACTATTTTAAGACTTCAATTCCATATATTGTTAGACTCCAATTCCATCTATTTTTATACTCTGTTTCATCCTATTTTTTGAATCTGAGTTTCAAAGAAATTATAATATGAATTAACTGAAATTTAGACTCCAAATTCACTAAAATTTATACTCTTAATTCTTTGAAATTCAGACTCCAAATTCTATGATATTCAGAATCTAAATTCTATGAAATTCAGACTCTAAATTCTCTAAAATTCAAACTCTTAATTCTAGGAAATTCAGACTCTGAATTTCTCAATATTAAGACTTTGAATTCCTCATAATTCAGACTCTGAATTACTAATAATTCAGAATCCGAATTCCTCAGAATTTAGACATTAAATTACTCATAATTTAGACTCCAAATTCATCTAAAATAAGACTCCATTTTCCAATATATTTAGAGTCTGATTATTCATACTTGTTAAATATATCTTTTTCTTTCATAAATATTTTGTTCCAACTTTATCAGATTCTAGTTTACTTAATTTACTTAAACTTAATAATTATTTTCATACATATTATAATTTCTTACACTTAATTATGTTTCAATGAATGGATTTTGTATAATCTATTTCTAACTAACCATTGGTTGGGTGACACAGGTACATGTAACTATGAATTTCAAGTAAAATATTGACCCTTAGTGGAGGGAGTCAACCATTGATGTTTTTTCCTATAAATAAGAGTTCATTTGAATGAACCCATAATCAATCAATAAATTACATGTTGTGATGCTGTGAAGTGATTTTTAGAGAGATAAACTCGTGTTCCTTGTGCGATCTATGGACATATTGTTCAATCATGAACAAATTGTGGAAATATTCTTATTGAGACTCTGATTCTTGCTGAGTACAATTGAGGACTTCCGGGGATAGTAAGATAGAGGTGCATACTACCTTAATGTTTGATGAATTCTAGGGATAAGAAGAAAGAGGTGACAACAATCTTAATGTTCAAGGTCTTGTGAGGATAAAAATATATACTCCAATATTCTTATCGAGTTCTTACCTTGGTGTGGGTAAGACAAAATTTCTTGAAATTATTAATCAAGGGACCTTTATCAATGGTTTTTGGATACCCTTCTCTTTGGGTTAAAAGATTTCCTACTTGTTTACTTGGTGTTGTTTCATATTTTATTTCTATTGTATTTTGTTAAAGAAAGAAAGTACAACTTTCTTATACTTTCTTGTAATTATACTTACTTTGATAAATAAGATTCCATATGCTTTAAGGTACAATCTTTTTCTAAGTAAAACCTTATTATATTTTCTTATGTTTAACTTGTTTAAGTTTAGGTTTATTATAATTGGACCTGGGCCATTCCAGTTATCCCTTTAATTAAGAACCAAAGAGGGTTTATGAATTCACTTTGTTTAACTTTGTTAAACATAGATTTACTTAAGGTTAAAATAAAAAGTTTTTAAACCTACAATTCACCCCTCTTATAATTGAGCATCTACATATATATTTTTATCCCACAATTGGTATCAGATAAGGTCTTTGAAATAATTATACTTACATATAAGTTTTCTTTCTCAAATTATCTTTCTTAACATTAATTGTTTAATGTTTTTCTTAATGTTCTTTTTGTTTATAAACTTTTACTACTAGAAATTTTTATGGAAAAGATATTTTGTTTCAGAATGGAAGGAATGAATGTCAGTTCTATTGAAAACCTAAATCCTACCAGACCACCAATCTTAGATAGTAATGATTATGAGTACCAGAGAGATATGATGAAGAATTTTGTTATTAAAACTGGAGTGGAAAATATTATCAACATGAAAGGAGGAAAAGTAACCTTCAAAGATAATGCTCAAGGAAGCTATTGTTATATCCGAATCGAGTAACAGAGATCAGTCTGAGAATAAACTATCAAATCTTGCTCGAAGGACCAAAAAGATTATGGGAAATAATGATTTTCAATATAGATATAAGAAGAAATATAGTAATGATAAGAAATATTTTAAAGTAACATGTTATTAACGAAAAAGGACAAGACATATTAGACCCGATTGTCCCATGCTAAAGAGAAAATATAGAAAAGGAAATAATTCTGAAAGGAACAAAAATATTTAATACAAATCTAAGGCTAAGAATGTCATGAAGGCTACTGACACCTAGAGTTACAATGGTGGTGAATCTTTAGATAAATATTTAGATTGTGAATCTTCTAGTTAGAAGAATATCGGTCTTATAGCCAGATAACCTATTAAAAATATTTTTCTTATGGCTAAGGTACACAATATTGAATCCTTAAATAATATTTCATTAAATGATAATGTTTCTAATGAAGAATATTATTATTATCAAGATGAATAATCCTATTCATCATAAGATAATACATTAGCTTCATTTGAAGAAGTTTCTAGATTTTTTAAATTACTTGAGAATGAAAATTGAAAGATAAAAAAGAAGTTAGGGAAAAAAATTCTAGATTTATTGTTTTACCAAAAGAAGTATCATATCTTTCTACAGATCTTGATAAAAACCCCTTAATTTTGAAGCTGTTTATTAAAACCATAAGGAAGTTAATTCTGAGAAGGATAAACTTTCTAAATATCTTGAAAGATTTATTTCCAAGAAAAACATTTTTAAGAATAACTCAAACTCAGAAACTAATGACAACGAGGATAAGAATATAGTCATCAGACTCAAATTTTAAATTTTTTCCTTAAGGAAACTTTTATCAAATTTCAATTTTGTATGGAAAAAATTTGATAAAATGTATTCACAACTTCTTCATCTTAGGAACAATTCTTGATTTGGTTATACTCACTCAAAACCTGTTTTTAGTAATAAATATTTTGTTCCCTAAAGTGAACCTTTTTGCACCAAGTGTCAATGTGGTGGACATTGGGAGAAATTTTTTTCTTTAAATAAAACCCAATCCTTAGGTTTTCATATGGATTATTTTCCTTAAAATATGTGGATACCTAAGATTTTTCTTTTTGAAATTTCCAGATCCAAGAATGTTTGGATTGTGAATGTTTAAATCTTATTTTCAAGAAAATAAAGGAAGTACCAAAAAACAATACATGGTAAATAGATTTTGGATGTTCCCAACACATTACTGGTAAAAAAACTTCTTTGAAAATATTATCAAGATGAAAGGAGGAAAAGTAACTTTCGAAGATAATGCTCAAGGGGAATGTTTTGGTAGAGGTGACATTGTTCATCTTGGAAAATATTTAATTTCAAATGTTTTATTTGTTAAATGTATTAAAAAAACCTTATAATTATAATCCAATTATGTGATGAAGGTTACCTTGTGAATTTTAGGAATGATAAATGCTTAGTACATAATTCCAAGGAAGAGTTTATTCTCTCTACCCATAGACACAAGAATGTTTATACAATGAACATAGAAGAACTTAAGAGCCAAGATATAGCTTGAATTACTGAAATATAAGACCAATATTGATTATGGCATAGAAGACTAGGACACTGTAACCTTAGGAACCTATGAAAACTCTCAAAGAAAAGACTTGTTAAGGATCTAACAAAGCTTAAACTTGATTCTTGAAAAGTTTGTGATCCTTGTCAATATGGAATGAAACATAAGTCAAGATTTAAATCAATTAGTAAAGTCTCAACTTCTGATTCATTACAGCTGGTGAATGTGGATCTTTTTGTTCCAACACAAACTAGAAGTATTGGAGGAAAATAATATGTATTTTTTTTAGTTGATGATTACACTTGATTTACATGGGTATATTTTCTAGAAAAGAAATATAAATACTTTTCTTATTTTAGAACATTTAGATCCCAAGATAAAATTGAGAAAAAACATCCACCAATAACTATTCATAGTGATCATGGGGGAGAATTTAAAAATTTAGATTTTGAATATTTTTTAGTAAGAAACGAATTACTCATAACTTTTTACCCCAAGAACTCCTAAAAAATGGTGTTATTGAAAGAAGAAATTGAATTGTTAAAGAAATAACAAAATCCATGTTGAGTGAATATTCTATTGCTAAAAACTTTTTGGGATGAATTTGTTAGGAATGCTTGTTAAAATATAAATCAAGTTTTAATCAGACAATTTCTTTACAAAAAACCTTATGAATTTTGCACTGGTTGAAAACCTAGAGTTTCTTACTTCAAAGTGTTTGGATGCAAGTATTCATACTGAATACTAAAGATAACTTACATAAATTGGCACCCTAATCTAATGAAGAAATTTTCTTAGGATATTCCACTACTTCTAAGGATTATAGATTTTTTCTAAAAAGTATTGTACTGTTGAAGAAATAGTTCATGTTAAATTTGATGAAGCCGATCCTTTTGTTTTTAAACAACTCCAACTTACATCCTCAGATGTGTTTCCAAAAACTGATTATGTAACATTGATGGAAGACTATTTTAATAAGGAAAATACTCAAGAAAATGTTTCTTAATTATTTACCCAAAAATATTTTCTACCCTATGTTGATGAATAAACTTTATAAAACCTAAATCAGTTGTTTTGTAAGAATCATCCTAGTGATAGTATCATTCATGATGTTAATCAACATTTAAGGACTATATGTTTTTAAGAAATGAAGTAAAACATCTAAAATTTATTTACCAATTGGAACATAAATGAACTAATAATGATTTAGGTGATGATGATTGTATTAAATATATACGAGATGAACAAAATGAATTCGAAAGAAACAAAGTCTGGATCTTGTTTGAAAGACCTAAAGAAAATTCTATAATTGGAGTAAAATGGGTCTCCAGAAATAAATGTGATGAAAATGAAATCATGGTAAGAAATAAAGCATGATTAGTTGATAAAATATATAATAAACATGAAGGAAAATAACATGAAGAAACCAATACTCTAGTAGCTAGACATGAATCTATTCATATTCTACTTTCATTTACAACATTCATTAATTACAAACTTTTTCAAATGGATGTGAAGTGTGATTTCCTTAATGGATATGTTTAAGAGGAAGTTTATGTTGAAAACGCCCTGTATTTGAAGACAAAAAACATACTAAACATTTTTTAAAACATACCAAATATTTATATAGACTTAAAAAAGTCCCTAGATCTTGGTATGATAGAGTTACAATATTTTTGTTACAAAAAAATTATGTTATGGGAACTGTTGATCCAACTATTTTTATAAATAAAGATAAGATTTTTTTTTGATTATTAAAATATACGTTGATAACATTATAATTAGATCAACTCAGTAAAATTTAATTGATTAAATTGCGAATCTTATGAAATCTAAGTTTGAAATGAGTATGATGGGTGAGTTAACATTTTTTATGGGTTTTCAAATTTCTTAAAAACCATAAAGAACTTATATATCTCAATATAAGTATATTAAATATCTTATTAAAAAGTATCGATATGACAACACTAGAAGTATAAGCACTCCAATTGGTACCTCAAATTCTCTTGATCTTGATGAAGCTAGGAAACTAGTAGATCAAACATATTCTAGAGGTATGATAAGAGGTTTATTATACTTAACAGCTAGTCATCCAAAATTAATTTTTTCGGTATTCTAATACGTATGATATTAATATAATCCAATGGAATCACATTTAAATTAGTGAAATTAATTTTTTTTTCTATTTAAAGGGAACCATGGACTTTTTAATTTTTTTCTTCTAGAAATGATTTTGTTTTAAAAAGTTTTTCAGATGCTGATTTTTGTGGTTGTAGAATGGATCGAAAAAGTACATCCAGAAATTTTCATTTCTTAAGAGATTATATAGTATCTTGGTCATGAAAGAAGCAATAGTTATTATAAATTTTCACTACTGAAGCTAGATATGTAGCAGCTCAAAGTTATTGGGGTCATGTGTTTTAGATGCAACACACACTCACATACTATGGAATGAGTTTTACCAAAACACAGATATTGTTGGATAATATTGGTTCCATTGAACTAAGAAAAAACCTTTCATATCACTCTCTTACAAAGCACATAGATATTAGGAAACACTTTCTTAGGGATCACACACTTAATGGAGACGTTATTCTTTAATTTATCAGAACTCAAGATCAACTTAATGACATTTTTACACAATATTTACCCTTTGATAGATTTGAATATATTAAAAAAAGTTAGGAATGATAACCGTAAGGTAATATTTCAAATTAACTTTTTATTAAAACTTATATACTAGCATTAATTTACTCATTTTCTTAGGGGGAGTGCATTTGTTTATTCTTTCCAAAATATCTTTAACTAGTCTTTCTAACACCTATTTGTTGTAATAAAAATTTTCAGAACCGATAATTTTATTTCCCAAATAAGAGTTTTTAGAATCTATGTTCTTCAAGAAGAACCATATCAATATTGGAAATTATTTTGAAGCAATCTAGATGGTATATTTCATTACATAAATATTTTTAAATGTATTACTACTTGTTGGTATTTCAGTCTTTTTTGAAGAAAACCTTACCAGATTCACTTTCCTTAAATCTGATTTTTCCTTAAAACCTCAAAAGACCAGAATCTAGGAAACCTTCCTCAGGAATGATGTCAACCATCAGATCAGATCAAGTACGTCTCAACCATTGGATCTATCCAGGAATTCAAATCTTCACATGAAATCCCTATTTAAAGGGACCCCAGGTTCTTGTCCCACATTAGTTTTCCCATATCTATACACTGAGGCTTTGCTTCTCTTTATGTCTTCCTTTTCGATTCTTCAGTTTTCCTACATTCTGAATGTATTTTAAAGCTTCTTCTCAAACTCTAATGCAGTATTAATATAGGAAGGAACCAAAGGACTGGATATTGTTTAGTGAGAGGTTAGTAGGTCTGAATTTCTTTATCAAGTACAATTATTTGATTGAAAATATTATCAATATGAACAGATAGGAAAGTGTTTTCATTGCTAAAGAAGATAATCAAGATCCAATATACCCAAACCTAGTAGTGTAATTCTATGATTTAGTCAGGTTTTATGAGTAAGGTGGAAGATTGGTGTTTATGTTCACGAGTTATGGAAAATCATACTCTCTATCCTTCAACAAGGTAAGATATGTGATATCTTTTTCTTATATTTCTGGGTAAATCTAAGAAAGATAAACTTGGTAAAATATATCCTTCTCACCATTAATAACATCAATAGTTGGACCATAAAGTCTCAAATTTTGATGTATCCGACAATTATTTTGAAGATCATTGTCTTATGTTTGAAATCTTTCAAGATCTCATGCTCTTCAAAAGATAAGAATTTAAAGATTATGTTACTCAGTGATGACACCTTGAGAAGGATGAAAGTATCATTAACTATTGAATCAAAAGAGTTTTATGATCTTACTTAGAAGGATGATCATCCTGAAGCTAAGAAAGATGTTTTTTCTGAACCTTTAAAGAAATGAAAGGATAAGGAGTTGGAACCCCAAACGACCGAACCCTTTTTGGAATCAATATCAGCACCCACTAAACTAAAGAAGCATAAGAATTTTTCGGATGATGTTGTCGCTAAGTGGAGGTATAAAAATAATAATAAAAAGGAAGTTGATCCTATTTTTGTACTTGATACTACAAATGATATGACCTTAAGGATTATTATAGTTGAAAATCTTGAGAAACAAGATAAGGAGAAGAAAAAAAAGAGAAATAATCACAAGCTCATATTGTTTAGATGTTGATGAAATATGTAGAAAAATATCTAGAACAGGTTTATATTCTGAAAGATCTCTTGAAATAATCATTAGTTATGGAACCAATTGTTGAAGAGGAACAAATTCAATAAGAAGAAGAAGAAGACGAGGAAGGTAGTGAAGATGTGATTAAAATGGTGAAAGGGTATCATGAAGAGAAGAGTCCTTCTAATAAACATTCTATAAAAAATTCTTAATCCTCATCCACCAAAATAGTTTCAAATAAGGAAAAATAAATTTCTAAAGAGGAGGAAGTTAGTAAAAGTCATTCTGTTGAAGAAAGCGAGGATAACGGTGACATTGTTCAGTAAGTTGAAGAGGAAGTTAATGTTCTAAAACAACATCCTAAGGTAGCAAGTAATGTTGAAAAGGCTATTGACAAAAGAAAAATAGGTCTCCTTGATACACCTCATAAATGTGATGTAGCTGAATCATCAAAGTGAATTTTTTTTTGAATAAGTTAAAGATAATTCTCCTAGGAAAGATGCTTCAGATTCCGAATAATCATCCTTGGAACATGATTTTGTGGTGAAATATTTGAAGAATCTTGTTGATTCAATTCAGTTGGTTCCAAATATTGAATCCCAATGTTGAATTATTCAGGAGTCATTGAACTTTAAAACAGATTCTACAAATTTTTTGATGGGGAAGTTAATCAATTAAGAAATAGATTTCAAAACCATCATAATCAACTACGAAGATCATAGTATGTCTTGCAAGAAGATTACATCTTGGTTGAAATTAGTAGTTGATGATCTTAAAATTATTGGTGATTATATGGATTTAGAAAAAGATACTTTAAACAGACTGATGAGATGTTCGAGTTTCTTTCTGAAAATCTATATCAAGAGAAAGAAAGCTAGATTCAAGAAGATAGAGATCTTTACAAAAAAAACATAACTTCATTTCCATTTCCCAAAATAGAGAAACCATTACAATTGATCAACTAGTAGATAAAGTCAAATTTCAATAAGAAGTTATCAAGTCTCTATAAGAAAGAATTTAGTCTCTTGAGAAGAAGAATCAAGACCAATAAGAGTTACTCAAGGAATTACAAGTAGATCATAAAGATATGAAGAAAATGAAGGCCATACTTAAGAAGCATATGCTAGATAATAAGAAGGATGGTTGATTTAAATTCTGATCTTTTGTTGTACTAAATTTTTTTGTCCAAAGATAATGAAATATCTTTTCTTATACATTGTTGTAGATGAATTATTTTTCATAACCTTACAGGTACAAAATTTTTTCCCCTCCATTCCTTTTTTAAAATCACAAAGGGAAGAAAAGTTTAAAAATGAATATCATGTTAAGGGGGAGTTAACCCAAAAGAATAAATTGATTAATCTAAGGGGAATATTAATCTTATAATAATTTTTTTAAGAAAATGAATTTTATTTTCAAGAAAATTTTTTATGCCAGAGAATACGATCCATAAGATGATCAAATATAAGGGGGAGTTAGTCATATTCACTAAGCCACAAATATAAAGGAGATAAGTTCTTATTTCAAGTTTTCCAAAAATAATATTATTTTTTGAAAAGTATTTTGTGCTTTCTAAAAATGGGGAGATTTTTAAGTCAATAAGACATATTATGACCTTTTTCCATTCCATTATGTTTTGAAAATCAAAAAAACATTTTCCTTAAAGATTATTTTCTTTATCTAAGGAATTTTTTTTTCTTTAACGTTAAGTTACTTTTCTATGTTATACTTAATATTACTTATCTAAGATTAACCTTATTTCTATTAAAGACCAAATTTATTTAAGAATAATTAGTTCCTTATTCAAACCTTGGAACCATATGATTTATTAGATTCTGAGTCTCACTATTTTTAGCCTCATATTCCATCTATTTTTAGACTCTGATTCCATATATTTTTAGACTATGTTTCATAATATTTTTTTGATTCTGAGTTTCATAGAAATTAGAATACAAATTTAGTATAATTCAGACTCTGAATTCACTAAAATTCTGACTCTGAATTCTCTAAAATTTAGACTCTAAATTATCCGAAATTTAGACTCTGAATTATCTAAAATTCAGAATCTGAATTCTTTGAAATTAAAACTCTAAATTCTCTAAAATTCAGACTTCGAATTCCTCATAATTACTTATAATTTATACTATGAATCCCTCAAAATTTAGACTCCAAATTCATCAAAATTTAGACTTTGAATTCCTCAGAATTCGAAGTCCAAATTCTTTTAAAATAAAACATTTTTTCCAATATATTTAGAGTCTGATTGGTTATACTTGTTAAAGTTATCTTTTTTTTTTCTTAAATATTTCCTTCCAACTTTATCAGATTTTAGTTTACATAAGTTACTTAAACATAAGAATGTTTTTCTGACTTATTATAATTTTTAACACATGATTATGTTAAAATGAAATGATTTTGTACAATCTGTTTCTAACTAACCGTTGGTTGAGTTACACATATATAGGTCCCTCTCAATTTCAAGGAAAAATATGACCATTGATGGAGGGAGTCGACAATTGATGTTTTTGACTATAAATAGGAGATCATTTGAATAAGACCATAATCAATCAAGAAATTACATGTTGTGATGTGGTGAAGGGTATTTATAGAGAGATAAACTATCATGCCTTGTGTGATCTGGGAACATCTTGTTCAACCATGGAAAACTTGTTCAAACTTTATTAGTGCAACTCCGATTGTTGTTAAGTACAATCGAGGAATTTTAGGTATATGAAGACAGAGGTTCCAACTACCTTAATGTTTGAGGACTTCTAGGGATAAGAAGGTAGAGGTGGAAACTAACTTAATTTTTAGGGCTTATAGGGATATAAAGATAGATTCTGATATTCTTATCGAGGGATTACCCTTGTGTGGGTAAGAAAAACTTTCTTGAAAGTAAAAATCATGGGACCTTTATCCAAGGTTGTTGTATACCCTTCTATTTGGGTTAAAATATTTTCTACTTGTTTTCTTAGTGTTGAGTTAAGTTTTATTTCTACTGTATTTTGTTAAAGAATGAAATTATAACTTTTTTATACTTTATTGTAATTATAATTACTCTGATAAATAAGATTCTATATGATTTAAGGTAGAATATTTCTCTAAGTAAAATATTCTTATGTTTTCTTAAGTTTAACTTGTTTATGTTTAGGTTTCTTATAATTGAATCTGCACCCTTCCAATTATCCCTTTAATCTTGAACCAAAGAGGGTTTGTGAATTTAACATGTTTAACATTATTAAACATGGATTTCCTTAAGGTTAAAAGAAAAAGTTTTTAAACCTATAATTCACCCCTCTTGAAATTGAGCATCTACATCTATATTTTAATCCTACAGGTTTGTGGAAAGTGTTGAGGTTTGATGGGTTTTGGAGTACCCTTGATGATGGGGGGGTGGTGGAAATATAGAAATTAGCCCAATACTATTGGATTGGGGTTTCAAAAATAAGAAAATTTCTCTAGATTTGTGGGTTGTGGTGTAATTGAACAAGTTATATACTTCAATTGATGCAGGGATAAAAAATATGAGAATTCCCCCAGCCTTGTGGGATAGGGAACTTCACTGTAAGGCATACTTCTATAGGAGGGTGCTGGTACATTATTCTGAGGAAGATATCCTAAGAGTATTCGCATAATTATTTCCTAGAGATTCTTATTCTCTAGTTGGATTTGAGTGATCTATTCCAATGAAAAAATATCATTATCATCCTTCAGGGGATGAATGTTAGAATCTATGACAACACACCTTCCTTTGTCGATGGTAGGGTGTGTGGATGATGACATGAGTCTCCACATAGACCCCAAATATTAAATTCATTATTTCCACTAGACATATTCCATATTAAAATTGCACTATGAAATTAAAACATGGTCAGTAATACCTTCTATAGATGCATCAAATATTCCAATGAGATCTTTTTTTGAATGCTGGAGGCAGAAGTTGGGCCAACCTTCTATAACTTGGATGACTGTAGGAGGGTATGATTATAATTCCCAAGTGTTTTCTTATTCGGATCTGATGAGAAGTCTTCATATTCAGTTGATATCATATTAATGGAGACATAATCATTCGGGTGATCCTCCTCAATGGAGTATCTCATTTGATAGGTTGGTTCCCAATGTGCTATTGGGTGGGATGGTTCCCACTATACTATTTGGGCGGTCGGTTCCCATAGCATTGTTTGGTGGGTCGACACCCATAGTACCATTTGGGGAGTCGGTTCCTATAGTACCATTTTGGGGGATTATTTCGTTTAGTGAAGAGGTTCCCAGTGTTAAATATGATAAAAATCCCACCAACCGTCTAGGATGGGGTGCACCCTTGGATTCTATAGTCACCAAGGCTAGTTGTGATAAAGTCAAAGGCTCCTTGCATGTGATGATTTGGGATGGATTACTTGACAATATCGGAATAAACCATTGGGACTTTGATATATTGGATTTAATAGGGATATAAGCATTTTCTAGGGTAGAATTATTTGGATAACCATGTTGGGATCTCCTTTTTTATTCCCCAATTTGGATGGTTTGGGTAGGTATATCTTCCACTACAAAACCTTATCGAATCATAGTCACATGTCCATGATGATGAACAGAATGGAAAAAATCCCTCCTACATAGATCATGAGTTATTGATTTGACATGGTGATTGTCCGTATCCACCTAACTTAGGTGGGGAATGTATATTTTACCATTTTCTAAGGATAATATCCTAAAGCAGTTAAATGTTGCAAGAAGGGCTACTTCCTCTTTTGTGGGATATCATGTGAAAGAAAACTGGTGAGGATTTTTCCTCTAAATTATTTCATGATATGATTCTAAATTCAGGATGGATCCATTGACGAGGTTCTCCTAAACCAAGACATTCACTGACTGGAACTGAAGGTGTTGCATTGGTGAGAGCGTGTATCAGGGAATTGGGACCAAAGCATCTTGTATAGCGGTATCAGAATCCATTAACACATTTTATGATGTAATTTTGATTTTAAGGAATATGGGAAGTCCTATATATGAATAAATACACTATATTAGTTCAATATAATATATAATAGTCCATGTTTGATCAATTACGTCTATATTTAAACGATAAATAATAGATCACTTCTTTTGTGAATGGTTCATCATAGTTAAAAAAATGTGTTGGGTTCGGCATTTTTTTAAATGAAAAATTCAGAACAAATGTCCATATGGGAACTCAGAAGCCTATCCTTATTCACCCTTGAAACAGATGACACAATTAAAAGTTTTCACATTGGGTTCATCAATTTTTATTGACATATCGAGAATGGTTTTGGCCCAATGCTCAGTGGTGGGTGAATATGGGTTGTTGAAAAATAACTTGTTTCAGGTTTACTATACTTGCCTCAAATAGAAAATCCCAATGGTTCCCACATCCATAATTGGGTACATATCTTCTTTCTAAAGGTAAGTGGTTCTTTGGGGGTTTATAATCAACGATGCTTAGAAAATAACATTGGTTGATAGGATGGGAGGTTGGGATCATCACACCCTTTTTCGGGGGTGGGGGGTGGGGGGTGTAGGATCGAAATAGTGATATAGATGCTCAATATACAAGAGGGGGGGGGTGAATTGTATACTTTAAAAATTACTTTGGAACCTTTAAAGTTAGTTAAGAATAACTATGTTTTCCTTAAGCAAGGAAAAAAGGCTAAGTTTAACAAAGTTAAACTAAGAAAATTCACAACACCTCTTCACACCGAATGCAAACTAGGAAAGAGATTCCAAATGAGGGTTCCGGAAATATGGTTCCGGAAGTTGATACTTAACAAAAGATTACAATATGAGATTCTACCTTAAAGCGTATAGAATCTAAATGAAACAGAGTACAAGTAAGTAAGTATAAGAAAGTTATACATTCCTTATACAACAAAATGCAGCGGAATATAAACAAGTAGTAAAACTACTAGTAACAAGATATAAGTTTTTTAACCCAAAGAGAAGGGTATCCAACAACCTTGGATAAAGGTCCCTTGATTTATACTTTCAACGAAGTCTATCTTACCCACACCAGGGTAAGCCCTCGATACGAAGATCGGAGTCTCTGTCTTGCTATCCAAACAAGCCCTCAACTTCAAGGTAGTTGGAAACCTCTGTCTTCCACAGCAAGGAAGCCCTAGAACTTCAAGGTAGTCGGCACCTCTGTCTTCCTATCCCCGGAAGCCCTCGAATGTAATCACCAACATTCGGAGTCGCACGAATCTTTGAGAGTTTAATAAGATTCTCTCTCTCTAGAAATCACTTCAAGTAGATTAGTCAGCCTTTCAGTACTTTTTCAGCCATCAGCGCCGAGCTCTTTCAAATGAGCTCCTATTTATAGGTAAGGTCGGCTCCTTCTCCAACGGTCATATTTTCCTTAAAGATAGGAGGGACCTGTACACGTGTCACTTAGAAAATAGTTAGTTTATAACAAAATAGACGACATTGTTTTATAACTAAACAAGTGTAATAGAATGTACGACATCGTTTTAAACTCTAACATAAAAGTTCAGAATGAAAACTTCGGAGTGCAGATTCGGAGTGTAAGGAACAATAAAAAAGAGTAGACAAATTTTAGAAGTGTAAGCAATATAAAAGTTCAGAGTCTAACAAAGATATTTTTTGGAGTCTGAATTAATTCAGAGTGTATAAAACAAAGATACTCAAATTCTGTTTAATAGGTGAATTCGGAATGCGAATTCGGAATAGGAATTCGTCATCAGAAATCGTAATGAGAATTTATCATCAGGATTCATAATGAGAATTCGTCATCGGAATTCGTAATGAGAATTCGTCATCAGGATTCGTAATAAGAATTCGTCATCAGAATTCGTAATGAGAATTCATCATCAGGATTCGTAATGAGAATTCGTCATCGGAATTTGTAATGAGAATTCGTCATCAGAATTCGTAATGAGAATTCGGAATGAGATTTCTTCATTAGAATTCGTAATGAGAATTCTTCATTAGAATTCATAATGAGAATTCTTCATTAGAATTCTTAATGAGAATTCTTCATCAGAATTCATAACGGGAATTCGAAATGAGATTTCTTCATTAGAATTCGTAATGAGAACTCTTCTTCAGAATTTGTATCCTGAATCTGGAATAGAACTTAGTCAGAGTTCATATCTGGAATTCGGAATGAACCTTCCTTATAGTTCTTATCCAGAATCCGAATCCTAAAACAGAATACTTTATATCAAAGTTTCAACAATTCCGAGAAAATGAATCTGAATCTCATACTTAAGAAAAATATGGATGAAAGTATGATAAGGATAATTTTTCTTATAAAAGCGATTTTCCTTAAGAAATCAATTTTTCTTATAAATGCAATTTTCCTTATAAAAGCAATTTTCTTAAAGATAGGGTGTTTGTGATTTTCAAAACAAGAAGGAATGGAAAATTCATAAGGAAAACCATATTGACTCAACAATCTCCCCCTTTTCGGAAAGCACAAACATCCTTACGAAAAAGAAATTCTAAGAAGAAAGAAAAATATTAAGGCTTATCTCCCTTTTCTTTAAGGATATTGATGAATACGAGTAACTCCCCCTTAGGCTTTGAAACTCTAAGGATCGTATTCAGATTTCTGGAGTGATAGATAAGAATGTCTTCTTTAATGAAAAAGCTCCCCCTTAAACTAACTCTTATTAGAGTTTTTATTTTTCTTAAGGATCTTTTTCTTCTCCCCCTTTGATAAACTCTTATTACAGTTCTTTTTTTTCTTAAGGATCTTTTCCTTCTCCCCCTTTGTGATTTTCAAAAACAATTGGAGGGAATGGAAAAATAGCAACGTGCCTGAAAAATTAGTAATGACAACAATAGAAACGACAAGCACGACTTTCATTAAAATTTGAAATCTCAGCAACAAAAAAAATAAAACAAAAAGATCGGATTTGGTTATTTCAGATCTTTTTCCTTCGACATGAGCCCCTTTAGAATAGTCTTGATCTTCTTCAGGTCTTTATGATCTTCTTCAGCTTGCTTCTCTAAGACAACTATTCTTTCGGATTGAGCTTGAATTTTTTCTTCCTGGGCTTTCAGCTTTTCTTCCTGAGCTTTGATTTTCTCTTCCTGAGCCTTCATCCTTTCTTCAAAATCAATCCTATGATCCCTTTCAAACTTCCATTTTTGAGAAACAGAATTCAGCTTCCCATTCAGATCTCTCACTTCTCGAATCCGGAAGTTCTTTTCTTCTATTAGCTTCTCTTCAAAGGATGCAGTTAACTCTTTTATCTTCTTGTCCTCAGTCTCAAAAGAATCTTTAACATTGTCTTGAAACTCATCAAGCAACCTCATCTATTCCACAGTCTTCTTCGACCAGTTTTTCATCCTCTTGCAAGATCTTCTATGAGCTTCGTAACCAACAAAAAACGTTTTGAATTGAGCCTCAATCTCAACGCACTTGTCCATAACCATAGATATGGAGTCAGTTTTCTAATTCAACGCATGTTGGAGCATCTGGTATCTTGAGTCAATACTTGAGAATGTCGGAATGGATCCCACCAACCTTTTTAAATACTGGACAACAAAATCATGCCCCAACGAGGATGACTCCGAATCTGAAATCTTGCTTGGAGAGTTTTCTTCCTCAATAAGCTCCAACTTCCTTTTAGACGAATCACCATATTCTCTTTTATTCCTAGCCACTGATTTCGGAGTTTCATCAAGGAGTTGCTTCCCCTTGTCTTTTTTCAGAATTGATTCTTGATCAGGTGTTTTCTGCTCGCCAGTAGACACTTGAATAATCTCATCAAAAACTTTCTGAACAACATCTTCCTCATCCTTATCCTTCTCTGGAGTTACTAACTTAGAGGATTCAGCCTCTGATGTTCGGAGTGATAGATGTTCCGAAGGTTATCCTTTATAATCATCCACTTGTTTCAAAAGATCTCATGTCTCACCACTTCCTTCAGCAACTTCTTCTTCCTCTCCCACTTGCTGAATCTGCTCAGTTTGCTCAACATGCTCAGCTGTAGTCTCTTCCGGAAAATCAAGGTTTCTTCCTGGAGTCTCAGGTAGAGATTCCAGGGAGAAAGATCTCGGAACTGGGATGCTTCCGGATACCATCTCATTAAACTTTAACAACGCTTGGACTGCCTCGGCTTCAGACATCTTCTTCTTAAGCTTCTTTTCCTTTGCTTGTTTTTCAAGCTCATCAGCAGTTTTCTCCTTCAAGGCCTTAGCCTCCGCAGGGTCCAATCCGAACTGCAGATCCCCTTCTTTCCTTTTCTCTTTATCAGCTCTCCTCTTTGTAACTACCTCATCAGGATAGGTCTTCTTCTTCTTTGGTTTGGGAGGTGCGGAATGAGCTTCCTTAGACTTAGGATTTTCGACTTCAGCTGCAGCTTCCTTCAAATTTCTTTTCTTTACTGGTTTGGATGATTCCAGTTCAGCAGCCTTCGGAACCGCTTCTTCTTGATTAGGAAAATCAACGAACTCACCAATCTCCTTGTTGAAAGCTACATCCATCCTCTTAAGGGTGTCATCACTAACCAGCAAAATTTTACAAACCCTTGGCTTAGATCTGCAAGCTTCCTTGAAAGATTCAAGGCACCGAACTATCAACTTTGATAATATTGCTGGGTACATTACGATCTATGCTATGAGATTTACCTTCTTAAGGTTCTCAATGGTTATAAGAATGTGCCTCATGAAGTTAAACTTCCATAGATTTATCAGAAAATCTAAGATATAGATCGCACTCTTTTTCAAGCTGTCTTTATCACCTTTCCTTGGTACGATAAGTCCTTGCACACATAACTCCAGAATCCGGAAATTTTTGGATAGACTTGCAATCTTCGGAGCCTTGTCATCAGCCAGTCCGAGAGTTTCTAAGGCTTTTTCCTTGTCGAAGCTACCCTTAGAGTCTGGAAACACATGCGAAATAAATTCGGCTTCTTCTTCATAAGTCAGTCCTACCAAGCTTACAGCCTTGGTGTATGAAAGTTTGTAGGTCTTGCCATACGACTTAAAAGAGAACTTCTCCCTATTATCTTCCTTAAAGAAGGAAACTGATTCATAGAACTCGACAAGTAAGTCTGAATACACTTCATCTTTGTTCCCGATTTTTGACACCGCAACATCTTCCCAGCCATTCAACTTAATGTTCTTTGAGATAAGAGAATCATAGTTGTTGAAGAAATCCGGATGAACTAACCTTTCTCTGTAAACTAACCACTATGAAATAGGCTTAGTGGATGACATTTCTTGAGATGCTAACTCCGCAGACATTCAGATCTGAAGTCCTCTGAGAAGTTCGGAACGGAGAAAACTGAATTTCGGAACGACCTTAAATCAGAGAGGCAGAGATTCGGGACACGAGAGCTTGAGATCGATGTGGGACGAGTATTTGGGTCCCCTTTATATAGGCAATGAAATGACGGTTCAACTTCCACGGTTGATCTAACGGTTGTGATAAGCTGAGATCAGATCTGATGGTTGAAAACTTGAATCTGATCTTTTTGAGGTTTTTATTGAAGCAACGAATTAAGAAAACTATAATCCGAAAACATAATACAAGAAAAATTCCAGCAAGTAAGATATTACTACGAAAACTTGAGTAAGGTAATCATGCCTCTCGGATGGGCTTAGGAGGATTATTCGTAATGGGTAATATAAAGAGATGATTACGAAGGAAAAAAAACTTTATTATGAAAAGAAAAAGTTCTCAAAAGTTTACTATGGAACAATCTCACTACGAAAAACTCAGTACGAAAAAGTCAATATGAAAAACACATTATAGATAAAAAATCGGTACAAAAATCTGGTTATGAAACTGCCAGTACGTAAATTTTCATTTCGGAAATTTCCAATACGAACACTTCCATTCCAGATGTATTCTGTACGAGAATGTCCATTTTGAAAAATTTTAGTTCCGGAAGTCCCATTCCGGAAATCTTCGTTCCGAAAAGTTTGAAAACAAATTTTGAAAAACTTTGTTAAACAAACAATCAAATGTACTCCCCTATGAAAAGGAGTTTATTACTGTAAGGAGACTTTCTAAACAGAAAGTTAATTAAGAAAGATTACCTTACGGTTATCATTCCTAACTTCTGTTTAATATATTCAAATCTATCAGAAGGCAATGATTTTGTGAAAATATCAGCAAGTTGATCTTGCGTTTCGATAAACTGAAGAATAATATCTCCTTTAGCATTATCTCCGAAAGTTACCTTTCCTCCTTTCGTTTTGATAATTTTTTCAACAAATCTTTTGTTACCAGTCATGTGCCGGGAACATCCACTATCCATGTACCATGTATTGTTGCTGGTACTTTCTTTATTTTCCTAAAATCAAGAAGAAAATTAGACTTTCGGAATCCAAACTTGTTTGGATCCGAGATTTCCAGACAATAAAATTTTAGGTATCCACATTTTATTAGAAAAGTAAGCTTTGTGAAATCCTAGAGATTGGGTTTTGCTTAAGGAACAATTCTTTGCCCAGTGACCACCACATTGACACTTGGTACAAAATGGGGCACTTTGAGGAACAAAATAATTGTTATTGAAAATAGGTTTTGCATGGGTATAACCAAATCCGGATTTATTTCTTAAAGGTCGTATTTGGGAATACATCTTATCAAAATTTTCCTTACCATGGGTAAAGTTTGATAAACACTTCTTTAAGGAAAAGATTTCGGACTTGAGTTTTACAACCAAGTTTTTAACCTCAAAATCATTAGTTTTAGAACTAGAGTTAGGCTCGAAAACATTTTTCTTAGAAATTACTTTTTCTAACTCTTTAGAAAGTTTGTTCTTCTCAGAACTTACTTCCTGAAGATTTTTTGAAATATTTTCAAAATAAGCATTTTTCTTATCAAGATCTTTAGAAAGATCTGATATCTCTTTTGTAAGAATAAAATTCCTCGAGTTTTCCTTATCAAGTTTCTTATTGAGTTTGGAATTCTCAATCTCAAGAAGTTCAGCAAACCTAGAGACTTCTTCATAAGTAGGTAAAGTATTTTCCTCATCAGAAGATGATTCTTCATTAGAAGAGTTATAATACTTACTATCATTAGAATTTAAAGAAACATTGGTCAAAGATTCAGCATTTCGTACCTTAGCCATAAGACAATGATTATCAATAGGTAATCTGGCTATAAGACCAAGATTCTTCTGTCCTAAAGATTCATAATCAAGAAGATTCATCTGAAGAGTCACCACCACTGGCACTCCGGGTGTCATTAGCTTTCAGAACTTTCTTAGCTTTAGCTTTATAATAATTCTTTCTGTTCCTGTCTGAATGCCTTTCCTTTCTTTCTTTCTTTTTGAGCATAGGGCAATCTGGTCTAATATGTCTAGCTCTCTTACATTCATAACAAGTAACTTCTCCATCTTTCTTACCTATCCTTTACTTTTTCTTATACTTAGATTGAAAATTTCTCTGTCCAGCTATCTTGTTTATCCTTCGAGCAAGATTAGCTAATTCATTTTCAGAGACTTCACTCTCACTTGATTCGGATTGGAAAATAACTTTCTTAGACTTGGATCTGGTTACTCTCTCAGGAGTCTTAGCTTTCATCTGATTTGAAGTTGTAGTAAAAGCAACAGTACCATTTCCATTCTTCTTCTTGATGTTGTCTGCATCTCTCTTCATTCTAGTTTCATGTTGTAGAAGAGTTCCAAAAAGCTCATCAAGAGTAATTTGAGTTACCTTCCTGTTCTCATCTATAGCTGTTCTCTTGGATTCCCACTCATTGGGCATAATGTCAATTATCTTGTCCACAAGAGCTTCATCAGCTAAACCTTTCTCTCCCATAGATTGTAGACTATTGACAATAGTCATAAATCATTGTTGAACTTTACAGATAGGTTCTCCATAAGGAAAATTGAAGCCATGATATTCAGCTCTAAGCATAGCTCTTCTAGTCTCAATCACTTTGGAATTCCCAAAGTGCGTAACCTATAACTTCTTCCATATACAGTTAGCTGCTTCACAAGAAGAAATTTGGATATATATATTTCTGGTCATTGAACATAGTAGAGTATTGCGTACCTTATAGTTGAGTTGATATTCTTTCTTTTCCTGGTTAGTAAAAGTTCTGACTTCCTTGTCAGGAATTTTATAATCACCAGTAAGCATAACAAAGTTGTCTACTCCAGTATTGATAAAAAAAGTCTTCATACGATCTCTCAAGTATTCATAGTCATTACCATCAAAGATAGATGGTCTTGTAGGATTCAGATTGTCAATTGAACCGACATTAATTCCTTCCATACTTAAAAATAACATTGCACACAAACTTGTTAGTAACAAAAGTTTGTAATCAAAAAGTTCGGAATGGGAAAAGTTCGGAATGGGAAAATTCGTAATAAGATAGTTCGGAATGATAAAATGAGCAAGAAAAACTTGTATGTGAGTACAAGTATTTTAGAGACCTGCTCTGATACCAAATGTAATATCGGTATAGAGTAAGAGGTTTCCAACCTCTGATACCAATTGTAGGATCAAAATAGTGATGTAGATGCTCAATATACAAGAGGGGGGTGAATTGTATACTTTAAAAATTCCTTTGGAACCTTTAAAGTTAGTTAAGAATAACTATGTTTTCCTTAAGCAAGGAAAAAAGGCTAAGTTTAACAAAGTTAAACTAAGAAAATTCACAACACCTCTTCACACCGAATGCAAACTAGGAAAGAGATTCCGAATGAGGGTTCCGGAAATATGGTTCCGGAAGTTGATACTTAACAAAAGATTACAATATGAGATTTTACCTTAAAGCGTATAGAATCTAAATGAAAAAGAGTAAAAGTAAGGAAGTATAAGAAAGTTATACATTCCTTATACAACAAAATGCAGCGGAATATAAACAAGTAGTAAAACTACTAGTAACAAGATATATGTTTTTTAACCCAAAGAGAAGGGTATCCAACAACCTTGGATAAAGGTCCCTTGATTTATACTTTCAAGCAAGTCTGTCTTACCCACACCAGGGTAAGCCCTCGATACGAAGATCAGAGTCTCTGTCTTGCTATCCCCGCAGGCCCTCAACTTCAAGGTAGTTGGCAACCTCTGTCTTCTTCAGCAAGGAAGCCCTCGAACTTCAAGGTAGTCGGCACCTCTGTCTTCCTATCCCCGGAAGCCCTCGAATGTAATCACCAACATTCGGAGTCGCACGAAGCTTTGAGAGTTTAATAAGAGTCTCTCTCTATAGAAATCACTTCAAGCAGATTAGTCAGCCTGTCAGTACTTTTTCAGCCATCAGTGCCGAGCTCTTTAAAATGAGCTCCTATTTATAGGTAAGGTCGGCTCCTTCTCCAACGATCATATTTTCCTTAAAGATTGGAGGGACTTGTACACGTGTCACTTAGACAACGGTTAGTTTATAACAAAATAGACGACATCGTTTTATAACTAAACAAGTGTAATAGAATGTACGACATCGTTTTAAACTCTAACATAAAAGTTCGGAATGAAAACTTCGGAGTGAAGATTCGGAGTGTAAGGAACAATAATAAAGAGTAGTCAAATTTTAGAAGTGTAAGCAATATAAAAGTTCGGAGCCTAACAAAGATATTTTTCGGAGTCTGAATTAATTCAGAGTATATAAAACAAAGATACTCAAATTCTGTTTAATAGGTGAATTCGGAATGCGAATTCGGAATAGGAATTCGTCATCAGAAATCGTAATGAGAATTTATCATTAGGATTCATAATGAGAATTCTTCATCGGAATTCATAATGAGAATTCGTCATCAGGATTCGTAATAAGAATTCGTCATCAGAATTCGTAATGAGAATTCATCATCAGGATTCGTAATGAGAATTCGTCATCGGAATTCGTAATGAGAATTCGTCATCAGAATTCGTAATGAGAATTCGGAATGAGATTTCTACATTAGAATTCGTAATGAGAATTCTTCATTAGAATTCGTAATGAGAATTCTTCATTAGAATTCTTAATGAGAATTCTTCATCAGAATTCATAACGAGAATTCGGAATGAGATTTCTTCATTAGAATTCGTAATGAGAACTCTTCTTCAGAATTCGTATCCTGAATCTGGAATAGAACTTAGTCAGAGTTCATATTTGGAATTCGGAATGAAACTTCCTTATAGTTCTTATCCAGAATCCGAATCCTAAAACAGAATGCTTTATATCAAAGTTTCAACAATTCCGAGAAAATGAATCCGAATCTCATACTTAAGAAAAATATGGATGAAAATATGATAAGGATAATTTTTCTTATAAAAGCGATTTTCCTTAAGAAAGCAATTTTTCTTATAAAAGCAATTTTCCTTATAAAAGAAATTTTCTTAAAGATAGGGTGTTTGTGATTTTCAAAACAAGAAGGAATGGAAAAGTCATAAGGAAAACCTTATTGACTCAACAGGGGGTGGGGTGGGGATTATGTCCTATTCTAGGAATCTCTAATAGATTTATTATATGTTTGTAATATACTTCCTAGATTCCAATATGGGACTGGTTACCCCTATTTCAATAACATGATTAATAACATATACTTACAGGAACAAGTATGTGTGCCACAGGTTCTCCATCATTATTTTGTTCATTTATGATGTTTTAGTATATAGTCATGTTTGGGTTCTCTATAGTTTATTACCATTCAGGAAGGAATTGATGTCTTGGAGATGGGATTAAACCTCTGCGAGAAATCCTACATATCCTGTGAGAAAAGGAATCAAAACTGATATAGTTCATTTGACATAGTTCAAATTCATATGACAGGACTATACCATATAGTTTAACGTCATGTGTCATGGTAAAAAATATTAGGCTCAGTACTTGTGGAGTTTTCCAAAATATCCTATTATTATAGGAATCATATTTATTATAGTCCAGTCCATCCCTATCCCACTGATGAATTTGAGGTATTTGAGATTATGGAAAGGGATTTCACTTGAATTGGTGAATGTTTGTGAGCCCACTCCCATCTTCTGATGAGAAGGGAATTATGGTATATTTATTAGAGAATTATATCCCATGAGTCAAGGATATTTTTTATATAAATGGAATTAAACTAGGGTGGATTCCTATTAGAGCATAAGACCTAGGAAGGTGTCCGATGTATCGTTCTTGGATGGAAATCAGTGTCCCCATAGTTATTTCATTCATAACCAATAATGGGATGGGGTGTGTGATTACAATCAAAGTCATTATTGATATACCGAAGGTTTATAAATTCTAGGGGCTTATATCAAGATGTATTCCCATTTTCATATTCATTATCTATCTTTTGACAGATAAGGAGATATGATAACCATAGTAGGTATGTTGAATATGCTTGGTACGACATGGGTGCCCCATCCAAGATCATTACAAAAATAAGGTCACATGGGTGTGAAAACCTAACCCATTGAGTATACTCCCCTTATAATGGGGATATGAGATTGATGATTCTTTTCTAGGGGGTCACATGGTATAAGTTTAAGCAAGTCTTCCAGACAAGGTTGACATGTTTTCTTGACGTGTTTTGATTATCGACGTGAAATTTCTTCATTGTCTTTCTAATATGTTTGGGGTGTCAGTATGACATGGAAGAAACCTCATTGGGTGCATACCATATATTTATAATATACTTCACATGATCTAATTTTATGTATCCAAGATCTTTATCATGATCAACTGACTTTTCCGAGTTGTCTTCACATGATCAAAGTGCATTGTTCAGGATGTCTTTGTATGATCAAAGTGCATTGTACATGATGTATTTTCATGATCAATGATAACATTTCCAAGTTCTTTCACAAGATCAAATAACTTGTATGGGACATATTCTAATGATAAAAGTGCATTGTTTGGTATTTCTTCACATGATAAAAGAATACATGTTTAGTGTCTTTAACATGATCAACTAACATGTCTAGGATATCTTCACATGATCAAAGTGACTTGTCCGAGATGTCTTTTAAGGATCAAAATGAATTGTTTGGGATATATTATCATGATAAAAATGCATTTTCTATGATTTATTAACATGAACAAAGAGGAAATGTCCAGATCCTTTCACATGAAAATGATGACATGTCCATAAAAAGTTTCATGATCAACTTGGATTATACATATATTATTTCATGATTAAACTGACATGTTCAAGGCTGCACAAGGGAATCATGAGACCAGTGAGGAATCTTGTGATCATGTGATCGTAATAGATTCATGAACAAGGGTATCAAAGAATTATTTTGGATTACATTCATGCCCAAGTGTTGTATTTTCATTTCAAAAGGGATCACACCTTAGCCGAATGGGAAACAATTTTCCTAGGACGATTGCATGGATGAGAGATAATGTTGAAGGACAATGTCTTAGGGTTTTCATGGTTACATGAGGTGCTTCCCAGGGGATCTCTCTAATTATAAGGCCTTTTTTTAGTGAGAGTTCCCAGATGATAGATTCACATGAATCTTCAGTACTCATGTGATTAACATAACCTCGAAGGGTTCTTTCGATGGGTTCTATAAGAATGTGTATGGGACTATCTGTTGGAGATATATGCATGGGATAGGTATTACACTGCATGGAAAAGAGGTGTACATGGAATATGAAATGAATTTACTTGGAGTTTTCTTTTTTTGGAAATGGTGTATACATGCAGACATCAGTATGGAGGTCCTGAAGGTCCGAGGGCCCGCACCACATGATCGAAGTGAGTCATCACAAAACCAAATGGTTCTATCTACCAACCCTATATGGAAATGTAATGCACATATGAGATTCATATTCAAATTGCATAACTAGAGATCGGATTATCACTTCACATGATATTCTATTACTCATGAAATCTCTTGACCTGAAGGGGGTCTCGTGAGAGTTTTTTCGAACATGTGTAGGGGGTTCACACTGGGGTTTCATGCATGAGAGAAGGTTTGAATGAAATATGGGGTTCATGGATGAAATTCTTGTCCACTGGTTCTTATGCAAATCTAAGCCGTATATTAGGGGAGGGTGTTCACATGAAATAAATGTATGCGTATGGAAGTTCATGGATAAGTGGAAGAATCTATTCATAGAGGGTTCACATGATATTATTTTGGTTCAAGAGACTACATGTTCTTAAGGTGATCATGCAATGAATTCTTATAGTGGTAACATGTGGTACTTTCTTACAATGAGAGTCTCACATTTACCTGGAGATACTATCTGAAGATGGTAGCAAAATATTCTCCTTTGTTTCATTCTCCTCTATTATCCATTTATATTTTATCATCCCTTTTCCCCTAATGTGTGTGGTTTTATAGAGAATAAGGGTTTATATAGGAAGATTTCAACCATAGATAATGAAAATTTGCACGGTGAGTGTCTCGTGTGCACTGGCCTGAGGCAGTGGAAGATTCACATGATCAATATCATGTGATATCAATAAAAATTTTCATGATGGCATGATTGATAGACATTGAGGATTTTTATTATTGAATTTGGAAGCTTCACATGATCGACCTGTCTTCATGTGGTGGTATCATCTGATCACATGATCAATCTTCATGATGCTCCATATAATCTTGTGGGAGATGTTTTTTTACAAATATTTTATGTACTCAAGGAATGAATGGACTCATCTTGACTATATTTTATGAATTGGGGTAGAAACCAGCTGAATATGGCTTCATGCGATCACTTTAGGGGCTTCACATGATCTCATGGAATTCTATTGGAAAACTTCTTGAAATATTAATTGAAACGAATAATAAAAATTCCAAAATATGGAAGACTCTTGCATCATTGTTTTTCATATTCACCCGATGATGTTATCTTAGCTCACATGATCATCATAACCTTACTTGTGATGTATTCTCATGGTTATCAAGAATGGATTCATGTGATGGTATCTCATAGACCGATTCTACAAAGTACTTCATGCATGAAAATGAAGTTGCATGCATGTCTTAGGGATGTCGACTGAGTCCTGACTACGTTAGTTTTTTCATTGAAGAGGAATGTCATGGAGGATGTTGGGTGATGGGGTGATGTTGGGAGTCTTGGTCTTGGACCCGCAACATCTAGAGCACATCAGGCAAGCAGCTGAGTGAGGGGTTAAAGAAGACAAGGGAGATGGATTGGATGGCCATGATCAACTTGATCAAGTGGCTACAATATTTTTGTATGTTTTTAAATAGAGGAATGGTTCCACATACTTTATGTATCCTATATTGATTTATTAGAATAAATCTCCATTCATAATAACCAGTCATGGATCCAATTGTTTCTAGAGTGAGTAATGGGGTCAACTCCCAACAATCATCAACACCACCCCATGTCAGCCCAATGTCCCACTACACTACCCCCGTGCGGCACGACCCTGATCCTCTAGCATAGGTGCTTGATTTTTCACCCCTTCCACCTATTCTAGCTGATAGATTTGGCTTCCTAGGTGTGGTTTAGGCAACTCCCACAAGATATTGTGCTAAACAGGATTAGATAGCTATCCTTGGATAAAATTTTTTTCGAAGGTGGAGCATCTATAAATACTTAGAAAATAATTATGCAGGTAAAATTAATATAATAAGGGAAAAAATATATGTCTTTATAATGAAAATACCATTACCATTCTTTTGGAATGCCACCCTAATTCCTTTTCATATAAAAATATTAATTTTATTTTCACAAGATTCACACTTCACAAATAATTGATGTAAAAGTGTATGGTGCATGATTATAGATCCCTATAGATATGATATGTGATACATTCATTGGCTTTGATAAAATTTAACTGATTTTATGAAATAATTATTTAGATTTTTTTACCTCACTAGTTTTGGAATTGTGGAAGAATAAAAATATTTACCATACTTTTGATATAAAACTGTTTTACTATTTATAATTTCAGGTATTATTTAAAATTATAAAATGGGATTATTCATACATACACTTTATATAGAACAACAATGTGTGATCCTAATATAAATGTATATATCACACCTTTCAAACCCCTTTGGTGGTGTGTAGACCTGGTATTATATTTTGATATAGGAAAATCCAAGGTGCCTAAATGAGGTGAAGAGGTTCAGGTTAGATGGGTATGAGTAACTGGTGGTGAGATGGCGGGGGATTTCCCACATATCATATGAAGTAGTGGTTTTTTGTTTTATTTTTTTCCAGTTTCGTTTTCCATATACCTTTTGGTTTATTTGGTTTCAAGTTGTATCACTACTTTTATTTTCCTTGTTTATGGAATATATCTTTCATGTTTTTTTTCATTATGTATATATATTCCATTTATCTTGTTTTATCTTGGGTGAAATCATTCCCTCTTGGTTGTTGTTGATTCCTGGGTGCTAGTCACCTGATTGTGGGGATTGAGAATGCCCTCTAAGTATGTGTCAGAACTGTTTAGGTTTCATTTTTAAGGGTAACCCAAGTTGGTTCCTCACAATTCATGTAAAAAAATTGGTGAAAAGGTTTCACCACCATCAATAACATCTTCTTGATTAAAGCCTTTGGAAGAAAGTTGAGGCTTGTTACAGAAAACATTTCCATATTTCCATAGTTTGATTAAAAAAACTCTTTCGATGCCAATAATTAGATTATTATCAGGACATTCCAAGAGAGTCCAAACACTGTTCCTTTGAAATTAGTTCAAATTTTATTGAGAAAAAATTATCTATTTTTTATCATTAATAGAGTCATCAAGGGAATGAGGTTCAATATGAAATAGAAAATCTTGATGTACAACCTCATTTAATAACAACCTTCTAATATGAGTTTCATATTTCAATTCATCAATTAAATTCTCAAGATAATAGTGTTTAGAATTAATCTATGACCTGGGTAAAGGAGATGGTGGTGTTTTAAGCACATTTTAATTATTTTATAAGATTTAGGTTTATGAAGGGTCTAACCAAGGTGATTAATATCATCATCACTTTATAGATGTGATTTATGAAAATTCTCAATGAATTTTAGGTGAATTGACTATTTTAGGGACTTGGTCTTCTTATTGAATAATCAAAAGGCTTTAATTGAGTTAAAACACCCAAGAATAATTCTGTTGTCATATTTAGGTTAAACATTTCCATGATTATCCTTAGTATTAAGGATAAAAAATTAACAACTGAAGAATCTAAAGAAGCCAATTTTTGGAAAATATCCTTTCCAAAGTTCATAAGGGTTTTTCCTATGATGGGACTTATAAGGTTGATGTTAAGGATAAATCATACAATATTGGTTACCTCAGACCAAAATAATTGAGGAAGGGAAAACCCATTAATGAGAGTCCTAGAAATTTATTAGAGGGACCTATTACATCTTTTGAAAATGCCATTTTATTGAGGAGTTATAGGAGAGGAAAAGAAATGATGATAACCTTGAGAAGAAAAAAACTCATAAAATCTGTTGTTATCAAATTCTCCACCATGGTTACTTCTACATGAAAATAATTTATAGACATTTTAATTTTAAAATTTCCTTAAAAATTTGATAAATAACTCACAATCCTCATTCTTATGAAATAAGAATAAAAACTATGTAAATCTAGTAAAGTCACTGATTATTACAAAGGTGTAATGTTTAACTACAATACTAGTAATTTGAGTGTAAGATCCTTGGTTTTATATGATCTACAATGCTTTTTCAATTTAAATTCTTATTTATGGCCTAATGTGAGTACCCAATGAGATCATGGGTGCATTAAGGGTGTTTGGGGTTTCTGTGAATCCCATAGCCCAATTTTTTTGGAAAAATAGGTAGGGCACACCATTAGTAGAAACTGTGCAGGATAGGTTTCATGATTCCTCCTAACCGTATGTGGATTGAAAGTGCGGTGCATGGGGGTGCACAGTTTGAGGAAATCATGAAACCTTAGGTGTAAACCCGTGTGATGGGATCTATAGTTTTTTAAAGTGTCTGAGACACAGCTTTCACATGGTTTTCCAAACCGTGTGCATGAAACCGCGAACAGTTTCCCTTAAAATATTGAAGTGAGCACATTTGCTGCATGATTTGGTCAACTATGATTCCAAATTGTGGGGACCAGTATTTTGGGTTAAAATGAACATTTTTCATTATTGATTTTATAACATAAAACTTATTTTTTTCTTTCCATTGGACAATATCTCATATAGGATCCCACCTTTAGAAGCCAACTCATTGCTTTTGGCACTGATTCTCTATCTGAACATGGAATATAACACCATCAATATTGTTTTATTTTCACTAGTTACTACTTAATTCCTCTTGTTTAATTATTTTTTTGAATTCATATTGAAGAAGTAATTTAGGTGAAATATAATACAACCTATTTTAGGGTTTTCACTAATTCATTGTTTTTCTCTGGATGTAGACTGAATCAAAGATATATACCCGATGAGAGATCTAATACGGACCTAAAGTAAGTGGTCTTTACCTTTACCTTATTCATTGGTGTTTTATAGATCTAGATGATATTATGTTGGTTGAAAGACTTTTTGAAGGTGCCTGAAAAAGGAATTAAATGCTTGAATTAAATGTAATGGTACCTGTTACAGATTCCCACTAATTCCTTTGAGTTTTTTGGAGGTTGTTTCCCCAATATAGAATACTCATTGGGTAAACCTTTGTATTTTGTTTCATTTTTTCATAACACATATGGGGTTCATGTGTGATTTATTAGTTAGAGGTAACCCTTTATAAAATGATTTGAATTTAATTAAATGATTATGAGATAGTTAATTCCACATTTTCCAAGTGATAACATGATGTAAATTAATATAATTGTTTAAATGGAATTTTTATATAATTTGGATGAACTCTTGAAATATAATTGATTGTGAACTTTTTATTGAAATGAGATAATGAATTAAAATAGTAGTGGATTCCTTGGTTGGCATACCTTGGATCCGGATTCCATATATTCCAAGTATGTTTCCCCCATGGATCTTGTTTGCAGTAGTGGATATATTAGACATGTTTCCTCCTTAGGTATTGATTATATAGGATACCTTTGGATTTTCCACCCCTTAGATCCAAATTAATTGGACTCACATTGGATACGTTCTACTGACATTCTCCTTGGACTCCACCCAAGTGTTTACCGAGTTTCTATTGATATGCTCCTAGGACTCCATGAGGATTCCTTGGCCTTCTATACCTTAGATATTTCCCTTTGTGGGATAACACTTATGTTTACATAGTGAGGTCATTGTGGATGACTTGATTATACATAAAGGTAGTGATGAATGACATAAATTTGGTTATACGACATGACCATGGTGGATATTTTTATATGATTATTGATAGCCTTGGTATAGATATCAGTACAGTTATTAGAATAGATAGTGTGTATTGTTTATTTCAATTCTACCACTTCCATTATTAAGGGGGCCTGATTTTTGTTGCATGGAGTCTTGTTTTTCTTGAAATTTTCACTTTACTTGTATAAAACATTCATTTGGAAGTTGTTTTATTTATGTTATACCTAAGATATATATTATAAAATGCTTTACTGAGTAGTGAAAATATTGGATTTGTTATAGACACCATTGTTGGTGTCCTACTGAGTATTATCTCACACCATGTTTAAGCCCCCATTAGGTACCCGGACAAACTTCATGAATGTAGGTAGGGACCAGGGAAATCAGCCACAAATTAATGATTTATTTATTCTTTGATTAGGAGTAGGGGGAAAAGGGGATGAGCAAGGCTTGTGATGTTATCTGGAGATATTTATCTTTGTATTTGGGTATTTTGATACATGTATTGTACTAGATGTCTATATACCTATTTTCCCACATTGTAGATACATGTCATGATGCATAATTTTGTATATGAGATTTCTTTTGGAAATATTTATATATTAATGTTTTTGATATTTATCTTATATTTGATTGATTTATTTCTTCAGATGTTGACCAATATTATTACTACCACTATGTTACACTCTGACATGAGGGCATAGTCTCCTCATAGAGAAACCCTTGGCCCTCACTACTAGTCAAAAGCCTCAAACATTAGGGTAGATGCTTATAAGTTGATGTGACCCACTAGCTCAGGGAAAAATTTAGTGGCATCCAGGCCTGGATGTTACAAAGTGGTATAAAATGTTGTTTCTTTTCTTGCCTTATTATTTAGTAAAATTATAAAGGGGATTAGGAAATAATTGGAATTTGGTAATGATATATGCCTATTAGTAGCTAACCCATGTACAGGAAAACCCAAATTGTTTTGAATGGAACCAAATTTTCTAGATTTTGACAATTATAGTTGATTTGATTCCATTGTTGGGTGATGAACAAGAATAGTGATGTAATAATTTATATGATTAAGGATATTTTTTTTAATTTACTAATGATATGAGGATAGGAATATCATGCCTCGTTTATTTAACTTTCTAGGATTCGCATTCCATGCATTATCCTCTTCTATATAGGGTACATTTCTTTATTGTGTGATTGTGATGTGTACCTTGAATGATATATTTGTGGTTTGATAGATGAATTGTGTACAAGAAATTGAGAAACATGGTTAGTACATAGAGTTCCTTCCATCACCTAAATAATTTTATTCAAATTATTCTACAAAAGACACCCTAAGTATCCAATTATGGCACGTTGAGTCATAGACCATTGGTAACATGGACTAGAACATGTTATGCTGTGGATAAGTTGACACCTAATTTTGGCTCATGAAGTGTATGATACCATATAGATTGGGAGTGGTGAACCATTTAGTTCAACCATTTAAAGAGAAATGTGAATTAAAGGAAATGTAAATTTAAATTGGTGAAAGAGGGAACTTAGACTTGACCTGATTTTAGAGTGGATAGAAGGAAACAACTCTTGAACTTTTATGACTATTTATTTTTACCCAGTGTAGGAATTAGGAGAATGAAGAGGGTTATATATTGATTATAGGATGGTTTTGACCTATCCTAATTTTTTTAGTTGTGATATGTCAATATCAATATTTTCTGGTGCATGTGTTTGGAATTATGGAGACATGCCACCACGATGACCTCCATCCACACACCAGGAGGGTGGTGATGACCATGATTTAGAGTTGGAGAGAAATGGGCTACTAGAATATAATCTGGTTTTTCTAGTTGTGAAACTAGAATTTCTACTAGACACAGTAGCCAATACATAGTTCTATGAGGGTTTTCTACACAATATGCCTAATATTTAGGGTGCACCACTGCTTGCCTCATCTAGGACAATGTATACGTGTGTGTTCCAGTAGTAGCATCCAACCATGTTTTCAGGGGATGGAGGTCTATAGGATACTAAGATATGGATTAAGACTACATTGTTGATATTAGAGCATCTATAGACACATTCTAAGAGGTGAGTGAAGCTCACGACATACATGATTCAGGGAGTAGAAAAGTAGTGGTGGGTTGTTTTTAACTAGGATGATAGGCTATGAGATTTGGTTTAGGGTGATTTCCAAACCAGGTTCAATGATTAATTTTTTACTAAGAGTCTGAGAGTAGAGGATTCTAGTGAGTTTATGCATCTAGAGTAGGGTGAAATGACAATTATGGATTATTCGACATTCTTTACTGAGCTTCATCATTCTGTTCCGATATACCTTGATGATGATCTATAGTGGGAGAGATTATTTTAGGAAGGTCTCATGAATGAAATTTGATCACAGGTTTACATGTTCAGGTTGAAGACTATTATTGAGATTGTGACTCAAGTGCTGATTATAGAACAAAACCTGTGGGAAGATTGGGGTGTAGAGAAGGGTGGTTCAGCCTCTCAACCTAGTGGTTCAGTTCCTTTAGGAAGGAAGTGTTGTTTTGAGGCCTCTCATGAGGTGAGTACCATCCAAGTTGTTAGTGTTGGTAGTTTCTTTTAATGTTTCTAGTGTAGGATATGGGGACATATAAGGAATAAATGTGATCACGACCCATTAAAGTTCCAATATTGTGGTAGAATGGGAAATGTGGAGCATTTCTACAGGACTTTCCATCCAATAGTTAGTGGGAGGGGATCAACTCAAACTCCATGTTCAGAAGCGGGTTTCACAGATCCATGTCTGGCTCAAATTTGGAGCTATACCAGTCATTCAGGCAGAGGTGGTGGTCATGGACAAGGAATCCATTCACTAGTTATACATAGAAATAAATGTGGGCCTACTATATTTATGAAAAAAAACCATATCATTTGGATTACTAGAAGTTGAATTGGTTGAAAATTAAGAATCAGTATACCTTGACATAGGTAGATTAACTTTTTGATCATCTTTGAGGAGCTTGGGTTCTCTTGAAAATTTATTTGATATTAGGTTATCACCAGGTATGTGTTCTACCAGTAGACATATCTCATACAATTTTTTGTAGCTGGTATGGTCTATATGAGTATCTGGTTATGTTGTTTCATCTCAGGAACGTGTTTATTGTTTTCATGGAAATGATAAACCTAGTTTTTCTTCGTTATTTAGACTTATTTTTGGTGGTTTTCATATTTGATATCTTGGTGTATTTTCATAATAAACATGACCAAGAAAAAAATATTAAGATCATTTTTGATACACCAAGGGAGAATCAGTTACATGATAAGCTCACAAAGTGATACTTATGAGTAAATAAGATTCAATTTATGGGTTGTATTATCTTATAGATATGAGTATCAGTTGAGGTACCTGGTTTTGTGAAGAGGTATTCCACCCATTAGTAGGTAAATGTAGAGCATTAGTGACTATCCTAGATTTTAAAGTAGTTACTCATTCCAAATAAGAAATGTGAGGATATCATGATGGATTTCATGACTGTTTTGATGAGGTTTCCATGTGGTAGTGATGTTATATGGGTTGTTGTGGATAGGCTCATGAAGTATTCTCATATCCCATAGACTAGGGAGACTATCTATTTGGATGATCTTGGGAGGTTTTATATCTATGACATAGTGTGAATTCATGGGGTTCTTACAAAAATGATATCATAAATGTATTCCTTGTTTATTACATGTTTTTGGAAGAGTTTGAAGAGGGAATTGGGTACACAAGTGATTCAGATCATGATGTACCACCCACAAACTAATTTCCATTTATAGTGTAAGATTCAAGTAATATAGGACATGGTTAGAGGATTCATTGTATATTTTGGGGGCTCCTAGGAGAGGCATATTCCACTTGTTGATTTTTTCCTAAAATAAATAAATAAGGAAAATATAATCATTAATCCTTATAAGGATTTGTATTGTAGGCCATTCCAATCTTTCCTATGTTGGTTAAAGGAAGGCGAGGTAGCTTTACTAGGACTACATCTCAAGCAAGAGACTTCATAGCATGTTTAGTATATTTGAATAGGATGACTACTACACAGTATTGATAGAAATCATACGCCGAAATCTGTAGATTAATTATAGAGTTCAAAGTTAGGGATTATGTATTTTTTTGTGTCTCACTATGGTTGGGAAATAGAAAGATCAGAAGATAGGGTATGTTTCACCATGATATGTTGGTCTATTTAATATTTTGAGTAGAGTCAAGCAGGTAGCTTATCAGTTGCAATTATCTCAGAGGTAACGAACCATGAAAGTTATATTTCAGATATCTTAACTGATCTAATATCATTCAAACCCATACTTTTATTTTTAGAAGTAGTAGGTTGATTTATAGGTATATGAAATCATTGAGGAGAATCCTATACTTGTTGTTGATAGGAGCACAAAGGTTCTCTGAGGTTGGTCAGTTCCTATAGTATGGGATCTATGGTAGCATGGCCATTTATAGGATGAGACATGGGAGAAGTAGGCTGACATACATGCTCAGTGGATAGATGTATTCTTAGGGGACTCTTGACCACCCTTGAGAGGAAAATTTAGTGAGGAATTTATTTAAAGGGGGATATTGTAAGATCCTAGGTTAATTTTATGATGTACACATCTTCTGTTTTTTGGTTTAAATGCTTTTTTATAGACTAATGTGAGTACCAATTGAGATAATGGGTGTATTATGGGTATTTAGTGATTGTTTAAATTCTAGATCATAGATTTTTTTGGAAAACAAGGCTGGCTAAAAGGTTGGTAGAAACCGTGTGGGACATACCACACTATTACTCTGAACCATGCTGGGCTTGAAAGTGGTGTACAGGAGGTCACATGTTTTGAAACAACCATGAAACCTTAGGTGCATGCCAATGTGATGGGATCTATAATTTTTGATAGTGTATGAGACAATTTTTTTTCATGGGTTTATAAAAAATGTGCATGAAACCATGTGGGGCACCCATTAACATAGTTAAGGGCACATTAATGGTGCATGATTTATCCAATTGTTCCACCAAACTGTGTGACCTAATATATTGATGCAAAATAACTATTTTACCCTTAATGTGTTTATAACATAAAAATTATTTTCATTTTTCCTCCATTGGATAACATCTCAGGTAGGAGCTCACATTTGAAGCCAATTCGTAAATTTTTTCCATTTATTATCCATCCAAACTTGGAACAGAATACCGTTAGTCTCATTAGATTTGTGACAATTAGTTATTCATTCCTATTTTGTCTTTATTCATTTGAATTAATATTTATGTAGTTAATTATGTAAAATATAATGTAGCCTATTTCAGTCTTTTCATTAATTACTCATTTTTCATCTGATCTGGACTAAATTAGATATCGATACTGGATGGGTAAAATACTACAAAGCTATGGTAGGTTGTTTATAAAATTACCTTATGTTTTGGTATTTTATAGATATACTTTATACTGTTCCACATGCCAAAATTTATGGTGATTCCCTAAAAAGGAAATAAATGAATGAATTATATGTAACAGAACTTGTTAGGGATTATCACTAGTTTGTTAGAGTTTTTTGGAGTTTTTCCTTAAACTAGGCCACCCATTGGGCGCACCATTGAATTTTAACTTTTATTATACCAACCATGTGGTGTGTGTGTGAATTTGATTTCTTAGTAAGCTGAATCGTTTTATAAACTAAATTAAATTGACTTAAATTATTGGGAGAGAGATTATTCCTTTGTTTCTTTATGTTATCATGATGTAAATTTATTTACTTGTTTAAATGAAATTGCTATAATAGTAGGATGAACTCATGGATTGTAATTGATTTTGAATTAGTTATTGAAATGAGATGATGAATTGGAATGGTAGTGGATTCCTTAGTTGGTATACCTTGGATGCATATTTCATAGATTCAATTAAATTTTCTATCATAGATCTTGTTTGTGGTAGTGGACACCTTGGACTTATTTCCTCAGCAGGTCATGATTTTGTAGGATGCCTTGGGATTTTCTACCTCTTGGATACGACTTTCTTGGACTCAGATTAGACATGTGATATTATCAACCTCCTTGGAATCCAACCATATCTTTACCAAGTTTCCATTGAGATGATCCTATGAATTGATGATGACTCCTTGGTCTTCTATACCTTGGATCCAGAAATTCATGGTTTAACACTTATGATTACATGGTGATGCCATTATAGATGAATTGATTATATGAAAAGGCAATAATGAATGATATATATTTGGTTATATGGCCTAGCCATGGTTGATATTTTTCTATGCTTATAGATATCCTTAGTATGATTATCAATAGAGTTGTTATACTAGAAAGTGTGGATTGCTTATTTCTATTTTATCAATACACTTGTTAAGGGATCCTAACTAATGCTTTAGGGATCCTTATTTGGATATAATGTTACACTTTATTTGAATTACATATTACATGGGAACTTGTTTCATTTCTTTTATACCTAAGATAAATATTACATTATGTTTTATCATGTATTGAAAATCCAGAATTTCTTATAGACACCGTTGGTAGTGGACTACCGAGTTTTATCTCACACCTTGTTTGGGCCACCACTGGGTACCCAGACAGATATTATAGATGTATGAAGGGACCAGGGAAAGAACCCAGAGTTCGATGCTTGATTTGTGCTTTTATTAGGAGTAGGGGAGAACAAGATTGATATAGGCTCATGATTCTATATAGAGATATATATTTTGGTATTTTGGTATTTTGATACATGTATGGTAATGGATATATGTATACATGTTTTCCTAATTTTTAGGGACATGACATGACACATAATTTTGAATATGATATTACTTCTGTCATTGTTTATATATTCATATTTGGGATATTTTTCTTATTTATAACTGATTTACTACTTCCTTTATTGACTAATTTGATTACTCCCACTTTGTTACACTCAGAAATGGTGGAATTGTCTCCCCAAATTCTCACCCTAGGCCCTTACTACTAGTTAGTATCCTCTAGCATCAAGGGAGATACACTTGAGTCCATGTGACCCACCATATCAGAGAATAGTTTAGTGTCATCTAGGTTAGGATGTTAAATTGAGTTAGTACAAAAAAATCAAGGTGGACTAGTTCTAGGGATTTAGAAGAGGAAATAAGGTTTTATGATTTTAAAGAAAACTTATGTTGCTTTCCAAGTTATCAAGGATCATAAAATGAGTTATCAGTTAAATATTATTTTGGATAATCTTACACTAGTCAGTTGCAATTGATTTTAGAAAGAGGATGAATATTAAAATGGATAAGTAATCGATGAAAAATATAAGAGTATCTATATTGGGATATTAAAGACTGAATATTTTTACTTTATTGATATTTTAAATTAATAATATAAACATTTTTTAAATGGAATGTGGTGAATAAAATACATCCTTTGGAATTTAAAACTTTAGAAAAATAAATTTTAAAATAAATTTTAAAACATTCATCACATAATTGACTAATAATTAGTAAAATATACTTCAATAATTTTACAAATAAAACATCATGAATAAGTACAGAGTTAGAGAACCAATTATACCCATACTGATAATTTTTCATTTTGATTCATATCTAAATATGAAATATGCCCTATTAAAATTCTTAATATGATTTAATTCAAAAGGATCACCACACATGCCTTGAGTACCCTATATCCATATACCATGTATTTTTTTAGTTTTTTCTCTTTTTATAAAAAATATTAAGAAACGACAGCTTTTGGAACCCATATCACTGGTCCACATAATTTTTATAATAATGATTTTGGAATCCACACTTTTTTGGAAAAGTTTTTCCTTTTAAAATATGAGAAGAAATTTGAATTATTATTTTCTATCATATATGTCATTTTTACAATTTAATTCACAAATTAGACGACCAACATTCTTAAAATAATTAAAAAATTTATTTTCAGAAATTCCCTTTAAAAAATTAGTCTTTTTAGAATGGATGAGAAAAATATATTGTCTCGAAAAACCAAAACCATATAAATTTTTAAAAGGTTAATAAAACACAAAATATTATTTAAATTTCCTCCCCCCTAGGTAAAATAAGAAAGTGTATTTTTATGATATTTAATTTGAAATAAAAAAATTTCAACACTTATTTGTTCATTAATTTTAAAATAAAATCCTATTTATATTTTAAATGTTGATATTTTTTTAGAAACATAAAGGTTGTGTTTTATTTTAAGATATTTAAAATTTTACGTAAGATCACAAAAACCATTTGGAAGTTTATTTAATCATAATGAATATATTCATAATTTAGATAATAGGTCAAATGAGAAGTAGAATAAGAAGAGGGGTAAGGATAGAGAAATTTTTTAACTAACCTCAATTAAAACATCAACACGCATCATGAGGCACTTGGGATATTCGTCGATTGATTAATATATAAAAATTGATTCATAATGAGTGATCTAAGTCTATAACTTTAATGATTAATTACCTTGATTCTTAACATTTCTATTTTTCTTGTTCAAGGGACAATAAGATTTTATGTGGACCTTATTTTGCAACCAAAAGAAATTACCTTGAATTATTTATTCTTATTTTTGAAGTTTTTAAAGTGTAACAACCCCCAACCTAGTATCCCAAAGCCAGTTTATGCTTTATTACATTACTATAGATACAAAGAATGAAATCCCAAAGGACAGATCATTTTAGTAGTTTTAGAGAACTAGATATATACATGACACACATTTAACAATAGGAGTATAAAATAAAACATAATACATAACACATGAAAATGATCCACATCCTTGAAACCTCATTCAATGATATCTTCTTCATATCATTAGGAAATGAAACAAAATAAGGGTGAGAACAAATTATCAGTAAATATTAAGTAAAATAGAAGATATAATGAATCAATAAGAATAATCTACATGACAAGGTAAATAAATGAACATTGGTTCAATTTAAATAACTTCACTATAATGATAAGATATGACGTAATCGATATAATATGGTAAATAACTAAAAACACATTCCATTTAATCAATTAAATGAGAATCAAGTGAATCCATAGATAATATCATAGTGAAAATATCATGGATAATAATAATAAATTATTTATCAATGAATAAAATGATTAATTATTAGACGTAATGTCTCATTTATATTATACCTCTACCATTAATATATTTCACAAGAAGGTTTAAAACTACAGGTAGAAACCAATTTTATTTGGCCAAATTTTTTGTCTCATGTGACTAGTCGATGCATATAGAAGGTATCTATAATCAGGACACACCCATGTATTCATTTCCAAATAAATACTTATATATTTAATAATCAATGTAATAAATTAACAATGTGACTTATCATCAATTATTCATACTGAGTAAAGGATTCATATTTTTCAATATTTACCTAGTTAATCAAATAAAAATCAATGTAAACACTATATATAAAAATGGTATGTGATTTAGGAAATAATAATATACAATATAAAATAATATGTGTATTTAAGATAAATGTAAATACCAATGAAAAATGATGATGTGAAAGTGATTATTTTAAGAGAAATTTATCAATCACAAAAGAAAGTGAGATTGTAAAATAAGTTTTACCAGTTGTTAAATTTCATGTAAAATCCCATTAGATGATATAATTGATATAAAAACATAAAATAATATTAATTATGGCTGAATCATTATGTTACATGTAAAATCTCATTATATACACCATATAAAATAAATTATGTGCATAACATTACAATATTCCTCTATGTAGTGAAATTTAGATGAAGTCCCATGACTGATGCTTCTTCTTGGTAGATTGTACTTTAAACTCCTATATATTGGTTTTAAACATGTTTTTAAATTATATAATACTATATTAATATTTATAATATCATATATGATTCTTTTACAATATCATATCACCTCGTTCATTAATAATATTTCATTATTTTCATTATTTGGGTGTTAATTGACTTGTTTTCTCATTCATTATTTTCCATTAAATATAATATTCTTGTTAATATTATATAGTTTCATCATATCCAGAATAATAATCATGAAATAATAATCATATTTTTTCATCAATTATTCATTTAAGACCGATCATGAATGTTGGTTTTGATAAATGATGTATGTTATGACCATGGAGACCGTATGTTGTATGTAAGAATGAGTTACATTTTCATTTTTCATTGATCATTATCGAAAGGAGATAATTAATATTTCACCTTTTCATAATTATCATAATATTATTTTATTTATTTAAATATAATTATACATATCATTCATGTTTTGTGGTGATTAAAAGAGAGCCACATCACTTTATTAAGGCGGTTGTCGACATGTACAAGAACAATGTTATCATATGTAAGTGAGTGAAAAGGTAAGAAAGAAAAAGAAATTTTTTCTTTATATAATGAAAAATATATCATGAATATCTTCATGTATATTACATATAATCATTGAATTTATCCCTGTCAATTTCCATGTAATGCATTCATGAAAGACGAATAACATTGCTTTCACGAGGTGGTAGTCGACCATACACACAAGAGATGATATTGTATCCCCAAAGGAATGGAATGTAGAAATTTATATATGATATAATGACTCCATAGGTATAATTATGTTATAAATATCATATATATACTTTATATCTATCATCATACCCAACAGTGAGAGGTGGTAATGGAAAAATGAATGACACTAGCTCACGAGGGTGTAGTACTCTCTATACACGAACAATGATTTTGTAACCCATTTGATGGAAGTGGAGATTTTTGTACGTCATGAACCTATTATAACAACATCCATGTATATGGAATATACTGAGGTTATTATATTATTATGGTTTAATAATAATTTAAGGAGGTGGAGAAATAAATAAAATAAAAACTCTTATTAAAGAACCTTACCTATTCTTCGAGTATCCTCATTATGTTTTCACCAAAGGTCAAATTAGGTTTTATTTATTCCCAAAATAAGGATAATAAGAAGATAGAAGGGAATTTGGGATGTTATTAGTGTAGGGATTGGCCAAAATAAAAGGGTGTGAAGGTGTGAAGAAAAGAGGAGAGGGGTGGCCTTTTATAAGTGAGGTGAGTGGAACAGTTGTAATATTTTGAAAAGATTCAGTCATACCCACATTTTAATCACGAAAAAATGCCTATAAAATGGGCCATTATTGAACTTATCAGATATAAGGTTGAAATATTACAAGATAATGGGTGTTTGAAAATTTGGTATGTAACAACTAGAACTATTAAAAAAAATTATCTTTATTATATAATTAAATGTCTTATTATGTGTTATGGTTATAGAAAACACATGAAATTATTTGTATTCATTACATCATATCAAATTTAAATTTCTTTTTTGTATAATTATCATTTATAATATATTTGTTGAACATTTAAAATATTATTATTATAAATATAGGGTTTTAAAAAATCCAACTGACACAAAAAATAGAAGTGATGGCCTCAACCTGTAGGATTATACACTATGATTCCCATTTATTAGATATTAAAATGGATACAACGTAACTAGGATTTATAACAATCCCAATATGAGATCCAATAACTTATGAATGAGAGAAACCATTTATGAGAGAAGTTCAAGTTCATCGAGATCACAACCCAAACCATGTACACTGAACCACCCAATGAAAGTCTCATTGTCATGCACCATATACTTAGATATTTTTTTGGTGTATTAAATGGATATGTATCAAAAATATAACAATAAGAATATATATATATTGTATTTTGAATAGATTAATGGTTATACTCACTTTTAATTTATAAATTTTTTTGATTTTGATATAATAAAACAAAACTTGCATTATTGGGTAATATTCGAATTCCATTAGAGAATTTATTTAGATGAATTAATGTATTTATAAAATAATATTATTTTATTTTAATATTATTATGATATATAATTTTTAAATAAAAATGATCATATAATTTTTATGAAGTCAAATTTAAATTTTATAAGGGTTCAAGAATAGTTATTGTAAAAAATATCATGAATTTCTCAATAAATGTTGATTCTATTTTAAAAGTGAAAGTTCCCATACTCAGAAAATAACATGGTTAAAATAAATATTATTTTTGTAATCATAGCTTCTAAATTATCCAACTATTATTTTTTTCATAATTTTTTGAGCCATTTGAATTTTTCGGTAAAAATTAAATAATGTATAAATATATGATGTATATTATGACATCATAATGACCCAAAAAAGATGTAATAAATATTATAAATGGTATCCATGACCTAATATATGTTTAAAATTCGAAATTATTTTATTTTAAGTTTATTTTATTAATTTTATAAATACGTTAAGAATATTTAAAATATATATATATTTTAAGGTTTTAGAATCATTTCTTGAAGGACATGGATAACTTACACAACATCAGGAGTAATATTTTAAAATGTTGAGAAATTTTAATTATGAAATAATTAAAACAACTAATATTTGGAAGAAACCATGGTATGGTTTTTGGTTTTGTTTATTTTATTTTATAGAGTTTAAAACCTATGTTTGGGAAATAATAAAGAACTCCCTACTCATTTCCAATATAAACCCACCTAATATCTCATTTATATTCACTCAAAAACCCTAGATAACTTTCTTACTCTGACCTCACCTCTATATTTTACTCCCATGGTTCCTCCAAGATCTCAAGAAGATCCTCCGAATAATTTGGAATCACCCTCTCAAGGTACTAGATACTCTATTTATCTTCTTCATTCAAATATCTTCATTATCATATGCCTTTTATCTCCATTTCTAATGGTGGGATATGTTATTTCATATCCCCTTACTAACCATATTATTTATAAATGATTATATGCACCTTTCACTCTCATTAATACCTTCCATGAACATTTATACACCGACGTTATGCTGTAGAAATGTCACCGTGATTTTCCATGCCAAACAATTGTGTAGTGAATACCCATAAAAATTTTCTATCAATGGTGTTTACCTTTATGAACCTATACATAATTTATTAGGTACTGAAATGTATTTATTACACACTCCTTTATATTGGAATAAAATATTATGATAAATTATTCCTTTTTGTATGATCTATGTGGCTCACTTATGCATGTGAATGAAATGAAAGTGACAAGTTCACTTGAAATTATATAGTGCTCTAATGAATTGGGTAATGTTTTAGTCTCATGATACACCATGAAAGGGATATGGGAGTGAAAATAATCTATCATGGGAATTTTAAACCATTTTCTCTTAGTAGTAAGCCTTGACCTATGTTTATGATGAAGTGTTTTAAGTTGTTTCCACATATACAATGTTACCTTTATGTTTATTATGTTATATCGTGGATCATTTTTCATGTTTATGATGGCCACTCCTTTTATGCCTCATTAAAATTACTATTTTCTAATATTTATTATATTTATCATGTTATTACATGTTTATTCGCTTATCAGGCTTCATATCGCATCCATTTCTTATGTATGTCCCCAGGTTATCCCATGAATTTTTAAGTACAATTAAATAATATGGGCATGTAAAGGATTTTTTTCAACAATGTTATTATATATAACATTTTATGTTTTCATGTAATGTACATAATTCTCAAAGAAACTATACTTTTCAATATTATAGTTTCTATTATGTGTAATATGTTTTAATAAATCATGAATTAAAGTGTAATAAAGTATAGGTTTTTTATAGTTGGTATCAAAGGAATAGTTTTTTTGTTTTTTCGATTTTGATTAGAAATATATAAAGAATGTCTTAGGTATAAAAGTAAGTACAATAAATAATCCCTAATTTTTCTTAAGTATATAGTAAATGGTTTATCAAGAAAATACATCCACATATGGATACTAAAAGTGGATGTGGTTCTAAAACATATGTATATAGGGGTAAAACTCAAAAATACCATGTTGTGCTAGACTCTACTGGGAACTTGTGAACGAAAATGAGATTTTCTACACAAATTGTTTGAAACTCCAAAAATACACGCTTTAGTAAAATTTCCATCTCATTATGAACCATTATTAAAGGAAAAAATGACCATAAGAATACATGTTAGGAAAGAGATCATGGATAAAATCAATTGAATCCTAAAAATTCATATGTTAAGAAATAAATTTCATTTATAAGTTATCCCTTTAAAGTCATTGGATTACAATTTATGTTTTTAATATTTTAGAAATACTCATCCCTATTTTTTATTTTATTCTAGAGCATAAATAGAAATAGAAGGAATCAGGTAGACAACCAATGTAAATGGCATTGCGATGACTGTATAAACGAGATTCCAAACTCAATGGGAATAGGAATAGTGAACTTTATGATGATACTCTCTCAGATGACTTAGGATTGGAATAAAAACCAAGATCAGGAGGAGATCCCAAATCCCCCTAAGAAAGAACAAGATGTAATTGAGTCCTTTATGCGATAAAAACCTTTGACTTCTAAAGGATCATCAGATCCCTTAATCATGGGAAAATAGATCAACTCCATTGAGAAGATATTCTCCATCCTTCAATTTTATAAGCAAGATATGGTTTTAATATATTTTTATTGTATGGGTGGAGAAGTTTATCAGTTTTTTAAATTGATAAAGAATACAAAGCAAGAGGAATCTATCTATGTTATGGGGTGGAACTAATTCTGTAAAATGTTTTTTTATAAATATTTTCCTTACACTCTCTGACATCTTAAAATAGAAATGAATTTCCTTAAAATCAAGAAAAAAAGGAAAAGAATCTATCAGATTATATGAGGAAAACTTCCCAATACTTTCATGATATGCCTCTATATTTCTCATTACCCCTTAATTCATGGTTTAACACATATTTGGTGGGATAAAACCTAGTATATGAAAATCAATTATGATTTGAGACTTTGATAGTTATGAGGAAATTGTCTGATGTGCCCAAAAATTCAAAATGGAGGTCAGAGAATCTGACGGGTATCAAAGGGATAATAATCAGAAAGTGGAGTATAATTTTTGAGGTTCAATAGATAAATATATCAGTGCTAATAAATTTAAAAATACAACTTTTAAAAAGTGTGGAAGGAAGCCCCCTAGAAATTACCTAAGGGGAATGAGGAAATACATTAGGTGTGGGAATTAGGCATACCTAGCTTGCAATTGCTGCGGGTATACTCCCACTAATGTGATGGAGGAAAGGAATTCTCTAGTTAAACCATAGTTTATTATTAATTTTTTTGAATACAAGGATCTAGGAAACATTTCAAATCAATACACTAAGCCAAGTGTTTTCAGAGACAACCAATAAACTCCAAGGTAGAAAGGGTGATCTTTTTCCATCAAAACCATTGAGGCTGATCCTCAAAATGAATTAGTGATAGATACACTAGTTATTCATTCAAGAATACAGAACATAATTTTTTATTATGATTCTAAACATTCCTTCATATCATGAAAGCATAATAGAACTATTCAAACACCACCAAAAAGTATGGAAGTAGAGATTTCGGTGAAAATGAAAAATGGGAAAATTATTGTATTTGAAGTATATAACTCCTACCCTATCATAATTTGTGGTATAAAATTTGTATAAAACATTTCAATTCTCCCTTTTGTGGAAATTTATGAAATTATAGAAATGGATTATCTTTACCTATATAGAGATAACATAAATTGATATGAGAAGGAAACCACTCCCCATATTAGGAATCATCTCCAAATTCTATACAAAGTATGAGGAGGAGGATGGATCTTTTTTATCACCAACATATTAATCATGGATATTATTTCCCCCCTGATAAAGAATATCTAGATTAAATTATCGAGTCTAGGAAAATAATCATCCTTGAGGACATGCCAATTTTGAGGGAATATGCTGATCTATTTTCGGAAGAATTGCCTGGTCTTCCTCCAAGACGGGAGGATAAATTTTCAATTGACCCTATAACTAGGGTGTTTCTAATATCCAATGTGTTTTAAAATGTTTTGGTATAAAACATTATATTTTGCCATACTTAGAAAAATTTCTTATGTTTTATGGATATATGATTTATATTATTCATTTTTATTATCATAATGAGTATCTGTTCGATAAATATCGTATTCACCTTTATTATATTATGTGTTAGAATTTGTGTATTGTCTATCATACTATAAAAATAAAAAAATAGGATTTACAATAGTAACAATAACATTGGATTTATACTCATAAGGATTATTGTATTAATATTTGTAAGAAAGTCTATCACATTGACTATGTTTATAATCAGAATATGAACTAGTCATTTCTATTTTAAATAAAATATTAAACCCAATGACTGTGATTACTAATATGATGTTGGGAATTCAGTTACACCAAATCATTATGATATTTCATGTTCCAGGTGTCTAAGGTCATTGCAAAAAACTCTTTAATATAGCCATTGGGAGATCACATTATGACCGTTTGAAGCTCGCCTATAAATACCAATCCATTTGAAGAGTTTGGGTCTGGTTAATTATTTCTTGTTCAAATTTTTGGAATAATACATAGTTTTAAAAAATAATTATTAATCTTTTTATTTATTTAGAAATTAGTCTTCTTAAAGAAACCTTGTCATGTTATCTCTTTAAGAATATTTTTTGTGATTTTAGTTGCATCTGATCATCGTAATGATCAAGGGATTTCAAGGATACAATTAAAGATAATCTGATCCATTGGATTGAGGGATACTAGGTCTAGGTAGATTGATAATATTATCATCATATCAAGGGATTATTGGGATAAGAAGAAAAATCTATTCTGATCATCGTATCGAGGGACTTCCTTAGTATGGAAAGATAGACTTTTCTATAAGTATAAAACAATTGATACCATTAGTCGAGGTTATAAACAACACTTTATTTAAAGTTAAAATAGTTATATTTTTAATATATTAAAAGTAATTTTTTTTCTATTGTACTACTTGTTTTATACAAGTTTTTTAATTCCACTGCACATTTAATAGAAAGTGGATAATCATATTCATCTTTCTATTCTGATTGTTTTTTATTAGGATAAAATCAACACTTTTTAATTAATCATATTCATCGTGTTTATGATTATTTTAATATAATAAATCTGATCCATCTTTATTATTATTTCCAATATGATTTAATAGGACCATATACAGGTTCTGATTCTATGACTTTGTTCGTCGGACTGTGTCTGAGTCTGATAAGCTACTTTAAGAGGCTTGTGTATTGTTTAGTTTAGTTTTTTAAAACTATGTTTTTAATCTAAAATTAACTCCCTATTGTATGTATTTACATTATAAGAAAATTATTACCATTCTACAATCAGTATTATAAATATAATTATCCAATAATTTGTATTAGAGTAGGTTTATACTTCTATAGCTTGCTGTGTTTTTAAATTATTTATTATTTATAGTTTGTTAATGTTTTGATATAATTTTTTTACACTAATGTGTATCTATGGAAAAATAATTTATTTTTACTTAAATATTCCAAGAATGAATATCAAATCCATCGAAAATATGAATCCAAAAGACCTCCGATCTTTGATGGTGCTGATTATGAGTATTGGAGGGATATGTTAAAAACACTTGTTATTAACCAAGGAGTTGAAAATTTTGTAATATTGACTGGGTATTTAAAATTTCTGTTAGGGAACTAACTGCTTTCACCCTTCAAGAAAAATAGCAATTTCAGTTAAACTACAATGTAAGAAATAAATTGTTATGTTCCATGACAAGAATCATTTGTAGTCAAATTTATTCTTGTGATTCTACCAAAAATATATGGAAAATTCTTGAGATTACACATTTTGGTACATCGAAAGTTGTTGAGACTCATAGAGCTATGTTAAGAGAAGTCTACCAAGACTTTGAATTTTTACTTATTGAATCTATTGTAAAATTTCATCATAGATTCATTAATATTATAAATAATTTACAATATATTGGTGACAAAGTTCTTGATGATGTGATACTTATTAAGAAAATTATTAATATCATTCCAAATAATTGAGAATCAAAGATAAATATAATTGATAAGATAATAAAGTTAAATAATCTTACCTTAGATGATTTTATTTGTAAAAATATGTTGCAAAAGGGTAGAATCAAAATATATTCTGAGAAATGGAAAAAGAAAAACAGTGGAGTTGGATTTACCTCAACATCTACCTTACTCATTAAAGTAAAATCTGTATCAAAAGTTGTTAAGTGTTTATGAAAGAAGAATGTGGTTGTTCAATATGATTCAAGTGTTTATAAAAATTATGAAATAAGTTAGAAAACTTATATATAATAATGAATAAGATTTTCAAAAAGAATGATTTACAATAATTATACATGAAAGGTCATAATGATAGAAGTGGAAAGTAAGATGGAGACTCTTGTTATATATTCAATAAAGTTGGACACATCAGACCAGATTGTCCAAAGATGAAGAGGAAATATAGAAATAATAATAATTCAGAATGAAATGGAAAAAGTATTATAAATATAAATGTAATAATGTTCTAAAATCTATTGACACATGGAATGCTAGTGGAGGTGATTCTTATAAGAATTCATTAGATAATGAATGTTCTAGTTGGAGGAACGTATGAAAAATTTCAAATATACCTGAAGTTAATAAATGTTTCATGTATAAGGTAGAAACAGATTAAAACCTTAACAATATGTATTTAAGTGATAATTATCATGATGAGAAGGATTATATATCTTCATATGAAGAATAATCCTTAGTAGAAGATGATTCTCTTCATTTTTATGATGAATTTTCATTTTTTTTATAAATTTATAGAAAGTGAAAATTTTAAAATTTTCAAAAAATTAATAATGCTAAGGAAAATCTTACTAAGGATGATTCAAGAATAAATGTTTTGACTAATGAAATATCAAATCCTTCAAAAGATCTTGATGAGGCTAGGAAACTAGTTGATCAAAAGTTTTTTAGAGGCATGACAGGTAGTTTAAAGAAATTAAATTCTAGTCATCAAGATTTAAGGTTTTCAATATTCTAATGTGAAAGATATAAATAAAATCCAAAGGAATCACATTTGAAATTTTTAAATTAATTTTTCATTGTCTTAAGGGAACTATGGATTTTGGACTTTTCTATTCATCTGTAAATGTTTTCAAACTACAATGTTTTTTTTTGAGTTTGACTTTGGTGGTTGTAGAATGGATAAGAAAAGGATATGAAACATTTAATTTCTTAGGACAATCCCTTTTTATAGGATCATGTAAGAAACAACACTCAATATAGCATTCCACTACTAAATATGAATATTTTGTAGCTATAAGTTGTTGTGCTCAATTGTTGTGGATGAAACACACACTCATAGATTATGGAATGAGTTTTAAAAAACACAAATACATTGTGGTAACACTAGTTACATTACATTAAGTAAAAACCCAACACATCACTCAAGTGATAAGCACAAATATATAAGACACAATTTCCTTTGAGATCACACAATTGAAGGTTATATGATTTTACAATTATTTGGAATGAAAGATCAAATTACTAAATTTTTTACAAAACCTCTTCCTTCTGATATATTTTAATATATAAAATAGAAGGTAGGAGTGATCAACACAAAGTAATAATTGAAATATACATCTTTTTTTACCTATATCCTAACATTAAGATACTTATTTTCATAAAGGTGTTATATATATTTTATGTATAAAAAAATATTTTTTCCTAAAAAATTTATTTTTATAAAAATACGAGATTTCTTAAAATTATAATCGTAATTAGTTTTCTGGACACAAATTTCATTATAAAAATTTCAAATTTAGAATTCCTAAAAGGTTATTCAGACTCAAAAAATGTTATAAAATTTCTAGACTAATGTTTTGTTACAAAGTTTTTTTATTCGAAAGGTATCATAATAAGTTTTTTATTTATAATAAAACTATTATAAATAATTTTCATAAATGAAATCATCATAATTAGTGTTCTTAAAAAATATTATAATAATTTTTTTGTCAAAAAATTTTGCATTAAAATTTTCATAATCAAAATTACCATGACGACTTTAGTTTACAAAAACCAAGAAGAAAATATTATTTATGTGACACCCCAAGAATTTACCAATAGATTTATTATAGAATGCATAGATCACTAAGACTCTACAAACACAAATTTTTTATAACCTAGCCAATTAATCATAATTTGTCACGTCTATGATGTGAATTTAAGAAATATGACATACACACTTGCGATTAGTAAGTTATTTGGAGTCCAATAAGAAAAAAATAATTTTTAGTGAATAGTAACATACCCTTACCAATAATTACCTTTTATTTTGAAACGTAACTTACCCTTATGAGTAGTAATATGACTCTTATGAATGTATCTATACCCATGAATGTATAAATAAATCTAGGCACCTTAAAAATAAATATGAATATTTTAAGTGTTTATGTTATTTGATTAAATAATGATTTTAATTAAAAATTAAATTTAATATATTTAGAAAATTATTTTTGAAAAATAGAGTTCATTTTTGGATTCTACCTATTTAAAAATGTTTAGGGTGATTTTATGGGATTTTTCTGAAATACATGAATTTTTTGTGAATAGAAAAATACATTAATTTATTATATAAATACAATATAATTTAAATTAAATATTCCTAGCATCATGAGTGATGTAAGCACCCAAATATAGTACTCACATGCATATATTACTATTCTTGGTCATGTAATACTCACAATTTCTTATCTTGAGAGGAAATAATGAATTAATGATTATAATATTAAGAAAACACTTTCCCCCTCCACTATATAAACCACCCCTCAACCCTCTTCCTCCAACACCACTCAAGCTTCATGACATGCCTAAATTTTACTCAAATATCTCACTAACCTTCTTCCCCACGTCTAAGACCTGATGGTCTCACCAAAAGGCAAAAAATAAAGTCCGTAAGGAGATTTTCAAGAGGTGAACGTCTCTTCCTTTTTCTTACATTTTCTTTTACAATGTTCCATTATTTTGTTCCCTCTTCTCACCTTTGCCCATAAAAATTCCATGGTAATTACAATACCTTACATGTACTATATTTTAATTATTCCAATGTAATATTTAATCACAATCTCTCTTCTCCCCTCCTTTTATACAATAAATGAAAACACCGTCTGAGATGTGTCAATTTATCACACTCAAGGAAGACAAGTTTTCAATTTGAAACACTATCTTCAAAAATGGTCATTATAACTTTTCAATGGTTGAACTAGATAATTATATAATTATTTTATCTTTTTTAATGTTCTATAATATTTACACACTCTTAATATGGAATAATAATACAAAACAAGTTCATTGTGCACAAAACCGCCAAACCAAATCCAAGCGTTTATCATTAACTCCTCGAATGAGTCATCACCATGGTATATAACTAGAATAATTATATGATAATGTATATATCCTTAATGTTACTAATAATTTATATTAATAATTCTAGATGTTTAACCACATTTTAAATGAACTTCCATTCATTAATACAAGTAAACGAATCATGAAAACCAAATGAGAAAATGCTTCCAAAACAATAAAATTGAATATATTAAACCCGTAAAAAGGCCATTAATGAACTTAATAAGGTTATACCATATCAATTAAATGTTTATGAGGTTCATGAATTATTAATTAATGAATCTAAATTTGATTAATCAGGTCATTAAGAACATTCAAGAACACCTTCGAGCATAAGGTAAGGGATTGCCTAACTCAATTTTCATTCTTTGAGTTAAACATATATTTCATTGGTTAAATTTTTCTGAGAATACCTATGAACGAACTATGATTGTTTTATACTATATATACAACTATATTTTGTGGATTTTTATTTGTCACACATAAATATTTCATTAATATATCCCATTCTAATGATACAATTCTTGTAAGGGATATCTTAACTCAATTTCCATTCATGAGTTAAACATATTTTTCATTGGTTATGTCTTTCCTGGAATATGTGTGAATGACCTATTATTTTTTTATTCTATATATCCACATTTATTTTATGGGTTTATGCTTCTCACAAATAATTATGTCATTTATTTCTCCTCAATCTAATTATATGTTCTTGGTAAGGGATCCCCTCTCTCACTTTCGTTCAAGAATTTCCCCAATGTTGTGCCCTTTTATTTTTAATTACTAATGATGGGGTATGTTTTAGAACCTCCCCCAAACCACCATTATGATATATAAATAATGGGATATCCCTTTACCTCTCATTAATCTCTTTAAATAACACTCATTACCATACCGAAATGTTTGTAAGGGGTTTTCACATCTCACTTTCAATTTTATGAGATTTCCATTATTCAACTCTTATTTATTATGTGTGGTATAGGTGTAATTCCATTATATATATATTATCATGATTCTATTTATATTCATGGTATTCTGTGATGCATTTGGTATTTATTAACATTTGTTCGTACGACTCAATTGATTACAATGTGGTAACGAGATTTGTCTCAATTTTCACTTTACTGTGACATGCTTAGTATTGTGCACCTACTCTTTCGTATGTAGTGTACCTACTGCCCATCTGAGACCAATTTTCAATAGAAATTATTTTCAATTAAAATGTCCATATTCTCATATCATGGATATGATTATTTTCTATGTTTTATACCATTTTACATACGATATTTATTTTGAACGTTGTTTTGAATGTGGAAACATTGATGAATCTGCATCCTCTATTCTATACAGATTATGTAAAGGTATATTGATATTGTGTTGAATATATTTATAAATAATGATTTGGACATAAAACGTCAGGTGGGGCCTGCTACAGCCCCTCAATGCATCGGTAGGTCTCATGAGACAAATCAGTTGGCGACAAACCCTTTGAGTTTGTTTCAAAAAATTAGACGGGTTTCTACCCAGAGAACTAAGCCATTTTTATAGTATTATGGTATCATGATCTAGATATATACCATCCAATTAATAAAAATTCTCTTTATTCATTATCAGTTATTACTATCCATGAGGTTTTCACTATGACAAAATCTATGGATGTAGTTTTATTTTAAGTTTATTAATGGCGTGAGTTTTTCATTTATTCACCATGCCATATTGATTATGTTGAATTGTTTACAGTTTAGTTATTATTGATTCAAGATTCTGCTATTTTTAACCCTTACTGAGCATTTGAACTCACCCCATTAATTGTTTACTTTCAACAGGTGTTGAAGAGGAGATCATTTATTGAGTTCTTGTGGATGAATTTTTTAGTTTTTGTTATGTATTGTATTTTGTAACCTTTTCCAATGTAATTTCAGTTACATATATCTATATAGTTTCTTCAATAATACTAAACTAATCGTTACTTCAGGATTTCATTCCTTCTAACCATGCCAATGTACGTATTAATGCACCAGCTCCGGTTTAGAGGGGTCGGTGTGTTACAATTTATACATATGGATTTCTTCACTCCAAAAGGTACTTTTATATTCATTTAATTTTTATAGTATCTCATTACATTATTTCTTTTACTATTGTGGATATATAATTTTTTTTATAAAAACATGGTTTTGATTTCAATTTTTTTAAAATTTTAATTTTAATCAAACTCAATCTGATAAATGTTCTTAAAACCTATACAATTCAAAATTCTTGAGAAATTTCTTTAGATTAATGCTAACCATCATATTAGAAAGAGATTAATCTAGTCCGTTGAATTTTATTTAGATGTTGAAACAATATTTCAATTACTAATATAATGGAGGGTGACCCCCATACCACATCACTTGCTTCAAATATTTCCCCCTAAGTTGCAATTGTATTCATATTTCTTAGTTCAATAAATATTCTTTTCATTCGATTCACCAGTATAAGTCTTAATCTAATAGAATCCACTGAAGAATACAAGAAATGGTACATGGGAATCAAAAGGTTTGTTCAAATATATTTTTATGAAATTTATGATTCTACAATGAAGAAAATTATATAATTCCATGGATGGGAATCAATATTCATTGAAAAGGATGATAAGTATTTGAACCTATTATATCCTAATATTGTTCATGATTTTTATGCATCTATTATTTTTTCCAAAGAACATGGAAAAGAAAAATTTACCTATTATATATATATATATATATAAAGTGATAAAAATTTCTTTATAAGAATAATGAAAGTTTGGTTGGAGTACCCTCAGAGGAGAATCCTATTTTACTTCTCATAAACTTCGTAATGATCCTAGATCATTTAATTAGAAGAAAGTTGAGGATTACTTATTAGATCATTAATAAAATGTTGGGAATTTTTCCCATATGAAACTATATATTTGAGTGATTTTTTATGGATGAAATGGTTTCTCATACTGAGGAAGGTATATCATGGTACCCTTATAGTTTATGATGTTTTCAAATGGGAATTTATAGTTAATATGAGAAAGATATATTTGGTTAGTTTCATTTTCTTAACCATGGGAAATATAAAATTAGGCACAAACAAGTCAAATGTAATTATATTTCTATTTGTATTAAGTAAATTGGGTGAAAATTACATGGATTTTTTCAGAATAGAAAAAAAATGTATACGATGAGAGAAATGATTTCAATCATCAGTTATGATATAATAAACTAGATGAGTTTTTTATGATAAATCAAATTTTTTTTGAGAATGTCAGTGGTTCCAATTTTGATGAAGAACCATCAACGAATCCATAGAAGGCTTAGAAGAAAAATGAAAAGAAATGTGTGACCTCCCTAAAAAAGTAAGAAAAAAATGAAAAGAATGTTCTTGAGGAGGTATACAAGGAATGGGTAAAAAAGAAATAAGAAAAATAAATAAAGAGACCTTAAAATTTGAATTGACCCTTCTAATGCCATGGATTTTAGAATTCATTGTTCTGATAAGTTAGAAAAAAAAATAAAATAAAAAAAATTATAAAGAAGAGCTTGATAGAAGAATAATATTGTGGGAATCTTTTGAATGACATGGAAATGGATTATGATAAGGCTGATATTATAATTTATAAGAACAAATAAGTTAATCCTAGAGCCATATTATCTTTTCTATAAACCATATAAGTTCATTCCAATGTTCCATAACATCATGATAAATGGAAAGTAAAATTTGGTGAGCAGGAATCAGTTCGATCCATTCAAGAAAAACAATTGGAACTCAGGCCAATCGATAAACCAAATCTTAGAATATCTAGGCAACTTGTGGAGTACCTTGATAAGGTATTTTATGAATAAGTTGATGGGAATGAAAAAAAGGAGATGAAGAATTAGAATAAGTTAAATATTATGTAGTTGAAGAAGAAGTGGAATATGAAGAGTATTTAAATGAAGAAGATGAGATTGAATATGAATATGATAATGAAAAATCTCAATCAGATAATAAATCATTGGTATCATCGTCATCATCATCATCAAACAGACCTTATATGGATGATAAGAATATTAAAGTTGAAATTTATGAAGAATAGGAATATTTATTAGATGGAGATACACAATAATCATCTAATAAAGACGAATATGATGAGAATTAAAAGTAAAAGGTTCATAAAAAATATAACACTAAAGATGTTACTATCAAGGAAATTTAAAATGATAAGGAATATGGTAAAAAAAATTCTAAACACATTCAGAATTTGTTTTGAATGAAAAAAACAAGAAAGAAAGTAAATTGAAGTTAGACAAAGCCTAAATAAACTACCAGAGGTTCAAAAATAACAATTAGATTCAGCCAATGCCATTAATTTTAAAGGATTTGATTATATTGTTCCTTCTTTGAAAAGACTTGAAGGAAAAATTCCTTATTTATTGATCCTTAAATCTCTATTTCATTTGAATTAAGAAATTCTAAATGAAAAATTGGAATCGATTAAGGTTTTAACAGAGAAAGTTATTCTACGTGAAGCATAGCTGAATGTTTTTCAAGAAAGTTCCAAAACTCACAGAAAAGTTTTCCATAATCTAGTAAAATTGTATTATTAAGTTAATACTAGCATAAAAATTCATGATAAGAATTTTGATGATGTAAGGAATCTCATGAATAAATTATCCAAATCCTTTAATTAGTTATCTAATGACTTGAAAGAAAGGGTAAAATTTGTGGTGGATTTCAATTATTCGACTAAAAATCATACTAAAGAAGTTAAAGCTTCGAAGAATAATATCCAAAATATAGATTTTGAAATGTCCAGACTCTAATATTGTAAATAAGAAGTTACAATAATTAGATATCAAAATAACAGAATTATCTGAAATGGTTTGGATTCAAGAATAGAAGGTAGAGAATCTAGAGAAGGAAAGACATGAGTTCATTAAAATCAATGATTTTTTGAAGAAATTTCAGAATAATGACTTAAGTTTTTCATTAAATCTCATTATATCTATTTTGGAAATACATTTGAAATGTTTTCAATATATTAATTTACTTTTTCTTCAAATACCAATTTCTGTTGAATGTTTTGCAATTCCTATTTGGTGAATGTTTATTCCTATTTTTGGTAAATTATTAGTTAATTCATTATATTTTTATTTATTCTTGATTGACTACCTTTTTAGGAAATGTTAAATTTATCCCCCATTCCTTTCTGAAAATCAAAAAGGGGGAGGATTTTATAGAATGAGGGAGAAATCATTATGAAGGTTGTTTTTTTAAAAGGGAGATATATTTATTAAAGGGGGAAAATATGACCCTTAGGGGGAGATATTATCCTAAGGGGGAGTTAATCATATTCAATATCATACTCTATACCATATTCAAAAGAGTTAAAAACTGAAGGGGAGTTAATGATTAAAGATTAACTCTAATTCAAATGTACATAAAATAAATGGAATGTATGTTTTCAAGGTTATTTTTCATTAATGTTATGGGGGTTTTTTGCTTTAAAAAAGGGGATATTATTGAGTCATAAGTTACAATTATTACATTTCCATTTCTTTTATTATGGAAATCAAAATCCCTTTATTAAAAAAATATTTATTAACTTTTTATTTCCAAAGTGTTTTATAATGTTTTTGCAGAAAAGATTATATTTTACCATACATAGAATAAGTCCTTTTGTTTTATGGATATAAACATTACATTCTTCAATATGATTATCATAATGAGTATGTTTTGGATAAAGATCATATCCACCTTCATTATATCAGGTGTGAGACTTTATGTCTTATCTATGATGCTGAAAAATTCTTAAACATTGGGCTAAAAATAGTTCTGATAACATCAGAGTTTTTCACACAAGGATTGTCATATTGAAATTGATAATGAATTCCATCAAACTGAATATTTTTATAATCAGAATACTAGAGACTTATTTCTATTATAAGGAAAACCATAAACACTGTGATAGTGTTTACTACTATGATGTTGGGTCTTCAGTTACACCATATTGTTATGTGCTATCAAGTCTCAGTTGTTCAAATTCATTGCAACAAACTCGATAATATGAACATTGTGAGATCAAATTATGACCATTAAGAGATCTCCTATAAATACCAAGTCATTTGAATAGTTTGGTCCAAGTCAATTACATTAGCCCAATTTTTTTTGGAAGAATACATATTGTGAAAATCTTGTTCCTAATCTTGGTATTTATTTATAGTGTAATATTATTAAGGAAACCTTTTCAGGTTGTTTTCTTAAGAATAATTTTCTAATTTTAGCTACATCCAATCATCATAAATATTGAGTGATTCTAGGGATATAATAAAAGAGAATATGATACATCATATCGAGGGATACCGGTGCTAAGTAGACAGATAATATAATCATTGAATCGAGGGATTTTTGGGAAAGGAATATAGATCCATTCCGATTATCATGTTAAAGGCTTTCCTTGGTAAGGAAAGACAAGCTTTGTTGTAAGTATAAAATAGTGGATACCTTTAGTATGGGTTAGAGACTACCTTTCTCTTAAGGTTAAAAGAGTTATATTTTTAATATCTTGAAATCCATTATTTCTTTTTTATTCCATTTTATTACATATTGTATACAAGTTTTCTAATTATACTACCCATTTAATAGAAATTGGATAATCATATTAATCATTATATTCTGATAGTTTTATCTATTTTAATTTGATTATGATTAAATTAATTATTTTTAATTAATCATATCCATTTTTATTACAATTATTTTATTATGATAAATCATATATATAGTGATTATGATATTCAATATGATTTAATCAGACCATAGTCCGGTTCTGATTCTATGATATTGTTCGTCAGACTGATTCTGAGTTTGATAACCTATTTTAAAAGGCTTGTGCATTTTTTTAAGTTTATTTTTATCTAAAATTTTAAAACTAAAATTCAACCCTCTTGTATCTATTTCTATTATAAACAAAATCTTATGATCCTATAATCAATATTATAGATATACTTCTTAAAAAATACAACCTAATGAAATGATGAAATTATTAAACTCAATGATTGATTATTGATTAAGAAGATTGTGACTGGATCTGGTAGTGCTCATGCATTTATTTGGATGAAGATAATGAATCTCAGGTATCTAAATAATTTTCATCTTGATAGTTTCAATGATGATTCTTTTTAAAATTTATCACTTTAAAAAATTGAATGATGAAGCTCATGATGTGAATAACTCATGTAACCATGCAACTTATATCTCAAACCATGGCTGGACCTCTTAAAAAATAATCAACATGACTATATTCCAACTTCAATTACAATGTATTCATGAGAAATTATAACAATTCATGTAGATGATACTTTAAATTTTTTTGATACTGTACATATTTTCTCTTAGAAATATATTATAAGACTTTATATTTTCTAAAAAAACCTAGTAGAAAAAATATGAATAATAATATTCATGAAAATTATAAATAACATAAATAAATAATTCCTGATGATTTATAATAATCATGTGCATGGGATACTATAAAATTTTATTATATTTATGTTTTAATCTTGGAAGATATGTATAAAACCCTATGATTTTTGAATAACACTATGTTTAGTAGCATATACAACATAAAACATCAAGATTAAACAAATCATAAATTATTATTATTTAAGTATGAACGATATAACCTAGCCGTTGAATTGGATGATTATAATTAGAGTAAATTAATTATAATATATATATATATATACTATTCATACTAAATATTAATTTATATATTAATGATTTGGAAATAATCACCGAATATTCAGCATATTCATTATATTTTTCAGAAATACATGTTCTTTAGAAATGGTTCTTCTTTCCTTTCATGAGGGAATATTATAATTAATTAATAGAAATTTTAGAAATTAAATTTGATAAATATTATAATTTTTTTAAAATCAAAATTTCAAAATTATCTTATGGTTAATTTTATATATTTTTATGAAAATATTGATTTTTTGATGAATAGGAAAAAAACTATTTTTTTGAAAAAATGTATTTTATTTTCATTTTGAAGTCACATTAGGTTTTGAATTATATCTTAATGTAACATAAGTATTATTTAATTCTATATATTCTAATTAATAAAATTTTAATCATGATTATACTTGATTTTGGTATGAGTTCATTTTTTGTCTAAAAAAAATTATTATAAAAAATGTTTTTATTGTCTGTTACACATTTATATTAAAATTGATTTTTTAAAATTATAAGAATTGGAAATTTAAAAATAGATCCCCTATTTGGAATCAATATATAATTTTTTTAAATATTTATTTTTTATTTTTTATCATAATGAATAGTAATGATGGTAGATATTTTTCACATCGGTAAGGGTAAATCGGGAAATTAATGTTCCAAATACTATGATGAAGACTAAACATAACCATAAAATTTTCATTTAATATATTATATGACTGTTTTTATACCATAATAATCTAATACTATAATTTATGAAAATTTTGTGCCATTTTTCAACATATTATTTTATGTAAATAAAAATAAAAAAATTTAGTCTTTTACTTTTAAGATTATCAAATATGTTCACATAAGTATGAAAATAAGTTGTTAATAAATAATAAAGGTTATTTTGATCATTATAATTTTTTTATCATAATTTTTTTTCATTTTTACTGATGAAATAATTACCATAAATTATTATGCAACACTAACATAATACTTGTGCAAGTAGTAGAAAAATAAAGTAACCAATTTTAAAAACTCTAAAAGTAATATTTTTTTGGGGGAATTATAGTTTTCAAAAAATATATATATATATATATATCATATTTGGGATTTTTAAATGGTTACATTTGAATTAAATTTTCATCTTGAGGAAATTGAAGTCAAATTAATGTTATAGTTCTAAAAATGGCATTAATGATTTTTTTAATAAATAATATTTTTTAAATGGTTTAAAATTCATAGAAACCATATCCTATGCCTATAGAATTGGATATAGTTTAAAATATCAAATATTTTCCATTTATTGGTCACCTTTTCTTTTATAACACAATTCATGACCTCTAAAGAGTAAAAAACATTGATATTGTGATTATCGTCAAAAGGGCCAATGAGGGTTAAAAAAAGAGATAAGGGTGCAGAAATCACCTAAAATTGTTCAAATTTTATTGGATGAGACCATTCAAACTTTAAATAATTCTATATTAAAAATATATCAATTGTTAAATTTTTTATGAAAATTATTTTCTATTAATTTAATATTTTAAGTAATTCTACGAGTGCCACTCCCCTCACTTACAAAAGGGAACCACATCTACCCTCTTCCTCAAACATTTTTGATAAATCTAGTCCATAAAATACCAAACCAATTCTCTCTAAAAATTAACTCTACATGTCTTATATGTAACTCCCCTACCCCAAAATCTCATAGCTGGTGCATAATTTTAATACATTGGCATGATTACAAGGAATCAAGTCCCGAAGGACCTATCAGTTTAGCAGTCTTGGAAAATAGATTAAATTGATCAACCTTACATTAAAATTCCTTGTGTAAACTACAATATAGATCATCCTTTGAGAATAAAAAATTATTCTCCATGATTAACCCTTTATATCAATCATAAAACAATTCTTGGCATCCTAGAAAAATAAAACATAATAAAGGGATGAGATCTGAAGCGCACACTACTGAAAAATTGGGCTATAGACATGGTCAAAAACCGTGGATATAGGGGTCAAAAACATGGATATAACCTATATCCATGGTTCTAGCTATTTGTGGTACCTATTGGAATGGATATAGCTAAAAGCTATAGCCCCAGTTTTATTGGGCTATAGCCACAATTTTAAACCGTGGCTATAGTCCTATTTCCATGGTTTCACTAAACTGTGTCTATAACCCCCATATATGTCCACCATGGCAGTTGGGATATAGCCACGGTTGTCCCTCATGGAAACAGGGTTATAGCCATGGTTTATAACCGTGGCTATAGCCCAATAAAACCATGGCTATAGCCCAAAATTATTTTTCTCCCATCGAGATTTGATCTCTGAACCTTCGCTATGTAGACCAAACACCTTTCCACTACTCCACAGATGTATTTTTTGATATATATATACATATTATTAAATATATTATTAAAAACTGTGGCTATATCATGTAAACCGTGGCTATAAACCTTCCTACCATTTTTTCGTGGGTTAATTGTTTTCCCACGCAAGGGTGGGAGATCTATAGACACAATGTTGAGGAAATGTGGCTATAGTTCATGAAAAAAATACCCTATAGCCACGTATTTACCAAAACAGTGGCTGTAGAACAACTCTATAGCCATGGTTTAACAAAACTATGGCTATAACCCTTTGAAAAAGACCCTATAGCCATGGTTTGGGTGAAACCGTGGCTATAGAATTTGAAAAAAAAACATATAGCCACAGTTTCAATAAACCGTGGCTATAGCCTTTGAAATTAAACCCTACAACCACATTTTATAGTAGTGTCAGTAAGGATAAACAATATAGTAGAAGCTATCACAATTAAGAATAAAATTTTAAGGTAAGGTACAAAAGGAAAACAACATCCTTTTAAAACACTATCTTTAGCATAATATGGAAATAATAAATTAAATAATTCAATTTAAACATTCAGATGGATATTCTACTAGGCGAATAATCACATGTAAAAATAATAACTAATCTCATAATGAGGGAATGCCTAATACCAAACATCATAACCACTACGTAATGGCCTCGTGCCAAGAACATACACAAATATTTTTTCAAGGCCTTGTTCCAAGACACTAGTTTGTCTCATGAGACCTAAAGATGCATTGGGGGTGCTATAGTAGACCCCGACCATCACTTAATAAGTCCAATTCATTCATTAAATGAAAAGGTTGAAACATAACATAAAAATTTGTATTTAAAACTAGCATACAAAATGTTAATACTTTAACCATAAACCATGAGTGGTACAAAAATATAATATCTACAGTCAATCATATCAAAAAACCTTGAATACAAAATGGAAGATTGTATAATAATAAATCAACCCTAAAAATCATATAATCTAATAAATTATGTCGATAAAGATGAAAATGATTTTATAAATTCATTAAAACTCTTTGAGGGAAATATCCCTTTTTTACATTAAATCATTTAAAAGATTTGCAATTTTAAAATAAGAAAATTGTTTTAAAAATAGCCTTGTAATATTATAAAGCAAACATCAAAATAGTAAGGTGACATAATGGTATAAAAAAACCACTCACGCTGTATAAGTTAAAAAAAATATTCTTTCCATAATTTTTTGAAATGGTCATAAAGTACCTTGTTTGTAAAAATATTGAAATATTCCATTCAAAACATTTTATAAAACTTAAAACAAGGGTAAAAATGAATTTAAACATCCATAGTATAATAGTAAAACATTTTATGAAAACATTATTATAAACATGGGCTTGGATGATAAATATTTCCCAATAGATACTTACGCATCAACAACCTCAAATAATAATGAGATTGTGAAATTAACAATTACCATAAGTCTGATACTCTCCATACATGTCCAAAACTCCTATATAAAGGTTTTGAAAAAATTATTAACCTGTACTAGAATCATAATAATATTTATGATGATTGGTTTATGAATTTATATTACTTTTTCATTAACTATTCAATGTTAATGCAATGTTTCAAGTAACACTAACTTTCTTTATTGCATGTGTTTTGACTTGTTATTCCTAATCATATTACTTAGATCATGAAAACATGATTTATATATCATATATATATTCATAATATAAAAATCTCTAATAGATAGATATATGAAATGGAATACACTGTTCATGGAGACGGTAGGTCGTACGTACGCATGAGCGCTGTTTCATTTTTTTATCACATTGAGTGGAAGTAGGTGAATGAAATATATATATATATATTATTACATTATATTTATTTTTTCAAATATTTCATGCTTATTATTAATATATATTTTTATAATCATTCTTGATTGGTGAATCATGGAAGATGACTATCATCACGTCGTGGATACAGTAAGTCGTACGTACGCACGAGCGATGATATCATTTCCTTAATGGTTAAAAAGTTTGTAATTTTATGGAATATAAATTTTACAGAAAAATATCATGTTATATTCATTATTTAAGTCATTTATTATCATTATTATACCTTCTTAAATAAATTATTGATGAAAAACATTTTACACCACGACATGGAGGTGGTAAGTCGTACGTACGCACACATGGTGATATTGTTTTTCATAGGATGGGTAAAATGGGGAATATGGTTGTAACATAATCATAAAAACATATTATTATATAGAATATGTTGGATTTATTATTTTATTATGGTATCAACTTAGGAATAATAAGTAGAAGAACAAAATAACATTGAAAGAGGGGATAAAATGATTACCTCTTCTTTGGTTGTATCCTTTTGATTTGTATAAAAGACTCCTTAAGTTAGTTTTATACTAAAAGGGTGGACTCTAGGATGAATTGAGGGGATTTGGGAAGATATTTGGGAAATTTTTGGCCAAGACAAAGGGCTTTGGAGGTCTGACTAAAAGCGAAGGAGAAGTTCCCTTTTATATGAGAGGTGAGGGGCACTTTAGGACGGTTTTGAAATATTAATCTATAATAAATTTAATTTACATTTATAATGGTTAGAACATGATTTATTTCTATGATAATATTATTATGGGTCAAAATACTCGCATCCAATAGGTTTTAGACAAGTTTAGGTACTGAATTTAATCATATCTTTTGGCTTTAACCCTTAGGTAAATAAGTTAACTCTTACCATGTCTTCTTGTATTTGTATACCATATGGTTAATATTGTTACTATAAAATGTAAAACAAACCTCAAGTGGATAATTAATAATTTTTTTAACAATATATACATAGTTTGTCCAAATATTATATTTTTATGACTATTATATCAATTAATAGAATACTGTTTTTTTAAATTCCTTTATATCAATTTTGACACAATTTAGTAATTGATTTTTTGTTAAAGTCATTACAACTTTATTCCTTATTAAAAAAGCATTAACACATCCCTAACCTATAAATTCTATCAAAAAAATTAATCGATGGAATCAAAAAGAAAAATTTACATCTCTTTTAATAATTATGATATCATTTATTTCAATCATTCATTAATGAGGTAATCACTGTATCATCATTTTGTAATAAATAATTTATTTATTTAATGATTAAAAATTATAAATAAAATACCATGATGTATGAAATATTTTTAGTTTTCTAATTAATATTTAGAGTCGAAGAGATCATATATATAAACCAAATGAATTCTTTTTTAGTTAGGAGATACATGTTTATGTTATATTTCCCATTTCTTTAAATTAAATATTATAAAAGGTCATTATCACAACCAAGTGGCTCCATGGTGTCCTAAAATTGTCCTTTGGATGCTCATGGTCAGACTTATATCATAAAATAGGATTAGGGTACCTGTTAGAGTAGTTTTATATTAATATAATATTATTTTTTACCCTTATTTACTTGATTTACATTTTTACCATGTTAAATACAAATAATTACTAAAGTTATTATTCATAATTTTCAAAAATAAAAGGTACCTACATGAACAATTTAGACCTTATAATTCCAAATATGAAATATATTTTTTTAAATTCAAAACAAATAATTGTTACAAAATAATTTAAAATTATTTTCCATTGTCAAAATAAAAATGTGGGTTTTTAAGAAGTAAAAACTATCAAAAGATTGACATGTGTTTATGTCCAATTTAAATGTGAAATTACTTCCAGTTATTACAATCGAATTAAATGATAAAAAACTACCATTACACTTTAAAACCAATTAAAAATATATTCTAACTATATAAATAATTTAGATGAAAAAGGTGTTTTGATTTAAAATGCAGTATTTTTCACTATTCATTAAAATATGATTTTTTTTAGAAAATAAAAAAATTTCAAACAAGGTAAATTTTTATATATTAAATCCGAAGAAGAAGTTTTTTATGTCAAATATGACTTATAAAATCTCAAAACACTATATTTAAAACGGTTTTTCCATCAAAAGGTGATAAAATTATATTTTTCTGAAAAATACTTCTTTTATCTAAAAAACTGAATTTGTAGTTATATCATATATAAAAAACATCTAATTTAAATTTAAAACAATAAATTTAACATATTTCATGAATATTTCACAAATAAAATCCATAAATAGTGATTTTTTTTATTTTATAGACTCACTTATTTTCATTTAAATAGTGTTTTAGAAAGAAGTTAATACTATTCATACCCACCATTATAATGACTAGGTTATAATATCTAGTAATAACTTATACTCAATATTTTAGGTAATTAATTCTATCAAAATAACTTGAAATTTTGTGTAACACAAGCTAAGAATACTGTTGCGTATATTGCATGTTAATATGGTGTTGCGTATTGCGCAAGCTAATCTTGGTGTAGCATAAGCTATTCAATTACTAATAAGAAGCATACCAGGAAAGATTGGGGTGTTAAATTAACAACTCCTTCAAAAAATTTCATCCCATCAATTTAAAATAACGATTGAAAACAAAGTGTTTTACATTTCAAAATATCTTAGTTGAAATCCCACATCGAACAATGGATTAATGATACCTCTATTTTAAAATAAAGGTAGGTAAGTATAAAGGTTACAAGAAATAACACATACTAGGGATCCATGTAGGAAAATATTTGAATGAAAGAAAAATATAACCATCAAGTTCTAATAGAGAGTGATATAGAAAATTATTAGGAGAAAGTTGACAATATGAAAGTTATAAATTTGGGATGATCCAAGGGGCCATTTGATTCATCGAAAAAAATAATGTACAAGTAGTTTTTTTAGTTTTTTGATCCTTTCCCTAGTGTTTTAGAATCAATTTACTTCATTGACTAAGAAAACAAGGTAGAATACTTAATTTACATGTATAGTTTCATCCATAAAATAATTCCTACCACAAACTCATATTTCTCTTCAAAATATAATAAAACTCAAAAATATTCTATTTATCTTAATTGTATAAGGTTCCAAATATAAGATTATTCCATTTAAATAAAGAAAACTATGTTATACATACTAATTACTTATTGTAGGCCAATGGTAGGTGGTAAAGCCTTCTTGTACTTCTTTTGGGGGTTTGATTCTTGTAGCCTTGTCCAACACGATGGGTTGTTTCCTAACTTGTGTGTTTCCCTTTTTCTTGAACAATATTATTATAACATTATAGAAATAAACTTAAGAAATATTTTATACTTAAACAATAATGTCTATTTTTCAACTAAATCCATTCAAACCCTTACACTTACCCAAAATACTTTTTTCCAAACGCATAGGCCAAAAATTTATAAGGAAGGTCACATAAAATAATTCATATCTTTTTATTATCACATAACAAACATGTGAATAAATTTATCATGTATTATCCTAAAACATGGAAATACACTAAATTACCATAAAAACCTATTTCAATACACTCATGCTTCCTTATTCCATATGAAAAACATAGAATATTGGATATACTCCTTAAATCCAAAAATGATATAAACTCCAATAATGACAGAATAAAAAAACTATTAATCAGTTCCAAGGAAGTCAATAATATCCAGCATACTTTATCCAAATCAATTATCTCTTTATTACAACATCATTACCTTAGTATTAGAATAATATTATGGGTTATCTTTCCCTTAATAAAATATTTTCCATAAGGTTTAACTTCAAACTGTGTCACTATTCTTGGTACCATAAAATCTCAAATCCATAATGAAATAGTACTGTAGTACAATCCTTATATATCTCATGAATCTTATAAACCTAGAATGATTGATGTAATAATTATTGAATCCAAATATAAAATAACATTAATCATTCAAATTCACTCTTAAACCATTAACTACACTTCGACATCTTATTCCTTAATACCTATTTCATTTCATTTAACTTTTTTAGTCTCTTTATTATCAACGATATAACCATTAGTTGTATAACTATGTTGATTCTAATTATTGACCAAAACATGAATCACAGTCTCAAAAACACTAATTATAGTGTTATAGTTTTTAAGAATAATTAATAGGATCTCTAAATGATACCATATTCTTGTCAATCCATATGTCCATAGGATTAACCAAGGTTATCCATTACCAAATCTAAAGGATTTTATCCTATATCTATACTTATCCAAAAATTCATTCATAGGGTTATGTTCTCTAATCCATGTTTTCTAAATCAAATTTCCAAGGTTGTTGCTAAAGTTCCTATGATTCCAAATGTAATGCCCTAACCCCAGAAGCTTAGAGTTAGTGCATTATTTTAATACATTGGCTTGATTATAAGGAATCTTGTCCCGAAGGACTGATTAGTTTAATAGTCTTGAAAAATATATTACATTCATCAGCCTTACATTATAATTCTAAACAAAAACTACAACATAGAAAATCCTTTGAGAATACCATTATTCCCCTATAATAACCCTATATATCAATCATAAAACACTTATTTTATTTCTATGAAAATAAAACAAAATAAAGGGGTTAGGTTAGATGCTCAACAAGAATAAATAATATAGCGAAAGCTATCACAATTAAGCATAAAATTTTATGGAAAGGTACCAAACTAAAACAAAAGCCTTTTAAAATATTATCTTCAGAAAAATATCGATATAATAAATCAAATAATTACATTTAAACATTCACATGGATATTCTACTAGTCGAATAATCACAAGTAAAATTAATAACTAATATTATAATGAGGGAATGCATAATGTTGGACATCTCAACCAAGACATCTATTCATCGTGCCAAGACCATACACAAATATTCTATCAAGTCCTTCTGTAAAGACACTATTTTGTCTCATGTGACCTACCGATGCATCGAGGGGATATAGTGGGCCCCTCCCATCACATACTAAGTCCAATTCATTCCTCATATGAAAAAATTTAAACATAATATTATCATTCTTATTTAAAACTAGAATATGAAATGTTAATTCTTTAACTGTATACCATGAATGATATAATAATAGAATATCCTTAGTAAAACATTCAAAAAATCCTTTAATACAATATGTATGATTTTATCATAATAAATTAACTTCAAACAAGCATAAAATCTACTAAAGGATGTTGGCATAGATAAAAATAATTTAATAAATTCAATAAAACTATTTGAGGAAAATATCCCTTTTAAATTTAAATCATTTAAAAGCTGTGAACTATTAAAATAAAAAAAAATTGTTTTTAAAATAACTTTATATTATTTTAATGGAATATTCAAAATTTTAAGGTGACATAATGGCTGAATATATCCATTCACTCCATATAATTTAAAAAAAACATTTTTTCATTAATTTGTTGAAAAACTCATAAAGTCCCTTTTTTGGAAAATGAATGAATGATTCATTTCAAAAAAATTTATAAAAATTAAAACATGGGGAAAATGTCTTTAAAAATCCATAGGATAAGAGTAAAAAAATTTATGATTTTTTTAGAAACATGGGCTTGGATGATAAAGATGTCCTAGTAGATACTTACGCATCAAAAACCTCAAATAATAATGAGACTATGAAATTAACACTAACCTTAAGTCTGATAATCTATGTATGTGTTAGAAACCCTGGTATAATGGTTTTTAACATATTATTAACTTGTACTTGAATCATAAAAATATTTATGATGATTCATTTATGACTTATATATTAATCTTTTATAAACAATTCCATGTTAATGCAACATTTCTAGTAATAATATCTTTCTTTATCGCATGTGTTTTGACTTTTTATTCTTGATAGTTTTACTTAGATCATGATAAAATGATTTATATATTATATATATTCAGAATATAAAAATATATAATGAATAGATATATGAAATGGAATACACTATTCATGGAGGCGGTAGGCTGTACGTACACATGAATGTTGTTTTCATTTTCATATAATATTGAGTGGACGTAAGTCAATGATATATATATATATATTATTACAATAGAATTATTATGTTATATATTTCATACATATTCTTAATATATATTTTTATAAATATTCTTAGATGGTGAATCGTGAAAGATGAATCTCATCGCGTCATGGATACTGTAAGTCGTACGTACACATGAGCGACAATATCATTTAATTAATAGTTAAATGGCATTTAATTGGATGAAATATGAATTTTTCAGAAAAAATACCATGTTATATTTATTATTTATTTCATTTATATTCATAATTATGCCCGTCAAAATAAATTATAAATGAAAATTAGTTTACACCATGGTGATATTGTTTTTCATAGGTTGGGTAAAAGGAGGAATATGGTAGTCCAATAATCATAAAAAAAAACTCAGAATATAGAAGATTCTAGAGTTACTATTTTAGTATGGTAATAACTTATGAAGAGGAAGTAGAAGAAGAAAAGAACATTGAAGGAAGGGATAAAACTATTACCTCTTCTTCGGGTGTCTACTTTTGATTTGAACAAAAGGACTCATTAAGTTGGTTTTAGGCCAAAAGGGTGGAATATATGATGAATTGAGGGAAGTTGGGAGGAGATTTGGTCAGGGGTTGGCCTGTACAAAGGGATTTAGTGGTGTGAACAAAAGAGAAGGAAAAATGTCCTTTTATAGGAGTAGTGAGGGGAACTTTAGGAATATCTTGAAATATTAATTTATTATATATTTATTTTTGATTTCTAATGGATCCAAAGTTATTTATTTCCCAGATAAGATGAGGATGTGTCTAAATTCTCTCAGAAATAAGGTTTTATATTCATTTAGGTTAATAATTTGACCTTACCTTTTGGCATTAACACTTAGTTAAATAAGTTAAATCTTACCATGTCTTCTTGTATTTGTATACCATATGGTTAATATAGTTACTATAAAATTAAATGATAAACTAAATTGGACCATTAATGAAAATTTTAACACTCTCTAATTCATTTTTCTAATATTTGATTATTAATATTATTATGTCATTTAATAAACTAGTGTTTGTTTTAAAAATTCATTTATATCAATTTTGACACTATTTAGTAATTGATTTTTGTTAAAGTCATAAAAACATTATTCCTTTGAGAAAATAGCATTAAACAATCCCTAACATGTCAATTTTATCAAAAAAATCTATGTATGACATCAAAAATCCCCAATTAAATTTATTTTAATAAATATAATATCATTTATTTTAACAATTCATTAATGAAGTAATCACTACATCATCATTGTGCCATAGATAAATTTATACAAAGTGAAACAATTATAAATAAAATACCATGATTTCAGAAATATTATTATCTTTCTAATGAATATTTATAGTCCACAATATCATTTATATAAACTAAATAAAATTTGTTTAGTTAGGAGATACATGTTTATGATATATTTTCCTTTTTTAAAATTAAATATTATAAAAATGTCCTTATCGCACCCAAGTGGCTCCATGGGGTCCTAAAACAGACCTATGGATGATCATGGTTGGACATATATAATCCAATAGGATTAGGAAACGTGTTAGGGTAGTTTTATATTATAATAATGTAATTTTTTACCCTTATTTACTTGATTTTCCCTTTAACCATTTTAAATAAATATAATTGCTGAAGTTAGTATTCATAATGTCTAAAAATAAAAGGTACCTATTTAAAAAATCTGGACCTTATGATTCCAATTATGAAATCCTTTTTTCGAAATTCAAAACACAGAATTGACATAATATTTTTTAAAATTAATTTGTGTTGTCCAAACTAAAAAGAAGGTTTTGAAGAAGTAAGAACTATCAAAAGATTAAAATGTGTTTATGTCCAATTTAAATGTGAAATTATTTACAATTATGAAAATTATATTAAATGATAGAAAACTAATACAATTAAACTTAAAAACCAATTAAAAAGATAATCTAACTATATAAATAATTTAGATGAAAAAACAGTTTTGAATTAAAATGCAGTATTTTTGACTATTCATTAAAATATGAATATCATTAAAAAAATACCAAAATTTAAATCGAGTAAATTTTAATGATCCACTTCCAAATAAGATGTTTATTATGTCAACTAGAACTTATAAAATTGTCAAAAACTATATTTAATATGGGTTCCCCTTCAAAAGGCAAAAAAACAATTTTTTTTTAAAATAATACATTTTTATCCCAAAAAATTGAATTTGTTCTTATATCATATCTAGAAAAAATATATGATGAATTGAAAAAATTACATTGAATATTTTACATATATATTTAACTAATAAAATCCATAAATAGTGGTTTTATTATTTTATAGACTCACTTATTTTCATTTAAATATTTTTTTAAAAGGAAGTTAATACTATTCATATCTGCTATCATAATGACTAGGTCATATTATTTAGTTATCACTTATACTTGGTATTGTAGGAAATTAATTCTATAAAAGGATCTTGAAATTGTGTGTAACACAAGCCAAGAATAGTGTTGTGTATACTGTAAGTTAATATAGTGTTGTTTATAGCACAAGCCAATCTTGGTGAAGTGTAAGCTATTGAATTATTAAGAAGAAGAATACCATGGAAGCTTGGGGTGTTACACTAGAGGTCCTGGTATAACCATAATACGAAACCTATAATGTTTAAGGTGTAATACAATGACGTTATCCATGGAGAAGGTATAAATCCAAACCAATATATTTCAAGTTTATTTCTTCTCCAGACTCATTAAAAAATTCTTTAAACAAGATAAAATAAAAATATTATTAAATTAACTATTCTAAAATTTTGTATTATTGTGGTACAAAACTGTTTCATCTAATTTATATCCAATTGGAAATGTAAACATCGTTCTTTTGAATGTTTATATTACCACCTCCCCAAAGAGATGTGTTTCAATATCCATTACTTCCACTCATGGTTGATTATAATGATAGACTTTGGGTATATATATGGTATTCATAACATAATTATCATTCTGTAAAGTTAATATATTATCTATTTTATTACCTTTACATCCATTGAAAAATAATTATGACATTCATGCATACATTTGTATTACCACCTCAATGATGCAATGCAATTCATTTTTCAATGTCACATTTCATAACTGGTATATATAAGTGTGTTTAAGGAGGTAATATAATATTTAGGATATAATACTAATTTTGGAAATATTAAACAATATTTACAATATTTCCCTCATTTTCATTAAAAATGAAAATGTTACCCATGCATATATATGAATTAACATCTCCATGATTATACCATAATTCATTTCAAATAACTATATTTCATGGTTTGTTTTAAAAATAAAATTAATATATAAAAATGGTATGTAATGATTATTATTTTGGAGATAATGAAATAAGGAATTTTTTACCATGTTCATCCCACTAAATCTATTTTTTGGTTTATGAACAGAACTTCTTTAAAACATCCAAAATAAACACATAAATAATGAAGTAACTAAATAAAACATGTCCACAAATGATATAAAAGGGATAATAATAATATAATTAACATTAAAAATGTTATTAATCAAGTAAATTATTAACATAAGTTTATTAATTATTATGAAAATAATGTATGTGACTATTCAGACTCGAGATAAGGGATACATTATCTTAAAACCTTTCTCTAAAATATTTATTTTCTAATTTATTTTTTACATGTATATATTCATAAAATTATATTTTTAATATATTAATTTGAACATAAATTAATTATAAATGAATTATTTTTATTTTTTAATTTCATAAAAATATTTTTAAAATGATTCTTCTATAAACATTAGATGAATCCTTTTTTACATTCCTTAAAAAAGGTAAAAGGGATATTATATTTTAATGAATATGATATAAATGTGTTATCCCACCACCATTAATGTTAGTTGATGTTTTCATTACTTTACAATGATCCACGTTTTATTTAAATTAAAATCATTCTTCCCTTTTTTATGGGTATTTTAAATTTTGAGAAGTGTTTTTAAAAAGAAATGGTTTTTTAATATCTAAAAGTGTTCTTCATATGGGTTCAAAAAAGTTTTTCAAGGGTTTTGAGATTAAAAGATGAAAGATTAAAATGTTTTATTTTTAATATAGTACATAAGAATTATATATGATGATAGTTGAGGATGATATATCTTATACTAAGAGTGATATTGATACAACTTATATGATGGGTGATCCCTATACATTTTATACAACTATTGATACAGATACATATAAAATGGTGAGTGAGCCTGATATTTATATATAATAGATTAGGTAATGTTAATTATCTTCAAAGTAAATAAAGTGGGTGATAAACATTGAGATTTATCATATGGATTCAATTGGGATCGAATTATTTTTGACACTATTTATTAATATAATTCTCCAAGTTTTCTAAATGGGTTTCTATTTTCTTTCAATGGTTTTCATGGTTTTATTTGAGAAAAAAGTTTCTTTTTTCAATGTGGATATCATTTATTTCATACACTTAATGAATATTGTGATAAAGTTAAACATTTTATATATTTTTATGTTTTTCATAGGACTAATAGATTTCTTGCCTTTATCTCCCATGCAAATAATTTTCTGATAATCCAATGTTTTTAATTGTTTTTCATAGGGATTAATGATTATTAAGAACAAACAAGATGTCAAGTTGAAATCTATGAAGTTTTTTATGAAAAGAAAATGTGTTTCATTTTAATATATTTATATTATAGAAAAAATGTATTGTGATTATATGTGTCCACTTTGATAAATATGAGGTTTTTTTGTAATACTTATGATCAAATTATATAAAACTCTAAAACATAATGATAATCAAAATATATGAAAGTGTAGTATTGAATAAAAACACTAGATAATTTAATTTTTTATGCTTGGGTCCTTATAAGATAAATTTTCAAACCATTTTTTGAAAATATCTCCATGGAAATATTAATTCTATATGCTTATTTAATAATTCTTGATTTGTTCAAAAATAAATTTATTAACAAAACATCCAATTATTGTCCATCATCAAACCATTTTTAATTTCCTTGAATAAACTAAGACCTTTCTTATGGAGTGGTGTAAAATTATAGACTATTTTGGGAATCCAACACATGCTGCATGAATTTCAAACACACGTGGTTCTGCATGGTCAACATTTAATTAATCATAAAAAAATTTAGTACATGTTCTGATAATAACAATAAGAGTAATGAGAATTTATAAAACAAATGAAACAATCAATATATTTATCATAGAAATGCATTAATTTGAGTTACAAAAGAACATGAAAAATAGATCTTGTTTTAATATGTGAAAAATAATTCAAACTAGTAATAAAATGTCTACTTAATCATCTTTTAAACATCATGATAATTTCTATTAGCAAGGTTTATTAAAGATTCATTAATATATAATCCATATTTTAACTCCAAAACCATAATAGATTGAGTAAAATTGATAATAAATGCAACACGTGTAAATATACGAATAGTGGATTATATAAAGGCAAGACGAGTCATTGATATCTACATAAAGGTAAAAGGAAATTTAGTATGTTAATTAAAGGTAAGAAAATTGTTCACTATGTAAAGGTAATAAGCTATTACATATAAAGGTAATATGAGTTGCATAAGGGTAGATTCATGTAAAGGTAACCAATAAATCAATTTGTTATATAAAGGGAAACGTCATTTCACATACTACATAAAGGAAACTATCTAAATCATATCTTTGCACCAAGGTAGAAGATGTTTATTCCATGTAAAGGTAAGAATCGCAAGCTATTTAAAGTGTAAATTCTATGATCCATGTGAATGTAAAGTATTTTATGCCAGTGTAAAGGTATGAAATCAAACTAAACTCACATAAATGTAAAGATTCACTTGCGTAATGGTAAAATAAAGGTTTTCAATCTATGTAAGGGTAACATTACACCTACAAAAGGTAAACTTTCTTTACTCCAAGATACATAATTCTTAAAATGCTTTGAAGTTCTCTAAAAATTAACCTACATAATATAACCAGAAAAAAAAATAATAAAAATATTTATAAAAAATAAAAAATAATTAACTTTTTAAAGTAAATTAAATCTATAAATTAACAATTAATTCGACATTAACATTAAATGTAATAAATTAATAATTAAATCAACACAAAAATTAAATATAATAAATTAAAAATCAATTTAGTAAGATAAATTACTTCTAAATACAATTATAATACTCATGTTATAGGAATGGAAATAAAATAATGATTTAATATATTAAAAAAAATATTATTATACAAATAATGCGGGATTTTTAATCAAAAAAAATATAGATAGAGTAAATCAATGATGCGCATAGTAATATCCCTCTTTTTGATGATTAATAAAATTAATGTTAATTCCAAAACTTCTCCATCAATTTTAGAATTAATCAAAATGATAATAAATAAATATTTTTTTTATAGATTTAACACTTTTAAAAAAACATATAATTAAAAAAAATATCCCTATATTTTAAATAAAGATATATCAAAAAAGTTTTTCAATTTGAGAAATAGTATATTTTATTTTATAAAAATTTTTTCCTCAAAATTTCTGACAATAATTATAAATTTAAACTAAACATGTATACTTCCACTAAATTAAACCATAGTAATCAAAATTAAAACTAGAAAGTTTTCATGAAAAAATATACATACGAAATAATAGTATTTTAAAAACTGAATATATAAGAAAAATTTATGAACTTGAAAATCTTTAATGCTTAATCATAAATAAAATTTTAATCCCCCTATATTAAATTATAGTGTACAAAAATTAAAATTAGCATTCATTAGTCCAAAAATTTAAATCAATTATCTTATACATAATAAATGAGATACGTTTTAATATAAATACAAAATTAATGTTTCCCTTTAAATGTAATAACAATAAGAACATATTCATCCAATTATAGATTAATATAATTCAAAATAAAGCCAGTGTTTCCCCCAATATATAAATTATAATCATACAATTAGAAGGATAAAAAATATAAAATTAAACAACTTGCTTTTAAATAGATTTCAAAATTGAGAATATAGAGATAATAAATTCCCCCCTTAATTCTAGAATCCTTATTTTAAATAATGAAATTATAGAATCTATATATAAAATTCCAACATTATTGAAATTGAAAACTCTATCATTATAAAAACTTTTAAAATCACAATGATCCACAATACATGTTAATATTTTCATGGAATCATAAAATTATGTGTAGTGAATTGAAAATTAATAAACTATTAACAACATTCCAATATTCCATAATATAAATAGATATATGATGATCATACACAATATACAATAAAAGTAAAGTGAATATGAAATTCATGCCACCCGAAAATAATAATAGATACTCACATGTTAGCCATAATAATAAAAGGTTAAATACATTTCACCTAGGTAAAAAGAAGTGTTTAATTACTAACACATTAACATACATAACTTTATGTACCAAATCAATGGATGTTTTAATTAATTTTTCCAGGAATAATTATTTAGATAAGAATTTCCTTTTATGACCAAACAATTGAGTGAACCTCAATGGAAAATCACAATCATAATGACCATAATATCCTCATTTAAAGCATTTAAATGAATAAATACCAGTATATTTACCTTTTAAAAATTTATATCTAATTATATTATGAAAGAAATAAAAACACTCAAGTCTGTTTCCTTTATCATTACATTTATTAAACTACATACTTTTTCTAAAAGTTCCATCTAAATCATATTTATTATAAATTGAATTTTTGAAATAAAAAATTTCACCTCTAAATTTTATCAATTCCCTTTTCATCCATTTTATCTTTCTAAAAAAAATTATAAATAATTAATAAACTTTTCATTAAAATTAGAAGCAATATTTCATAAATTTTCACTTTTATCCTTTAATTTTTCATATTCCTATTTCTATCTCAAAATCATATAATTAATAATTTTTTATTTTAATTTATTAATTAATTTTCTTTTTAAGAACTTTATTATTTTTCTTATAAATTTAGTTATTTTTATGAATCATATATTTTATACAGTGTTGATAATCATCATAATTTTTAAAAATAGAATCATAATTAAATAATAATCATATTAAGAATTTTTTTCTTACAGTTCCAATCATATATATATTTTTAAATTTTCTAGTATATGATCTAATATTACTCGATGAATAGGAATGAGGTGGTGAATATGTCACCTTATATTATTGTTTTTCATAAATTCAATATTTCTAGTTTCATTATGACTATTAGACTTCTTGCTTGTGCTTTTGGAATTAATCAATGTAGTCCCTACTTCCATTTCCATTTCTTTCTTCTTTTGATTTTCAATAATTAGATAAATGGGTTCAATATGTTATTTATCCAAGATTTCTCAACACATTATATTTAAATTACCTCACTTTAAATATGATATACCATATGTATTTTTTCCTTTTATAGAATTCTATTTTTTATTTGTCTTGGTTGGACACTCCACTTGAACACGTCTAGATTTCTAGAAACAAAAATTATAATTTTCTTATTACACTCTTCCTCAAAAGTGTATAAATTATTCTCTTTCTATATTTTAGGATTAGTGGAGGATCTATAATTTTTTTGAAAAAAATTACCCACAAATAAGAAATAAATAATATCTAGTAGTTTGAAATTAAGATGATATTTAACGACATATTCACCTTTTAAATGATCCCAATCAATTTTTGGTAAAACATAATATTTACTAAAAATATACCATGATAAAATACTAATAATCTAGTGACAATATTACACCCAAATATTCCATTAAATATACTTACTACCATTTAAGGGTGGGGAAAAGGTTGGATTCAAAATATTTTTATTTCTTAAGATATACATCAATAAAAAAGAACATTCCTACTGTTTTTTAAGGACTAGGAAAAAATTTAGTACATAATGTATATAAATAATCAAATAAAGAATAATATATCCTTATAAATGAGAATATCTAATACCAATTGAATTGATGATAAAAAAGGACAAGAGGGGGTGAATTGTCACTCTTAAAATATTATTTGAGTTAATAGTTTAATTCCAGAATTTTGTGGATTAAAAAATATAATAATTTAATAACAAATATTAATCCTTTTATTAATCATTTATCAGAGATAAAAACAAATATGTAGTCTAAATATAAAAGGATTAACACATGAATTTTTATAGTATCCTTGTTCAATGTGAACCAAAATCTACTCTATACACCCAACTACCCCTAAGAGGTATGATATCTATTATGAAAGGAAAATGAATTTTTATGGGGAGTAACAACCCTTTATTGAATTAATTTGTTCACCCTACGAGTCAAAACCAAAAAATGTAATATTTTATAGGTTTGAGAAAAAACAAATCCACTTATAGGTTATGTCTAAAAATAGACTTTTAATAGTTAAATAATGACCAATACTATTTTATAGGTTAAGAGGGACCCATTAATTTTAAGGATTATCCCTAAGACCAATGGCATTTTATTTGCTAAAAAGAATCCAAGACTCTTTATGTGAAAACCTAATAACTCTACTATATAATGTGTTAAGCCTAACCCGATACTATTAAGGTAGATACCTATAACATCCCACTTTTTTTAAGGATAATATATCCCCAAGAAACCTGAATAAGAGAGACAATATAGTATATGACAATATAAAAAACTAGATGAATATAATTATTAACTACAATGATTTGTTTTCAAAGATAAATCTAGTGAATGTATTTGGTAGTGTTAGGGACCTTCTTTGTATAATTATGAAGAAGAACATGCAAATAATAAACTTTCAAAAAGGTAGTTTCAATGATGAAGCTGTTCATGAATCAAAACTTTAGAAAATTGAATGATTAAACTCATGATGTTTATATCTTATGCACCCATGAAACCTATTTTTCACCACATGGTTTTACCTTTTATAAACTAAATATAAATTCTTATACTCATTCAATTCACTGTTCTTTATGATAAATTATATTACTTCATTTGAAGGTTACAATAAATTGTCATGATTATGTACAAATTTTCTTATAGAAAGATATTATAAGACTCTTGATATTATGTAAATAATGAAGCAGAAAAAACAAATAACAATATTCTATAAACTAAAAAATAATAGAAATAAATAATTCATGATGAAATCCAATAAACATGTTTCTGAGATAGTTTGAAATTTTATTATATTTGAGTTTTAATCTTGATCCTGATGAAGAGTTAGACCATTAAAAGTAAATTTATCCATGATGAAAATAATTCCATATTTTTGTTTATAAACTCTTAATTTGTATATAAAATTCATATGTCTAAAACATTTAGTGCTATGGTGCAATTTATATCAATAAGACATTTTTAATTTATTTAAATATAAAACCATTCATATAATATGGTGTACAATGACAGACTATTTGGGAATCCAACACATGCATTTTAAATTTCAAACACACATAGTTTTGCATAATCTACATTTAGTTATTCATAAAATAATTTTAAAAATGTTCATAAATTTTCAAAATGATTAATGATAATTTATAATAGAAATAAATTAATCCATATATTTATTATGAACATGTAGTAAATGGATTCACAAAAAACTTGAGAAAAGTTAATGTTCTAATATGTGAAAAGAAATTAAAACCAATAATAAATGTTCTATTAAATATACTTTTAAACTTGCTGATAATTGATATATGACATGAGTATCAATTCATAATACATATCTAATCTATATTAAATTTAAAAACCACAATAGATAGAGTAAAATTGATAATGAATTATATAAACGCTAATAGATAAATCATGTATTATGTAAATGGAAGACATGTAATTGATATTTGTGTAAAGGAAAATGAAAATTTGGTATGGTATGTTAAAGTAAGAAGATTTATCTCTACATAATGGTAATAATACATGCAAGGAAAAGATAATATAAGTTGCATAAAGGTAGATTCACATAAAGGTAACCAATAAATCACTTCAATATGTAAAGGTACACATCATTTCACATAATATTATAAGATTCAAACCTTTTTTAAGTTGTTTGGTACATGTTTTCAGGTACTATTTTAAAATTTCATTAACTGAAAATAATATTTTTATTTGATTTTGAAAACTACATTTTGGGTGAGCGGGAACTATACAAAATATTACCAAATTACTGAAATTCAAACACCACGTAGACGAAATTAACGTTTGATTCAAAATTCAAAACTGTGGTCAGCGAACCACCTCGGGACATGGATCTATGATCCACCTCCTCAATCCACACCTCTGACGCCATCATCTCCGTCATACCATCAGCAGAACATCAAAAAACATCATCAACTTGGAAACTGTGGTCGTCGCCGCCCATCCACGAAGCCGGTGACTGGAACAAACCAACCGTAGAAGAAAAATAAACATCAGAAAACTTCCTTTGTTGTCGTAGCTCTTCCACCGAACTCAGTCCATCACCAGAATCACACACCAACCACACAGACCACATAGAGCAACAATCATCACCGCTAGAACGAATCCCGCATAAAGTTTCACTGAAGCAAAAAGGTAGAAAAATGAACTCAACTCAACCCAACTGAATGTAAATATTTTCAGAATCACAAAACCCCATAAGGACTTCAATAGAAGGCGCAAATACCCATTTTTGGAGACACAGGTGGTGGAACATAGTTGGTGCATGATTTTTCCAAACCATGTGGACTTCCTCCCCAAACTATGAACCCTCGGATAGAGGGGATTCTCACAGTGGGTGAACAATTTGTCAAAACATGCACTGATTTGGAGAATCTATGCACTCTCTTAGTAGAGGTACATAGTTAGGGGAACCATTGGGATAACCGGGAACCTATTCATAAGGAAACATTATTTTTTTAAACACCCTGAAAATTTAATTAATGTTCCAAAACCCCCCACGTTTTTACCTCAAATCACCCTATATTATCCCTAAACAATTTCATTCAATTTGGATGCTCTTGGGAGGATTATAAGGCTGATAACACTCCTTCTAGTGTAAATTGAAGACCCAGTTAAAGGATTCAGACTCACTTCTGGTATGAAAACTTTTCTCCTTGGTTTTCAATCTTTCCAGTCTCTCTCTCAATGAAGGGGGTTAATTTTTTCCTCTATTGGCGATGGTTTAAATATTTATTTTTATGGATATTATTCCTTTGGACCCATTGACGATCCTAAAATTAATATTGACGAAAACCCATGGGGTGTGATGATATAATTGAAATGATGAATTATGAATTATTCATGGTTGATAAAAAAAATTGTGAATAGGGTTGATAAATTAATTTATCAAAAATTTAAAATAATAAATTATAGAAATGGTTCATAAATGGGTTTTGAATGTGGAACCATGGAATGTGATATTTGTGAATGAGTAGTGGGACATGGATTTCTACACCAAATACCCATGGGGTGATAGACTACTATTTTAGGCCCCCAAGATATATATATATATATATATATATATATATATAAAATTATTTCATGTGATCACTGAGTTGTGGGAAAGGGACAGCTGGTCTAAATACCCATGAGGTTCCTGACTGCTGATCTAGTCCCCCAAGATATATATATATATAGAAACACACACACACATTATATCTGAACATTGAGTTTTGGGATAGGGACTACATCACCAAATAACCAAGGGGTTCCAAAATGATTCTCTATACTCCTGATGTATGAATATGAAACTGGATATTAAATAATTCCTGAAATCCCATGATAGAATGAAATGTGATATCCCTTTTGTGGATGGATTAAACTCCAACTTATGAAAAAAAGGTTTTTTTGGTTTGGGTTTCACCATGAACCCATGAGCCTATGGGGTTAATTAATGAATAGTTTAAATGTCGAAGTTGTTTACTTTATCTTTTTTATTTTATTATTTATACGATTGCATATACTATAATAGAATAGATATTCATTTTGACTCCATTGGTATAGACCTACTGATTTGTACTCAAACCATACTTAGGATTCTTAATCATTATCCAAATAGAATTCATATTTTCAAGACAGGATATGGGAAAGATCCCTATGTTACATGGATGAGTTGAGATATGGGATGGAGCTTGGATGAGGGAATCAGACATGATGGTAGGACCCACTTGGGGAGTTGTCAATGTGTCTTTATTTTTGGATTTCATTTGACATTTATATGGAATGAAATATCTACTATTTGGTTTATAGTCATTTATTCATGTTTTGGGAATATCAGGTGATATTGGTCTTTATTGGTTTTGGTATTATTCTGGTTATTTTTTATTATCATTTGGATATCATTAATTGATTTCCAATATTGTGTTTCATTGATAAAAAGGGAATAGTCTCCCCAAAATATATAAGAGTCTCTGACTACTAGTCGTAAGCCTCTAGAATATGAGGATTCATGCCTAAGGTAACATATGTAACATGCTCAGGGCACCATCATGTGGCACCTGGGTTAGGATTTTAAATTTTTCTATGAGAGGGGGAATTTTTCATTTCTTTCTAGTTTTGCTACTATTTTGGAAGGGTAAATAAGATTATAGGATGAGTCGGTCCATGTTTATGAGCTCATGCATTGGATTTTATAACACATGCATGGGGAAAAACCAAGTACGCATGGTGATATTTTTTTTATTGATGTTTACTCTTATAGTTGGATGTTATTCCACCTTTATTGATGCACTAATTGGGTAATGTTATTGTTTTCTATGAATTTTCCCATGAACTGGTATAGAATTAATGTTGAGTTTACATGAATCATTTTAGGCACTCAGGGTTCTTATGTGACATGCATCATTTTAGTCATGAATAGAAAAGATGGATTTAGGTAAGTTTTATAATGAAAATTATTTTTCTTATTTGAATTTTTTAAAATGAAATTATTCCTAATAAGAAATCGATAATCATAAATAATGATGATTTTGTTCATTTAAAATGGATGAAATGGGTTTATAATGGGAAACTATGAAATATGAAAGTGTTTACCCTATTTTATCCACAACCCAGATGAGGGTTGGTTGAGGTTAGTGATAAAGCCTCAGTTTTGAGTATGTGGTGGGGTATGGAAGAATCACTTGTTATGGCTTATTGTGAGACCCTCTCATTAATATTTGTTAATTGTGTTTTATTTTTCCAATGATGTGAATTTTTCATTATAGATATATGACTACATGATGATGCTTATTGATAGGATTACATGAAGGAATGGCTGGAAATGTTACTCTAAGATCGGATCTAGAGGCTTTGATAGTTCCCGGTGAAGGATCCAAAGATCAATTCCATGAGAACTTTTATTTCTTTATATAGTTTATATAAAGAGAACCAGGGTTGGTTTTTTGTAATATTTTTTTCTAACACGAGATTTCTAGTTGAATAACCCTTGAAAATTCACCAGAGAGGGTGTGATTGAGGAAGCTGAGCTTTAGATTGAGTCTATTCATATGGTCCTCGACCATTTAGAGACTCTCTATGAGAAGAGAGTCGAGTGACTGCTTATATGCAACATGGTGATGAGAAAAATTGGTTGGATATTTTGACTCAGGAAAGGTAGCTGAAGAACATGGTATAGAAGGACTTTCAGGAGAAGTTTCTAGATAACTTTTATCTTGATAAACTCAAGAAAGATATAACAACATAGTTTATGTTTCTGACCCAAGGGAGTTTGTCCATGATAGAATATAATGGTCACTTCATGGATTTGTATATTTTTTTAAATATTGGAAGAAGGTGAGGCTAATACAGTGAAGTAATTACAATATGGTCTTAAAATTTATATTATGTTCCAAGTTAATATCTTTTAGTTGAAGTGGTTTGATGAGGGAATCAGGCTCTAATTTCTATGGGAAACATGAAAAAGTATTCTAGTGAAATGAAATTGGTTTCTAATAAGAAAAAAAAGGTATGTATTTTGAGAGTATTAATCATTGTTATAAGAGTGTCATCCCAAGAAATGGAAAATAGAGATTCCCGGAAGAAGGATTAATTACTCTGAGTAGTAACTGAATATACTTACACTAGTATAGTCGGTTAAGTCAAATTCATAGTTAGATTCCATAACCAAAAGAGGGGCACTGGGCATGTGGAAATATGAAAAACTTATAGTGATATTGTAGGAATCCACTATTGATCGGTAGTGATGGGGGGACCAGTCTGAATCAAAGTGCTGGAAGGGGGTCTTCTACCCCATATCAGTCTGTTAGTTTGAGTTATTTTATCCATAGTAGTCGAGGTGGTGGATATGGCACGCCATGGAAAGAGTTATTGTATGAGTAGATTAGTGCATCACAAGGGGCATAAACATCAACCTGGGTTATTGAGGCATGAAAATTTCATATAGTTTAACCTATTTTTATGGGGAGCGAGGCTGGAACATCGAAAATATGAGGAACTATTCATGTATCTTCAATAACTACTAGTATAGGAGCCTCAAATTATTTCATATCATATCAAAATTTGAACCATTTGAGTTTGGTGGTTGTGTTTTTCTCAACACACCATTGGGAGTATGGTTGAGGGACATCTATTTATGTAAGGGGTGTTCTATCAATGTTAGGTAATATCATTTTTGTTGGGATATTTACATACTTGACATGTGATGTTTTGTTATGATTTTGGGAATGTACTAGCTGTTATAATACCAAGCCTATATCAATTTTTATCATAGAAGAGTGACCTTTATGTCTCCTAATTGTTATAGTTATGTTCATCACAGAGTGTTGTATATCTAGGCAGGTTATGTAGGGCCAATATGTCAGTAACTGGGGGAGCTCACTACCCATGTTGCAAGTATTTTTCTAGATGGTGGGGGTGTGAATCATGATGTCTTTCCACCAATAGTGGACTGGTTCCAAGACATGTTTCCTTAAGAATTATCAATGATTTCAACTTAGATGGACTTTTAGTTTATAATTGAGTGAATGATAAGGGCTAAACTAGTTTCTATTCAACCTTATATAATTACACCAATAGAGTTTCAAGATCTTGAGACTCACCTGGAAGAGTTGATGGATAAGTGATTTATCCACCCGAATACATTACTTTGGGGTTCTCTAATTTTGTTTTATATGAAGTATGACATGTTGTTGGGTTTATGTGATGATTACTAGAATTATAACAAGATTAATTTGAACAACATATATCCTTTTCTATGCATTGAGTATTTCCATGACCAGTTGGGAGGAACTTGTGTTTTCTCTAAGATTGACTTGAGGTCAATGAATCATCAATTGAGAGTTGGAAATTATGATATACAATGGAATTATTTTAGAAGCAGGTATATCCTTATTGAATTTATCATGATGTCACTTGGGCTGATGAATGATCATGCTATATTAATGGCCTTGATGAACCGAATCTTTCAAACATACTTGGCTCAATTTTTGGTTCTTTTTTAGGGATGGAATCTTGGTGTACTGTAAGACTCAGGATTATCATTCCCAACAACTTGAAACCATCTTGAGTAAAATGAGAGAGAATTGTCTACATTCCAATCTATCTAAGTGTCCATTCTAGATCGAACAAATTCATTTCATGGGACACATCATCTCGAAGGAAGGTGTATCAGTGGACCTAGATAATGTCCAAGAAGTGGTTTCTTGGGATCATCCTAAGAATGTTTTTTATAAACATATATGTCTGGGTTTAGTGGGTTATTATAGGAGGCCCATTAGGGGATTTTTATATTTGGAAGCACCACTTTTAGGTTTGACTAATAAGGCGATGAAGTTTGAATGGTCTAGATATTATTAAACTTATTTCCTGTAATTGAAGAATCATTTGAATACTGCATCGATTTGGATCATACCAGTGCCAGGTGAGAAGTATACCATGTTTTTTGATGCTTCCGGGATCAGACATGGAGCAGTGTTGATACAAAGAGATCATGTTTTGGAGTATGGGAATGGTAGTTCATGAAATATGATCATAATTACCCTATACCGAATCTCAAGTTAGTAGTAGTGGTTTATTCTTTAATGTTTTAGCAGAATAATCTATTGGGTGAAAAATTACTTTGTATACTGATTATAAAATCATATAATATATATTTTTATAGAGAGATTTGAACATATGATAGTGAATAAGGGTTGAATATATCCAGTATTTTGACTTTTAGATAGCATATACACATGGTAAAGGAAATAGTTTTGATTATTATTTGAGAAAGAAAACATAGACTTAGGTAGTTTAGGAGTCCAATTCTGAGTGGAAGATGGTGAACTTACTGGCTGAGATGCATATCAAGGTTTAGGAGGGACAATAGAGTATGCCACTTATATCATTATCTATTGATTCCACACTTTGGATGCATATTAGGGAGATTAAATATGGGGTTTGGAGTGTTTGTCCCTAAGGGAAAGCCTTGAAGGCAGGGAGTGAAATATTGATTGTACTATAGATGAGAATCGGATCATCTATATCTTGAACCATATTACTATTCCTACATGTATGCATGAGAAGATAATTTGGGAGTTTCATTCTTTGAAATTGGTAGTTCATCATTGTTTGACCAAAATATATAAGGTCCTTTATTGACAATATTGGTGGACAAGAATGAAAAAGTAGATTATAGGGTTGGTGACATGATGCAACAAATATCAGTAGGTAAAGTACAAGAATAAATGACCTAGTGATTTATACATCCCTTTTCCATTCTAAAATGTATGTGGGTTGATGTTACCATGGACTTTGTGGTAGGTTTTCTGAGGATTACTTGAAATAAGTATGTTATATGGGTGATTGTGGATCAATTGATGAAGGTATATTATTTCTTACCTATCCAGGACATTCATAGAAGATCAATTGGGGAACATGTACATTCAAGAGATAGTCCACTTCCTTATGGTGCCACTGAGTATTGTTGCAAACTATGATCTACATATTAATTCATTCTTCTGGATATCATTACAAAAGGAGGCAGGTACCTAGGTACTTTTGAGTATGGATTTCAACCTATAGATTAACGGGACGTTGAAATGTACTATATAGGTATTGGAGGATATGGTACAGGATTGTGTACTATAATGTGGTTGGTCATGGGATATGCACTTAGTTCTATTTTATTTTTCCTATAATAATATTTATTAGGTGAATGAAACTTTATGGTAGACCATGTACATCACCTCTATGCAGGATGGTGGCAGGTGAGTCTGAGTTGTTGAGACTAAGTCTCATGCATGATACTACTAAGTAGGTCATGTTGATTCAGAATCACATGGATATGTCATAGAGTATAAATAAGTCATACGATTCTCAATTTGAATGACCCTGAGAGTTTACTTTGGGTGATCATATGTTTCTTTAGGTGTTTCCTAGATTGGGTCTCCATAGGATTCAGTGGTAGGGAATATTGGTGTCCAGGTTTGTTGGACCTTTGGAGATTGTGAAGAGGATTAGAATGGTGGAATACTAACTAGATCTTACATAGATGTATTGTGATATGAATTATGTTTTTTTATGTGTTAATGATTCTCGAATATCACCCAGTATCTTCACATGTGGTAAAAATTGAGGATTTTGAGATTCAGGAACATGCATCAATTTAGGAGCATTAGATTTGTGTTATGGATTGTAGTGAGAAATTTTTGTAGGGAAATACCATGATAATAGTATAAGTGTTATGGAAACATGGTCATGTTTAGGAAGAATCATAGGAGAAGGAATTAGATATATGGGCTTAGCAACCCGACCTTTTTACCATAGAATCGTAGTGATGCATGGGAGTAAAGATCGAGGATGATCTATTATGATGTGGGGATATTGTAAGATCCTTCCCATTTTGTAGATCTCTCATGCATGTCTTCAGGTACTTTTTACCCTTATTTTTGTTATAATTTGGTTGGGTTTTTATTTGGGTATGTTTTTAGTGAAATTGAAGAAATGTGGAAGACCATGGGGTTGTGCATGGTAGGTTCATAGTTAGGGAAAAAGTTGTGGTTTTACATAGGATTTAGTGCACCCAATTTTGATGATGCAGTAGGTGGTTCATGGTTTGGACAAACTATATGTCCCCCATACCCAAACTATACAGCCACTAGTAGATGGGATTTTCATGGTGGGCACACAATATTTCAAACTGTGTTCCACATAGGAGAAACCACACACCACCTAAATTGAGGCATACAATTAAGGCGTAAGATTTGGAAAACACATGGCACTACCCAAGAAACCATGCATGGTGATTTTAAACCCCTATAAAATTTTATTAAAATTACTTAACCCTTTTTTCTTTACCACAAATCACCCTAGATCATACCTAAAAAATTTCCTTCTATTTTTGATGTTCCTGAGAGGATTCCAAGGCTGCTCAAACCCATTTCTATGCGAATTAAAGATCTAGTTAGAGGATTTGGTCTCTCTTACAGTATGTAATATCTTCTCATTGGTTTTGATGTATATTATTCTTTTGGATATTGGTCTTAGGATATGGTCCCCGATCTTCTAAACTATTGTGAAATCAATAGTTCTACATCAAATTTGGGATTTTAGTTTGCAGAAAACTCATCATTGACTTTGAGGTAGGTGGTCTAATTGAAATTTGACATAGTTTGGATTATAAATGGTTGTACATGATAGTGAAATTACAATTTAAAAATGGTAAATTTCATATGTAAATTGATTTAATTAATTAATTCCACTGATATTGTGAAACCTTTCAAGGATCTTATTTGATCCGTTGATGATTTTGAAACTGAACTTGATGGAAACCCATGGGGTGTGCTGATATAATTTAAAATTTTAATGATTATTTGTGTATGGTTTTTAATTAAATTGTGAATATGGTTGATAAATTAATTAATGAAATGTTTTAAATAATAAATTAAGGTAATGTTTGATAAATGGGTAGTGAATGTGGAACCATGAGTTGTGATTTTTGTGACTGAGTTGTGTGATAGGGAATGCTACTTCAAATAAAAACAGGGTGCCAGATTATTGTTCTAGGCCCCCATGATATATATATATATATATTTCAAGTGATCATTGAGTCGCAGGATAAGGAATTATACTCCAAATACCCACAGGGTGATAAACTGCCACTCTAGGCCCCCAAGATATATATATATATATATATATATATATATATATATGCATTGCATGTGATCAATTACTTGTCGGGAAGGGGATGCTGATCCAAATATCCACAGGGTTCCAGACTTCTAATCTAGGGCCTCAATGTTTGAATGTGAAATTATATATTAAATTATTCATGAAATACCATGATATAATGAAATGTGATATCCATTTTGGTGGATGGTTCAGACTCCAACACGAGCTAAAGAAGGTATTATTGGTTCACGTGTCACCAAGAACCCATTGGACTATGTGGTTATTTAAAGAATAATTTAAATATAAAACCATTTACTTTATTTATTTTTATTTTATTCTTTATAAAATTTCATACTCTATTATAGACTGGATATTTCTTTTGACCCAATGGGTGGTGGCCTATTGAGTTGTACTCAAACCTAAATCAGGATGCTTGATTAGTACCTGAATCAAATTCATGTTTATAGGATGAGATAAGGGAATGTGTTCTATGATATATGGTGGACTTGAGATATGAGATGAAGCATAGATGTGGGAATTGGACATGGGTTTGTTACCCGCATGGGGAGTTATTAGTGTGTCTTTCTTTTAGGATTTCATTTGAAACTTGACACTTATATAGAATGACACATATATTGTTTGATTTAAAATCATTTATCTATTCTTGGGATTATCATGTGATGCTAGTCATTATTGGTTGTGGTATTGTTCTAGTTATTTTTTATTATCATTTGGATATAATTTATTGATTTATACTATTGTGCTACTTTGATAAAGAGGGAATAGTCTCACCATGATATATATTAGACCCTCGTTGCTAATTAGCAGCCTCTAGTACATGGGGAGATGCGGCTAAGGTAATGTAACTAACCAATTTTGGGCACCAGCATTTGGCACCATGGTTGGGATGTTACATACAACATAATGGTAAAATAACATCACTATGTAAATATTGAATAATTTTTCACTATATAAACATAAGAATAGAAATTTTTATAAAGGTAGTGGGTTAATTCAATGATATATTTGAGGATAAAGTATTTCATTATACATAAATGTATATCATAAATTATATGATATGGATAAATATAATGGTCATGAAATAGTATTTATTTTGTAAAGGTAAGAGAACACATGAAACTCACATAATGGAAAATCTTTAATTGTGTAAGGGTAAAACAATGATTTCAAATATATACAAGGGAAACATTTTATATATTTAAAGGTAAAGTCTATTTACTCCAATATACATAAGGGTAAAAATTCTTAGAAATATTTAAAAGCATTATCATAAATAAAATAACCTTAATAAATAATAATAAAAATATTGATAATTATACAATTAATAATTAAATTTTTAAAAACATTAAATCAATAAATCAATAATTAGTTAAAAATTAACATTAAACCAAAAAACTTTATAATTAATTAAATATGAACATTAAATATAATAAAATAATAATTAACTCAAAATGATCAATTATTTATAAATTCATTTATAACACACATTTTGATGAAATAAAATAAAATATGGATTTAACAATTTTGTAAGAAATTATAAATATAAAAAATGAAGTTTCTTTAATTATTAAAACATAAATAAAAAGTTAACGTTAATAATTCACTAAATAAAAAAAGTTTTTCTTATTTATGTTTTTTCAACATATGTCTTATTTATACCCCTTCTTCGGGGTGATTTTAAATATTCTCCGCATCATAAAAATCCCCCAACTCTAGAAATCATTTTTATAGTATTTGTAGCCTATTTCATTTGATAGATATCCTATAAAGATCCCTTATTCAATTTTCTCATAAAAAAATTCTAGATTTTTTTTGATCTTTATTAAACATTGATAAAAAACACATTAAAGTAATTTACCATTGGATTCTTGTTATACCACACTTTTATAGAGTTATTTTATTATTGAGTATCAATAAACATCTATCCTATATATTCATAATTGTACAAACTTATTCCATCAATATTAATTTTTAAAATTATAGCTAGAAAGAATAGTTCATCCCATTTCAACAAGACTTATGTTCTTCTTTTCCGTAGCTCTATTTTTTTGATTATAGGGAGAACTCTAATGGTTCTTAATTACATGATTTGCATGATATATTTTAAAATAAATACATGTGAACTCCCATCCACAATCAGATATTTTGTTTTGATATAAACTCCAATTTATTTCTACACATGTCTTCCGAATATATTGAACAATTCTACTACTCTTGATTTATGATTACTGAACATAACATTGATCATTCAGGTGAAATCATCAATTATTGAGATAAATTACAGTACATCTATTGTCGAGAGTTTTCACAATGACCGATGAAAATCATTATTATTGTGATCAAGTGGCATAGTGTACTGAATATCAAATCTTTTGAATGTTCCATGCATACTCTTCCCCTTAGAAAAATTTTCACCAAAAACATATCATTCTATTTTTAATTAGATAAGTTCTCAAAGTACTTCATTATTTTCTAATTTAATCAAAACTAATTGGAAAAGATGGATAACCCTTTCATTATATCGATTTTTTTCATCCTTGAAACTCAAATAATAATATATTTTTGTATCACCAATTTCAAATAATAAAGACTTATTATTTTTCCTTCTATGATAATCCATTTGTCCTTTTTTCATTTTGATAAAAATTAGTATTTCTTGAAAATATCCTCATTTCCATCATTATATAGTTGATATAAAATTATCATATTATGTTTAATCCCATAAATAAAAATGTTTATATTTGGATTAGAGTTGCTGGGATTCAATTTTTTCCATCCCAACTCCTTATATTTTAGGAGAACCATCATTTCCATAACCCCCTTCCAATACTTCATGTTTATCATTATTTTTAAAAAAAGTTGAATAACCAGTCCTATGTGAGTAATGAGAACTATCATTAATTCAAGAATTTTTATTTTTTAAATATATTAGAGAAACATAAAAAATATGTTTATTTTCTTCCATATCTATTTTCAGGATTCCCTTTCTTTTATAATAAAACAATGATATTAAGAAAGTGTAGTTATACACTCATGGGAATATTGAACCTATTTATTACAACTTATGATGTACATATTTGTTTTTTTTTTGAGTTTTTGTTTCAATTTTTTAGGAGTTATCAATGATTTAGGGTTGAGAACTTGAAATATTTGAGAAAACATGTAGTGAACATGGTTAGTATATGGTTAGTAGTAACTATGTGCATAATCGTGTAGGAGGTGGTGTATATGGGACATAGATGTTTTACAAAGTCTCTAAATGGTTTTTTGAACCATCCTTGTTCTCTAAGAAAACTATACAAATCCTTATCTAATAGGGAGGTTACCAACGCAGTTGGTGCACATTTTGGAAAACCGTGTAACTAAACTGTGATGATTTCCTAGGTTGATTAAAATAAAAAATTTATTTAAACTCCCCTATCAGTATCTAACCCATTTTAACAAATTTTTTCACTTATTAATTATAACCATATACCCAATTTATAGAACCTCATATCCCCCTTCCTCCTTGGTGATATAGTGGTTCCATTGGTTTTTGTCTCTCCAGTAAACCCGTATTTCCCCTTGATTTACTCCTCCTGTCCTAATTATTTTTCTATTTATTAATTTTATCTCATCCTAATTACCATAATTTCCATGGGAGGGATGAACCTGTGATTTATGGTGTGATATTGACTTTATTTGTTGATATTTAATTTATTTTGGGATCTTCATCTTCATTTTTTTTCATATTTTGTGAAGGCAATGAAATTCAACAACTTTTGAGGTAGGTGTCTCCACATATCCCTAATTTTCCTTTAGATAACCTTTGTTCTTGAGTTATTCCTTTCATATTAAGATAATTTTTCATGAATTTACATATTTAGTGTTATTATAAATGTGTTTATCTTGATATTTGAATCGTGTTCTGAAAATGGTTATTTATAATGGTTTTCTTAGAAAAATTGTATTTTTGGATACTATGTCTTTGAAAAATGGTTTAAAGATATTTCTTATCTCAATTTTTTTTATAATGTGTATTTAGAAAGAAAATGATATTTCATGGAATGTACTTTTGGTTGTGTTCTATGGTTGTGGATAATACATTTTTTATTAGTGTTGTTAGTTGGGTGACCTTTAGTAGGTGGGTGACCAAATGGGCGTTACCCTAGCTATAGGATTGATGCAAGATAAGAGTCATTTATAGTAATTACTTGAGGGACTTAGGTTATAATATTTATTTAGAATCATTTTTGGACCAATGTTTCTAAGAGAGAGTCCTACGTAACTTTTGAACCCATATTTAAAAGATCTCCCCATGCTTCTTATAACAATTTTAAAATGTTTTCAAGAATCCTGACCTGAGATACACTCAAGTAGTTCCCCCAGGTGGTGGGATACTAGGCCTCAAGCATGCCTCCTTGTATGCCAGATGTTTCTGACTAGTAGTGAGGGTATAATGGTGGAACAATTAAGAGACTATAAATTTAGGTTCAGTTATAAATATAGTGGAAAAAATAATAAATAAAGTAAGAGGAGTATAATAATTACTAATAATAAATAATGACTAAATAAATGATCTTCCATGAACATGATATCACATAAAATACAAGTAGTTATACACTATACATATAAATATTGAAAAATAAAATAAGTAAATAAAATATGTAACCACTATCCCCAACAGAATCACAAGAACATGCTCCGTCCACTAATCTCATACTCCATCCTATCTAAGAAGGATACTAGCAAGAAAGTACAATCCAAGATCATGATCCTACAAACATGAGATCTATTTAGGTACCCCAATGAAATTGAGGCCAAATAGGGAGTGAGGTATAATGAGTAGGCCTCTACCAATGGTTTCTAATGAACAAACTGGCCTATAATTTTAAAATAAAGAAGTGTGAAAGTTCATCAAAATTAAATAAGTGTTTTAATAATAATGGTAAACAAGTTAGGCTCAGGTTCCTCAAGGAAACATGGCTGAATGTACCTAATTTATCCAAATCTAGGATATCTCAAACCACAGTAAACCTATGAAGATATAATAATATATATATATATATATATTTACAAAGTTTATTCACAAGGTAACATCACTGGAAGCATGTTTGATAAATAACTAGACTTCCATAACAATATAGTATGGAACATGGACCGATCCCCAAGCTTGTTCTTTAACATAGTGGACATATCCTTAGGCCTCACACAATTGAATTCATTGTTCATAATCATGAAGTATCCATGACTTAATCATATTTAATACTAGTATTATCCAAGGTGATCCCTAATGAGGAATCCCAAGTATCACACCAGGAGCACTATAATTTTCCATCACCATAAGTGTCTCTATAGGGAGAACTGTGAGAGGAATCCCAAGTATCAAATTTGGTATGTTTTAAATGTATAACCTACTAATCCCTTCCTAATTATCTCATGTATAGGAATGAGTATTTCTCATGGAATGGTATACACTCTTCCTAAAGAGCCCATCCTTGGTGACTCCCCTAGGGTACTGGAATATCCCCCAAGAATAATAATCTCAATCCGCCTATAATCCCATCCAAGGAATTCTTATGTGGAAACTCAAGTGTCACTCTAGTAAAATAAAAAATACTCAATCTATGAGTCTATCTATGAAATTACTGTAAGGGAATCCAAGTATCAGTTTAGGAGTAATGTAAATTCGGTAACCTATAAGACTGTCCTTGGCATTCCATAATGACAAACCTAAGTATCACTCAAGGAATATACAACTCATTTAATCAATTGAGTTCAATTACAAAAAAGGCCATGTTAATAAAAAATCCATAATTAGTTCAATTTTTACAACTAGGTCACTTCATATATAAATCTACTAAAGGAGATGGAAATCATCCATGCTAGAAGACACATTATCAATAAATCAACATTTTTACTTATAACCAGTGCACATCAAAAGCTTTTTTTATTAGAAAACATGATAGTCCATCAAACCACTCATTTGATTTAATATAATCCCCACCAAAAATAAGAATAATATAATTCACTAAAATGGGCCTTATATTATGATCCAAACACTGGATGCTACTATAAGCACAACCATTTTAATTAATACAACCCCAAGGGTGGTTTATCCATAAGGCGCAACATGATTATTATGCAATTTGATGAACCCACCCTAAATTTGTGGTTCAGTTTGAGGTCATAACATCCAACCATATCAAAGGGGTTCTTAAAAACATCACAAGGTGGTTTATGACATTAATTTAAAGCATTTCATAATTTTGAAGAGACACCTGAAATGTTTGACACTTGAAACAATGTCTATATCATATAATAAACATTAATTTAAAGGAGAATTATATAGACCAACTAGGTCATGATTATAATGGTCCAATCATCTAGTATTGACATGGTTTCAATATACTTGCTGATAAGTGAAATAGTTTCTAGATGAGGAAGAGGCTTGAAATCCTAGGTGATGAGGAAAAGAGGTCCCATACAGCTCCACTTTCCATGCATGAGTGAAGAAAGGAGGATGAAAGAAATAGGTTGGAGGGGAAAATGTTCTTTTTTATCCATTTTTAAAGAACCACATAGTTAGGACACATGGTTTGGATAATCAAGCACCAACTATGTCGGATTCAGTTCCCAAATCCACATCTATAATGGTTAGGTCTCATAGTTTGATCTATCCGTGTGCCAACCATGCATAACTACTAATTAAATAGTACTAAGTGTGCGAGATTAGGGCATGGTTTGGAAAAGCATGCGCAAACCATGAGTCAAATATATAATAAAATACATACAAACCAAACAACCATGTTCCTTAACTCACATGTTTAAATAAAACTATGAAATAGTTTAAGCTCTACTGTACGAAGCAACACAATTTCTCCTAAAGTTCCGCATAGTTTAAACTAACCATACGCCATGTCTGCCTGTACCATAAATTGTTATTTCAAAGCTTATATCCCTTAAAACTCACCAAACATCTATGGAACCTAACAGGGATTAAAAATACTCCAATAATATCACTCTTATGTGGTCCAACAATTGAATTTACGCCATGTGGATCAGTTTAAGATTCAAATCACCCATAAAATGACAAGGTAAAAAACTCAAGGAATTTTTGAATCAGACCAATAAATAGAAAATTTCATGTTTATTATTTTTATCATCACACTTTTATTAGCTTTAAGAGATGATTAATGTTTTTTTCTTTCATTTATATTGGATAATACCTTATTATTACATTTGGAATGATTTTTGTTGATTATTAATACCAATGGACTTATAGAAAAATATTTTTCAAATAGAATTAAATTTCAAAAATCATTTTTAAGGTAGAACAAACGGGTTTCCTAAAGAAATGTTATATATAGACTCATGGTGGAATCCTACCTGGATTTTCCTCACACCTTGCATATGATTTTGTCCATATTTTTTTTTTCTGATATAGGTAAATTAAAATGTATTTATTCACATATTATATTCTATTGATGTGTGACCATATTCAATGTTTTTTTGTTGGTAGCTAAGGTACATAAGAAGATAGCCTGACCGGGCGTTGTGGGAGTGATCCAATTTTAGATTATTCATATTTTGTATGTATCATACTAACCAAAATTTGATGTTTGTAATACCAATTTCATGTATATATTGTTATTTTCATTCTAATTTTTCACTTTTATTTGATGTTGGTTGTGGTTAAATATTATTAATACTGTGTTGCTCTATTTATTGAATATTATCTTTTTTTATCTAGTGGTATGAATTTTCAACAAATGAGTTGTCCATGAATTATTCTCAATGTAATTTGAATGGTCTATTTAATGAATTTGAAAGGTGAAACCATTCCCACTTATTCAATTTTGGTAACCCAACACTGGTTTCCAGCATAGATTGATTGGGGATGCACTTCAAGACCTATGGAGGGATGTCCTGGGTGACATGGTAGGTTGAACTTGGTTTTATCATTATAAACTATAATATCATACTTATATTATTATTTAATAAAGGTATAATGGTTATAATACCATTAGATCTTGATAGATAGGCATGGGGGAGTGCCTGCCTAGCTCTTATTCATGTCAGATCTTAAGCTACCAGGGATGGATAAAAGTTATTTCTTCAATTTGAATATGGTTTTGTGTTATTTTCATGATATTTGATGATTTTATGCTTTGTTATTGGGATAATAAGGAAACCATGACTTGTTTTAAAAATATTTTGTCTTTTAGTGAAATGGTGATGGAAATATATGGTGCGCAATTTAGGTACATGGTTAACATTAACTATGTGGAGCCTTTGTAGACATGTCTACAACCTTGTTGACACTGCAAAATGCATTTAATGCACTTTTATACATGATTAATTATGTGATCCTCACTTATAAAAAAATGTGTTGATTTAGTAGAATGTGTTTTCATGCTGGAAGAATATGTAGGATTGATTTCCATATTTTATAAGACTACTCTGGATTGAGGGATTAGTGGAAAGACCCCCACTCGGAGTTGTATTTGATTTCCATGATCTATGATGAAAACATTTTGATGTATAAAAATTAAATTTCACTGTTTCAAAGAGAATATTTGGTGGATTCACCATATCAATATTTTTATATCTCTTCGATAGGTTTGATTTGACTGGTCATGAAGCCCAAACGGGCCCACAGATCAAAAGTTATTAAACTTAGAAGATGGAAAAGTTTTATAAAGGAATGGCATCACAGTGAAAGTCGTTCGAAAAATCAATTAATATAGGACCTCCAAGAAGGAACATCTATGTATGCCCATAAATATAGGTCCACTATGGTCTATAAATATAACCTTCGAAGTCAAATTTTTACAGGATGACTGAACTCCCAGACCGTGAATCCTGGAGAGGGCTCTGTCCATGTAGGTCCTCTCCCCAAGTAGCCTATCACTAAAAGGGTGACCTTCCATGGATTTCCTTAAATAAGTCAAGTCCCCCAGCCCAAATCCTGGGTCACCCACACTTGGGAGACCCATACCCAGGAAAGGTAGTCTGATCCCTCATTGTACTACTTGGGTGAGATACGACCTGGGTGACCCCATACCTGGGTGACCCACCTAGGGCGACCCATACTTGGGAGTCCTACCTTGGTGACCCATACTAGGGAGAACCAATTAAAAGAACCCACTGGTTCATACCATGGGAGCTTCACCCCCACACCCCCACTTAGAATTAGTGTCAAGATGTGGTCCCGACCCTCCAGGACAATCCCTTCACTTCCATCACTGGCCCACATGAAAAATGGAGAGTTTCAATGAAATATTTTTGACTCAGATTGATGAAATTTTGTATTGTCTCATATAAAACCTTAACATTCTCCTCGGGAATACCAATATTTGAGATACTCCTCCACATTCCTTGAAATTCCGTGAGTCGACATACTCCTGTTGGTCCCTTTTTCATGTTGTGAGTTCAGATCCTATTTTTGGATTCCTTGAATAACTTGAGTCAATACACTCCTCAAGAAAATCCTTAAACCTCATATATTGACTCTTATTCTAGGTTAAAGCACAAATGAACATCCTTTTTAGTAGTAAGCCCCCCAAAAACCTCAAATGGATAGCCATCCTGGTATAATCCCATATCCTTTCTTATGGGTGGTTGTAGTATTGCTCCTCTCCACCTTCACATCCTTAATCTTCATTCGTTATATAAATTGGTCTCTAGTAAAATGTAAAGTGAATAGAGGAAAGTGTCAAAGCACTGAAATCTTCCACTATATCACCGACCTCTTCCACTAGTTAAGGAAGAAAAGTGTGTGGTTTGTCAAATCTTCTTTTTCCACTTGTTTCTCACACCAAGCATGACTCATGCGGGATTAAAGGTTAGTGTTGATCATGACACCAACCCAATTCACCTAAAGGATTGAAGTACATAAAATATGATTAAATATTTAACTAGGATACATAGGACTCATATCCACCGCCCAAGATCAGTGTACATACTCTATAGGAATAATCCCCTTTCACAGTTCCCTTAATATGGGTATCCTCCCCTATAGTAAACCCCAAGTTAGGCTCCCAAAGTACCATGATGGAAAAAATTCCTCATGGTCACTTATTAGGGGATATACTTCTAAAGAGTATTCCCCAAGCTATTATCTTAATGGTCCATACTCCCATCCCAGGCATACCCTTGAGGGTCACCATAGGCATAGTTACCCACCATCAAACTATATGGGGTTTGATTCCCATCCAAATGGGATAAGAAGGAAGCCTCCATAATGTTCAAACCCAAGACCCCAAATAAAACATGTTCCTTTGGGAACTATCCCCATCATGGTAAAATTTAACTTGGAAACTCATATCCCTTATAGGTTCCATTGGATGTTTCATCATAAGTACCGCACTAAAATTTGACTAGGCACCTTCTTCCTAGACATCCTTTCCACATGACATTAAACTCTATGGTTGGGTCCCCATAACATGACCATAAAAGGTATGATGTAACCCATTAAGTAGCACTGAACTATATCATTCTGGTTCCTTTTACAAGGATACATAGGAAGCACATTTATGGGTTTGATCCAAACATCACAAAATTATCATCTCCCTAGATGATAATAAATTCTAGAGAAACCACTGTCTACCTAGATGATAGTAAATTCCAGAGTGACCTTTATCTACCTAGATAACAATAAACTCCAGAGTTCCCCACAGTGAGGCTAGAAAACCAAAATCATAATAATAAGGACCAAAGTCTCTCTAAGTAGTATATTAGAGGATAACATTAATGGAGAAACTTGGAAACATATAGATATCTCCATCAATAAAAAACATCGAATACATGTAGATGATTCTAAATTCCACATGTAATAAAAATTAATTGCTAATTTTGGGATGACCCACATCGTACATGGTAATTAATTAAGGATTCATGATCATATATTAAATCTACAATAGAGTCCTAGAGTAGGTAGTAATTCCCCTAATAGGGTGTGATGATCCTAACCTCCCATCCTCTCAACAAATGTGATTTCTTAATCATCGTTGGACAAAACATGTAAGAAATACCTAACTTTGTAAAGGAGGATCCCTAGGATTCAGAACCATTGGCTGTTTCTGGTCCTATAAACAAACCAGATGGAAACCATTTAGAGATAGAAAAACTTCATGGGGAATGAAATCTGAGGAAAAAAAAGAATAGTAAATTGAACATGAACGAAATAACTATGAAATTTCATTCAATAAAAGGGATGTTATAGTTAGTCTCCATTGGACTATTCCTTTCCCCCCAAAAAGTCACATTTCTATGGGAAACAAGAATGGTGAACCTGACATGAATGACTTAACTATGGTTTTTTTTTTCAAAAAGGGTATATATTATCTATTCTTTATCAGACCATTCCATTTCCCCAAAAAGGTTACATTTCGTTTAGAAACAGACCAGTCCAATGGAACATTCTTGGTTGGTTCACTATTTACAATACCATGTGACCAAACCCTGAATAGTGAGATTATGTATCAATTTTTATGTTTTCACTACTTTTAATTATAAATTTCTACGATTATTATTATCTCTTATTTAAAAAATATTTAATAGGTTTTTATGTTTGAATTAAGGTTTAAATTGGATTGAATATAAATTTATTATGTTTTATTTTTTATATCATATATACAATTCCTACCATGAGAGCATGAAGGAATCGAGTGAAGGATGTTGTGGAGAACACACCACATTCCAATCCTTATGTGTAATCCCATATTTTTGAATATATGATCAGAACCATTTAGTCTCTATAAAAAGGTGGTGGACTTGGAAAAACTCATGTATTGTATCCTCCCCAAATATTTTAAAGAACTGAATCCACCATCATTTTGAGGTGATCAAGGGTCTCAATTACTAGATGAATGGATAGAAAATACCAATAACATATTCCAATTTGATCAAACCACAAAGACATAAATGTTTGGATTCACAACCTATGTTCTTGATGGGTCTATTCGAAGGTGGAGGGATTCAATTTTCTTGGAGAAGCTCTATGAGGATCTTTGTTAGGCCATGTTTAAGTATATGTTCAAATAATATTTTTCCCATATAACTTAAGAGTGTATAAGGCTAGAGATTTCATGATTCTAGAGTAGAAAAAGTATTCTATTATAGAGTATAAAACATAGTTTTTTGACTTATTTTATCATTTACCTAATCTCTTTATTAATGATTACTAAAATTCTAAATGCTTTTACATGGTATTAAATCTAGAATTCAGGTTCCTTCTCTATTTTCCCACCTATGTAGAGGTTGTGTACAAGGTGGTTATGGCTGAGGCTGAAGAAGCATGTTTGATTGTTATGTGTGGTGCCCTTATTAAAGTAGAAGGCTATAACACCCTGATATTTTATGAAATATATTTTTTCAAAATTTAATTTCATTATCAACTTGAATTACATAAGACACCAATATTTAATGAACCGTGATATACTATTAATATTATTAATTTTAAAAAGACCATTATAACATGGCTGTTAATCATATAAGTATGAATATGATTAATTTTTTTTAAAAAATAGTATTAATACTTTAAATAAATAACATATATTGATAAATAGGTACTTAATTTTTGGTAATGTATTAATATTATTTGAGAATACCATTTTCTCAAAAAAAAAAGATTCTTATTGTTATTAGTGAAAACTAATAAAATTAATTTTTTATACTATTATAAAAATTATTTTAAAAATTGAAATCAATATCTAGAATCAACATGTAAAAATTAGATTGGGGTGAATTTTTTGTCTTTTTTTTGAAAGGATTGATTTTTCTATGAATAATGAAAAATATAGGTTTTTATTAAATATTGAATTTTCATTTAAATAACTTATAAGGTTCCATTTTATTTTAAAATGGGTTTATAATTAAAATTAGCTCAATTATATTACAATTAATCTAATTTTGGTAAATATTATCACATTTTTATTGGATATTGATATAATTTTTTAATGTTTTTTAATGTTTTTTCCATTGGAAAACTATTATTTCATAACATATATAGGTTTATTTTTAAATTAAATTCAACCAATTATTTGAATTGAATTTGAAAAAATAGATTCAATAGTTGGAATAATAATAATTAATAAAATATAATATGGTAAAATTATTATTTTTTACAATGAATATTAATAATAGTAAAAATTAATTACCATGATTAATATTTAAATGAGTTTACTAGGGTTTAAATGAACTAGATAAGGATCAAAATGAAATAAAAACTAGTCTAATTCCTACTAGGTGGACATATTTTGACCTTATCAAATAAAAGGTTTGACAATATTCCATTTTGGATCTTTTTAGAATGTTAAAAACAAGATTATTAATTTTCCTTTTATAAAATTACTTATGTGTCCTCTCCCCAACTTATGAATAGCCACAACCTCTCATATTATCATCACACTTCAAAAGAGATATGGTTCATCCAATACATATCCAAATTCCTCCTTTAATTCCATCCCAATAACATATAATCCTTAGATTCATTAGGAAACACTCCTAAGAATTATTTTGGTGATAACATAAGGAGGTTTTTTGATGAAGAGGAGGTTCGAATGTGTATGAAGGAAGTTGAGACTTTAGGTAATGTATTTCTCGTCTCTCTTTAATTCCTCAGATACATATTCCATATTAACCACTTGTTTCTCTTTTGGGTTTATATAATGACCTATGGATGTGTCATATCGAGAATCTCATTATTTTCATGATATTTAAAGTTTCATTGGATGTTATATTTTATAGGGAATATGATTGAAAAGCTACCAAAGTGGTAAATGTTTTGTGTTATAATCTTATTTCTTGTTGATATTGCGTATGAATATGTTTCCGATGATAAAATATTATGATCTATCTCTTTATAACTACATTAATTTTATTACCCACAATTTATTTCATAAATTTATGTCTTTTCATTTCATTTTACTCTCTTTATATACTCAAGATTCAAAAACAATTTCTTTAAGGAAAATCGTTTTTTTCACTCTTAGGTTGAAAATCCCTTTTCTTCAATGTCTATGTTTTCTAAAAATATTTTAATTTTTTTAAAGGTCTCCAAAATTTTTTTAAATTCATTTTACCCATTTTTGAATTTTTAAAAAATGGTTTTCAAGGAATATTCATTATTGTTTTACAACTGAGGTACTTATGAACAATTTACCAAAAAAGTGAAAGGAATATTTTTTAACATGTTTGGAATGAGCAAAATTTTATGAAATCATGATCTAAAATTATTTTAAATAATTATTTATAAGTTTAAATGGTTATTTTAAGAGAAAATTATTTTCACAATACTTTTTTTGAACTTTTTGTTTTAAAAATATATTTTCAAATAGGAAAGTTTATTTTACTTTATAAATTCTAATGGTATTTAAATAGTATTTTTATTCATCAATGAAAATAACCTTTTATGTTTCTTATGATTTACTAAGGATATGATCCAATGATACCATCTTTATTATTTTTCTAGGTTGTTTATGATTATGAGGAAAATATGGTCTTCAAACTTTTTCCATTTCCAAGGTTATGCTACGATGAGTTGATGAAATTATTACGAAACAAATTTATTTTGAATGGGTTATGATATGGTGAAATATTTATGAAACCTATTCCCTTTATTGTTTATGCTATTAAGAATTTTTTATGATCATGAGGCACACATATGTATTATTTTCATTATGTGATTGGTGAGACCTATGTCTCCCTCCAATTCATCGGGTAATGATTAATGTTTTTTCAGATCAAATATAACATGGGAGGTTATACCAAGCTAGAGAGAGGGTACATGAGAGGTTATCCCAAGCCTAAAATAGTGTACAAGGTAGGTTATTAAAAGATCAAAAGATAGTGCATGAGAGATTATCTCAATCCCAAAAGGGGGTACACAGGAGTTTATTCCATGCCCAAAAGAGGGTACATTGTAGGTTATCTGAATCCCAAAGTATTTACATGGGTGATTATACCAAGTCTAAAATTTTATGAATGTTTGGGGATATATCCATGATATATGATTTTCTATGCTTATGTGTATGATGAAAATCTATGTATTATGTTAATTTTATTCTCTCATGGAAGAGCTCTTTGATTCCATTATAATTTATATATTATGAACTTCTTATATTTATTCCATGACTCATATTAATGATCTATGATATGAGAATTATGGGTTTCAAATGGAGTTCCCATGTTCTCATACCATTATTCTCATTTTAGGTTGATATCCCCCTTGTTTACACTTAGTGGGAATATAACCCCAACCTTTATTATCTTTTCATTACCTAGGTTATAAATAAAGGTATTATCAATGATATTTCTAAGAAGGGTGATAGTTATGAATAATTTAGTGGGAGGTCATATAGTTCAGTTATGAAATAATTGTCTATATATCTATGTTTTCAAATTCCCTAGGACTAAATTATTAGGGAATTAATCATTATTTTATGTAATGAATATTCATCTATTAAGATGAAATATTTATTTATAAAAATTATGGGTCATTATAGTTGGTATCAGAGAAAAGACTAGTTAACCATTGGAAACTTTGTTAAGAAATATTTAGCGAAGAACCCTTATGATGAGTCTAAGTATAAGATAACATACTAATGTTTTTAAGGAATATATTATTTGGATTTCTTAGAGATACACACCTTTTAAGATAATAAAAGTGGAAATGGTTTGGGTGAAGATGCATCTAGGTTCTATAACCTAAAAAAGAGTTGGTCGAGTATATCTTGACTATCATTTTGGTTTATGGTTAGTGCGACCTTACTATGAACCTATTTTGACACTCCTAGGGGATATTATTTTGATAAATAACATTTTATTTAGAATAAATCATGAAATATTTGAATAGATAATGTTTATAGATGGCCTAGGTTTTACCCTTGGTGTCAAAAATTGTAAAGGTTTCATTATTTAGACATCATTTTAATGATTTATCATTATTATCAATGATTCATTATGGTCAGGATACCCATTTTGGTTTTAATAAATGATTTAATAGAGAAAAATGTAGTTGTAGTGGTGATAGGTATGCCGAAATACTGATGAAACTTATTTGAGATTCGTAATATAAATTCCCTTATATCATGAAAAGTATCTAGGAATGTTAAATCCAATAATCAGTGATTAGATATTAAATTAGAAATAAAAAATCCTAATTTTATGATGATCACATCTCAAGGCTATGATTATTTTCTAGTTGATGTTTTTGGGAATGTGCTTCTTAAAAATCTTATCATTTATCCTCTAGTTGAATTTTATGTTATCTTAGGCATGGAGTGGCTTTATCTACCTAAATCTCACATTAATTACCAAGGAAGGGAAGCCACATTAGATTTTCCAAACCAACCTATGATCATGTTTCCATGTGATGATAAATATGAACTACTAATTAAAATTTTACCCATTTCATGGGTCTTGTTTCCTATTCCAAAGGGGTATTTATCTCAGATAGTTTGGGAGAAACTCAACATCAATGGTATTCCAATTATAATTGATTTTTTATTTTTTTTATATTTTCCTAGTATTTCACTATATTATAAAATTGATCTTTAAATATAATTTATACCTAGATATATACATTTTTCAAAGCCTCTTAGTAGAATGGAGTTAATTGTGTTTCAAGAATTATAGATGAAACTCTAGGAGAATATTTAAAAGGGATTCATTCTGCCATGTGTGTCTCTATTTGCTGCACTAGTTCTTAATTTTTTAAGAAAAAATATTGATTAATAATTATTTTCATTTATTATTAGAAATTGAACAAGATTAAAATTAAGAACTCATATCCTTTACCCAATATTGATGACTAGTTTGATCAACTGTTCCGAGCCAAATACATTTCCATAATTGAATTTTGTTATAGATATCATCAATTGATGGTCAAAAAGGTTGATATACCTAAGAAAACATATCTAAAAAAGTGTATAAATAGTGATTGTTTAATTATTCTATTTGGTCTTACTAATTCTCCCACAATATTCATAGATTCAATGAATATAGTTTTTAGAGATTACCTTGATCTGACATTGGTAGTCTTTATAGATGATATTATTTTATATTTAATGTGAATGTAATATCAAGAATATCATTTGGGGATTGTGTTGAATAAAAAATGTAAGGAGAAGATGTTTGAAAAATTTACATGTTTTGAATTTGGATATAAAAGGATTCATTTTTGGTTCATATAATATAAAGAGATGGTATATCGGTTGATCCATCAAATATAGAAGTTATTGAGTGTTGTCCCAAACCTACCACTATGACTAAAATACCATGTTTTATTCATTTTTATGGATATTATAAACAATTGTTTCAAGAATTTAATGAGACTATATAATATACTCACTATGTTAACTCATATGGGAAATATGTTGCTCAAGAATGATGAATGCGAGGAAAATTTAAGGAACTGAAGAGAATATTAGTCAGTGAACCTGTGATTACATTACCATGTAGAGGATAAGGGTTTTTAATATATAGTGATTCATTTAATAAGGGAATGGGATGCATTATCATTCACAATGAAATGGTTATAGATTACGCCTCATGAAAATTGATGGCGAATGAGAAAAATTACCCAACTCATGATTTTGATTTATTTGTGGAATTTTTTTCATTAATGATATGGAAAAATTAACTTTGTGCAGAATACTATGATATATATATATATATTGTTCATAAATATTTAAAGTATATATTCACGCATATAGAGTTGAAAATGCACCATATAATATGGTTAGATATGATTCAATATTATGAATGCTCAATACATTACCACCCTGGGAAAGTAAACACAATGACTGATGCTTTGAGAAGAAAATAACATACTAGATTATCCTTGATTATCATAACAAAATAACCAATATTTATATATTTTCAAAGGATGGATATAGAAATCCTAAAATAAGGGGATATATCCTATCTTTTTTTAAACAAGTGTTCAACCATCTATACAAGTAAATATTAAAGAGGCATATAATGAAGATATTGAGCTATAGAAGAAAGTGAGAAATATTCATGAGTTTAATATTAATTATGATGGAATGATAAGGTTTAGGATCTAATAATGTGTTTCATAAATACCATATTTGAAGAAGGATATATTATAAGAGGCTAATTCTTATTCATTATATATGCATCCAGGAAGTATGAATATGTATAAAGATTTGAAAGAGTACTTATGGTTGGATGACATGTGGGGAGATATTGAAGAGTTATTATCTTAGTTATTGTTATATTAGGTTTTTAAGGATACGAAAAAATGTATAAGGGGATGTTTTAACCATTACCCATACCAGAATTGAAATGAGAAAACATCACCATAGACTTTTTCAACAAATTACAAAGAGTGTCTATAGGGCCCAATGCTATATGGACTATTGTCAATCACCTTACAAAGGAAAAAAACTTCATCACAATCTTAGAATATTTAACTTTGGATCAACTTTCCAGATTATATAATAAATAAGTGACAAGGTTTTATAGAGTACCACATTCTATTTTATCTACTTGGGATCTGAGGTTTACCTCAATGTTCTGGTAGATTCTTTTGGAGGCCCTGTATACAGAGCTAAGTTTTAGCACTACGTATCATCCTCAAAAATATGTTCATTTTGAGAGGAAAATTAAAAACCTAGAGGATATGTTAATATATTATTCTAAGGATTTCAAAGGTGGTTGGGACTAACATCATCATCTAGTTGAATGCTCTTTAAAAAATATACTTTACTTGAGAATTCAGATGGATCCTTATGAAAATATCTATATAAATAAGTGTAAAAATTCAAAATGTTTCTTTAAATTTTTAGAAAAAAAGTTATTGGGACCTAATAGAGTTGAATAAATGGTATAGAAAGTTACAACCACTGAACAACACATAAGGGAGACACAAAGTTGAAAGAAATGTTATACTGATAATCAATGATGTGATCTAGAATATTAAGTCTATGAGAAGGTTTTTCAATGAATTTATACATGAATTCAGTTTATAAGACTCTAAAATAAATGAAATTTGATGCTAAGGTATATTGAAACCTTTTATATTCTTGATCGAGTTGGGAAAAAAGCTTATCGTTTGGTGTTTCTACCAAACCTCTGTTAGGTTCATGATGTGTTTCATGTATCTATCCTAAGGAAGTAATTACCTAATCCAACACATGCACTGAAATTGGAGGTCATACCACGTAAAAATGATCTTTCATGTGAGGAAAACCCATTGGATATTCTAGGTCATATATCAAATGTGCTATGAAATAAGACCACTTACATGTTCAACATTTTATGGTGAATCCACAATCTTGAGAAAGTTATATGGGAACATAATAATGTAATTATGAATAAATAACCAATGTTTTTTGTATAAAAGTTATTTATTTTTAATGATTAAATTAATTTTTAGTGGATTATAATGTAACTTATTGAGGTTTTTTGGAATATTGTTCTTCAATAATTTTATTTCTTCGATAGCTTGGGTTACACAAAAAATCGAGTTTGAATGAACTTTGATATACTATTAATAAAATTATTTAAACAATAACATTATAACAAAGAAATTAAATTTTTTGTCATTAATAGGAATATCCAAATTTTGAAAAATAATTATTATGACCTTAGAGAAGTAAAAAATATTTTTAAATAAGTAATTATTAATTTTAAAGTATTTGAATTCTTTGAAAATATTTTCTTCTCATTAAAATGACGTTTATTGTTTTTGTAAAAAATAGTTAAATTATTTTATTATAAATTTGGATTTTTTTAAAAAAAATGTAATTCATTTTTGAAATAAATAGTTCAAAATTATCTTAATGTGAATTTATGGGATTTTTCTAAAAAGATTAATTTTTTATGAATAGTGAAATATAATGGTTTTATTGTAAAATGAATATTCATTTAAATAATTTATAAGATTCCATTTTGTTTTCAAATGGATTTAAAATTTAAAATAGAAAAAATTTATTATAAGTAATCCAATTTAGATCATTTTATTCACTTTCATTTTTAATTTTAATATAATTGTTTTTAAACATTTGAATGTTTATTCATTGGAAAACTGTTTTTCATTACTTATGTGACTTTAATTTTAAATTAAATTATTCCAATTTTGTAAATTAAATCTGAAAAAATGGATTCAATATTTGAAATAATAATAATTAATATAATATAATAATTTAAACATATTTTTTTGGTCATAATTAATTGTAATTACAAAAAAATTATTACTATGGTTATAGTGAAAGCGAGTTTTCTAGGGTGTTAAAATAAAATAATAATGGCTAAATTGACCTAAAAAGTTGTCCAATTACTATTTGATGGAAATATTAAGTCTTTTTATCTAACATACCTCCTTTTACTCATTGGATTGAGAAGGTGGTAGGATTCTTCTTGTCCTTAAGAGACATACCTAGGGTGGAAAAATCTAGTAATAAATGTCAAAGGGATTCAAAAAATGTGGAGGTCAATTTTACTTTAAGAATAAACCAACTAACCAAAAAAATATCAACCAAAAAACCACTTAATGACACATGATAATCCTGAAAGGAAACCCAACATTTCATTTATCAAAATCAAACTAGAAACCAAGTTCCAATGTGAACGAATACAATAGAAAAGTAAAAAAATGGGAAAAAATAACAAAACTCCAAGAAAACCACAAGACTACAATATCATCATGCTCCATTATCCCAATTCAAAAAACTTCAAACATATCATGAGGTAGTGATAAATACTTGTGAAAATGTACCTTTTTCCATGTACCGATATAAGATATGTGCAAAATCACTAATGTTCCAAAGTAGGGGTGAGTACTAAAACTTAGTAGGTTTTCCCCAATGAATTCTCTACTAATTCCACTAGGATAGAAGAGTAAGAAATATTTATACAAAATAGTTTATATGAAACAATTTCCAAAATATTTCATAATAAAATATAAACAAGTTCTAAAATATTATAAAACAAAAATATAAATAAGTGAAATTTCAAACAATTTTATACAAAAATCTATTTTTAAGAAAATATCCAAATATGCTATAAAACCATTTCAAAAGCTTCCTTTGTAATAGCCATTTCATTTCACATATCCACACCACCAAGCATGCATGTCACATTATGACAGTTCTATACTCATGAGTGGTCTCTCATCAATCTACTAAGTCACTATATGGTAATTATATCGCATGTGCCATTACACCTTTGGCATCAAGCATAGGGTCATATTTCAACCAAGCCTTATAAATGTAATATGAACACACACACACACACACACACTAAGTATGACAAAAATAATTTCATTACCAATATGACAAAACCATTTCAATAACACAATATTTTTATTGAGAAGTATTTTTCTAACAAGCCATTTACAAATTCCATAAAGTCCATCTTTTAAAACCGTCATTTTAAAATCATGAAAACCAAACCATTTTGCACAAGAAATCTCCACAATCCCACAATTTCACTAAAAAATAATATCTTATCAATAAAGAGGATTTATATCATGATTTTCACTGAGAAATCAAAATCAATTTCAACCAATTAAATCCATTTGAAAATAATCCAATCATTTTTAATAAGTGGAGTTGAGAGTGAAGCCACCTACATTGAGAGTTTTGGCTAAAATGATAAACGGCATGAAAAATGTGACAAAACCAGGCTGAATCTCTATGAACCTACCTTATATCTATTACCCTATTATAAAAAAACCCAAATCTAAACTTATTTGACATCCAAAACCATATATCTAACCACAAATGGTTTATATCTAAGAAAACGATAGGAAGGTAGAACTAGATATAAGAAAACACATCAAGAACGATGAAGAATGAAGCCTTACCACAAGAATCATGCTTTGACACACTAAGGGATAGATCTAGATCAATTCCAATTCACATAGGAGATGTTCTCCAACATTTTAGAGACCAAAATATTGAGTTAGGTATACATAGGATGAAAAAACGTGTGGTTTAAAAGAAAAAACTAGTGAGATCCACCTTTTATGGATCAAACTTTAACCCTGCATATGGTTTAGTCACATGGTTAGGAGAATCACGTGCTAATTGTTCTACCACTTCTGTCTTAAGAATGAACTCACATGATTGGCTTTCATGGAATCCAAACCATGTATTGAATAGTAAAAATCTCTTTATCCCACATTTTCACCACACTACATGATTTCTCCTAGGCTTCCACATGGTTTGGATAAACTGTGTGCAGCCCATGCGCCTTAGCTTTAGCCCCTTTCCCACTGTGCATAGTTTCATGCAAGTGTTTCATGGTTTCCTCCAACTATGCACCACCTTTACACCAGAATAAAAGTCTCAAAAACTTTTTTATGGTTCCCCAACCTCTCCCACACCTCACCCTTATACATTACGTACTTAAAAAGCATAAAGAAATTGGTACGTACTAGAAATCAGCTATGAAAAATTCTATCCACCGTTGGTCTTTTCATCCTAAAAAATTTAAAAACAACTATTTCAAAGAAAGTGTTCTAGGAATTTCTCTTCAATTTTTTTTCAATTTCCCGAGTCTCTTCCCGAGTATGACCATGTTACCATAAAACCCAAACTAGGTAAATGCTTTTTCTATGCAAGACTTTCCCTTGCCTATCCATAGTCAGCATCGGGATATGTACCAATAAAGCATGTGACTTTAGGTCAATGTGATCTAATCAGATCAAATGGTTAGGATCAGGTTTATACTTTTTCAACAAAGATACATGGAACACATTATCCCCCTCACTGAACCATTTTTGTAATGCTAACCAATATGCCACTTTACCAACCCATTCAATTATCTCAAATTCTCCTATGTATCAAGGATATAACTTTATATTCTTCTCAAAATATTGATGTCCAAGCCCTAGAGTGATCCTAAAGAATACATGGGAACTCACTGCAAATGATAGTGACAATCAATGATAATCTGCATACAATGTTTTATGACTCTACACCATATCTATTTTCTTTCTGATCAACTGAATATTCTTTATTTTTTCTAGGACAACGCTCATTCCAACTACTGAATTATCACCTATTCCCACCCAAAAAAGTGGAGAACACCAAGGAAACCCATACAATGCTTTAAACATATCTATATGTTTCAATTCTTGATATCCATTATTATATGATAACTCCACTATGAGTATATGATATTCCCATGATCCACTAAAATCCATTACACAATCCCACAACATGTCTTCCAATGTTTTTATCATCCTTCTGGATTTCCAATTCGTATAAGGATGTTACGATGTACCCATAATGAACTATGTCAAAGGGGATTACTCTATGGATTTCTAGAAACAATATGTGAACCTCATCTCTCTATTTGATATGATTGAAACCAAAATGCAGTGTCTCTTTACCAATGCCTGTATATAGATATCGAACTAATCCTTCACGGTATGAGTTTTATGAATAGGAATGAAAAGAGCTAACTTGGTAAGATTTTCTACTATCACCCATATGGAATTCTATTTCTGAACCATTATTGGGATTATTGTAATAGAATCCATCACTATATGCTCCCATTTCCAAATAGGGATAGGTAAATATTGAAACATACCTACTGGTCGTTGATGCTCTATTATATTTTTCATATAAGTTAAACACTTTGAAACAAACTCATCCAACATCCATTTCATAATGACCCACAAAAACTGTGTCTTCAACACATTATAACTCTTTTGTATTCCCATATGAACAAACCATATTGAATGGTGGTAATAATTATGAATTCAATCCTGAAAAACCATAGGTACTACCATATGATTCATAAACCACAACATTGATCTCTCTTCTAGCCTCCAACCCTCAATAGTCTCTCCACCATTGAGTTTCCAACGTATAGCCACAAATTCTACATCAGATGTCAATTTTTCATTAATCATATTTACAAAATCAAGAACTATGGAAAATGAAAAGAGAACCACAACATCACCTTAGTCTTCACATTCCACATGCATACTAGCTAGGACCGACATCAACTGCCACTCATCTGAATATTATCTTTCCAACTATATTTAAAACATTCTTCTTAATGAATCTGCAACCATATTTCCTTTACCTATTACTAGCATCATGTCAAAGGCGAACATCTGAAGATACTTTATCCATCTTTTCTTCCTCAGATTCAAATTCAGTTGTATGAAAATTCTTTTCAAGCTCTTATGATCCGTGAACATAGTAAATTTATCACCAAATATATACTAATGCCAAGTCTTTAAGGCATGTACAACTTCAGATAACTCCAATCCATGTGTTGGGAAATTATTCTCATTCACTTTTAACTACCTTGATCCATAAGAAACAACATGGTCTCTTTACATGAGAAGACACCCCAATCAAGATCTTGAAGTATCAAAATACAACACATACCCTTTTTCCCGATTTCGAATAAATCAAGATTGGTGCTCATGTAAGGTGAACTTTTAGCCCTTGAATATACTTCTAACACTCCTCCATCCATTGGAATGGAACATTTGTCTTTTTCAAATCTATAATTAGTGAGGTTATATATGAAAATTCATACATAAATCAATGTTAATAACCATTTAGGTTGAGAAAATTTGGTATTTCAATGACGTTCTTTGGAAGTTTCCAAGAGATAATGGTTTTTATATTTTCTATATCCATTAAAACAACTTTTTAGAAATTACATGGCCAAGAAATCATACCTCTTATCCAAAAATCACAAATTAATAATTTGGAATACAAAAAATGGTCACTCAGGATTCCAAACAAGATCTCTATGTGTTTCTCATCCTTATCCCTAGTCCATTAATACACCAATATGTCATTCAAAATTACCACAAAAAATAATCCAAATTTCTCTAAAATATCAGATTCATCAATTCCATAAAGATTACTAGTGCATTCATAAGAGAAAAAGTTATTAACGCATATTCAGAACGACCTTATCTGCTTCTAAAATATTTTTCTAGAATATCCTCCTTTAGAAAACTTAATTGGTGATAGTGGAAGTGTAAGTCAATTTTAGAGAATCATTGAGCTCCCCTAAATTGATCAAAAATATCTTCAATTCATGGAAGTGGATATCTATTCTTCATCATAACATGGATAAGTTTATGATAATCAAGACAAATAAAAATACTTCAATCTTTCTTATTTATGAATATGACATGTGTTTCCCATAGAGATGTGATTGTCCGATTGAAAAACATACTTTCTAGCTATTCCATTTTCACTTTAACATCCCTCAATTTTTTTGGGGAAATCCTACAAGACAGAAGGAAAATTAGACTTGTCCTTAGAAAGAGATCAATTAGTTACTCCACTTCTCTTACATGTGGAAAACCTAATAAATTTTCGAGAAATTCATTAGAGAACTAATCAACAACTGCTAAAAATATGGTATTCTCATTCTCTCCCATTGATGTCAATGATAAATCCACCAACTGGTAAGAGATTGTTACCACTGCTGGTGTCGACATGTCCATTTCACATGTCTTTACGATCTTGTCTACTTTAATGATATTCTTAATTCCATCCTCAGTCTTGAAACTAACTATTTATAACATTTAATGTGATCCTTGATCATATTCAACCAATCCATACCTAGGATTTCATCATATACATTCATATATAACACTAATAAGTCATATTTTTTGTCATCTCCATCAATAGTTAATAAAAATTATCTACCTGCAAAGGATAGACATTCTCTTTGACAAAGAGGTATTTTTAGTTCTATCACAAAAGACATCATCTCAAGTTTTAAACAAATAAAATCAACAACATAAGAAAAAATAAGGAAATGCAATGAACCAATATCAAATAACACTTGAATAAGTGTATAATTCAAAATAATCTTACCTCTCACCATATATGGTCTAACCTTATTATCCACACTCACATGCTCGGCTCTATATCATCAGACTAAGAACTTTTTATCCTTTATATTAAGGAAGGTTTAACAACCATTTGTAAAAGTAGTGATGTTTCACCTTCTATTATAATTCCCATATTCATATTTACTAGTTCTATAAACATAGTATCCTTTTTAACTCTCATTTTTTTGTAAATCCATGGTCTTTTCTTCTCAGAACATCAATATCCTTATTTTCCTTCCCTGAGTGGTAGTGTGTTGTGAAATCATAATCCTTTAGTAGCTAAAGCCATCTCCATTGTATCATGATGTGTTATTTCTATGAGAAAATATATTTCAAACTCTGAGGATCAATACACATCTCCCATATTTCATCGTAGAGATATTTTCTCCATATCTTCAGAGAAAAGTTTACTTATGCTAACTCCAGATCATGAGTTGAGTAGTTTTGTTCATGAATTATTAATTGGCTTTATTCATAAGAAATAAATCTATCATTATCCATAAGGATGCAAATAAATAATTTCCTTGATATATCACTGTAAATCACAGACCCATCATTCCCATATGGTAGAGTCAAGATATGAGCATTGAATAATCATTCTTTCAATTCTTCAAAACATTCCTCACACTCATTTTCCAAATGTATTTAACCCATTTACGTATGATCATGGTTAATTGGTTTTCTAATCAGAAAAAATTATAGTTAAAATGAAGATAATTACCTGATTAACAAATAAAACTATGTACCTTAGTTATACTCAATGGTGCTGGACATTCTTGGATTTCCTCTGTCTTTGCAAGATCAATAGAGATTCCATCCTTTGAGACAATGTGTCCAAAAAAAGAAATTTGCTAAATCTAGAATTCACAATTTCTAAACTTTCCATATAGATCATTTACTTAAAGGTTCCTTAGGACAATCCTCAAGTGGTTCTCACGGTCTTTGTAGATTTTGGAGTATACCAAGATATCATCAATAAATACGATGAAAAAATCTTAAAGATATTCCTTAAACACTCTATTCATTCGAACTTTGAAAATAGAGGGTGCATTAGTCAATCCATATATAGTTACTATAAATTCGTATTGACCATACCTCGTTTGGAATGTTGTCTTTGAAATATCTCTCTTTTTTATATATATTTGATGATATCCAAAAAAGGTCAATTTTTTTAAAAATATCAAGCTCCGTAAAGTTGATCCAATAAATCATCAATGCAAGGTATGAGATAATTTTTCTTTATTGTAATAGAATTGATTTCTCTATAGTCAATGAATAGCCTCATTGATCCATCTTTCTTATTAACAAAAAAGAACTGGGGCTCCCCAAGGAGAAACACTAGGGCCAATAAATTCATTATTACTCAACTCCTCGAGTTGTTTCATCAAATCTACTAATTTCACAATAGAAATTATTTAATGATTCTTTGATATTGGTATTGCATCAGTGATTAAATCAATATAAAACTCAACTTCACACTCTGGGGGGTGTCTAGGTAGATTTTCCAGAAAAACATAAATGTATTCATTTACAATAAGTACATCCTCAATTTGAATATTTATTTCGTTATCTCTAGATGTTATTTATTCTGCCTTCCCAAGAATATCATTTAGTAAAGATACTGGGGGAGTATTTTGATAAGAATCAGGTGATGAAGTTTCTTCTCAAAAGATAATGAATTCTACATCATCTTCACAAATTGAAACTTCCTTCTTCCTATAATAAATTCTTATATATTATTTTGATAGCCAATCCATACTTGGAATTATATCAAATTTGAACATAGGTATGATAATAAATTTATCATATAATGCATGTTTGTATGCCATAATGGGAACTTCCAGACACATCTTTATTACAATGAGACTTTCCATAGGGGTTTTGACTGACATCACCCTTGTTAAACTGAATTGGAAATATCTAATTTTTAAAGAAAACGTGGAAGATATAAAGGAATGAAAGTATCCAGAATCAAATAAAGATTTTCCTAAATTTGAGGAGATGATTATAATTCCCACCACAATGCCATTAGAAGTTTCATCCTTAGAAGTTATAATCACAAAATCTTGTCCTTTCTCCCTTGGAATTTCCTAAGGTAAGTTTCTTTTATCACTTGGGACAATAATTTTCATAATGTCCCATTTCTTTATAATTGTATCATTGAACATTGACAAATTCATTATTCCCCTTGTAATCACAAGTTTGGGGGACTTTTTCTCTACACTTATAATAAACTCTCATCCCCTTAAGAAATGTACTGGGGTGTTTCTTCCAACAATTACTACAGGGTGGAAAGTGAACCTTTCCACTCTTCCCCTTATTTATTTTCCTAGACTATTCAATAACCCTCTTCTTGTATTGATTCTATTTAAATTCATATGTCTTAGAGAATTCCTTTTATGTCTTGATAGAACATAAAACTATATCTTCTTATGATGAGAATGATAGTGAGACTAATTACTATCGAAATAATGGCTTTAACCCATAAAATATCGATCAATATGACATCTTAATTTATGTATGTACTCTGGAGCATGCCTTTCTAACCTTGTGAAGTTAGCCTAATGCAATGCAACATTCTCATTCACTTTTTTCCTAATACTTATAAATTAGCATTCCATATGAGCTTACTATTCATGAGGAAAGTATTTTTCTAGGAATTTTTTTAAACTACCAACATTCAATATTTGTTACTTCTTTATCATTCTTCTTTTTTGGTATTAATGACCACCATTGATCCACATCTCTTGAGAGATTGTAAACTACCATGATGATCTTTTCCATTTTGTTACTCCCCAAAAAATTAAATATTTTATCTAAGAAAATTATCCATTTCTAAGCTACAAATGGATTTGAAACCCCATTGAATGTTGGAGATTTCTGTCTTATGAATCAGTATTATAAAGACCCAAATTTTTCCATGTAATCTGTTTAATTATATGGGAATTTTATGAGCCCATGAAAATTGAAGGCAAATTTTTCCATGTAATCTGTTTAATTATATGGGAATTTTACGAGCCCACGAAAATTGAAGGTGCATGTTTCGGAGGCCCAGAGTGCCCAGAATGAATTTATGAACTTTTTTTCAGTTAAGTTCAGTAAATGTTCAAGAGGTTTTCTTGTAACTTTTGAACCGGTGCTCGAAATTGAAATTTCAGGACACCGTTGAACTCAGAACACCAGTATTTGATTAAAGAGATCTTCAGCTCGACCGCAGTAGGTCGAGAGTGAAAGTTTGTTTTCAGTCTTTTTGTGGGTGTTTTAAAATAATGAAAATAAAATAAAACATCTTCATTTTATTTTTCTTATTTAAACCTCCATTTGAGTTATGGAGGTGGGGACCACTAGAGCTTGAAACCTCCTTTTTGAATTTTAGTGGCAAGGACCACCTGAACCCTTCTTTAATGTGGGGAAATTCCTTGGAATCCTCCCATTCAATTGTGCCAATGTGAATTCAATTTACCGTGCCATTCAATTGTGCCAACATAATTCAATTTAATGGGACATTTAATTATTCCAAATTTAATGTGCCAACATAACCACATTAATTATACCAACATAAATTAATTTTATAAAGCTATTTTAGTATATGTTGGATCCTTTTTTTCCTTGTTGGAAATCATTGGAAAAGGAGATTTGGGAGAACCTTGGAGAACTAGAAAGAAATTTCTCCAATGAAGGACCACCCCCAATGAAGAATGAGCAACCTACCCCGAACCCGGATTGGAAGCGTCTTGCAGAAGTGAAGAACGCTGACGTTCTTCATCGACTACGTCTTTCATCCTCATGCCACCTCCAATTAACAATTGAGGTAGGGGTTTTTAAACGTTGAATGTATTCTATAGAATATGCATGTCTTAAATTCATGACAACGATGGCCAAACAAACAAGGCCATCATCCCGAACATTAACCTTACTTCTCTTCCTTTTATTTCCTCATGCGTTGTTCAACGACCTAATTTTTTATTGGTACAGAAAATACGGAGTTTTGCTGAGCGTGATATATGGACGCAAAACCCTAGACACAAGCATCGCGAATATGTGATCGTATAATTTTTCCGGTTTGGAACGAAGCCGTAGTGGCTCATAGAAGAAGGTGACAGTCGGCACCCATCCGACCACGAGGAAGGAAGGGCGGTGCACGTCCGCACCACTGGTTGAAGAGGAGGCCATGGCCCATCAGCCACGATGCAGTGGGATGGAGCCCGACAATAGGCCGACTGCGTTGCGGAGTGGTAGCGCGCGTTTGTGCCGTCGGTGGAGAAAGAGACCACGACCGTTGGGCCATGATGGAGACGGATGATGGCCATCACCCAGCCGATTTTAGGTGGATATCAGCACCATCACACCGCTGGAAGGAAGACTGGCTGACTAAGGTGCACCGTGCGGGACCGCCGAGTGATCCTGCGTGCCAGCCAGGCCACACCGTTCACCGCACCACGGGGCCACACTATGCGCCGCACTGTGGGCCACACCAGGAGGCTACACCATGATCTGCACTGCGTTCTGCACTGCGAGCTGCCCAGTGGGATGCGCTAATGGGTCGCACCCTTTGCGGGCCGGGCTGGGCCACCCCCTACGCGGGTCGGGCCAGACCACACCCTAGCAGGCCAGGCCCTCCAAGGCCCAGGCCAGCCGGGCCAGACCTGGACCAGGTGGGATCGACCCAAACCAGTTCAGCCCCACTCAGGGTTGATCGGGCCGTGTCGATCCGACCGGGTAAGACCGGACCAGGGCCCATCGGGGCCCAGTATTATCTTTTTGGCCTTAACTTGAGAACCGAACGTCTGTTTGAAGAACCTTCTACAGAGCCAAAATCCTTTTATTGAGAGGGTCCTTTTGATATACTCCACTTGAGTTTTGGATAAGGTTGGAGTATGTCCGGGTTGGATCGGACCCCGAATCCAACCGGGCCCTCGGAGTGAAAACTGTAATAACTTACAGACCGAGCGTCCGATTGACACGTCGTCTATTGTGTTGGGTCCCTTTTGATGTGACAGAACATTGGGTAACCTTTTCATGGAACATTTTGGTGGTTGATGGATGAACTATTTCTTGGGGAGTGGTTATCCCAAGAGTGATATGTACAGAACCATGCGACTGGCTGAGACTTGATAACTACTTACCATTTCGACTCGGAGTTACTCAACTGGCCCAGTGGGGACTAACTTTGTGTGACACGGAAGGCCCATGAGTGGGAGAATATTTGTGTGATGCAGAAAACCCATGGTACTCGATAGGAGGAGTACCTCAACAGGCCATGAGGGGGAGCACCTCTGCGTGACGCGACCGACCCACAGTGGGGAGCGCCTCTGTGTGACACGACAGACCCACGGTAGTCGACGTGAGTAGTACCTCACCCATCCAAGGTTAGTGGGAAGTGCCTCTATGTGACATGGCAGGCCCACTGTAATTGATATAGTATGTGTTCTCCAGTAGCTGGGGTGTTTGTAATGTTACTTGTTTCTATCCCTAGAGAATCATGTGGCAGGCTACCAGCTTCCATAGTGATCCAATGTGGGTCAACTTAAAAATTCTGTTTCTCAGAGTTGTATACCAGTTTTGAGCCGAGTCTTTATCATTGTTATATTATTTCCTTCATGGAACAATTGGGATTTGGGATTTTGAGTTGGGCCTCATGTTTTCTCATGTTTGAGATGGGGTTCACTAAAAAACTTTGGTATATGTATGGGCATATACCTAAGTAGGGTTGTTGGTTGTTTTCATGTTTTGAGGTTTATTGTCTATGTTTTTTGTGTGACCGTCGAGGATCTCGGGGTCCCTAATGAGTATCATTATACTCACCCCTGGATGGGCTACACTAGCACCTTTTTGTGCTTGGGGAAGATGACAGACAACACTGATTGAGGACGAGGGTACCAGGACTGGAGGTAACTCGGAGGTGGTCCATAGACGAGGCATACCACAAAGACAACCGTTCGAGAGTTGTACCCACACTTTAGGTAGGAGTCCTTAGTCAGTGTTCACAAGTGATGTATTCAGTTTTACTTTACTTTCTAGTTTTTCTTATACTTTATAGTTGGTCTTGTATTATAACACCTTTTACTTTCTGTAAACACCCTGTTTACTACATCATTTTTCTTTGTTCTTATACCTTGATTTGTGTTTATTTGTGTGTGTTATAGGTTATAAAGGAAATGAATTCATGTTTTTAGTGAATAAAAATTTCGTTTCTAGTCTCTAGCCCCTGGCCTATGGAAGGCTGGGTTAGGGTAGTCATGACACAGGCTCCAAGGGATGTGTCATGACAAATTGGTATCAGAAGAGCTTGGTTCTATCGATAAACTAGAACTATGATCTTTTAGAAGTGGTAATATTTTTATGTGTTATGGATGTGGTTTTCTATTCGAGGAGTCCTGTGTTGTGGTAACGGTCGGAATATCCATACACCAGGACCCTAAATTCTGATTTCTGACTCAGTGCATAAAAACACTAATTACATGTGTTTTTGAAAAGTTTGTGATCTCTTCGATTCAGCTCCCTTGGTATAAACTTAATGATCATGGACCACCCATTTACTTTCAGGATTCCTCCATGTAGATAGCCATCCTGGATTCTAGTTGGAGTACGTGATGAAAACCCACTGAGAGATGAGACTTTGGTACTGGGCCCCCTTACGACAGTTGTACCACCGGGTGGTGTACCAGCAACACCACTACCTATTGGGGAGCTAATGCCACTAGCCTCAATAGTAGAGGGTACACACCGCTTGAGCGTGTATCATGAGTTCCTGCACCAGAGGAAACCAAGGTTCTGGGGAAATACAGATCATAGGTGACTAAGGATTAGCTAGAGGTTGTGGTTAGAGTATTTCGACTGGTAGGGACACCATCTGATCTAACGGTGATCCTTACCACCAGCCTTCTTTAGGCAGTAGCAGGTAGATGGTGGAGCTTGATGCACCAGGTTCATGACGAGGTCACTCAAATCTGGGTGGAATTCAATATCCTTTTCTCAGTAGAGTTCATCCCAGTGACCCTATGCTTAGTGCGTATACAAGAGATTACCTACTTGCAGCAGGGTAGCCTGATTGTGGCTCAGTATTTAGCGAGGTTCACCGACCTCTCATAGTACTCCCCTGACATGGTGCGGGACCCTTTCTTCAGGGCCTAGACCTTTGAGAAGGGGCTCAGATGGGGGATTAGAGATTTTATGGTTTCTCTTAGCATCCCAATATAGGCGGGGGTGTTAGAGAGAGCACTTGTAGTAGAGATTTTCCTTGATGAGTAGTCCTCGGCAGCGAGACCCACCACCAAATGACACGTAGTAGAATTATCAGTAGTTGGCAGTAAACAGATGACATAGAGGTATAAGAGGACCAGAACTATAGGAAGACGACCGCGGGATACATGGTCAGTGGGAGAGGCTCTCGAGGTAGTGCAGGATAGGTGAGAGACACAAAATGTTACACGTGCGGCATGCATGGTCACATGGCTCGTGACTTCCCGAACCGCCATACCGATGACCAGTAGATGGTTGAGGGACCAACGAGGCAGAGAAAGAGGTTCGATCAAGGAGGTACGTAGGTTTGAGGCAGACGTGGTAGAGGAGAAGTCTTAGTAGCAGGTGGTGGGAGACGTTTTGAGGTTCTACTGCCACCACCCCAGGTGGTCCACCATGCACACATGGAGCAGGAGGACAGGGACGAGCTCAGATCTAGGCAGCTGAGGCCTATAACCACAGTGCTCTAGAGATGATTAGAGGTATTATCTATGTCTACTATACCTTAGTTGTAGAACTTATATACATAGGTTCTAGTCACTAATTTATTTTCATGACCCTCATTCGAGCTGGGAGATTCCGACAGAGCCCTTGGCTCGATCCTTATGGCTAGAGACTCCTACAGGAGTGGATTCGACGATTACACACTGGTGCTGGTGGTGTGAGCTTACTCTAGGAGGTGAGATCTTTGACTGGGATCTCCTAGTAGCTGTGTCGAGGTCTTATGAAGTCATCTTGGGAATGGAATGGTTATCCATAGTCCATGCTCAGATTTACTATATTCGGTGCAATATGCTGTGTGTATGAACAGATGGGACCAGGTTTTCATTCACTGGCAAGAAGGGAACATTTTCAGTGTTGGGTGGACTTACCTAGAGGAGGGTGCAGCCGATCACACATCAGTTGGATAGCCTTACCCTCAGATAGGTTGATGTAGAGAGTGCGAACTATCCTGTAGTGGTGTACTAGTATACTGATGTTTTCCCTAATGATATTCTGGGTCTACCTCCTCGTAGAGAGGTGTAATTTTACATCAACTTGTACCGGGGGAGGACCCCAAAATCTACCCCAACATATGAGATGGATCCTGCAGAGCTTCATGATCTGTGAGAACAACTGGAAGACTTGCAGAGAAAGGGTTTTATTAGGCCCAGTTTTTTCCCTCGGGAAGCCCTAGTTTTGTTCTCCAAGAAGGTGGACAGGAGTTTGAGACTCGGTGTGGACTATTGGTGCCTAAACCAGGTGACCATGAAGAACAAGTACCCACTTCAGAGGATTGAAGATCTCTTGGATTAGTTGAAGTGAGCATGATGGTTTTCAATGATAGACCTTAGATATGGCTGTCACCTGCTCAAGGTAAGAGACATGGATGTGAATAAGATTACCTCCATATGTTGGTATGACCATTATGAGTTCTTGGTTATGACTTTTGGCATGAACAATGCCCCAAAAGTGTTCATGGGACTCATGAACATGATATTATATCCATACCATGATAGCTTTATGGTAGTCTTCATTGACGACATCCTGATATACTTAACAATGGAGGAGGGTCATGCCTATCATTTGCAGATAGTTCTGGACACACTCTTTGAGCTCTAACTTTATTATAATCTCTCGAAGTGCCTTTTTTGGATATTAGAGGTCCACTTTATGGTAAATTTTATCTCAGAGACTGGAGTTGTGGTGGATCCGGTGAATATTGAGGATGTACTTTCTTGGGAGACACCTAGGAGCGTGGCGGAGGTGCGGAGATTTTTGGGTTTGGCCGGTTATTACCGGAGATTCGTTCCTAAATTTTCTAGAGTTTCGGCACCCTTGTCAGCACTGAAAAAGAAGGGGCATCCCTTAATATAAATGAAGAGATGCCAGTGGAGTTTTCAAGAGCTGTGATAGAGAATGATGAGTGCTACCATCTTGAGGATACCTGATGAGGGAATTGGGTACACAGTCTAATGCGACACATCAGGGACCAGACTAGGGTGTGTCCTGATGTAGGAGAGAGTATTTATTGTCTATGGATCTCAACAGCTGAGACAAAATGAGAAGAACTATGCTACCCATGACCTGGTGTAATTAGTAGTGCTCTTCACCCTGAAGATATTTCATCATTACTTTATGGGAGAATATTTTACAGTCATCTCTAATAACAAGAGTCTCAGGTATATCTTTTCTCAAAATGACCGAAACCTCAGATATCAGCGTTGTCTTGAGTTCCTCCAGGACTATGACTTCAAGATAGTCTATACTCCTGGTAAAGGGGATTTAGTTGTAGATGCACTCAGCAGGAGATCTAGTATACTATTGATAAGTGAGGTGACGTACCAACTAGACGCTTTGTTGATATCCTATGTGGATCAAGATGGGGCAACTTATCTTCAGTAACTGACAGTCAATCCCCCAATCCTTCAGCGAGTTAGGGAGGCACAGCTTGGGGAAGAGAATGTGAGGCTCGATGTGATCAGATATCCACATGACATGCACCTGATGGATTTTCTGAATGTGTGGAGCACATCATTCACTTAAGAGGACGTACCGTGGTACCGATGGCACTACAGGAGGAGGTGTTGAGGGAGTTCCATTCTTTCCCTCTGGTGGTACATCCTGGTGTGGCGAATATGTACTAGGATCTCCAATGTCAGCACTGGTGGCTAGGGATGACGAAGGTTATAGCGGAGATTGATTCACAATGCCTCATTTGTCAGAAATTGAAGACTAAGCATCAGGTCCCAACAGGATTAGCATATCCATTAGATGTTCTAGAGTGTAAGTGGGATACAATTTCCATGGACTTTATTACGGGACATCCCCGCACGTCGAGGAGTCATGATTCTATCTGGGTGACCATTGAACGTCTCACCAAGTCAGCCCACTTCCTACCTATCTGAGAGAAGGGGACAATAGAGGGATTGTGAATCCTCTCTGTACAAGAGATTGTGTGACTCCATGGGGTGCCATCAATGATTGTCTTTGACTCTGATACACATTTCACATCCCAGTTATAGAAGGGTTTGCAGGAGGCATTCAAGACTCAGCTACGTCTGATCACCACCTTCCATCCATAGATGGATGGTCAGATAGAGCGGACCATATAGACCCTCAAGGACATTCTTTGTGCTAGAATCCTTGATTATGGCCGCAGTCGGGAGGATCAGTTACGTTTGATGGAGTTCGCGTACAATAACTATAATAACTCTACTATCAGTATGGAACCATTTGAGGTGTTGTACGAATGAACATGAAGATAACCACTTTGCTGGACAGACCCTGGGGAGACAACACTCGTGGGACCAGAGATGGTACGGGCTACCACAGAGAGGGTGCAGATCATCCAGGAGCGGATTAAGACTGCACCGAGTAGGAAGAAATCCTATGCTGAGAGGATACAGAGACCTTTGGAGTTTGAGGATGGAGACCATGTCTTTTTAAGGGTCTCACCTCGACAAGGTTTGCCGAGATTTGGCCAGGGTGGAATGTTATCTCCGAGGTTCATCATACCCTTTTAGGTTCTCAGTAGAGTTGGCGAGGTGGCTTACTGCTTAGCTCTTCCACCTTAGTTGCACCAAGTGCACAGTGTTTTGCTCATATCCCAGATGAGGTGATACGTGCATGAACCTTCACACATCATTGACTGGGGAGAGCTGGACATCATCAATGGGGTGACATTTATGGAGGTTCCAGTAGAGATTGAGGATCGACAGGAGTGATTCCTTCATGGGCGGTCGATACCTCTGGTGCACATTCACTGGCATCATGGGAAACTCTAGGAGAGAACAAGGGAGTGGAAGTTTAGATACATGCTCAGTACCCCAACTTGTTTCCCCTGTTTATGTTGTGGATTTCGAGGATGCAAAGACCTGAGGTGGGGAGAATGTAAAGACCCGTATTTTTACATGTAATTTTTTAATTATATTGGAATTTTATGAGTCCAAAAAAATTGACGACGCATGATTCTGAGGCCCAGAGTTCCCAGAATAAATTTCTGAACTTTTTTTGGGTACGTTCAGTAAATGTGTGATTGGTTTTTTTTGTAACATTTGAATCAGTTATCAGAATTGAAATTCGTGGACACTGTTGAACTTGCAGTGACGATATTCACATAAGGAGATATTTACCTCCAATACAGTAGGTCGAGATTGATTGTTATTTTTCAGAATTCTTGTGGGTGTGTTAAAAGATTCAAAATAAAATAAAACATCTTTATTTGATTTTTCATGTTGAACCCTCCATTGGAGTTATGGAGGTGGGGACCAACCAATTTTGAAGCATGCTTTTTGAATTGTAGTGGTGGGGACAACCCAGAACCTTCTTTAATGTGGGGAAATTCCTTAGAATCCTCCCATTCAATTGTGCTAAGGTGAATTCAATTTAATGTGACATTCAATTGTGCCAACATAATTCAATTTAATGTGCCATTTAATTATTCCAAATTTAATGTGCCAATATAACAAAATTAATTATGGCACCCTTAATTAATTTGATAAACCTATTTTAATATATGTTGGATCCTTTTTTTCCTAGTTGGAAATAGTTGGAAAAGGATAGTTGGGAGAACCTTAGAGAACTGGGAAGAACTTTCTCTAATGAAGAACCACCCCCCAACAAAGAATGAGGAACCAACCCCATGCCCGGATCGGAAGCGTCTTGCGGAAGAAGCAACCACCGACATTTGTCATCGACTATGTGTAAAGCCCTCATCCCATAATCCCAATGTCAGTGCATTATTACATATCATTGGTATGATCACAAAAGATCAAGTCTCAAAAGACCTATTAGTTTAGTAACCTTTGAAGTACTAGATACATTAATATGTTTTACATTACATTATAAAATGGAAAACTACAACAACATTGTTTCCATAGACAACACTTAGATCCAATAAAATATCCTTGCAGGTCAGTCATATACTTCTTCGCATCATGGGAAAAACAAAACATAGAAAGGGGTGAGCTTAGATGCTCGGTAAGGATAAAAATATAGCAGAAACTTTCATAAAAAGCATAAACATTTAAGGTAATGTATAAGACTAAAAAAAGCCTTATAAACTTGAACATTTTCATAATATGGAAAAGATAAAATCAAATAATGCCATATACTTATTCACATGAATATTATACTAGTCGAATAGTGTCATTCAATATCAATAGCCACTTTCATAATGATGGAATGCATTATGCCAGACTTTCATAACCATATAGTCAAGGCCTTCTGCCAAGACTACAAATAAGATTTTGTCAAGGCCTTATGCAAAGACACTATTTTGTCTCATGAGACCTACCGATGCATCATGGAGCTATAGCGGGCTCCAACCATCACAAACTAAGTCCAATGAATTCCTCATATGAAAACGTTGAAATATAATCTGAACATTCATATTGAAACTAGCATACAAAATGTCAATATTTTAACCACAAACCATGAATGGTATAAAAATAACACATCCATAGTCAAAAATAACTCATTCAATAAAATATGGAAGATTTTATTATAATAGATCTACCTCAATAGATAATAATTAATGATATTGACATAGATAAAAATAATCATCAAAACTATTTGAGAGAAATATCCCCCTTTTTATTGAAAACATTTAAAAGTATCACTATTTATCAAGATTCCATTTAAAATAAAATTTTCAATCAAAGTGTCCCAAACCACATTGAATCATTTAAAAGGAATTTTAATTTTAAAACTTTAATTTTCTTATAAATAAATCTTTAAAACCATTTTTAAAACATGGACATTAATGAGAATGATTTATAATAATAAATCTGTAAAACACTTTCAAATGATATTTTAGTTAGAGGTCCTAACCAAAAGAGAGACAATTGAATACAAATAATTGAGGTAATAAAAACTTTATAATATCATGGTAATAAAGGGATTCATGATATACCGGGTGAAATTACATTATATACACCATATAATAGTGAATTGGTGTATAACAACAAAAAACTCTCAATGGAATGTAAATTGAGATGAAATATCTTATAAAAACCATATACTTAGGTTAAGGATAAATCAACGACATAATTATGTGTGAAAAATATAAATAAACTCAATATTACTAGATATTTAGTGTAAATCAATCAGAGGACATTCACACATATTCTTTTAAAAAAACACCAATGAATTGGATGTTTAACTCAATAAATGGAGATTGAGTTAAAATTACTCTTATCAAGTTCATATCGATGAATTGAGAATTTATCAATGGAGTGATTATGTGTATCAAATGTATATACACAGAAAGGGGAGTGGAAATTAGTATAAAAATAATAAATAGTTATTCCACACATAATCATGGAGTAAAATAATCAATTAAGTATGCGTAAAGCCGAATGAGTGGAAATTGAAATTCCCTTACCAATTTGGTAACTTACAAAAAATACACCCCATGGAAGATGGATCATAAAATGAAGATTTAATTACTCATAAATTAATCTATATTATAGAAGGAATACAATCATTGGGCAGTACATACACCGCATAAAAGGAAATAGTGGCAGTATGACATGAATCTCATGGAAATAGGAAGTGAGATGGAAACCCTTACTTCGTTGTAATCAATCGAGATGTATGGAAAAAAGATAATAACAACCAAATGAATCATAGAATAACATGAATATACAGTGAATCATGATAATATATATATATATATCAAATGATAGTACACAATACACCACATTTATTAAATAAGTGGCGAATAATGGAAATCTCACGGAATTAAAAGTGAGATAAGAAATCCATTACTTTGTACTTTTCCTTGGTCGAGGGTAGGTTAACCTCCTTTATAATGGTGAAATATTTTTTATATAATTATATAATAATCATATACATTAATAAGATATCTTATATGATCTTTTAACACTTCTCTGTTAAAAATATCTTAGTATTATCGTCATTTTGGGGGTTAATGGATTCGTTTTCCATTATACTCTTTGTTATTTGTGTCATATTTATTATGGATGGGATGTATCTTATTTATATCCAGACTTTTATCAAGTCTCCAAACATTATTTTTAATCATAAAATGAAAATTATTCTTGAATGGATACGATGAGGAATGGATCTCATCGCATTCGTGGAGACGGTAATCCGTATGTATGTACGAGTGACAATAACATTCTTTTGATATTAAAATAATATATAATTGGATGTTATATCATATATACTGAATAATAATCATGTTATATTTATTATTTACATAAATTAAACATCATTATTATACCCATCCAAATAATAATGAATTGAATAACAATTACACCACGATGTGGAGACGGTAAGCTGTACGTACGCACGTACGGTGACAGGTCATTCAAAGGATGGATAGAATAATGAATATGGTTGAAACATATTTATAATAACATCACAGTATATAGAAGATACTGGGGTTATTATTTTAGAATGGAAATAACAATGAAAGAGGATGTGGAAGAAGGAACTTGAAAGAGGTGATGAAATATTTACCTCTTCTTCAGGTTCTTCCTTTTGATTTGAGCAAAAGGGCTTTTGGGTTGGATTTTTGGCTAACATAAGGCCTATAGGATGAAGGAAGGATAGTAGAGAGTGTATTTGGGTAAGGGTTGGATGATCCAAATGTTTTTGAGGGTGTAAATTAGAGATAAGGGGAGTGCCCTTTTATATGAGGGGTGTGGGGCACCTTAAGAAACTACAGAAATATTATTTTATAATAAAATCATTTTCAGTTTATAATGGCTCCAAAATGGATTATTTAAAGTATAAGGTGGGTAGGGGTCGAAAAACACTCAAACAATAGGTTTTAGACATGTTTGGGGCACTATATTAACCTTACCTTTTACATTTAACTCTTAGTTAAATAGTTTGACATTTACCATGTCTCTTTGTATTTTTATATTATATTTTTAATAAACATACTATATAGTTTCAATAAAATTATAAGTGGTTCATTAATGATACTAATATCATTATATAAGCCTTTTTTCCAAAACTTAATTTTTTTTTTGGAATTGAATATCAATTAATAATATAATATTTGTTTCAAAAACTCTTTTAGGTCAATTTTGACACTATTTGGTAATTTGTTTTTTCTGAATTCATAACAGCACTATTACTTCGAAAATAATTCATCTAACCAACCATAAAATGTCATATTAACATATAAAATTAGTGGAATTCATAAAAAGTCTCAAATTATATTTATTTGGATATTTATAAAATTAAATATTTTAATATTTCATTAATTAGGTAATTACTGCATCATCATTGTGTCATAAAAAAATTAAATTATTTAATGTCTAAAAAGTATAAATAAAATACCATTATGTATGAATTATTTTTATCTTTCTAATTAATATTTATAATTGAATTTATCTCATGTATAACCCTATATTAAAAATGGTTTAGTTATTAATCTTTGAATTTACCACTTTTAACTCTTCTTTGAATTAAATAATAATAAAAGTCCTAATCTAATCCAAGTGGACCTAAAGGGTCATATTTTATACCTAAGGTTGTTTTTGGTAGAATTACACTTATCCAATAGAATTAGTACACGTGTTACGGTAATAATAATATCATTTTATCCTCAATTACCCTATTTACTTTTAACCGTGGTAAATAAAAGTCAAAAGTAACTATCCACCCAAAATTATTTTTATCTTATTGAACCACATTTTACTTACTGATATCAACAATGTTTCTCGGATTTTTGAAATTCAATTCACAGAAGTGGTAAAATTTAGAATTATTCAAATTTTCAAATGCTCTGAGGAGGTGGGTAAAAGTCGGTTCAAAAGTTCAATAAAATTTTTATATATCTAAAATTATTATAAACTGACACCATTGAATTAGAGTTAACTAATATAGGTATTATGTATCTATTTTGACCAAAAATAAATTTAAATAAAATAAATTATTATTTAGATAAAAATTCTGTTTTAAACTATAACTCAATGTTTTTCACTATTCATCAAAAATTCAATGTTTTCAGAAAAATACCAAAGATTAACCCTAAGATAATTTAGATATTATAAACCAAAAAATGAAGATCATTGTGAATGATGAAATTTATAAAATTTCAAAAATTAGGTATTACTATTCATAACGGCTAGTTTGATTGGTCGTTGTGTGTTAGAATCACGAAGTTGCGTACAATGCAAGCTATTAAATTATTCAAAGGGAAAAGTACCGTGTAAGCTTGGGGTGCTACAATACATATTTCTTGCTCACACCACCTCTAGTGAACAAATTAGGTAGGGGTTTTTACATATTGAATTTATTATATAGAATCTCCATGTCCTAAATTTGTGACGACGATGGCCAAACGAACATGGCCATTATCCCGCACAACAACCTTACTTTTATTCCTTTAATTTATTTGTGCATTCTTTGTGTGTTCTTCAACCCCCTAATTTTTTAATGGCGCTAGAAATATGATGTTTTTCTAAGCACGATATATAGACATGAAGCCTTTGACACAAGGATCGCGAATATGTGATCGTATAAATTTTCGGGCTTGGAACGAAGCTGCAATGGCTCATGGAAGAAGTAGAAGGCCAAAACCCGACTGACCACAAGGAAGGGTGGTGCACATTTATGCCGTTAGTTGTAGTGGAGGTCTCAACTCGTTGGCCACAGTGGGGTAGGATGGCGGTTGGCAACCGTCCAATTGCGTGGGGAATCGACGGCCTGTGTCTGCTCCACCGATGGAGCAAGAGGCCGAGGCCGCTTGGACGCGGTGGAGGTCGGTGGCCAGAACCCGGCCAACCACAGGTGGACAAAAACGCCTTCACACCACTGGAAGGAAGACTTACTAGCCATTCCGGTCGGCTACGGTGCACCGTGCGGGTCCACCGAGCAGTCCTGCATGCCAGCCAGCCCGCACCGCGAGCCGCACCGTGGGCCACACCATGAGGCCGCCCCACAGGCGCACCATGGGGCTACACCATGCGGCCTCACCACAGGCCTCCCAGTGATCTGTACCCCGGGCTGCACCGTGGGCCACCCAGTAGACCACACTAACAGGGGACACCCTTCGTGGGCAAGGCCAGGCCGCCCCTACATGGGCCGGGACGGCTGAGGCCCAGACCATCCGAGCTAGACGCAGACCGGGTTGGGATGACCCAAACCAAGTCATGCTGGCACAGGCCAGGTCGAGCCGGCACAGGATGGGTCGGGCCAGCATAGGCCGGGTCAGACCGAACCCGAGCCCATTTGGGCCTAGTATTACCTTTTTGACCATGAATTGAGAACCTGTTATCTGTTTGATGAACCGTCTATGGTGCCATAATCCTTGGATCAACATGGACCTGTTGATATACTATAATTGAGTTTTGTATAAGGTTGGTGTATGGATGGGTTGGATCGGACACCAGATCCAACTGGGCCCTCGGAGCGGAAACACTAATAACATACATAACAGGTGTCTGATTGACGTGTCGTCTATTGCGTTGGGTCCCTTTTGATGTGGCAAATTTTTGGGTTAATTTTTCGTGGAACTTTGGGGAAGTTGATGTATAAACTATGGCTTGGTGAGTGGTTATCCTGTGCACTGTATGTACGGAACCCTGCAACTGGCTGAGACTTGATGACTTCTAGCCGTTTCGACTCGAAGTGACTCAACTGGCCCAGTGGGGAGTGCATTTGTGTGATGTGGTAGACCCAAAGTGAGGATCAACATTGTGTGATGTAGTAGAACCACAATACTCGATAGGAGGAGTCCCTCAATAGGTCACGAGGGGGAGTGCCTCTCTATGACGTGGCAGGCCCACGATGGGGAGAGCCTCTGTGTGACTCAACAAACCCACGATACTTGATAGGAGGAGTACCTCAGTAGTCCAAGTTTAGTGGGAAGCGCCTCTTTGTGACATGGGAGTACCAATGTACTCGATAGAGGAAGACTTCTCCTGCAGCCGGGGTGTTCAGATTATTACTTGTTACTATCCCTAGAGAATCATGTGGCTGGCTATCAGCTTCCCTAGCGATCCTATATGAGTAAGCTTCATAATTCTATTTCACAGAGTTGTATACCTGGTGTGAGATGTGTCTTTATCTTTGTGATATTCTTTCCTTTATTGAACAGTTGGGATTTTGAATTTTTAGTTGGGCCTTGTGTTTCCTCATAATTGAGATGGGTTTTACTCAACAACTTAGGTATATGTATGGGCGTATACCGAAGTAGGGATTTCAGTTGTTTTCATGTTTTATGGATTATCCTCCATGGTTTTTGTGAGACCTTCAAGGGTATTAAGGTCCTTACTGAGTATCGTTATACTCACCCCTGCACGGGCTACACCCACGCCTTGTTGTGTTTGGTGCAGGTGACAAACATCGCTAACTGAGGATGAGGGTACCAAGACTAGAGGTAGCTCGGAGGTGGACCATAGACGCGGCGTACCATAGAGATGACCATTTGAGAGTTTTAACTACTCTTTAGGTAGGAGTCCTTGATAGGTGTTCATAGGATCTATGCTCAGTTTTACTTGTACTTTCCAGTTTTTCTTGTACTTTACAGTTGGGCTTGTATTCTGGCCACTTTTATGTTCTGTACACACACTGTTTACTATAGAGTATTACTTTGTTCTTGTATCCTGATTTATGCTTAGTTGTGTGAGTTACATATTCTAATGGAAAATCCTTCCTGTTTTATAGGGAAAATGCTTTTCAGTAGTAGTCGCCAGCCCTTGGCCTATGGAAGGCAGACTTGGGGTAGTTACAGCATGAGCCTCAAGGGATGAGTCATGACAGGTCTAAAATTGATCCTCCTTATTGTGGACCAAGGTACTCCATATGGGTATTTTTATTATTCATAACATGAGTTTTCTATCCTCGTATGGTTATAAGATATTCAGCCTCTGTTGTTTCACCAGATCCACTATCATTATCTTCCATTGGATGGAAATTCCTACATGCATTATGTGTGTTGCTGTGATTTCAATTTCTTCCACTAAGCCCCATTTATAAACAATAGTATAAACTATATTAGGTTAGGAATCATAACGATTATTTCCAAACTAGGAAAATACCTAACATAAATAGAAAAATTTATTCATCTCCAATCCATAATCGTAATCATGTTTCTTTGAGGACATAGTTAATCATAAATCCTTCATAATAGTGTATAAAGAAAATATGAATTATCCTAAGCATATCCCCCAGTATTTTCAAACCAGGTGCGCAGTAAGTCCCATTTTCATTTACCAGGTTACCCCAAGTCTATCTCGGAATACCTTGTTAGAGTTTTCACCCCTAGTTACATTTTTTCCAGAACCTTGTCCACTTTTAGTATCCATACAGGGATGTATTTTCTAGGAATACCAACATAATATCTATATTTTGAAAATTTAAGGATGTTCTTCTATACATATCTTCAAAGTCTATATTATGGTAATGTTCCTTAATAAAGGTTGTTTTATAAATCTAGTTTCCATGGATTGTACTAAACATTCATTGATATCAACTATAATGCCCAGAATCTATTTTCCTAGAGTTAGTGCATTATTTTATTACATTTTAATGGTCACAAGAAAAATAAAATCTCAAAGGAAAATCATAATATACTTCGTCAAATTGTGGGATAAAATGAAAAATAAAAAACTGGGTGATCTCAGATTCTAAGTAAGGATAAACAGTATAGATGAAGCTATCATAAATAAGCATAAACTAATAAGGAAAGGTACAAAATTGAAAGACATTCCATTTAAACATAGTATTCAGCAAAATATGGTAATAATAAATCAAATTATACCATTTAAACTTTCACATAGATATTATACTAGTTGAATTATTACATGGAATATCAATAACTAATCTCATAACGAGGAAATCCATAATTCCAGAAATCATATCTATACCATCAAGGCCATATACCAAGACCATTTCTATTCTGTCAAGGCCTTGTTCCAAGAAAGTAGTTTGTCTCATTATACACACTGATTCCTTGATGGGATATATAGCGCCCCTACCATTAGTTAATATGACTAATTAATTCTTCTTATGAAAGGGGTGAAACAAAACATAAAAATTCGTATTAGAAATAGCATATGAAATATTAATACTTTAATAATAAATAATGAATGGTATAAACATAGAACATCCATAGTCAAATATATCATAAACCATTAAAAAAATATAGATGATTGTATCACAATTATTCAACCTCAAATAATTATAAAATTGAACAAAGTATGTTGACATAGATGAAAATAATTTAATAAATTCATTAAAACTCTTTGAGGGAAATATCATTTTTTACTTTGATATCATTCAGAAGCCACACAATTAAAAAAGAAAAAAATTTATTTTCAAAATAAACTTATAATATTGTAAGGAAATTTTCAAAATTTTAAGGCATTATAATGGTGGAAAATAGCCACGTGTGCTGTATAAGTCAAAAAAACATTATTTCCTTAAATTTGTCGAAAAGGTTATAAATACCTCATTTGGAAAATGAAGAAAATATTCCTTTCAAAACATTTTTTAAAAAGTAAAACATGGGTAAAAATTACATTAAACAATTTCCTATAATATTTTGAATTACATTTTAAGATACATTGATATGGATGACAATGATGTCCTAGAAGACACTTACATATAAGTAATCTCGAATTACAAAGAGACTGTGAAATTATCCCTTAGCTTATACTTTCCTTTAGATGAGGGTGAGTTATCCTACTATAAAATTGTTAAAAAATGTTATTAAATTATACCAGGACCATATTAATATTCAGTATATCATATATTATCCTCTTATATCATTTTGGTAATAATATTTTAAGTATTTATGTTGTTTTAAGTGTTAATTGCTTCATTTTCCCATTTCTGTTTTATCATGTAAGTCATTGAAAATATTTTATTCATTTACAGAATAAAATTAAGTTTGTAATTATTATTTTTAATCGTCATATAAATTTTATAATCATTCTTGAATGTTTAAAATATATAATGAATCTCATCACGTCGTGGAGATGGTCGACCATACATACACACGAGCAATGATATCGTTCCATTAATGGTTAAATGATATGGAAGTTGATGGTATATTAAGTACAAAAAATAATTATCATATTATTTTCATTATTTATATCCATTATACTAATCATTATACCCATCCAACGAAAGTAGTTTTGAATAATAAATTACACCACGATGTTGGGACGGTAAGCTCTATGTACGCACACATGATGATTGTGTTAATTGTATGATGAAAAAACAAGTAATATGGTTTTACCATGATTATAATAACATATAAGTATATGGATGATACTAGATTTATTATTTTTATGTGGAAACAACATAGAAATAGTAAGTAGAAGAAGAAAAGAACTTTGAAAGAGGTGATAAAACAATTACCTTTTTTTCAAGTGTCTCCTTTTGGTTAGCACAAAAGGACTCCTTAGGATGGATTTAGCAAAATGTGTGGCCTCTAAGATGAAGTGAAGGAAGGTTAGAGAAGAATTGGGTAGGGTTTGTCTGAGTCAAATACATTTGGAGTTGTGGATTAAATATAAGGAGAAGTTCCCTTTTATAAGAGAGGTGAATGGCACTTTTGGATGATCTTAGAATATCAATTTATTATAAATTGATTTTTGATTTCAAATAGATCAAAAGTGATTTATTTTTAGGATAATATTATTATGGGTTGAAATAATCTTAGAAAGGTTTTTTTTTAGAAAAATTTAGGTTAATAAATTAATCTTATCTCTTGGGTTTAACACTTAGTTAAAAAATTTTACTCTTATCATGTGCTCTTGTATTTTTACACTATATGGTTAATATATTTACTATAAAATAACATATGAATTCCAATTGGATAATTTATGAAATATTTAATTCTATCATAGTTAGTTTTAAAAACATTTGATTTTTATAAATTTTAAAACATTTAGGTGAATTTTATTTATTTTAAAGTATCATTAATGTTAATTTTGATAATATTTAGAATGCACATTTATAAAAATATCAAACCAACATGATAAATTCAAACTAATAATTATAATATGTCACTAAAATATCTATTGTATCTATAAATTATTTTATGTCATTAATTGAGTTAAATTATATTTATTTTAATATTTTAAATATCATTTAATTGATTCTTCCTCTAATAAGTCAATTATTGAATTAGTATTATGTCACCATTTAAGTTAATTATTTATTTCATAAAATTATAAAAAACTACCTTTATGCAGATAAAAATTTTATCTTTCTAAATAATCTTTATTGTTGAATTTACCTTATTTATAATCCTATATTAATGATAGTTTAATTATTAAAATTTGAATATGACATTTTTAACTCATCTTTAAATAAAATATAATAAATATCTAAATCTAAAACAAGTAGCCTAAAAAAGATCATAATTTCAACATAAGGTTGATTTAGTTTGAAGCACACATATCCAATGAAATTAAGAAAATTGTTAGTGTAATATTATATTATTATAATATTAACCTTACCTTTGATTATCATAGTTACCTTTAAATGTGGTAAATAAAATCCAAAATTACTATTTATAATGAAAATTTGATCTTATTGGACCAAATTTTTTATAATTATTATAACCATTTTTTTCCATTTTTTGAAATTCAATTTAAAGAAGTAGTAAAATTATATTTAATGCAAATCAAGTAGATGTGCCTAGAAGGAAAGTAAAGAGACGTTCAAATGTTTAATAAATTTTTATATCTTATTCTATTATAAAAATTATTCTTATGAACAACTTTGGACTAATATGTTTGTAATTTATCTATTGTAACATTAAAATAAATATAAATATAAATAATTATTTAAATGAAAAATTTGGTTTTTTAACAAGAATGCAATATTTTTTCACTATTTATAAAAAATTAAAACTTTTCAGAAAATTACCAAAATTTCACCATAAACTAATTTTGATATTCCAAATTAAAAAAACAAATCTATTTGGAAAAATAAAATTTATAAATTTCAAAATTTTGTTATTACTATTCATAACTTCCTTTTTAAATGGCTGGTTTGAAAGGTAATTTTACTCCCAATTTTGATATTACGTATAGCGCATGCTGTTGAATTATTTAAAAGGAAGTATATAGTGGGATAGTTGAGTGTTACAAATATTTTTCATAATGAATTTTATTTTACTTTTCTTTTTAATGTAGTAAAATTAATGATAGATTAATTACATAGATAAATAAATAAATATGATATGATGAATATTATTTCATTATTTTTAAAAAATAATGTAAAATTAAATTATATAAACTAAACATATTAAATTTATAATAACAAAAAATAATTTCATGTTTAAGAGATATATATATATCAAGAAATTTTATAACCATAATGTATATAATAATTATTATAAATGATTAAAACTATTAGATATGAAATATAAATTTTTTATATGCATCCCAACATAAAAAAATAATTTTTTTATTACTTTAACACATGGAGGTAGATATTATACATAAAATTTTATAATAGATTCTATTTTATATCATATAGATTCTAATCACTAAAAAATACTATTATTATAAGAAACACAATACATATAATTTTTTCACAATAATTACTATAATATATAAATGATTTATTACATATTTATAAACTAATATACCATTATATATGAATGTTTTACTTTTAAAAAACATTTATTTTAATAATCAAGTAACATATTTTTCACTTTAAAAATAATTTATAATGTATTATTTTTTTATATAAAAATTAATTTCTCAAAATTTGGGGCTTATTATAATAAAATGGATATAAATTTTGGATAAGGTATTAATTAGGATAATAGTGTGTATGCTAGAATAGAATGTAGATATTTTGAATAACAACCATCAGACATAAACTATTTTTATAGGTACATATTAAATAGAAAAATTCCCTTTAATTAGAATAAAAATTTGATAAAATGAATTATATATTATGAATAAAAAATTATAAATTCGGTAGAGGTATTGTTTGAAAATTTTTGTTTATAATAGTAATTTTTTATCCAAAGGGGATTAGGTGAGAGATACCCTAAGAGGTGGGGTGGGTGAATCTGGTTATGGAATATATTCCAATTTTATCAATTTTCTATAGAATATGACCATCTGAATGGATAATGACCTCTTGATTATAAGTGTCACTACATTTTATCATTAGCTTCTATTGATCTAATTACTTGACCTAATTATTAAATAATATTATCTTAGGATAATTCCAACATAGTTTATTAGATAGTATCATTATGAAAATAAAATAAAGTAATCACACAAGACACATAGTTTTTTTCATGGTTCACCACTATGGGATAATCCATGTAGCATATAGACAATAGTGGTTTGATGCACAAATATATATATTCTCACTATCTATGGGATTTTTACTAACTCACTTCTATAACTCCCCAAGAGTTTAGAATTTGTTTCTTTAAATAATATATTTGATATAATGGGCTACATAAAACATAAAACTAAAAAAAACATGAATCTTTTATTGATATGAAATATAAAATTTTATTATAAAAACAAATACATTTTTTAGTTTAAATATGAATCAACATGAATAAAATTACAAATTGATTATATATATAAATATATATATACCACAATCATATAATATTTATCCTCATGGTTTTCCATGATGATTTTGAACCCAACTACTACTATGGAAAATATAAAAAATTAGCAATATAATATACAAGATTAGAGAGATTTACATGAATAAGTTTTAGTGAAACATGTATGACTATATATATGAATGTAATATGAACTTTATATATATGGTTGTTGGATAAATATTCATTATATATATATTTTTTATTTAAATATATATCCATTCCATAAATTAAAATCCAATTGGAATATAAATTTTTAATTAAAAATTAAGAATAATATAACTCACTACACTCATAAAATTATTAGTTTATATGAATAGATTTATAACAGTAAATGTTTTAAAAGGTTGTTTTTAATATAAGTAGTTTTACAATATATTTAAGAAAAGGACTAAATTATTAAATGTTATTAATTGAATTTCAAAATTGGATTTCATTTTTTTATTCAAATAAAATATATCATTGGGTGAATTATTTTTATTTTCTTGGAAAAGATTTATTTTTTAGTGAATTGTTAAAACTGTAGATTTTTGAAAAACTATCATTTATTTTCATTAAAAAAAGTAATTTAAATCTACCATTATATTTTGAATTTTAATTAAAAGTAAAATAAGATGATTTTTATTAAAAAAAATCTAAATAATTCCATAAGGATGAATATTATATTTTATTTGGATAAAGGTTTATTTTTATGGTTAATTTTTTTTTCTAAAAACTATTTTTGGTTACGTTTTTCACACTTAATTTCAAAATTAATTGTTTACAGTTATAAAAATTGAATTTTTAAAAATTTATTCTATATTTATATTGATGAGGTTCAAATTTTTTAATGATTTCAATTTCATTTTTGGTCATTATGAATAGTTACCTTTGTAAATTCTTTTTCACCTCTATAATTGTAAAAAAGGTAAAACAAGCGTAAAACTATGAGATAAGGCACAAAAATGTACCTAAAACATGTCTTTATTTATTTAGATGTTTTTTTCTCACCATAACCATATTGGATTTTAAAATTTGGGAATTTATTTTTCACTTTCCTTTGTTTATAACCTTTATATTACTTTATTAAAGGATAATTATAAAAATGTCACTCTCTTACTTTTAATTTCAATAAAACAAAATCATTGTGAAAAAAATATGTTATGAATGATTCTAAAAGATTATTTTCAAGATAAATAAGTTATTTTATGTTGGATTTTTTAAAAAATTAGTGATTCTATAATTACCATAAATTCTTACACAACTTAAATACAATACTTGTGTAAGTGGTAGAAAAATTAAGTTAAAATGTTCTAAATACAACAAAGATAACATGTTTTAGATTTATTTTAGAATACCACCAACTTAAAAAATAATTTTAATGTATAATTATTTTTAAATATTTTATATTCGAATTTAATTTTTGTATTTATGTCTGTTTCATGGTTTTTCGGTCACGAAACGCCCAACGGATCCGTATTCGATGATGGATTGACCTACTTTCCAAAGGCAAGCGTTCGCTGGATGGTATGACCAGCTACGCTTAAGAACTCACATTAGTCGAGAGGATGGGAAGTAGAGATCATTTCACCCTTTTGGGGGAATTATTGCCTATTCCGAGACTCTCTTATAGATTTAAGACGTATTCATATGTTCATGAATCTTTGGTTTATACCCAAGAATTGTATCCACATATTTAACCCTGGTGGGAAATGGTCAATTGGACGCAAGGGGTTTGGAATCATTTAGGCCTGAGGTTGATCATCCCTCGTTGGATTAATGACCCCGTGGAGTTTGGACTAATTTAAATGGTGCTAGGAGTAACTAGTGAACCGATGTGAAGATAGTCGGATCAACCAGTTATTGGGATTGAACCTCATGGAGGCTTCCTATATACCCAGCCTAGGGGATAGGGATCAAAGTACACATAGTTCAAATGTGAGTGTCAGGGAACTGACATGAATGTGGACCTGGGGGTCTGAAGGTGGTTAGGCTTGAACCTCTTAGAGGCTTCCTACGTACCCTATGTTGGAGGTAGGGATCAAAGTCCACGTAGTTCGCATTGCCTTGGGACTTACAATCTGAGGCAGCGCATGGTGATGGATTGGGGATTACACTCTGAGGAGGCCCATGGTGATGGATTGAGGCTTACACTCTGAAGAGGACAAGGGTGATGGATTCGGGCTTATACTCTAAGGAGGCCCAGGGCGATGGACTGGGGCTTACAATCTAAGGAGGCCCATGGTGATAGATTGGGGATTACACTCTGAGGAGGCCCATAAGAGGATGTCATGGTCGATGCATACTCTAAGACCATGTTAGTCATGCTCGGTGTGAGAAACAAGAGGTAGTAGGGACCAGATGATCACATCGCGAAAGGTGTGTCCGTGAGACGTGGAGTGGGGCTTATGCATGAGGGCATCCCATGGCGATAAAGCGTAGCGGGAGAGGGAAGGGGGGTGCTCCTGCGCGCCTCTCCTATCTTGTTCCTTGGGAAAGTACTCGGGGAAGTACCAAGGATCATGGGGATGAATGCCTTCTGATGGGTATGCCGCCCCCTCTCTGGGGAGGGGAGAAGTGCCCGACCACCGAAGCGTGAAGCCACCCATCCTTGTGAGTAGAGGCAGGAAGGGGGTTCCCTGGCTGAGACCCCGCATTACGGTGGGAATGTGAACCCAGGAATGCTTCAAGAATATGCTCAAGGGTCGGGGAAACACCTATTCCCCTACTTCCCATGGGTATGTGAACTCAAATGGCGTGCTGGTGCGCCTGAGGGTTTCACCACAAAGATCTGGTGGCTCTGGTGGAGGCCTCATCTCGGGGCTGATGAGTAGGCCAATGAGGGATTCACGGGGAATCAGGCCAGATCAAGAGGATCTTATGTGGATCATGGAATGGGAACTCCGACTGTTTTGGTGCCCTTTGCTTAGGGAAGTTCTACGTGGCTGGAGGGGTCGTCTGCGATCCAGGGTGGTCCGCGGACTAAGAGGTCATCCGCGAACCAGGAAGGTCCGCGGACTGACTGGCCGTCTGCAACCTAGGAGGGTCCACAGACTGATTGGAATCCCGTGAACAAAGGTGGTTCGGGGCTCCAGATTCGATCTGCGAACCATGGTGGTCTGTGGAGGGTTCCATACAGGTAGCGACAACCAAGGGTAGCGCTGGATGGAGGCTCGTCGGTCGGGGCTTCGCCCACATTGGAGGGTGCTACGCGGTGCGACCGATCAGAAAAGAGGCATAAACTCCCTGTCCTGCGGGGAGTGCATCTGTGGAGGGGATATGGTTAGAAGTATTCTCTTTTTATGTTATTTTTAGTTTGAGTTTCACCAAATTATTATGCATTTTCGGTACCTTATTAGTTTGTTCCCAGGTTCATACATGCTCTAGTTCGCGAGCTGGAACTTTCGAAGTCCTAAGACTTCCTTCAAAATCCTTCCACCCAAATCTGATCAATCTCCCTTACATCCTCCTTCCGAATCCCCTAAAAATTCTCCTCTACTTCCCCCCTTGGTCTCCTTTTATAGAGTGGCGAAAGAGATGTATCTGCAGTCACATGACACCTTTTACAGAGGCCCATGACTGAATACTCGGTTTACGACTGACTTGGTCAATCCGTAATTCGTGGTGGGTATTGAGAACTGCTCCCCCTCCCTGTGAACTGAATGAGGGGAGCACTTCATAGCCACAGAGGGTTCCTCCTCCATTTCACGAATGATAGTGGAGGTGGTTCAGGCCAGCTGACACAACTCATGGCTAGGGCAGTTAATGTCAGTGAACCAGATTGGCGCCCGCCCTAATTCGCGCCCGCAGAGGGTCTCCACCTCCATTCTACGAACGAAACTGCTCCACGGAGGAGGGAAACTTCACGAAACCAGTCATGCGTCGTTAACATTAGTCCGGTCCATAGACCGGTTCCTCCTTCGGCATCCTTGAGTGTTGCCCACATTTTCTCATCCATTTTGAGGGGAAATTGTGCAGAACCTCCCTTGATTTAAAGGGTATCATCGTTCTCCTTTGAGGATTTTTCAAAACCCTACAATGTCAATGATGTCAAATTGAATACATAGTTCAAAAAATAAATTTTATGATATTTTATGATAATAAATATTTCATTAAATGATTGGAAACTGATAAAAAATATTTAAAGAGGACAAGAGAGAAGGAAAATTGTCCAAAGTATCATCCATGTACCATGTTTATCCAATTTACATCTTATAAGTAAATTTATAACCCCTGAATATTGAAAAATTTGTTACTATATTTAATTTTAAAAAGGGTTAATGATGTGGTTAAACAAAAAGATAAGTATTAAAATGAATCTTATGTTGGGTCAGAAAAATGGAAATTTTTGGGGTGTGGTGAATTTACTTTTAAAAATCTAAATAGATAAATTAAATCAATAATATAAAATATAAAATAATTAAATATAAACATGCAATAATATCAAAGTAAAGAATAGATAAAACTAAAATAAGGAGATTAAGAAAAATAATGGAAAAAATGAGAAAAGAAAAAATGTAAAGAATATTTTATAATAGAGTTATACAATAGCACACAATGTATCCCATACATATCATTCCCTCAAGAAGGCTTGAAATGGTATATAAACCCTTGGTTTTAATAATAACTAAGAACCGGAGATGTCCTATTATTTTCAATGGAAAAGGAAATAAACCAAGAACCATTGGTTTCAAATGAAACCAATAAAGAAAAAAATAATCCCTTGACTTTGAAAAAAACAAAATAAACCAATGATAAGAAATAGGGAGAAAAAATATGGTTTTCCTTTTTGGAAAACCCATTAACATACTGTATCAAGTCTCACTAAAAAATAATAAGTATAAAGAAGGTGAGTGAGGGAGATTAAAATTGAGATAAAGGGACTAAGGATTTATAAAAGTAATAATAATTGATCTGGAAGAAAAAATAGAATTGGAATAAAGAAAGAATTTATTGAAAAGATAAAGAATATGGAACTTGAGGAAAGTTAATCAAGATTACACCTTATATGGGGTGATTTAATGTTCATGATTCCCACATAAGATAATCACTTATATCATTCTTTGGAAATGATGACTAGGATAAATATTTGTATCTCTTGAGGAGATTGTGGAGCCATTGAGATTAGAGAATATATTTTTTGAAGTGTACTAAAATTGAAAGATTATTCAAGCATCCCTTACCCACCTTTTATAGAATTCCAGGATTCCTAGGTAGTCTATAGTCGAGGCAAGACATTATGTACTGAGAGATATCCTTTTCGAATATCATTAATGCTTTCCTATGAGATCTGTCCCGATTTCCATCAAATACGAACTGGCCTACCTGACGCTGCTTGCATTCTTCTAGCCCTCACTGGCTAGTTTATGAACCTCCATAGGCAATTTGGTGGTGAATTTAGTGATGATTTGGTGTTTCCTCATAAAAAGGGATAACAGATTGCACTGTATCAACAATCTAGTGGTTTATGCTGCAAGATATTTATAAAAATGCTTTTATTATTTTTTAAAGAAAACTTAAGACATTATGACTTCCTACCATTACAACTCAATAGAAACACAAGTTACACACTAGAAACATCTTGAAGAAAGTTAGAAGGAAATTATTGTTTTTTAACCATTATAACATTTACACTAAGAGGTATGATAATAGACCCCATTTTAATGATCATAAATACTTGATATAAAAATCATGATAAGGAAGGGGGACAACAGAAAAAGGAAGGAGTTTACAAATAAAATTTGAAACCATTTCCACGCCTGATATGTTTTGAAACAAATTTCTCCCCTTGATGAAACACAAATTGAAACCAACATTATTTTGTAATTTACCTCTATAAAAAACTTCTCCCCTTTGAGATTATAAAAAATAACCTTATTAAGCATGAGGGTTAGAGAGATATGCTATGATAAAATATTGATAATGAAATTAAACATAATAAGTAATTGTAAATTAATAATTAAGATCATGCTTATGAAATTAAAATAATACAAAAATAAAAAAAACATCTTTACTAATTTAAAATTTTAAAATAAGGTTTTCTGAACAATGTATAAATATATTACAATTTTATAAAATATTTTAAAAAAATTTACGAAACCATTATGTGAGGAATAAAAATAATTCATTCTTTTAAAAGATATTTTCAGGATAACATAAGATAAATATGTGAAAACACGAATAAATAAGATAGAGTTTAAAATGAAATGATCACTAAATCAAATCCCCCTAACTGAAATAAATAAATCATATATAATTTTAAATACCATCTAGTTTTTTTTAAAATTTATAACTCCATATATGTTTCTTTCCACAAAAAACATCATTGATTTGGATCAAATTTTGTTATATGGACACCAAATTATAGATCAATAATGTGTGGTATAAATTTCCTATAAGATATAAAAAATTGTTTATATTTTTATCCTTAAGTGTTTGAAAATGTTTTCATAATATGATTTGGAAATGGAAACAAATTTAGGTACAAATTAATTGGAAAGTAATTATTTAGGGACCTAAAATTTCTTAAATTATTATTGATGATTTGATGAAGTATGGTTATAATTCGGCCTTCCATTTATAGAGTTTTCAAAATCACATTCATTGATGATATGAACGTATCTTTGTAAATATTTTCGAAACTTATTTTGAGAAGTACCATTTATAAAGGAAGTAATTTTTTAAGAATTTTAATTATAATTTGAAAAAATGAAATATTATTTTTTTTAAGACACTCAGAACTATGGATTATGTTAATAATTTGTTCACCTTGGTTAAATTTTAGAAGAGAGAATCTGATATCCTTTAGTTTAGTTATAAAAACATCAACATTGTGTTGATTTTTTAAATTCAAAAAAAAAATATCTATTTATTTTTAAAAGAATATTCTTTTGATTTAAAACTTTTTTATATTTCTAGTTAAGCTTTTAAAATCCAAATTAATATTTAAGAAAAAATTTCCATGTTCTTGATATTTATTTTCAAGATCTTCAAAGGAAAGGGGAAGAAAATAAGAATAATGAAAATGAGAGAAAGAAGAATAAGAATGGGATGAAGAGTGAGACATTGGAGTAATGACCTCATTACCCTCCTTTAGATGTTCCATGAGGAATATCATACCTGAGTAAATTGAAGAGGAATTGTCTATAGAATCATCACCATTAATCCAAGTATTTAATTATAGGGATTTCTTACCTTTATTATTATTTTTCAACCTCATTTTATAAATTAGACATTCTGGTATTATATGAACATATTGGAACTTCCTAATATTAATACTTACAAAAAAGAATTATTATGTTTATAATAAGATTACTATTTTATGATACTATATCTTTTTTAAATATAATTGGCTAAGTATAGATGATCTACCATTAGTTATGATGATCTGCCGTTAGTTCACATGTGTCACTATTAGTTAAAATATACTACTATTAGTTCATATGTGCTACTGTTAGTTGAAATGTGATACTATTAGTACACATGTTCTATTGTTCATTCAATTGTGCAGCCAATAATTTTTTTATACAACTAAACATGCTACCACTATATATGTGCTACTGTTAGTTTAACTGTGCTACTTCCAGAAATGATACTGATAGACATGTACTACCATTATTTTAATATTTCTATCCCCAAACTTGCTACCTCCAGATGTACTACCGTAGTTTTGTGGTACCAATGACCTATGATAACACTGGCATGTGATTCTGTTGGACCTTGCCATTTATAACTTTTTACTATTGTTTTTCAATTCTTTATTCTAATTTAATACATCCTACAACTAGTTTATGAGAGTTAATACAATAATCCTATTGTGGATTTGTTAATGATTATTCCTAAAACACACCATAGATGCATTGCACAAAAATAAAAAGGTTTCCTGATTTTATACATAGTATAATGACCCAAGATATTTTTATTATTATTCTTAAATGGATTATTTGGTCTAGAAGAGGTATATATTTTAGAGGAGTCCCCTGTGTGCCTCACTGGCCACTTATGTGATGAATACATGAGAGTGTGAATATGTGAAACATATTTGAGATTAATAAACTTATGTGAACTCTAGTTTTTCTAATTCACATTCAAGTATATAATATAGCTCTAAAAAAATATATTTTTTTATAATTTTATAGAAGCTTCTTCAATATTATCACCAAGTCAAATATGAGGGCTCTCGAGAATATAAATCTATTTAGACTGAAAATCATCATATTTTATCATATATACTTATTTCCTATCTCTGTTTTTTTAAATTTAGGAATGAAGAATCTTTTTATTTTGATTGAAAAGGATTATTTATATATGTTTATAGGAAGACTAATTACATAGACCATTGGCCCAAGGCCTAGAGGAACATGAAAATGGACTATAGTCCTAATGCAGTATCATGAATGAATCATACTATCTATGTCACCGGCTTTGAATTATTCCTGCACAATAATTGGTGTATACAAGACACCCTCTCTCAATATTATATATCTATATACCCATGAGAACTATAGAAGAGGTCCTACTTGTACTATCTTATTTTTATTCCCATGAATAACTATGGAAGAGGCTTGGAGCCTAGAGAGACTATGGGTTTTTGTTTGTAACAACCCAATCCAGGTTTTGGATTAGATTATTGATATAATAAAATGCTTGGTATTAGGTGATTAACATGTAGTGAGGATTATGTTTAGGCTTCAGATTGAAACCCTTGCATACTCTATTGCGTGTTTCATTTTTGTTTTTCATTTTTTCAAAGATAGATCTATATTTATTTTTAAATCTATAAAAAAATTTAATTTGATAGTTAGTATTAACCTATGATTATATAAATCATTTGATTAAGTTAATTTATTTTAAAAGTTTTATTGATTTCAATTTTTATATTAATTAATCCCCAATCACTCTTCAAGAAATCATTTGAAAGGTCAGACTAATATTATATTATTTTTTTATTAAATGGGGATTTAATTTGAAAAGCATTTTTAAATAATTTTTTATTGGAAACTCAATTTACCCCCACTTGAGTTACTCACTTTGAACAACATTTGGTATCAAAGTAATTTCAAAAAACATTTCAATTGTGATGTAGTTATCTTATAATGATCTAAAAATTTTTGATCATAAATTTAGTTCTTTATAGATAATAATAGGTTAGATGGATCTAATTCAATAAATTAATCTTTATTTTATTATAAAAAATTATGCTCAGTGCAAAATTAAAATGAAAATTCATATTGAAATCATGATTTTTGAAATCTATAATGTAATTGAAGAAAATTTTGAATTTCCCAAAACTGCTAGAGATACTTAGAGTGATTATAATAAATAAGACCATAATAATAATTTGGAATCCATGAGTTATATATATTATTCTTTGGGAGATGAATAATTTAATATAATATCTTCATGTACTACTGCTTTTGAAATTAAGGATACATTAACTGTTTCTCATGAGGAAACATCTAATGTCAAAGAAATGTGCCTAAATAATTATACAATTTAATATTACTATTTTAATGAGATAATTTATGAACCTATTTCTGATATGTATCATAGGTTTAATGATACCGTGAATTCAAATTCATTCACTAAGGAAAATTAATTTTGATAAAGATCATGTGATGTTGTTGTTGAGGTGTTTACCAGAAAGATAGAGAAGAACCACAGTGTCAATTTGGGAGATATGTTATGTAAGAGAGTTTCTTGTTAAGGAAATTATAATAAATATGATGATTTATGAGGATATAGTCAATGTAAATAGAGAAGTAGAGGACAAACCAAAAATAAAATCTATGACCTTGAAATATATTACTTGAAAACAAATGGAAAAAAATCCAAGATCACATATTAAGTGATAAAGAGTCATCTACTGATAATGATGAAGAAATTTCCCAATTGGATAGAGGATTGAAAAATTAATAGAAAAGGTATATATTATCTAAGAAACCAAGTTATAATGGTATGTATGAAAATTGAGCAAATTTGAGAATGGATTAGAAGATTTGTGATTATGAAAAAGAGACAATTGATTATGAAAGAAAAAGAAAATGTCATTTCAAAGATGAATTTCCTAATCTAAAATGAAATAATATATATAATATTAAGGAAAAACGGTATAATAAATCCATAAAATAAACTTGGTGTACTTTATATGATAGCTTAATTGAATCTTATTCAATAAGTGTGGAAAATAATGATATACCAAACATGTGTGTTATAATAAACATATATGAGGTGTATCATATTTTTCCTAAATCTCTTGTTCCTATTTATAATAATTCTAAAAATGAAAATAGTGGTGAAAAAAATCTAATAAATAAACATTTTATTTCTAAAATATGATGTAATACAATTTTAATGAACTTAAAGACAAATATATGATTTTAAAGAAGCAGTATTCCTTGATTACTAATTTTAAAACTGACTTTAGTGTTGAGAAAGATAAAAATGACCAGTCATTAAAAGTAAAAAATGAGGTAAAATTTTCTTATCAGTGATTAAATATAGGTAAATAAATATTTAAAAATGAGAGAAATACTCTTACCTAAATGCATTGAAAACAAGAAGTACCCAAATATTTACTAAAATTGGCTATCAAACTGGACAAAAAAGAACAATTTGAAATAGATTTATTCTATGTTTTAATTATTATAGTGATACTACAGATTATTACTATTATGTAACCTAAAAAGTGAACATTTATAAATGTCTTCAATCTACTTTTGTGAAGCTTTTAAACCAATTATGGGTTCATAAATCTTTTATTGCTAACATTTCTGGTCTCAATATGATTTGGAAATCAAATTATTTTTTGGTATAATTTTATATAGGAAGACCAATTTAAAATCTAAATTAAGAAAATATATTATATGGAATGTGGAAATTATTGACACATGAATTTTTTGTATTAATGTTTTAAGAATATTATCAATGTGGATAATGGACATGTAACTTTCAGTGAAAATCACAAAATAAAAATACTTGCCTTAGTGAAATTGGTAACTCTAACACTATTTTAATTTCTAATGTTTTATTTATTGATAGTTTAAATTATAATATTATTATCATGTCATAGATATATTACGATAGTTTTCATGTTAATTTTGAAAATAATTCCTATAGTTTTTTTATTCTAAAAATAATCTAGTATCTATTTCATTAAAAAATTATAATGTATATAAAGTTAATTTATATTCATTGATTTCTCATAACATTTCATATCTAAGTTTATTTCATAAAGAATCTTGTCATTTAAATAGGCAACGAGGGCATTTTAATATTCATTCACCTAGAAATATTACTAAGAAATGGTTGGTCAATGTTCTACTAAAACTATAATTAAAAAATAATAAATTATAAAACCCATGTTAAAAAAATAAACAACATAAAATATATTTCAAATAAAATAAATAAGCTTCAACTTCTCAACCCGTAGAGTTTGTTCACATGGAATTGTTTTGAAATCCTATAGTTTCTATCTTAAATGGGAAGCAGTGTGTTTGTATTCTTGTTGAATACATTTCTGGGTATACTGGGGTATTCATTCTAGCTCACAGTAGTTAAGCTGGTTCTTTTTTTACCAAATATGAAAAATATTTATAAAATCTTAGTGGACTTATAATTAAGTCCTTAAGAATTGATCACAGTAGTGAACTTGAAAATCATTATTTTGAATCATTTTTCTCAAAAATGGTTAAATAATAACTTTTCTTCTTCTAGGGACCATTATAGAATGGTGTAGTTGAATGGAAAAATAAAAACATTAAATAAATAACCCACTCTATGTTCAATGATTATGACTTACCCTTTTATTCTAGGTAATAATCTGTTAATACATATTTTTATATAGTAAATGGAGTTTTAATTAGACCTTTCTTAATGAAAAATCCCCATGAATTATAGAATGTTATAAATCCAAAGGTTAATTACATTATTTTTTATGGTTTCAAAGTACTTATTCTTAATAATAAGGATAATCTTGAAAAATTTTACTCCAAGAGTGATGAAAGAATTTTCCATGGATATTCAGATTATAGTAAATAATATAGGGTTATTAACAAAATAAATAACATTATCAAAGAATATTCTCATGTAAAATTTGATGACACAAATCCATATGATCCTTAGAACCCTTTAGAAAACCATGAGGTTGATCTATAAAATCAGAATATCAATGCTAATACTTTTGAAAATTCTATGAAATCAGAAGAAAAATCATCCAGTTATATAAAAAAAACTAAACCTGAACCCATAGAAGACCATGTCATTTATAGTCCTTCTTTAACTAGAATTGTAAGAACTCATAGGCACCATCCTCTAGTTGTTTTAGTTATAGATCTAGATACAGTAATAAAAACTAAAGATTCTATTAAAAATCAGGTTTAACATTAATAATTTTAGTCACATTATGATCCTACGAACATCAACAATGCAATAAATAATAACTTTTGCGTGATGGAAAAGAAAGAAAAACATTATTTTTTTAATTTAATATAGTTTGGGAACTAATAAATAGAACCAAAGATACTATGGAAATTAGCATAACATGGGTGTTTATAAAACAAGTTGATGATTCAGTTAGTGTAGTTAGAAATAATAATATATTGGTTAAACAAGCATATAATAAGGAAGATGGTATTGAATGTGATTATAACCTTTCACCAGTGGATAGACATGAAGTCATTAGAATATTTCTTGCTTATACAACACATTTTATTTTCAAACTATATCAAATGGATATCAATAGTGAATTCTGAAATTTTTATATAGATGAGGATTTTTTTTGAACAACCCATGGTTTTCAAAATCATAATTTTCCAAATCATGTTTTTATGTTAAAAAAGGGCATATGGAATAAAACAAGATCCTAGAGCTTGGTATGATAGGATAACATATTTTCTTATTTCTAATGGATTTTAAAAATGCATAATTGATCTTAATATATGTATAAAAATAATTTCAAAATATGTTTATTTGTCTAAATTTATATTGAGGATAATTTTTTTGGATCTTGAAAAAAATATTTTTATACTTTATTTTTTAAAAATGATGTAAAATAAATTTCAAATAAGTTTAATGGGATAACATAAATTATTTCTTGCTTTTTTAATTTTCGTAAATAAATATGGAATTAATTTATATATAAGTATGTACAATAAAGACCTTCTATAATATATTGGTTTGGATAACACTAAGAGTTGTGATAATCTCATAAGTATTACTTTTAAGTAACATATTGATGAAATAGGAATGTTAGTAGATCAAATTTTTTATAGAGGTATGATTGGAAGCTTGATATACCTATCTTATAGATGATCAAACATTATGTTTAGTGTGTGCATGTGTGTTCATTTTTAAGAAAATCCCAAAGAGTCTCATTTACCTTTTATTAAAATAATTCTCAAATACATTAAATATAAAACCAATTAGGACTAGTCTATACACAATGACAAACCTTTGATTTTTTAAGTTATTCAGATTAGAATTTTAGTGGCTTCATGTTTTATAAAAAAAGAAATTTTGAAACATGTCACATTTTAAAAATGTAACTAGTATCTTGGTGTAGTAAAAAAGCATAATTTTATTGAACTGTCCATTGCTGAAGATGAATACATAACAATAGGAATGTGTTTTGAACAACTTCTATTGTTAAAACATATTTCTAGACTATGCATATAAACATATAAATTTTCCTATAAATTGTGACAAAAAGTGTGATAAATACTTTCAAGAGCCATGTATCTCATTCTTTAAAAAATCATATTGATGAAAGACATCACTTTTTGAGTGATCATTTCCAAAAAAGGTGATATAACTCTTGAATTTTTAATGAATGAACACCATATTTATGTTATTCTAAAATTTCCCATGAATTATAAGAGATTGAACTATATCAAATACAAAATAGTAATGATAACGTTTGGTTAATACTTATCTTGGTTGATCCACCATTGGTGATCCACCATCGGTGATCTACCATCAGTGATCCAACATCATTGATCCACCCTTAGTGATTCACCCTTAGTGATCCACTAATTGGTGATCCACTATTGGTGATCTACCACTGTGTGATCCACTGTTGGAAGGAACCACCATTGGGAAACTAATGATTGAACCTCTGTTTCTTTCTACCACCCATCCTATTTCCTATTTTATGTGCATAAATTTTATATATGATTTATTATATCAAATTTTAATATATTTTTCAATTTCATATCCTTAAGGGATAAAATTTCAACTTAAATACAATCTGGGTCACTATCTTACTCACGCCTAACCTTTGAATAATTTTTTAGTCCCCTTTCACTTCTAAACTTCAACCTTCATCGTGATCTTCCTTCATGTTTCAATTATATAATATGGTGATAGTTAATCACCCCATAGTTTCACCTCCATGAGGGCCATGACCTATGAGGAAATGTCATTGAGATTCAATTCATTGTTTAGTCAAACAAAAAAACCCCCAACTTGTGAATTGTGTGGTTATACAATTTAAAGAAGTAGATGTTGAATGAATATTGTTGAGAAATTTATTGTTTCCCAAAGTGATTTATGAACATGGTTTGTTATATTGGTTCTAATGAAATGAAACACCATTTTATGTAAGTTTAGTTCATTATTTCCACTAATATAATTAGTACAAATTTAGAGAAGTTAATGACTTCATTAGAAGCTTGATTGATGGAAAATATAATAATTTTTAATAAAGATAATGGGATAGGTTTATAAATGTACATCAAAGAGGTTTTTCTGATAACTATCATTGTTCTACACCAAGTGATAATGAGCTATTTTTGTATGTGGATACACTAATAGAGCTAACTCGGAATGATTCAATGAGAAGGCCTAATACTTCCAAACTTGATGGTAAGTCTATAACTCTATGTAAATTCATCCAACATTTTCAATGTCTTAGGAAAGGGAATTTTAGTAAAATGTGTTATCATGTGTATATATTTTATTCTTTATAAAAATTGGATATAAAGTTAATCTATATAGATCTCTTTTGGTGCACATGATGGAGATATGTAAGTCCTCTTCCACATAAAACTCTCACATTTTCCCTAATATATTCTCATCTATATAACAAGACGAGGGCATGGATGAAGAAGAAGACGAAGTTGAGGTAAAATTTGGTTGATATTTTATTGAAATTACCAGCAAAAGAATCAAAATTCAACTAAAATCCATGTTTGAAGAAATGGTTTTAGGAAAATGAAAATCTCTATGATGATTTTGATCATGTGGAAATATCTATATAGAAAAAAATACTATTGACCTGGGATTAGATCCATATGATATCGTGGACTACTCCTAACAAGAATTTGAATAGGAATTGGTAGAATTAATGAATAGGGAACAATTGTCTCTTTTGAAGAAGGAAATTATCCATGTATTCCTAAAATCCCAATTATATCTTATAGATCCAAAATTACTCTTATATTGCTTCCTTCTATAGAAATCCTATTATGTAATGGAGAATATGAATAAACCAAATTCTTTAGTGAAGTACAGGAATTGAGTTATTCTAAAACTTCAACAGAATTGGGGGAAGTATCATACAATTATAATTATTTTTATGATGATGGAAATGGTGACACACCTCATGACTTATATATTCATGATGATTCTGGTGATGGTGTTTAGAGGGATTAGTCACATCATCCAAATCCTATTGTTTCTATTTCATAAAGGTATATAGAGAGACCGTGAATGGTTTAGCTAGCTGATGATGCTACCAATATTAGAGGTGAGATGAGAGCATCTGTTGAGGGGAGAAATCCCTAGGTTCTTCCAGTGAGAAGTCAGTTCATAAGGATGTAAATTCTATTTTAGATAAGTATAGGGATACATCCAAGGGGGATCCATCTCATGGTTCCATGTTTCTAGGGATTCACTATCCAGATTCAGTTTGAGATGATGGGAGTAATGATGATCATAGTGTCCCCCTGAGTATGGTGACCATTCTTTCTTGGTTACTATTGGAACATATACAAAGGGATCATTTTTTGAGAATATTGATAAAGCTAGTGACCTTTAAGAATTCACTTCTTATTCCCTTATTTTTAGATCAGATCACGTAGAGGCTGTGATGCCTATTCTGGAGAGAGATGGATTACCTCTACCCACTGATGCTTATATTACTTAAAAATATGTCACTAAAGCTGATTTGGAAGACTTTAGAAAGAGTATCATCTCAAATTTTGGTATAGTTCTTTAATCGTAGGTTCCTCTTGTTACGTTTCTTAGTCAACCTAATATCGGGAACATATTTGAGCTAGTCATATACTATATTAATCCCAATATAATTTTGAAGATTCAAAAAGTTTAGATTAAAAATAGAATGTTATCTAGTGAGATATAATCCATGGGATCTATTATGGAGGATATGAGTTTCAATTTTTTGCTGGTTAGTCTACTCTTTTGGAGAGGTTGGAGACTCTTCTGATGACTATTGCTTATACATACACTACTCCACCTCCTTCAACTTTAGTTGAATGTGAGTTGATTAGAGATATACTCCAATAGGAGTTTCATTCCCTCATGGGTGATATCTATACATCTTAGTAGGATTTCCTTCAGAAAATTCGATATAATGGTTTGCATATATATAAAATGTTAAGGTAGTGTTTGAATGATGACTTAAGCGATAGGGAAACCATCAACAAGTCTATCAAATACTACCTTTCTAGAATATATACAAAGAATGAATTTAATTATAATTTTATGTTTCTAGCTCAGAAATTTAGAATGAAAATTATCTCTGTGGACATTAAGGAAAAAGTAAACCAGTTGAAAGTATTCAATACTTTTCTCAATTTGTTTATAGAATAGAAGAAATACTTATTCAATACTATAAAGAGGGGTGGAAACCGGATTATGTACTTTTAAAAATGATGAATAAATTTATTTATGTTTTTAGAACAAAATTTGTGGCACCTATGTATATTCTTATGTTGGTCTTCATCTCTACACCATCTTATTCCCCTCTTTCGCCTCAATTTCAACCTTATTGTATGTTACTGATTAAATCCACTCTTCATGTTAGAATAGTGATGATACATGATCTACCTTTGACTACTTATTCACCCCATACTCTAAATATGTGATTCCTACCCTTGGAAAAGGAAATGGACCCCTTGATTATACATCCCATAGAGATGAGAGTGACTCCGACTATGATTAGTATTTGAGAGGGGTTATACTATATATTCATATGTATTTCTCTTAGCTATGTAATAATTTTACTTATTTATTTAATCTAGTTCCTATTTTTCCTTCTATTCATTGAATTTATTTACTTTTATTATATTTTTGATAATCCCAAAATGGGGTGAGAACTTTTTTGGATGTAATTTAATGTTTATGGTTTAAAAGTCCATGTTTAAAAATTCAAGATTAAGTTTGTAATTATATTTCAAGTGCTAATATTTCAAAATATCTAACATTATCAATTTCACATGTGAATATGATATCATTACATCATATTCATCCATGTATGATTATATTTGTTTTATATATGGTTTATAAAATTACATGATTTGTGATTATCCAAAATTGGGAGATTTTTAGAACCTCCTTATTTTAATTCTTACAAATAATGATTATTATGTCTATAATGAGGTTAATGTTTTATGATATTATATATTTTTGTAAATATAATTTTCTATGTATAGATGATCTACTATTAGTTATAATGACCTACTATTATTTCAAAGGTTCTACTATTAGCTCAAATATTCCACTATTAACTCAAATGTGATACCATTAGTTCAAATGTGCTGCTATTAGTTCACATGCGATACCATTAGTTAAACTATGATACCATCAATGTTATCCTTCCACTAAACATGATAATGCCATACATGGGCTACAATTAGTTCAATTGTGCTACCATAAGACATGCTACCACCATAAATGTGCTACCGTTTGTTTAAATTTTCAATAGCTAGACATGCTACTATAAATTTTACTGCCACTAGATGTTCTACCATTGACCCATGCTACCATTGATGTGTGATACCACTGGACCATTTAATTTCCAACTTACTACTATTGTTTTTATATCCTTTATTCATATTTAATTATTCCAATGGATAGTTTATGATAGTTAATAGAGATCACATCATATGGATTTGTTAATGATTATTCCTAACCAATCCACAGATGCACTGAAGAAAAATTTGTAGTATTCATGATTTTCTACTCAGAAGAAGGGTGCATGATATATATATTATTATTCATTAATCTATAATTTGGATTTCCATAGCTATATATTCTTATAGACTCCATGATGAGTGTCATTGGATTCATATATGATGAATACATGTGACTGTGAAATTATCAATCATATATAAGATTATAAACCCTTCATACACTAATTTTTTCCTAGAGCATCTATAGAGGGAAAAGAAAACCCCATAACACTCTATTTTTATGAAATTTCATAAAAACTTGTTCATGATCCTCACCAAGTCAAATACGAGGATCCTCGAGAATCTAAATCTATTTAGAGGGATCAAAATCGTCTTTTCTCATCTTTACTTCTTTTTTATATCTATTTTACGATTTAATTTTGAGAAGTGTGATATTTTAAGATGTTTATCTATACAAACCAACTCTTTCACTTTAACATGGGTGTACAAGACACACTCCCCCATGTTTCATTATTTGTATACCCATAAAAATTATAGAAGAGACCCCAAGTGTACTTTCTTATTTTTTCCCATTATTAACTATGAAATAGTATTTTATCCTAGACATCTGGTGTGCTATTGTTTTTATAAACCCAATCTAGGTTACAGATCAGATTATTGATATAATTATTTGCTTATAAGTAGGTGATTTCTAAGTGGAGGTGGTTAAATATCATTTTGAGACTACTTTCATTGTTTAATTCACCATGTCTTTCATTTTTTTTCTTTTTTTCAAATATAAAACTATATTTATATTAAAATATGTAAAAAAACATATAATTTAATAGTTAGTCTAAACCTGTGTTAATATAAAAGATTTTATTAGGTACATTATTTTCAAATTTTAAAGACATTTCCAATATTATTTTAACTAATCCAAAATCCGGCATTGATAAATATTTTTAAAGATCATACATATTTATTGAAATATTTTTATTAACTTGGGATTTATTTTTAATGTGATTTAATATGATTTTTTATTAGGTAATCAATTCACCCCTCTTGATTTACTCACTCTGACTAACATAATTTTTTTTTATAAAATGTCGCTTTTAAAATTTCAATTAGATCTACCTTTTTTGGAATTTTAGGATGATTAAATATTCAATATATTTTTTTAAACCATTTTAAAAATACATTAAATCTCTTCTTCATCATCATTGTTTCTTTAAAAATAATCATCATCTTCGATTGCATTAAAAGTAATCCTCTAATTTGTTTCCATGAATTACATTTCTTCTTTAACCTCTTGGTATTTCAACATTATGTAATTTCTCATTAATTATCCAATTAGTTCTCTAAACACTATATATTTTATGTCCTTGGCTTGTTCAACCACCATGACTTTAGGAGCCAATGAAATAAGTAAATACAATAGAATTTTCATTTTGATTTGTGTGGTTTTGTCTTAAATCTCTTCATAGATGAAATCTATGACAATATCTTATTATGTGATTATTCAAGAATGTTTACAAGAGGAAAGTGGGTTTTAATGATGGAAACCATTCATCGGGTTCATAGTGAGATAAAAGTGGTGTATCGGGTTTCGAAAAAATTATATGTTTTAGGTTACTTGGTTATTCATTATGATAGAGTTTCAATCTTATTGGTGTTCATGGGTTATATTAAAATGATTCTAGTGTTTAGTATAGGGGATTTGTACACGTTTAAGATAGTATTAGTGCTTCTATTTTCATTAGAATTCTATTTTCTATGATTGTTTTTTTCTAGGTTTTCTCATGTTTGATGGTCAGTTTTTCAATGCCATGGAGAATTGTATTGAATGAGTTTGATGATGATGGGACTATTGTTGGTGATTATGGAGATACCATCTTCATCATATATGACCAGAACACGTGGTATTGAAGTGTGGATTTGGTTTTGGGTTCAAGGAAAAACATGTTTTTGTCTTTAAGTTCCCTACTTGGGGTTTCTACAGGTTGTTTCTAGTTTTTTTGAATTTCAAATATTCTGTGTTCTTCATATTTTTTGGGATTATTCTACTTTGAATTTATGGGAATTAATCTAATATATAAGTTTTGTGATGTGTTTATTTATTCCTTAAATAATAAAAAATATGTAATTTGAGTCTTGAGAGATTTATACTATTGAAAAAGTTATTCAAAAATGTAATCATGCATGTAGTATATTCATTTTAATGAACATACAAGCTTTAATAATCTTGATGATACATATCCCATGTAGTATCTTTGACTATATTTGTTACTTAAAGATTAACTTATAATAATTTTTGGATTTTATTATATGTTTTACAAGTATATAATATATAGAATTAATTTTTATCTAAGCACATGAGCCTCCGCCCGATTGGTGAGGACTAGATAAGTGCATCCAAGAGACCTGAGATCAAATCCGGGTGGAAGATTATTTCCGGGTACTATAGAGGTACTATAGAAGTAATGTAGAAGATACTGTTCGGTACTATAGCAGGCATTGTTCGACACTGTCGTAACCAGAACAATTCATCCATCTAGGCCATTGGGCCACTGGTTTGGTCCTCCGGGACTGCAAGGCCTTCGAGCCACCCAAGGCCTTCAGGACAGTTCATTCTCAAGGCCTTCATGCCAACTTAATGCCATAGGGACACCCCAAGGCCTTCGGGACACATGAATATAGATGTACCAATCAGAATAAAAGGTACAAGGCATCAGAGGAGGATTCAGGGTAGGCACATTCACTGGAGCAGAGCTAACTGAAATTAGAATAATGAGAGGGTATGGATTTCCCATCGGTACTAGTCCTATTCATCTTTTCATAGGACAACTAGCTGAGAAGTCCTACAAAGGTGGAGTGTTGATATCATGACACATTCTGGGGATGAGCAGTTCCAAGTTGTCTTGTCTGGGTGATTCCATCTAAGACCTACGAGTCATGTAATTGTATCTGGGCCTTCGGTCCTTTTAAGGGTTCCACCTCATCCCTTGAAAGGTGGATTATAAAAAATAAAAAAAATGAAGGCCTTAGGGCCATTCTGAAAATTTTTATCTAAACCAAAATGCAATTCATACAACTATTTTTAATTAAGTTTAAAATTCTTTTTTTACTTCAGGTTTTCCTTTTCCATAGATTAATTAGTTGGAACCTACTAATGCATTAAAATTTTCCAAACTAGATAAAAAAATTTACCATAAAAAGGAGAAATACAGTTTTTCTAAAAAGAGTAATTAAAACCATTATTAAAAGGAGTGTGCATATAAGAATTAGATTCTATTTTTAAAATAGAATATTGAAAATATATTATGATTTTAAAATCAAAAATATTTTTAAAAAATCAATATTATGAAATGTATTCAAAGACACCTTTTGATAAAAACTGCAGGTATTAAGGTAAAAATATTTTTCTATAGGATATTTTTTAAATAACAAAAATTTTCAAAACATCATGTATTTTTTATAAAAAATGAAAATCACTCATTTGATAATATCTTTTGGTCAAATTGTAAGGTAAAATGAAAATTTAAAATGTATAATTATCTCTCAATTTTGAAATTTTAAATGATATAATTTAATAAGAATACTTTGATACTAATTTTTGGGTTTGAAAAATGGATGGGGTTAAATGAATTTTAAAAATTATGGTGAAAAATTAAATTGATTCTGTAAATGATATAATGATGTTATATGAGAATGTAATATATCACAGTAAAGTGTAGTGAAAATTAAATTTTAGTAATTATGAGAATGGGTTTTAGAAATTAAAAATTTTAAAGAAAAAGAAAAAAATTATTTGATAATAGAGTTCAATAGTAGTAAAAAAAGGTTCCCCTATGCCTCCTCCCCTTAAGAAGGATTGAGAGGGTATATAACCCTTTGTTTTTAATGGGCACTAACAATTAAGGAAGTCATTTTATTTTGAATGGGAAAATAGATAACCAATAATACTTTATTTTAATGACAACCAATAACTATACAAAGAACCCCTTTCTTTGGAACTAAGAAACAAGAGACCAATGATGTGAATGAAAGAGAAAAGTGAAGGTATGAATTTTTGGAAGAATTATTACAATACCATCTCAACTATCACTAAAAAATTAGAATTAAAATAAGTTGATATGGAGAGAGAGATTACAATTAAGAGAAAGGAAAACAAGTGGATATAAAATAAACAACAGAGGATCTAGAAGAAGAAATTAAAAGTGAAAAATTGGTAGAATAAATTTTAAAAAATAAAAATGACGGTGCTTAATGAATATCACTGAAGATTATTCCATGGATAGTTCCCTTTGTTGTTTATGATTCCTATATATGATGTTCACATTGATCTTATTTGGGAAAGGATGAGAAGGATGAAACATTGAATCTATTGAGGATATTGTGGATCAGTTAATGATTGAATATCATTTTTATTGAATCATAATATAACTGAATGAATATTCACCCCTTATCCTCCTTTTATAACCTCCTAGAATGCCTAGGTGGCCCATGTTTTGGCCAAGACATTAAGAGTTTAGTGGTAGAATTCTTAGACAAAGTTAATGATTTCATGGATGATATATACCAACACTAATAGATACTTAGTATCCACCATTTGTTAGATAGTGGACTGCCTGGAGCTACCTTCATAATATTTGGTCTCATCAGTTGGTATGTGCACCTCCTGTGGCTAACTGGTGGGACTTCTAGAGACGACGAGGTTCTGCCACATGCTACCAGTTATCTGATGTCACTTGATGAAAAATACATTGTAAAAATCTATTTTAACCCATTTTTTTATCCAACATAAGTATTAACACCTTCCTACCATTGTAACTTAATAGAAACACAAGAAACACACTATAAAAAACATGAAATAAGTCAGAATCCAATTAAAGTGTTTTCTATCATTAAAAAATTACACTATGAGGTATAACAAGTTAAATATATCTAAATTTTATTGGAAGAATATATTTAATCCTTCTGAGTCCCTATCATATAATTTAATTTTTTTAGTGCCACTTTACTTGATTATGATATTTTTTATATTTTAATGTTCTTTATATTTAGTGTTGTGACACTCCCCTCACTTATATAATAGAACCACAACACCTTTTTTAATCACATATTTTAGCAATATATTTTAAATTATACCCACCCAAATATCTCTCCAAAATCCCTCCTCATATCCTAGAGGTCTTGGTATTAGAAAAATACCCTCCCAAGAATGCTTCACGTGTAAGATAAACGGGATTTCAAATAGAAGTGGTATAATTCATAACCAAGTGTTTAATGTTTACTTATTCGTTAATATCCTTAAAATATTTAATATATATGAAGAAATAATAAAACAATTGTCTTAAATGTAAAAATTTTTTACTATGATTATGGAAAAATCTTTTTTTCATCGTGTTTTTCATTCTATGGGAAATTAAATCATGACTCGTGCATACATGTCGATTACCACCTGCACGAAGTGTTGTGTTTCAATTTAAAATACCATACCACAAGGATGGTTATAATTATAAATTTAATTAATATATGTGATATCAATTACATTATTATTATTCTATAATGATAACATAAAACTTATCCTCTTATCCTTTTTCTAAAATGACAATGACGCTCATGTGTATGTACAGATTACAACCTTAATGAAGCGATGTGATTATTTTATCATATATTTCATGGATAGTTATATAACTATATTTATTGTAAAAATATAATAATTATTTAATTATTAATATTTTTGATATTATGGAATAATTATCTCTTTGAACATTGTCAACCTATTGAAGTTGTTTTGGGATTATGAACTTAATGGCCTCAAAATGTTCGACATGAACATAACTGATTTAATAACTATAAATGGATTGGTAATAAATGAATTAAAGGGTATAATTATATGGTAATACACATGATATATTTTCTTAAAAATGTAAAAAATTATATAAGTTTATTATTTATGATTTAAATTTTGTATTCGTCTACTCAGACTTGTGTTAAGATCATTTTCTTTAAAACCATATTTAAAAGCTATAAAGTTTTTCTTATATTATTACTATATACACATTATTTTAAAACGTTTCAAGTATGTTATTAATATAATAAAATATATTTTTAAATTAATTTTCAACCATTATTTACTTTTAATATGATGGTTTTAAAAGAAGTCTTTTAAATTTTATTCCAAATGGGTTATATTTGATATTTTTATAAAAGTGTGAAAAGAATCATTTTATATATATAAGGAATGATAATAATACATATCCATCATGCAAATTGTTCACTAATAATAAAAATATACAATGTTTAATGGTTTTTAGAAATAATATCATACTTCCTATTATTCTGGGATTTTTTTTAAAAAGTTTTCTAAGTAAAGGTTTTTATCCTTATTTTTACATGAATCCTAAAAGTGATTAAATATATGAGTCAAATAGAATAATTTATAAATTTTTATGATGTAAATGTATGATTATATGTGTTTTATTTATATTATTTTCTTTTTACATTGTTTATGATGACAATTTATCTTGATATAACTCTCAAATGCATTGGTTAATGATTATGTTATCCAAGGAATTATTTTGTAATTAACAGAGTATGTTATTATACTTATAAGAGATATTGTAAGAGTGATTGTAAGAGTAAAATGAATTTTATTTTCTAATGAAACCAAATTAATTTTCAATTCATTAAAATGATCTTTTATTTATTTAAATTTATTTTATAAGGTAAGGTAGTGACATTATGTTTACAATAATATTTATTCCCCTTTCAAGGTTGAAAAGTATGTTTTCATGAAATTTCATTCATGAGTTACCATGTTATAAATGATACTATCATGATTATGGTTTTTCATTTATTATTTTTTATTATTTGTTTTGTTAAAGTATTTCATAAATGAGAATTATTTCATGAGTAATAAAATTAATATTCTGGGTCAAAGTTTATTTTGTAAAAGGGGAAATATTTCTTTAGGATTACAAGGTTTTCAAAATGGACTATTGAGTTTAATTACTTTTGTTTACCTTACAAGAAATTTGTGGTCATTACAAGTTTTAAAATATTTTTCAAAAGTAAAAATTATGAGTAAGTAATATATCAATGTCTAAATTACAGCTATGTCGATTCATGATTAATAATGCAAGCATGTTTTTAATGAAATAAGTGTTTAGATTTTAGAATATTATTTTTCTGCAAGAAATGAATTTAGAGTGTAATTTTATAGTTTTTATTATAATGTTATGATATATATAAGTTTTTATAAATTCCCTAAAACTCTATGCTGAAAAATTTATAAAATATAAGTAAGTGGAACCCTTATTATAAATCATGTATTTATGAATTCCTTAGGGTAAAATTCATTATTTGTTTTATAAAAGGAAATGTTTATATAACCTTAGAGGTTATTATGATTCATGGGAAGATATTTTAAGAGTTTTAAATACCATAATGGGTTGAATAGACTTTGTTTAATCAAAATATTAATGTAATAGATACTATTTTGAGTGTTTAAGTGATGAGATTTTAAGGCGATTAATGAAATTTTTTGAGACATAATAATTGATTGAGATATATATAAACCTTAAGATCATCATAAGTGTTATTTTGATGAAGAATTATTTTATATTTTATAGGAATAAAGAGATGGGTATTGAAAAAATTAGGGTTAAGATGATATTTGATGTTGACTTAACAATCGTTAGTTGTGATAAAAGGGATATTATGTTTTGGAAATATATTTTATCATATACATAACCATGGTATTGAAAAGTTATTTCTTGAATAAGAGATGAAAATTATTTTTTATGATGTTTACTATTTTTGGATAATTATATGATTAAATAAAATAGAAATATTATTGGGTAAGATGATATTTTATTTGAATAAAAAGGTTAAATTATGTTTTAGAAAAATATTTTATTTTATTAGGGATTTCTAGTAATTTAGGTTATTTAGGGGAAATATTAAAATATTTTAGAGATTATATGATTAGGGAATATATATTTTTAGTATGTGATTTTTGGATTGATTCGATTTATTTGGGGATAAATGTTATGTTTATCTTGGAATAATACGCGATAAAATAATTCTAATCTTTGGGATTTATTTATTGTCTAGTATATTTTGAAGAGTTTTATTGTTTGTTTATAATGAACCAAAAAACATAACATAATCATGATATTTTATTCAATAATTAACTTTCTTTCATTTTGAGGATCATTATAGTTTGTAGTTTTAGAGAATTATGACCTAAATGTTTCTTATAAAACTGACATATTAAAAAGTGGAAACTTTTACTTAGTATCAATTTTCCCCAAAATATTAAAATTTTAGAATAATTTTTTTTTACTTTCATGAAAATTTGTTAGGATATTAAACACGAATTATTATTTTTTTCATAGTCATCCTTAAACCCTTTGAAATTATTTAAAATTTTTGGATGATCACAAAAATATTGCTAAAGTAAATAAAAGAAAGAAATTCATTAGTCCAACATAAAATCATAAAACCCATATATTTTTTTACCATTATCAAAACATTCTCTGAGTATATGAAATATATCACATACAAATTAAAAACACACTTTTTTCTCAAGGAAATCATTTAAAACCCATAGAATGGAAATAGAAATCCATTTATAAATTTTTGATAATCATATTCATAACCCGTGTTCACTCATGTTAGAAATAATTAGAGACCAATTAGGCCCATAGGAGAAAGAAACATAGTTAACTCCTTTCTTCTTTAATTTAAATTCAAGGAACACTACAAAATTTATTAGAGAGATAAAAAGATTTAACCCATTCATATATGTTTTCACCAATTCATAAAATCTGTATTGGGCCCAACTGTACAAGTAATTTCTACTGTTCAAACTTTTCAACATCTATAATTATTATGTACCATGTCTGTAATAAAACATTTAAATCTTGTTAACTGTTTTTTATCATTAACCCCTTGGAAAACTCTTTTTAACTCATATGTATTAAAAATTTTGATATAAAAACACCATTTCCTTTTGAAAACCCACATTCAAAAATAAAATACCCATAAAATGTTAAAAAGTTTTTTTGAATAAAACTTGGGATGCTGTAAAGGAATAAAAAAAATAAATTAATGGTTATAGTGGTGTGAAAATATGTTTATACTATATACATTGAAATAGAACATTTCTTTTCCTATTGTAAACAAAGTCAAAATGTTCCATATAAAATATGTAAATAGATTCCTTTTAAAAAAAATTTAAAGATAATAAAAAACGAAATAAAATTATTTTCATAATAAATTTCGGTTTAAATAATTACATCTATAATATAATTTTAGGAATATATCCATGGAAGAAAAAAATTTAAAAAATAAATGTTTAAAACATTTATAATGTTGGTTTTATGGTAAAGTGTCTCTTATTTCAAGCTCAAATCATCACATAAATTATTTATCTTCAATATATTTGGAAAACCTCTTTGGATTATACTTTATTCATCCATGTTTTTCTATTTTGGTGTGACCATGAAATATAGGATACAGAGAGTGAAGTTGGAGAGATAATTGGGAAGGGATTATCCATACTAGAGTCTTCAAATTGTAACATACCATTAATATTTTAAGGTATTGTTAATCCCAAATTTTTATTGGGATTTATTTGGGATTAATTTTGGGGTTTCTTTGGGTTAAAATTTAAAGAGTATTGAACATTATAGGCTAGGGCATGATTAGAGCACGTTTTTTCCAAACTGTGTGCCCTATCAGAGCAAACCATATAACCCAAGGAAGTGGGTGTTTTTGCATGATTGGCACAAAGTATTTCAAGTAATTTTCCATCTTAGTAGAAACCAGGTGACTCATTTAAAATGCGTACATTTTTAGGCTTCATGGTTTGGCCTTACAATGTATGTATTCCCAAGAAAATGTTCCTATAAGATTTTAAGAGATCTGAATTTTTGTTAAAAATTCTTGAAACCCAGTTTTAGGTCCCAGACGGACCTCATGAAACCCAAACTCTATTATAAATTCTTTGGGGCTCCCAAGAAGAATTATTTGTCCAATGGATTTATCCCAAAAGTGATCCAAAGCTAGAGGAATGCCTTTTAATCTTCTTACGTTATGTTTCCTCACTGAAATCTTATTCTCACACGGTCTCCTTTCTTCCCCTCAGGGATCCATGGATCCTTGTGTTTATTTATGAATATAATTCCCTCTAGTTTTGGTTATAAACCTATTTTTTATCCTTGTTTCCCAGATTTTATTGTTTCCATTCTTCGTTCAAGAATCCTGGCTAGGGTTTGGTGATTTAAGATCCATTGATCCCAAGGTAGGTGGTTCTATTATAATGCCGAATTTTTATTAACCCTAATTAATTTATTTAATTTTCAAATATTTGGATTTAAATTAAATATGTTGTATTGGGATTATATGAATTTCAATTGGTTGCTGAAAAAACCAAATTTTGATGAATTTGGTTTTTTTTGGAATTTTTTTTCCTTGGTATGGAATTAGAAATTGGTGAGATTTAAACCATTTAATTTAAATTTTCTAATGAAAATTAGATTAAAATAATTTTTGAATTTAATCATACAAATTTATTAGATGTAATTTTTTTTGTAAAACCTTAATTCAAGTAAATTTGGGGTTTGTGATGGAATATATGGAATTTTTTTAAAATAGAATTTTTGTATTTAATTGAGTAATGCATTATAAAAATGAATAAATTGTTTTCAAATAGTTTTTTTTATAAAAAATGGATTAATTTTTTTGGATGGAATCCTAGTGGTTTCATATTTTTTAATATGGCATGTTTTTTATCAAAAACCCGATATGGGTTTTAAAGGGAAAATTGGCATATTGAAATAGAGTATGAGATTTATTTGTATTTTAAGCAGTCATAAAATAAATTTCTCATCTTTGTTTTATATTAGAACACATGAAATCTTTAGTTAGTTAGTGAGTTATATTGGGTGGAGCATTATGATTCTACAAATCTTGAAAACATTATATCATAACATCTTATTCCTTAAGTGATGGGGATGAGTCCTCTTGTCCTTAGTTCACGGGAATTATGCACATACTTTTCCATATCCATGGTGTTGGATCTCTATCACCTAGAACTATCATAATTACATGGAAAATGACCATATTTCTCACTTGTTTGTATTTTAAATGTGTATATTTTATTTTTGTAACTGTTTTACATGCTTTGAGAATTTTTATGAACTATTTTATATAAATGTGTTTATTTAAGCCATTTTTGTAAAAAGTACATTTGTGTAAAGGAACCATTGAATAAAGATAAATTATTCCTTTTGAAATATATTTCTATCATTTGAAATGTGAGGAATGAATTCCTAAATGTAATTCTATCTTTTAAAGTGTAAAATTTGATTTTTTTAAATATTATTTTAGAAATGAAAAACCTTATAGTTTTAAAAACTAAAACCACTTTATTGGTTAATTTGATATTGGAATATTTTAATGGAATATTTTTTGAAATCCTAATAGGGTTTTCCTCATACCCAACTTATGGATTTGGATGTTTGTTGAATGTCTCCTTCTAAGATCAAGAAAGGGAAAATGATCTCTTATAGGAGGATCTAGCTATTAAACCTTGGATTTGGTAGTTTGTGTCCTTAGGGAACATTTATTCCCTAATTTGGTAATTTGGATGTGTAACTTTTTGATTTAATGTATGTTTCAATTTAGGTACAATACCCACAGTGGTGTTCCTTTTGTTCTGAATACTGCCTTGTCTATTTTACTTCCATGATTTTTTGTGGAAAAATTATTCCCACTTTTTGTTTTTATAATTCCATGTTATATTAACTGACCCATGGGAATTTAGAATGCCCTATGGGCTATGTAAAATCCAGATCCATCATCAGGATACCCTAGTACTAGGGCTGGTTTGTGAAAAAGTTGTATCATAGGAGGTTGATCTTCTTGCCTTGAAGTCTGTATGAATTTTGAAATCTTTTTGAGAATTAGGAGGTAGTTATGATTGAGTGCCTAGCCAGCACTTACTACAATGATCATTGAGTCTCTAGGGGTGGTTAGGGAAAGTAATATTGTGGATTAGTTTTATTATTTTCCTTATTTTGATTTGGATGTATTGAAATCCAAATATTTTTGTTCTATCTATTTGGAATAATTTCCCTTGTTGCTCTATTTGAGCATTAATATGACATATTACTCGAGTTCTGATGATGTTGTGTAGGATCATTCGTCTAAGAATATGTTAAAATTGGATCCATGAGGAAGATTATGATGAAAATTAGTGAGAGAATCCTATATTTTATCTGTATCTGATTAAGGTGATAGTGCTCACTATCCAAGCTCTGGGAAAATCACTTCTTCTATATACCATTCAGTAACTAGTTGTGGAACCTCAGTGGGACATTCAAAATATTTGTTCTCATGATTTACTTCACCAGAAGACAACATTGTTCAAAGGATAAATTGTCTCTAAAGAGTTTGAGTATTGGTTGAGAATAATGAAGTGTTGTTTTGGAGGGTTTGGACATACCTAGTGAAATCATAGTGATGTGTACCACCTTCATGCTGGAAGGCCCGAGTAGGATATTGTGGGAAATTATGGTGATGGTGAATAATAATGATGGAATAGAGTGGAATAAATCTAGGTTTATTTTTGACAACTATTTCTCTCCAATGTCAATGTTGTTATCCATGTACACTGGGTTCGTAAAACATATTAGGGATTATAGAATAGTAGAAGAGTATGAAAAACATTTTGATGAGCTCATGCACTTTGCACCTGGCACAATATATTATGATAAGATGAAGGATTAAATTTTTGAGTTGGGACTTCGACTATATATCCATTATTAGGTGTTCATTCTAAAGCTACCTACTTATGTGGATGTACTTGGTAGAACATTGATGGTCGAGATGGACCTGGATGGAAGGTCATGGTTATCAGGAGATTCTTTTTCACCTAGTATCAGTGTGAGTTACTTCAATGGAAAACATAATTATAATGGTTCTCCTGGAATAAATTGATAATAGGGTCATTCTAGGCCTCATGTGGTCATGGAAGTGATCCTTAGGGTTTCTACCAATGTGGAAATACGGGACATTCAAAAAGGGTCTACACTGAGGCACCTAAGAACTATGGATCCTATAGATGTGTAGGAAATTGTAGTGATTCTTCCATATTTATTATACTATAAATATTATAATGAGATCATAAGGTCCTCCTAAAATTATTGGTTAGTCAAATTTTTCACACACAAGAGGGTTCTAGCCATAGGTATGAGGAACGAAGCTTCTTCACATAGTGGAAGAGTATGTATAGGATGTAGACACGGGTCCATGGACCTTGAAAGGTAGCATTAAAATAACTTCATCATTAGTGAATACTTAATTTTATACTGGTTCATTGCATTCATTTATTTCAACCTGTATTTTTAATCTTTTAAACCATCCTATGGATATTTTATCTTGTGTAATAGATATTACTACACCCCTTGGTAAGAAGAGAGAACATGGTCTCTTTAGTCCAACTTGAATTTTATATCTTTTAGTTGTCAATATTTCTTATAATTTTATGGTTCTTAACATTAAATCTCTTAATATCATTTTTGGGATGGATTGAATCATTTCTAATAATGCTCGTATTGATTGTTATATTTGAGAGGCCTCTTAGACTACACCCAATGGTGTATCTTGTGTATTCTAAGGAGAATGGGACCCAAGGTCATGTAGAGATAGACGTTCTTATCTGGAGTTGGGAAATTTGATAATTGGGGTTTCATTTAATCTAGAGAAATAATCTAGGGGTGGGGATGTACCTATAGTTTTCATTGAGTTTCCCGACTTGTTTCCTTCAGAATTCTCAGTTTTTTCACAAGTAAGGGATATAGTTTTTTCTGTTGAATAAATGTTTGTTACTCAAAAAATTTATATTAATTCTTACCACATGGGACGAAATAATAAAATTGATATTAATTCTCAGTTTTATAATCTTCTAGAGAAAGGATATATATGCCTGGGTGTGTCACCTTGGCCGGTTCTAGTTCTATTTTCTAAATAAGATAGTGGTTCACTTCACCTATGTGTTGATTGATAAAACCACAATCGAGTGATGGAAAAGAAAAATTATCCATTTCCAAGGATTTATGATCCATTTGAATAGTTTAAAAGAAATTAATGGTTCATGAATATTGATCATTTCTTTTGTTACCATCAGTTGGGGATAAAATAATCTGACTTTTAGAAAACTTCCTTTTGGAGTAGGTGTGGTCATTTTGAGTTCCTTATTATGACCTTTTGTATAACCAATTCTCCTATAGTTTTCATTGAGTTAATGAACAATATTTTCCATAAGTATCCTGATACTTTCTTGGTAGTCTTTGTAGATGACATCCTTGTTGACATTATGTTTGAGTAGGATCATGTGCATCATATGAGAATAGTTATGAGTTTTATGATAAATCATAGAATTTATGCTAAACATTCAAAGTGTCATTTATGGGTTTGGGATGTGAAATTATTGGGAAACATGGTGTTAGAACATTGTATTTTAGTTGAAACTAAAAAGGTGAAAACCATTATGAAATGGTAAAAACCCACATAATGTCTTCAATATTTAAAGATTTTCAGGCCTAGCTGGATACTATCTCCAGTTCATGAATAAATTATCGATGTTGTATTCTCCAATGCTAGCTCAAACTCAGAAGTTTGTAAGGTTTACTTGGAATGATAAATTTTATAGTTCTTTTGTCAATATAAACCATCTTTTGACTATTACGCCAATGTTGAATATTTCAAAGTCTGGGTAGAGCTATGTGGTCTTCTGTGATCTATTGGGGTCAAGTTTGGGTTGCATTCTTATAGAATGTAATCATGTTGTTTTTTATAGACCTCATCAGCTTTGGCCACACAAGAATAATTATCTAACCCATGACCTTGAACTAGTAGTTATGATTCATGAGCTTATAATTTGGAATAATTACCTTTATGATGAAATGTTTATAGCTCTTTTGAGAATAAGATCTTGAGTTATATCATCTCTTAAAAGTATTTGTATCTCTTCCAGAGGCATTGGATGGAATACCTGAATTCCTTTGATTTTGACATCACCTATACTCTGGGGAAGGGTAATGTCATTTTAGATTATTTTAGCATGAAAATTACATCCTAGTAAGTGAACGAATCTTTATTAGAGTGGATTTTGATGAATGAATTTTCCTATTTTCATATTACAGTTTAGGAGAAATGGCCTAAATTTTCTTTAGATAGAATTCAATTGACATCTTCTCTTCTCTAATTTATTCTTCATGACCAACAACTTGATGATGAATTCTTTACCATTAGAGAAACTCATTATAGAGGGGATACAATTTACAAATGGTCGTTCTCCAAAAAACTGTATTCTATGATACTGGAGAAACTTATTTGTACTATTCAGGGTAAAGAATTTTGTGTTGGATGATTTTCACAATTCCCATTGGGAAGTGAACTTAGGATCCATGAAAATGTTCTATGATATAAAATGGAAATTTTGGTGGCTAGGTGTGATTCAGGGCATTGCTGAGTTTGTCTCTCATTTAAGTACATGAAAGTAGGTTAAGACTGAGCACCAAAAACCTTTAGGTTTAGTTCAACCACTTCTAGTCTCCACTAGGAAGTGAAATGAGATATCTATGGACTTTGTGGATGGGTTTCCATTTAACCAAAGAAATAAGAAATCATATGGGTTGTGATATATAGGCTAAATAAATTCGACCACATCTTACCCATTTATGATTCATCCAACATTGAGAAGTTGGGAAATCTCTATGTGAAAAATAATTTTTCATTTTTATGGATTTCCATCTACTATAGTCTCTAATTGGGATCCTCTATTTACTTATCATTTTTGGAGAGGCCTTCAGGAGGCATTGGGATCTCCTATCCAGTTTAGTATAGCATACCATCTGCAGTAGGGTGGACAGAAAGAAAGAGATTTACAGATTCTTGAGGTTATGCTTCGAGATTTTGTTCATGGATTTAGTAGTGCATGGGGTAACCACTTGGGGATGGTTCAGTTTTTTTATAATAATAGTTAATATCACAAGATTGTGATGACTCATTTTGAGGCCTTATATGTCCAACCTTATAAATATCTATTAATTTGGTAAGAGATTAATGAAAGTTCCTTTGTTGGAATAATTTTGTTGCAATAGACAACAAAAATGATCTATTTGACTCATCAGATAATGTTGACATCTAATAGATGATATAAGTCTTATGATGATAATCTCCATAGGCCTTTAGAGTTCTTAGTTGGTGACTAGGTGTTCTTGATGGTTCCACCCCTGTTGGGTCATCGACACCTTGGGAGGTAAGGGAAGATTGGTCCCCATTTTGGGGGACCATTCAAGGTTATTGAGTAGGCCGAGAAAGTTTCATTCCATTTTGAACATCCACTATAACAGACATCAATACATAACATGTTTCATTTATCTCATCCACAAAAGTATCTGTCTGATCTATCTCATGTTCTGAGATGGCTTGATGTTGAAGTTGAACATGATTTATTTGTGACTGGATGAATAGTTAGGATAGTTCATTCAAAAAATAAGGTGCTTCATGGAAGGAAAACACATTTGGTTCATGTGTTATGGAAGCATGGTTCTAATTATCTAGAGATGTGTGAGAGGGAGGAATTGATGAGTGAGTAGTGGACTCATATTTTTAGCGAGGTGGACTCTTTGTAGGATTTTTGGCGACATAATGTTTCTAGGGTTGGGAGGTTGTAACATCCCATTCCAATTTTATGAATTTTATAAATAATCATTTTTGTTGATAATTATTTGGGTTTTTCTCAGGGTTTCTTTTGGTTAAAATTTTTATAGTTTTGAAATTTTTGGCTTATGCATGGTTGACACATAGTTTTCCCATACCGTGCACCCTATTAGAGAAAACCGTGAAAACCAAGGTAGTATAGATTCTCATGGTTGGAACATGGTTTGTAAATCCATGTGACCTCTTAGTATAAACTATGAATCTCATTTTAAATGGGTGCACTACTAGTTCATATAGTTTGGTCTAACTATGCGGGTCTACCAAAGAAACTGATCGGACATGATATTAAAGGATTCCATCTTTTGCTAAAAAAAATTCAGCCCCCATTTTAGGTCCCCAAAGGACCACTGTCAAACTAAACCTAGTTATCCCTTCTTTGGATCTCATAATACTGATTCTATTACACTAAAATCCCTCTCAAAAGATATCTAAAACTAGAGGAATGACCTTCGATCTTATTGTAGTAAGTTTCCTTTACCCAATCTCATTATCCCATGGTCTCATTTCATATCCTTTGGGATACATGGATCATTGTGTTGATTTATGAATCTAATACCATCATATATGGGTCAATAAACCTAGGATTAATCATTGTTTCTCAGATTGGGTTGTTTTCAATTTTTTGACTAATCCCTAATAGGGTTTGGTGATTCAAAAGCTGTTGATATTGAGGTAGGTGGTTACATTATGAATCCTAATTTATATTAACCCTAATTGATTTGTTTTTAATTTTTTTTTATATTTAGATGATTTTTTTGGATTTGGATTATATGGATTTCAATTGGATGTTGGGAAAACCTAATTTTGGTGAATTGATGGTTTTTGAGAAAAAAATGGGTTTTTAGAACGGAATTGGAAATTAGTTATATTTAAATGGTTTAATTTATATATTGGTTTTGATGGAAATTTAATCAACTAAATTATTGAATGTAATTGTTGAAATTTATTTGATGGAAAATTTATGAAAAACCCCATTTACAGGTAATTGTGTGTTCGTGATGAAATTGATGGAATTGTTTGAAAATTAAATTGATGTATTTAATTGTATAATGGTTTGTGAAATTGTGTGAATTGGGTCAAAATCATTGTTTATAAAAAATGACTTAAAATGGTTTTTATAGAAGCCCTATGGTTTCAAATTTTTGAAAAGGGAAGGTTTTTTATTAAAAACTCATTACAAGTTTTAAAGGGTAGATTGGAATAATGGATTTTGGGATTAAATTGTATTTTAAGTAGTCTTAAAATTAATTTCCCATAATTGTTTTATATTATACCACATTAATGACTTATGTAATTAGTGATTTATCATGGGTGACACTTTACAACTCTATAATATTCTAAAACATCATATCAGCACATCCCATTCTGTAGGACATGGTGATGAGTCATCCTGGCCTTAGTTTAAGGGAGACATATACATACCTTTCTTTATTCACAGTGTTGGGTCCCGATTGTCAGGAACTATCTTACCTACTTTGAGCATGAACATTTTTCTCAATTGTTTGTATTTCAAATGTTTATATGACATTTTTGTAACTTTATTACATTCCTCGATAATTTATATGAATTATTTTATATAAATGTGTTTATTTTATCCATTTGTGTGAAAAGTGACATTTTGTGTAAGGAACCCTTTGATTAAAGGTAAATTTCATATTTTAAATATATATTATACATTTTAAATGTGAGGAATGAATTTAAAAATACATTTACATCTATGAAAGTGTAAAGCATGATTTTTAAATATGATATTCTAAATTCCAAACATATTTGTTTTAAAAATTGAAAACACTTTCTTAGTTAATTTGATATTGGAATCTTGTTATGGAATCTTTGGTGAAATCCTACTGGGATTTAGATCACACACTACTTGTTCCTTCAAGAGTTTTATATTATATCTTTAAAGGTCTGAGCATTGGAAAATTATCTCTTGGAGTAGGATCTAGCTATAAAACATTGTATTTAGTGAGTTGTGTCCTTAGGGACTTGGGTTCTTTTTAACAATTTTGGTACATTGGTTGTGCTACTTTGGGATTTAATACTTATTTGACTACTAGTAAATTATTCCTTATAGAGTTCATTTTGATATAAATACATCCTTGTATCATTTACTTCCACAATTATTAGTGAAAAAATCATTCCCATTTTCTGTTTTTATCAAGTCAGGTGCTAGTCAGCGATCCATAGGGATTCAAAACATCCTTCATTGTATGTTAGAACTTGCTATGTCATTGGGTAACCTAGGTACCTAGGCTGGTTCGGGACACAAAATTTATGAGGAAGATAGGAGAGGAGGTTCCATTTTATATGGCGGGGGAGGGGAACCCTTAGAATAACCTAATGAATTAAATTAATTTTAATTTAAAAAATAAATCCAAACTAATATAATTAGAATATAATGTGTATGGTTAAAAATCATATCATCAATTAAAACTTGGAATTTTTTAGTTAATTTTTTTACCATTATCTCTTTGTTTGAATCACTCATTAAATATTTTTATGATTACTATGATTTCAATGTTTTTTACATTATATGAGTCAAGAATATTTCAATAAACGGAAAATTCTCCCATAAATGGACAATGATTTTTTATAAACTATATAAAATTCAGATGTGCTCCAACAGAGGTTGAGGTTTTCCTAGATGTTCTCCAACAGAGGTCAGTACTTTGTCAATTCTCGGTCATGGCTCATAATTCCTATCTAAAAGGTGCCAAAACCTGGGAAAATCTGGAACTCAAAGCCAAAATTAATCACATATGGGGTTTTGCTGACTGGAAATTTATGCTGCTCGGAAAGGGATACTTCCATATCCTTCTAAAATAGCAAGACGAGCTTGACAGATTTTGAAAATTAGGCAATCTCCCTCTCAAGCCAGGTATTCTTCATATTTATGAATGGGATTTGGCCTTTAACCCGTACAACACAAAAAATACACTTGTGAAAATATGGGTTCGTCTCCACGATCTGAACTGGTACTTATAGAGTCCAAATATTCTTAATGATCTTGCATCTTGTATTGGTACTCCTCTTAAGATAGACTAGCAAACATTCAATGTTGACCATGGTTTGTTTTCTCGGGTAATGGTTGAAGTTGATATGGCTGAGAAAATCCATGAAGTTATCATCTTCACTGCTAACGATTATGGGGCAGAGGTTCATGTTCAATGTGAATGAATGTCACCATTATGTGAGTTGTGTAAGATTTTTGGACATTATTTATTGAAATTCCATGTATTCAATAGCCAGGTATCATAGCCCTTGAGTAATGGATGGACAGAAGTCAAGAACAAGAAGAAGGGTAAGGCTGTGTCCACAGTTGTTCATGATCCACCTGAAAAAGAAGGTTGAAATATGGGTGAAGAAATCTTCTCATCCGGGTGAATCATTGGGTATCACTTGGGCAAACCAAGTAGAAGCAGAAGAATTGGAGGATCTTGATAATACTATACTAGATGAAATCGAAAAAATGGTCCTGGACATCGGTGATTCTGAATCTAAGCGACAGAATGATCCATATCCTCTCATTCCCCCTCTGGGCAATGATACAATTAATGGTACTAAATGTTAGGCTGTGGATGTTTTCATAAAAGCATCACAGACTCAACTCGAATCTACCAAGATATATGCTCAGATTACTAATAATGATTCTTCTCAGCCACAAGGAATGGATAATGAAGTTTTCTCTCCAGCTTCCCCACCTTTTTTCCTTGATCACCTACTACTCTGTATACTATCGATAATTCAATAGTTGATCTTCAAAAAACAGTGAATAGTCCTCCTGATTCAGATAGAGAAATAGGTGATAATATTTTATCTCCTACTGCTCCTCCACCTTTTAATAATTTAAATTACTTACCGGATGGTAGCATGACCACAACCACTAAGATCCATTTGAAGGATAATACTTTACTTGTTATTATATCTGGTGATGCTAACACTTCTGATGTTTCTTTGAAGAGAAACCAAGTTCTGAAGTCTACCCCAACCTCTTCCTCTACTCTTAGGAGATCCAAGAGGAATAATGGCTGAAGTGGGTTAAAAAAAGGGGGTCTCTCGCTCCATATCCAGGTTTTAAATTGATTTTATTTTTTGGAACTGTCTGGGTTTAGCAAACCCTGAAACATTACCTGTTCTTAAAATAATGGTCTTGACCCATAAACCATTACCTTTTCCTATTGCAGAACCTAAACCTAGATTCTCTATGATGTTTAATCATTTTATTATATCTGGTTATTATTTTCTTGGATCTTACAATACTAATAGTTCCATTGAATCGCTCTGGATTTTTTATCATAGATCTGTGAAAAATATTAATGTGTATAATTTTTCCGATCAATTTTTCACATGTGATATTAATTTAGGTAAACTGCATATCTATTGCACTTTTTTCTTTGCAAAGAACAATTATGAATATTTTCGTCCCCTTTGTCAAGGCCTTTCAACTATAACTAACTCTATCTAGGATCCTTGGTTAGTCAGTGGTAAATTGAATTCTATCCTTTCCCCTAGCGAAAAACGTGGTCCCTCCCACTCTCCTATTTCTTCCATGAAATTCCATGCTGCCTTGGAGGATTGTAAGCTGATTGAAATCAACCTTGCGGGGTGAAAAATTCACCTGGTAGAGATGAAATTACAATAGGACTGTAGCTAGTAATATTGATAGAGCCTTCATGAATATTTCTCCTCTGGACTCTTGGGACTCTATCTCAAGCATCACTCTCCACAATTTATGTTCGGACCACTATCTGATTCTTGTGAGATGTGGCTTTTAAAATTTCGAAACAAGCATTCCTTTAAAATTTAATAATTCTTGGTCTAATGATTTAGATTGCTCGATGCTTATTAGATGTTGGGAAAAAATCCCTCAAGCTATCATTGAATCATTTTTAGGTGATTCTACTTGTTGACAAAGTGGAAATCATTGTTGTCATTGTTGACAAAGAAAACCATGACGTACAAATTTTTTGAAAAAGGGGATTTCATGGTTACATGTCAAGTTCAAGGGCTATGGTTAATGATCCATGTTTGATTCAAGAATGGCAACAAAATAATGGATGATCTAGAGGTAGTACAAAAAGAGCATATACAGGGTGGCGTTGTTTTCAAGTGTTTGCCAAATTTTTGGGCCTAAAAATCGACCAATGGAGAAAAGTGGTTTTGGAAAAGGGACTTGTGTGACATTGTATTGAAGGAAAGGAAACTTGCACGCCACATGTTTTTCAAGATCATAACATCAAAATATGGAAAAGGGAAACAGTGCACCCATGTTTTAGGGTTGGTTGTGCAAGTGAATTGTGTAGTAGAGACTTGCATGCCGAAAATTGCGCGCCGAGAGGAGACTTTCATGCCATTGCGTTGGGTTTCCAAATGCCTATAAATAGAGGTTGACCCCTCCTCATTCTGTGTGTGAGTTCAACACTTAGAAAAAATCCGAGCTACCATCACGCAGGTGTGGTGGTCGCACAAGTGGTGGTGTGGTCACGCAAGTAGAAGTTGCGCGCTAGTAGATTGTTGAATTTATAGAGTGGTTTGGGTGAGAAAGGATGGGAGTCAACCGAGTTTTGAGTTAAAGAATGGGGTGTCATGCAAGTGGTTTTGTGACACTTGAACACAAGTTTTTTAAGAAGCACAATAGTTGATGGTTGCACGCCAAAATTGGTTTGGGTGTAAAAGGGTGTGAGTCGTGCAAGTTTGGAGTTGAAGAAGCAAGTGTCGCGCAAGTGGTTGAGGTGAAATTAGGTGCTGGTTTGGAATAACACGCCCAGAATTGTACGCCGGCTTGGAGAAGGGCTCCAGGTATGGTTGAAGCACGACAGTGATTTAGGGCTGCATGAAAGCTAGAAGATTGCCCGATACCTTCTGTGGGAAGTGAGATTCTTCTACGGGTGAAATCTGGACTTCAATAGAGTTTCTACATAAAACAGAGGATGCATTCATTTGTGATAATGAAGCTACCTATAGGTCTATAAAATGTGAGTTGATCCTTTCTAGAGTAGTGAGAAAAGGAATAGGAAGAAGGTGATCCTCTCCACCAGTAGTGAGCCAGAGAGAGAGAGACATGGAGTAAACCTTGGGAAAGTAGTGATCTGACCCTAAACATTATAAAGGCAGTGAGCCTGGTAATAGAAGTGATCTATCCTAAACTTTGTAAACAACAGTGTTCTTTTAGTGGATTTGGTACATCGACACATCATTATTGTATGCTCCTTGGAAGTATTCTATTGTGGGTGAACTAAGTAAAAATTATTGTGTCATGTACATGCTTTAGTTTCTGTTTATACCTTGCTGTAGGAAAGAGAGAGAAGAGAGTCTTGCTTAACAGTGAGACAAGATCAATATGGGTAGTTGTTTTAATCTGTCATACCCTGATTCACCTCCCCTCTCAAGGTATCTAAACTAGTGGACCTAACATTAAAAAATGTTGGGATTCCATGTCACATCACTCTGATGCCTTTTCTGGAATCACCAAGATTAAACATCTTAAGCAAATTCTCAATTGTTGGTGTAGTGATAAATCCAAGAAAATTGATAAGGACATAGAAAACCTGGAGGCTGACCTTAATCAAATTAAAAATTCTTCAACTCATAACAATTATTACATATATCCCCAAAATGAAACAAACATCACCGTGAAACTTAACTCTCTTCTCATCTTTAATGATAACATCCGTAAGCAAGACTTTATAGAAAAATGGCTTGTGGATGGGTATTGAAACACTAAATTCTATAATGCTCTTCAACGTATCAGAAAAGTGAATAGACCTCTTGCTCTTCTTAAAGATAATGACACACTCCTGAACTCTGAAATAGCTATTGCTGATTATGTTGTTTCCAATTTCCATAATATTTTCAATGGTCCATATATACATAAAGATCTTCTACCTGAGATCATCCCTTACCTTGTGACTAAAAAGGATAATCTCTTCCTTTTTGGTATTTTTATACACCATGAAATTAAGGACACAGTCTTCTCCCTTAATCTGAACAGTGCTCTGGGTCCTGATGGCTTCAACAATGGTTTCAATCAGCAACACCGGGAAGTTATCCATGTTGATGTTTGTAAAATTTTTAAACACTTCTTTTCTATTTGTAATCTCCATCATGGTCTTAATGCTCAATTTTGCACTCTTATTCTTAATGTTGCTAATGCTTCGGAAATTCACCTCTTTTGACCTATTTCTATCATATATTCTCTTTATAAAATCATCCCAAACTCTTAGCTTCTAGAATTTTAAAATTTGCCACAAAATAATCTCTTGGATCCAATTTGGCTTCATCAAAGGTCGGTCCATTCAGGATTGCATTTGTCTTGCCATAGAATGCACAAACACCATTAAAAAGTCTCAAGATGTTGGAATATCTCCGTTATACTACATGTCAAAAAAGATTTTAATACCATGGACTAGAACATTATTTTCAAAGTTATTTTTAACTTGGGGTTCAATGATATTTTTATAAGCTGGATTCACACTCTCTTCAACTCTGTATCCCTTTCCATCCTTGTTAATGGCTCACCCAAAGGTTATTTTAAATGTTCAAAAGGGGTGCGCCAAGGAGACCCCCTTTCTGCTATTCTCTTTGTCATTGTAGAAGACTATCTTAGCAGACTCCTCTCTCATCTGGTTTCTCAAAATAAATTAAATCCCATATGAGCAGCCCATGGTTTAAATATTCCTACCCATATTTTATATGCTGATGACATTATTTGGTTTCTTAATTGGAGCAAAAAAAAATCCTTCAGCTTAAATCAGCCTTATCCCACTATGAGGATATCTCTGGACAATCCATTAGTTGGAAGAAATCTTACATATATGTTGGGAAATCCTTTCCCTCTAACAGGAAAGATAACATCATTGAGAACCTAGGTATCAAGGAAGGTACACTTCCTTTCACCTACTTTGGAGTCCCCCTATTATGGGGTCATCCCAAATCTATATACTTTACATCATTTGTTGACCAAGTTTTAATCCAGTTATCCTCCTAGAAAAGAAAATCCCTCTCTATGGCTGGAAGAATCTACCTTGTTAAATATATTATCATCTCTAAAATGGTTTACTCCCTCATGATTTATAAATGGTAAGTCTCTCTTCTAAAATGAATTAATGTTTCTATCAAAAAATTTGTTTGGACAGGTAGAATCCTTGAATGAAATCTAGTCACCATCCCTTTGTCTACTTTTTGCAAGCCGATAGGAAATGGTGGGCTGGGAATTAAGAACCTTAATCTTTTTAATGAATCTCTCCAATCCAAGTTTACGTGGAAGTTGTTTAATCAAAATGAAAATGCCCTTGAATTTCTCTGAAAAAAATTCATGGTGAAATTAAAAAATAGAAATTTTGGATATGTCAATTCCTCAATATGGCCTTCCATCAAAAATTCATTCTCCAACATCATGGCCAATTCTAGATGGCTAGTCAATGTGAACTCTACTCTTAATTTTTGGAATTCTAATTGGACTGGAACACCTCTAATTTCTATACTTCCCTCTCAATCACCTCCTGATAGCATTAACCTCACTATTCACAAGGTGATGCACTCTCAAAATATCAACCTAACTAATTCCATTATAAATATTATTGATAATTATTCCCTCTCTTTCTCAGATGACTGCCTCATTCGGGAACCTATCCACAATGGAGACTTGAATTAGAAAAGCTTTTACAATTACAATTTTTCTAACACTAATTTTATTTTTAATTGGTTGAAATCATTTGACAAACCTTGGATCAAGCCTTTCTGATTAAACCTCATTTGGAATATTTCTCATAATCATATTCCTACAGAGGTTACCCTTCAATATTTTGGTATTCAACTTTTCTCACAATGTACCATGTTACATAAACACAGGGAGGATACTAATCACCTTTTGTTATCCTATGACACCACCTTTGTGCTCTGTAATTATGTTACTGACCTGTTTGACTACATATAAATATATTTAGATTCTATTCTCGACCAACTAAAACGTTGTGTGGAGCACGACACATCAAAGAAAATAAAAAATCTCTTCCTATCTACGGTCACTAAACTCCTCCAAGTTATTTGGTAAGATAGGAAAAATATTATTCACAAAAAATTCTCATTCAATATTAATGATTGTAGAATTAGAATTATCATAGCCATCAAGGACGCAACTTTGACCCAAAAGGCACATTGTGACATCTCTGTTGGTGACTTCAAGATCCTATGGCAACTCCAAGTTGATGGACTCTACCCAAAACCACATCAGACTCTTGAAGTCTTTTGGAAAGCTCCCATCCCTGGATGGATAAAAATCAATACTGATGGCGCCTCCTAAGGAAATATCGGTATGACAGGATATGGCACTATTTTCAGAGACTGCCTGGGATATTGCCATGGATGCTTCTATGGAAGCTGTGGTAATGCCTCCTCTCTCAAACCAGAAATGATAGCCATTATCCAAGCCATTTACTGTGTTAAAACTAAAGTCTGGAATGACATATGGATTGAAAGGGACTCTACAACCATTGTACAAGATATTTGGACTGGGACGATCCATCTTGCCTAGAAGCTTACCTCCCGATGGATGAACTGTCTGAATTTTCTTAAAGATATTAGACACATTTCCACCCATGCATACCATGAAGCAAACACGGTGGAAGATGGTCTTTCCAACAAAGGAATCAACCAACGCACTACTTGGAATGATGATATGTCGGTTGACATTCTTCCTCAATATGTTAGAGATTGTAATAAAATCCCTCATTTCAGAATTTTGTAACTCCTTCTTTATTTTAAATAAATTTTGCCTTGGTCTTTGACCAAGGAATTACCTTTAAAAAAATCACTAAAAATTAAAACTAAATAACCAAGATATAAAAAATTCATTAATATTTCAAATAAATATTTCTAAGTAAACGTACATTTTTTATCCTTATCAAATAATATTACAGTTATTAAAATAATGAGAGTTACACTTTTTATTTTATCCTTTACATAAAAATTATAAAGGTTAAAATCAAGGCTAAATAGGAAAATGTAATATTTTAGAACTTTATAAGATTATTATAACACCTCATGATTTTATAGTATGAATGAGTTAAATAAATTCAATTCAATTGATTTATTATATTGAAAAAAATTATACCATATGGTATAAATCATATAAAATCATAGAGAGAACATAAAGAAAACTCTATAAATGAAGAACGAATGAAATAAGAGGGGGTTTTCTATAAATTCAGGAATATATACCATTGAAATAGTAATTTGACATTTGGAATAGTAATTTGGTCCATAAGAAAAGTAATTTAGAAAATATAATAGAAACTTGACCTATGAAAGTATAAATAAAATTTTGTCATCATATAAATGAAAAAATGATATAATTATATCATAGTATAAGTAAATAAATATTTTGAAAATAGTAAATTAAGTGTTGGTATTTTAATAAAAATGATTTTTTATTCAGTTTTTTTAATTAATATAATGTTTTAAAATAAAATTGGTTCTCATAAAATATAATCATAAATTAATTTTTCTTCTTATGATTATAGGATAATTTTATGAGATCTTAGTAAATTTTTAAAAGTGTTATAAAATTTGTTATAATTTTAAAATTGTTATTTTTCATGTAAATGATGATTTTAATTAAAAATTAAATTTCTCAAATTTAGATAATGATTTTCATATAATAGTGCTTATTTTCTAATTCTATAAATCAATAAATGGTTAGGGTGAATTTTTAGGTTCTTTCTAAAATTCTAGAAATTTTGTGAATAGTAAAATGTGGTAATTTATAATATGTATACATTATATGTTGAATACACCATTACATGTGTCATCACAGCTGTATGTACCATAATCTTGAAATATAATTATCTATTTAATATATTTATTCATTTAATAATTACAATTTTTTGTTTTGAGCCATACTAATAAACTAATGAATAAAATAATGAGAAAACATCCATATCCTCCACTAAAAATACCACCCATCACCACTGATTCCCCTCACTCCACAAAATCCTTGAACCTTATAAAATTATAGTCAATAATAGTCTGAAGTCTCTCCTTCACAACCATGATCCTTTGGTATCAATTAAATTACCAACCCAAGTCCCTTAAAGAGGTTCTGAAGGAGGCGAATTCAAAAGGTAAAACCCTTAATCATCCGTTTCATTTTCTTTTCTTCTATTTTTTATTATCCGTACAACACCAAATCTATCCGTACATGAATGATAAATAAATTATATTATATATACTATAATGTTATTATGTAAATGTAAAATACACTATCAATTCTCTTCTCCTCATCCTTTTATTCTAAAAATGAAAACATCATTCGTAAGGTGCTAATTTACTGTCTTCCTGGATGACATGTATTTGTTTTTCAATTACTCTTGAAATGATTGACATAAAATAAATATATGGTTAAATAATATTATATTACATTTATTACATCTTATTTTTTTCTATAAATAGTATATATGCATAATATTAATTAATAAAACTAAACAAGTTTGTGAAGATTAAAAAAATGAGAAAATAATATAAATGATTTTTACTATCACTCTATATAATCATTCACCCTCATAACATATGACCAAATTAAATATATAAACATTTAATATAATTTAAGTTCATTAATAAGATATATTTTACGTTCTGTACAACTATTCTTATTTTACTTGATTTTTACACACATATATTCAAGTAAATTGATCATGAAATCCAAGGAAATAAACACTCCTCAATGATAAAATCATATATTATAACTCATAAAAAATTCCATAAACAAAAATAATAAAATTATACTAAATCAAATAAATATATAAAATTTTATGAATTAATTAATTAATGGACTTAATTTATCTATACAGGGCATTATGATCAAGTGCATCACACATTCAAACATATGGTAACATACATCATCTCAATTTCTATTTCATTGCGACTTAAATGGTATTTTTCATATAATATTTTTGTGTGGTTTATCTACTACCCCTTTGAGATCATTTATGATTTAAAACTATATTTATCTTAAATATCCATATTTTCTTATATCATGGATAAGATTATTGTCTAATACATATAATATTTTTATATATAGTGTTTACTTTGAATGTTTAAATATTGATAAGTCATAATTTCCTACTCAATAAAGTTATTATATTAAGGATTATTGTTCTTAAAAACAATCTGTGTATGAAGAATTGATTATAATTACAGTGAATGGAGGGGCCCAATTATAGATAGCCCCTCAATTCATCGACATGTCTCATGAAAAAAAATAATTGGTGACAAATGCTTCATTTTTGTTTCTAGGTATAATCAAGATGTTTTTACCCACACAATTAAAATATCTTGATGCTATAATGGTTCATGTGGAAGATACATGACTTCTAATAAATAAGAATCTTCTTTATTTAGTATTCAGTTATTAATTTCCATGATATTTTCACTATAAAAAATTCTATGGATGCATTTTTATTCTCATTTTATTAATGGAATATTTTTTTTGATTATTAATGTTTCCATAATTTTGATGCCTTATTGTGTTTACATCACTTATTATTGTTTCATATAACCCTTACTAAGAGTTTGAGCTCAACATTTTATTTTTTTTCTTTCCCCATGTGTGAAGATGAAATCTTTGAGTAAGTGATAATAGAATTTTTTATATTTTCTTATGTATTATGTTCAATTTACAATGTAATAATAGACTCATTTATGTATCTAGTACTTCAATACTACTACACTGATCAATCCTCATTGACATTTTCTCTTGTATCTATGCCATTTTAATAAAATGACCACTGACTATGGGCTAATAGGGTCAAGGTTTTTATAATTATTAATGAAATTGAATCACAAAATGAAATACAAGATTTTTTTGAATGAATTTTAATACTTATCACAGAGTTTTGACACCAATTAATCCATTTTACCTTAACCGAAGTAACAAAAATTTACTATGGTAACTGTAGATAATGACCAAAAATAAAATAGATATATTAATCAAATTTTGACCTCCTAATTAAAAACATGGAATATATTTTTTATGAATAAATTTTTTAGAGTGGTAAAATATATATTAATATCAAAAACACAAAATGAGATGCAAAATGATTTTTCAAAAAAAATCATTTTAATTAATTTTTTTTATATAAAATAAAAGAATAAAATTAGTTTGAAATACCATAATTGGTTTATGTATAATGAAAAGATACTAATTAAAATTTAAATATAATCTATAATTTCATTTATTTTTGTAAATAATTTAAAAGAAAATATAGTTTCAAATAAAAATCAATATTTTTCACTATTCATTGAAAATATAACATTTAATAAAATTCTCCAAAACTACCCTTAAGATAATTCTAATATGATGATTATAAAAATGAAATTAATTTCATAATATTAAATTTATAATATTTGGAAAATAAACTTGTAAATAAAACCTTATAATATAAGAAAAATAGTTTAATAAAATAAACCATTTCAATTATTATTAAAAAGCTATCTTATATTTTTATAATGAGTATGTATATATAAAATATAATTAATAAATATTAAGAATATAATAAAATTATTTATTATAAAATTTACTAGGTTTTTATATTCTTAATCCTTTTATAAAATTTATCATTGAAGTTTTTTTCACTTCTTAAATAAGTGGGGATGTTTTTTTCATTCATAGAATTTTTATATTCCCGTGTTTCTTTTTTAATTAATGTGATTTAAAAAAATCCTTAACATGACAAATTATATTATTGAAAAATAATTTCTCTCTATATTAAATATTACAGACTTGATATTCTTCATAACAATGGTCTTCTTCCAATTAAAATTACTTCAGGGATTAAAACCCTAAAAAACCTAAAAATTTTGTTGATAAAGCCTCAAATGCAACCACTATAATGTCAACACCTAGATCAGGAAACTGAAGACACATTGAATAATAAGGAATGATAGATACTAACTATGAAAATTACCATTAAACTAATAGGAAAATCAATCCAAATTAGAGATATCTCTAGAGGTTTCATAATTTCTATCCTTGGAGAAATTCGAAGGAGTGAGCTGTGACTGGCTCCCTTCCAATCAGAACACCAATAGTCTCTATAAATGATAATCTCTATACAAAAGTATTTAATTTAAGAATCCCTAAAAACATTCCTCCCAAGAAAACCAAAGCTTCATGATGTGGACTTTAATTACCTTATTTTCCACATTATTTATTTAATTTAATTATGTCTTAGATGAAATAATTACATTTTAAATTGAATAATTTTTATTTTTTTATATGATGTAAAAATATTTAAACTTTTTATTATTTTTTTAAAATATATCTTTAATAGAATAATATTTTTCCCCCTTTTTTTAATGTTTAATAAATAATTTTTTTGAACCTTCAATTTTAATTCTTATTTATTTGTTTTAATCATGGGTTTTAAATCTTTTTGTTTTATTTATTTATTTCAATATTTTCTTTCAATAATTTATTTTAAATATCTCAAATAAACATTTGAGTGTTAATAATTTTATTATTTATTTTCTTTTTTTATTTATAATTAATTTAGTATAGTTTTTTTAAATATAAATTTTTATTATTTTATTATATTATATTATTATGTTTATATATTTTAATATCAGTTTAAAAATTAATTTTGTTATTATTTACTTTTCAGGATACAATAAATACCTATGTAGAAAAATTATCAAGAACTTCTATTTAGCCAAATTTCTACTTAATAAAGATTATATATAGTAACCGCATAGGCTATTTTGAAAGTGTAGACCATGTAATTGAATTTCCAAGTGTAGATCCATGTTTCTAAATCATTTAGTGGCCAGATATCCATTTTACAAATCAAAATCCATGTATCCAAAACCATATATCCATTTCCCAATTTGGACAAATTGACATGGACATAGTTTTTGAAATCCAATTGACCCTAGGTCACCATCATGATCTTGCTGATGTTTGGTTTGAGAAGACTATTATAATTATTAGGAGCTAAATCATCACTAGTTCAACCGAATTCATGAAGGAGACTAAGTTTTTGAATTTGATCCTTCACCAAATAAGAATAATCAAAACATAGTTGAGTTACATAGAATTAAGAGGATATATGATCTAATCTGGCCATGAAACACGAGTGAGGTTAGCCTGGTTGAAAATTCATTATTTTAGAATCAAGGGAGAAATATTATCATTATTTTTATGAAGCCATTCTCAAACCAATTTGGGTTCATTTTCAGGTTTCCAAGGGTGTCTGATTGTAGATGATGCTCGATAAGTTTTTCCTATGCCGAGGACAAGGATTTTGAATAAGATAAAAACTGAGGAGATAATGTGTCTTGATTAATGAAAATAATATATTTAAGCCATATGATAACCATATTGAGGTTAACTCTTCAAATAGTATAACAAATATTGAAAAAAATATCCAGGTTGAAGATTCATCATATAGGTGGAGACAACACTAACCTGCTGGCAAAGCTTGATGATGATGTTGAAGATTACGAATGATGTTACCATCAGTGTTGATGAAACTATGTTTGAGCTCATGATGAAGTATTAGATAGATTAATACCATGATAAAGGGTAAAATATTTATCTTTAAAAAGATATTGAACTAGGGTTTCAAGGATTGAGTAGGTTGAATATCTTGGGTTTTGGGGGATTCGATATTGTTGTTTATAGAAAAAGTCCTGATCAAATCAAATTTTTTGAAGTGATTATAAAATAACTGGGGGTATTGGGGGGAATATCTAGAGCAAGGATGGTGATTCACAATATTGATAGAAAAGTAATTGAATCTGATTCTAATTTAGGACAAATGTAGAGTAATTCTAAAGTTACGTATTATGAATTTTTGGAAACCAATTCATATGTTGAAGAACTATCACCTAATGAGATATTGTTCACAGGTGTCAATGTAAATCGATGGAGGTGACCTTAGTGATCCCTGATGATTTAGATACATGGTTTCATATCGTTGAATACAAACTATATGATCATATAAATATAATGAATTGAATTATGAGTGTGAAATATTATCGTCAATGCTTATTTAAGGAAATTATTCCACAGATGAAATGATTAGTTTATCTAATACTTTCGAAGAAGGGAAAGGGTTTATAACTAATTTTATTTAGGTAGATTCAAATTTTTTTTATCTATACTACTTATATCCTTCTGAATATGAGAGTATAATCTCTTCCCCTTGATGTTAGAATGTAGAAATGAAACTATATTCATAGGATGAGGAATAGTTGCAAGTGTTTGTTGAAGAAGGTAGAATGTATCGAGATGACAAGGAGGAGATGAAGTTTGCATTAGAGGTTTTATTTATAGAAAAGTGTTAGAAGATGAAAATCCAAGATGAGGCAATTCATAATTTAGTTGAAGAGTTATTTTTTTATGTCTTCCCTTGAAGAAATGGAGGGACTATTAGAAACTTCTACCCTGGGGAAGTAGTAGATAGGTCCCCATATATCATTTCTCCACTCCCAACTACATTTTTATATCACAACCTGAGGAGTTGGGTACACCGTATTATTTATAAGGGAACCTCAACATAGGAGTAAATGTGACCATCTGTGGAAAGATAATATGTCGTGGTTTTTACTACTTAATTACAATAAATAGATGGTTTAGGGATAAATAAAAAGTTTCACATCTATTGAAATTATAAAATACAATACCTATGGGGGGGGGGTGTTGACAAAAGATTCCTATTCCATTTTTCCTCTTTTTATTTACTTTCATTATAGGTCTAAAATTTCAATATACTTTTAAAATATGCTTGTTTTTCATATAGGAAATAAAGATAAAATTAGTTATTGATCTCTAATAAATGTGATTTTGATATAATAAAATTGGAAATAACACTTTCCCAAGGATTTAAAAAAGTATCTATGTTTTTTCTTCACCATGATGAATTTACATGAGGCTACTGTCCACTTTATGGAGAAAATACTTTAAAATATCAAATAAAGAGAAGACACATACAAAATTCACTTAGATCATCATCATTAATTGTTAAACTATGGTTATATTTTTTTTTATATTTTTGAGTTTTAATAATGATTTTTTTCCATAATTTGGATCATTAAACTAATTGATCAGAGGGACTCTTTTAAAGGGAAGTGGAATTGTATTTGAGTATGTTTAGATGAAAATAGAGCTTTTTTATTTACAGAAATAATTAGTTTTTTTTCATGCCAATAAATTATTTTGGTTGATGATACTTCTTGGGAATTTAATTAGTTCAAAAATTTAAATAGAAGAGTTTTTACACGATTAACTTCTCGACTAATTTCTATTGGTTACTAATACTATTTCAAATTACTTATAAACATGGTAGTGTTATAATTTCATTATAATTATTAAAATTCATTAAAATTCAATCTTGAACTCACCTTCTATATTCCACCTTTTGGAAAATCATTTTCTATCCTAAATTTCTTTCCGTAGTGTCCAGTAGGAACCATTTTTTCATGACATGAGTTGATAATTATTTGTTTTGTGTGGAAAAATACATTAACCTTTCTTGTGACCCATCCAATATGATTATAATATACTAAATTTCTAAATACTTTTGAATATTAAATTGAATTTATTTTTTCTCCCACATTGGATTCAACATTTTGTAAAAAATTGAGATTTAATTTGGTGGAAGGGAGTTTTAAAGTTCTAAAATTCACCACAATGTGGTTCATATTAGAAACCACTAAGGTTTTTTTTTTAAAATTAATTGTTTTCCATGTTTCACTTATTAATTTTAAATAGTTTACGAAATTTATAATCTTTGAATACAAATTTTACTCTTTAAGGAGAGAAATTATTTATTACCCCTTTGATTTAGTAAGATAATATATTTTTCATTTCCCCTTTAAGAAGAAGTTGACTTGGTTAAAGAATTAATTAACTTTATAAATTTTTCATTGTCCATGAATTATTTGATTTGGAATTAAACTCATAAAATATAAATTGAAATGAATCCAAAATTTAAAATATTTATACTTATTGAACTCATTCTTATATTCTTATTTCTTTTGGATGTGTTATTTATGTTGTCATGATAATTATTATTTTTTCTCATCGAAATAGAGTGGAAAATTATTTTGGTTACTTATTATATGAGTCTATGATCTGGTAGGGAAATAAATTTTTTTTAATTTCAATTGAATAAACATTAAAGTGTGGTTAATCTATTTTAAAATACTTTAGTCCCATCCTTTTTTATAATAAGATTCATATTTTAGACTATTTTTTAATTTATTGAGGGTAATGTTTTTACTTCTTAATGAAAATTCAAAGGGTAATTAATTATGAATTTGTTTGGCCATTTTGTATTTAAAGTTTGAGATTTATTTTATTCTATTAAAACCGAGTCATTTGTTTGAGAAAAAAATATTAGTGTAGGGTAACATGATGTTGCCTTTAATTTTGTTATTTTATAACATTATTTCTTTAATTTAATGGTGTTTTAAATGGAAAACTTATGTTTTTAAATAGTAATTTACTTTTTTTATTTATTTTAAAACTTTTTTGACTCTTAATATCTTGTTAAAATAAGTGTTTAATTGTTTAATTTTAGTTTCTCCCATTTTTATGAAGTTTAATAAATATTTTTTTGAACCTTCAACTTTAAATCTTATTTGTTTTATTTAATATTGGAATCTTAATCATTCAATATTTTTTAAATTCATTTTATCTTATTTCAAAATATTATTTTATGAGTTTTAAATTAACCATTGATTTTTAATAAATTCATTAGTTATTATCTTTATTTTCTTTTACTGTTTATAATTAATTTATCAATTTTTTAGTTTTAATTAAAATTATATTTTTTTTATTTTTCTATTCATTTATTATGTTTATTTATTTTTATTTAGTTTTCAATGTATGTTTTTTATTATTTAATTTTATGAATGTAGTAAATAGGTACATAGCTAAATTATCAAGCCCTGTTATGTGGAAACCAATCTTTCAAAGTGAAAATCCATGTATCCAAGTCTTTTAGCAATTTATATATCCATTTTCAAAATGAGAAGCGACATTTCTAAAACCAAATATCCGATTATCGATATTAATGTGGAATTTTTTTAAAATACAATCGAACAAATTATTACACCATGATTTCACCTATATAACCAGTTACATGAAAATGAATAACTAGTTAGATCTATCATTTCAAAAAATAATAACAATCTAAAATAAATAGTCTTATTGAATTAAGAGGATCATTGAGCTATTTAGGGAGTTTAATATGAGTGAGGATGGCTAGATAAAAAATAGATGGTTTTTGAATCATGGATGAATAGATATCATGATTTTGAAGAAGATCATATCGACCTCATATGGGGTTTTTATAATGTTATCAATGGTTCTTGGTTGAGGAAGATGTACCCAGAGTTTTTGTTTGAAGAAGTAAATGTGAATCAATAGATGGGTTCTTAGTGATCCATAATGCTTTGGGTGTATGGATTCAGATGGTTTCATGACTACTATTTTGTAGTTGGGATTCTATGTTTTTTACTTTTAATATCATGTAATATTTTCAAAGTATAAACCACATGTTATTTTAGTAGATCAATTAGATAGCTTGGTGAGACATTTAAAACATAAGGAATTAAATTTCAAGGGGGATAGAGTAATTAATTGATAATAAAGAGCTTGTATGGATAGAATTAGCTACTAGACACAAACATAGAAAATTTTAGGAGTAGAGAAATGAGATCATGAACTAGGATACAACCCCAAGTGATGATTTACTACAGTGGTAAGGATATTTAAAACATGAACCAAGAGGTTAAAAATGAAACACTAAAAACACAATCTTTAGTACACTATCATGTTCTCTATTAAATTATCCTTTTTCATTGTTTTGAGATATGAAGACAATGTAATTGAGATAACCTGACACTTTATATTTGGAAGAAATACCTATAAAAAATTTCATGCATAATCTTATTCTTCTAAATAATGGTTCAAAGCATAAGGAAGTATATACTAAAACTAAATTCAAACTATCACATAATGAATATCCTCTATAAGATAAAAAGTAAATGAAGTCACCATGTTTCCTTAAATTTTGAAGATAGAAAATCATCTTGAAACTTTTCATCGAACATCTCTAACAATACCTATAAAACCTTGCAATAACTAAGAAAAAAGATCCACCACAAATGAGAAGCTCCACATAACATGATAATAGTAAAAAAATTCCAATACTCCTTCCTAGTATGAATATAACATACAGTGATCTCCAACTCCTGTAACGACCAATCTATCTTGTAGTAAGAAATAGTAACATTATACATTGGAAGGATATTATGCTGAAACACTCATAAAATTTTCCTCTAAGAATTGTTATCTTCAACATCAACTCTTTGATGATCATATAATGAATTCAGTTTTACTTTATCAATACAAATCTCATGAGTATACTAACCATAATACATCTATATAAGAACAATAAGGTTTATTAATATTGGGAATATTGAATTTACTATGACTTTATTTATAATTATCCTTACTTCAAAGAACTTTCTCAATTCAAATAAATGTGCAATAAAGCATGGTGAATGAGCCATAACTATTTATCTACTCCATAGTCAACATATTATCATACAATCAATTCACTAAGATTAAAATCCTGATGTCAAATCATAGGGGAACCTAATTTCAAGTGTCATATGTAGTCTCCCTTAACCGCATAACATATTAAGTTCGATTGATATTGTTTTGCTACAAACACATTATAATCCCCACAAATGACTAACTCTAAAATACATTCGAACTCTTGACTAATGGATTTTATAGAACATTTTAATGAACTAAACCAATAGAATCCATCATAGTTCAATAGTAAAGATGACTACAACCCCTAATGTTTTCATCCAATATGTCACATATTAGAGTCTAGAAATAAGGATATTAAAATATACATATGGGAGGAATGACCTTCATAAATTCCAAGAACAAAGGGAGAACCACCTATCAAATCCATATCAAAATGAATAACCAATCCCAAAACTAGTGAAAATAATAACTTTTCAGGTATGTTTTTCTTTATTTTTAACGTCGATTTATAGGAAAAGTGGTTATGTATTGATGTTTGAAAAAAATTATAAATTCAATTAAAAATTATAGGAATTTTAAACAAATTTTTTGTCCATATTTGTAAATCATTTTTTAAATTGGATATCAAAAATGTTCCTCTATGTTTGTTCTCTGAAATAACTAACATGTAATAAGGATTTTCACATCAGTTATCTTATAAATAATGTGAAAGAACAAAGATAATTCATTATTCATGTTATTTATTTAAATAATTGACATGAAATCTCAATATAATATATTTTTCACATCCTTTATCGAATAAAAAATGTGAAAAATAAATATGAAACCATTATTAGATGTCAGTTTTATAAAAGAAACTATGAGGAATAAGGTTTTTCAAATTGGATATGTGATAACTGAAATGAAACACTAACAAAATATATATTTCATATAGGTTATCAAATAACCAACGTGAACATTAATTTTTTTTATATGATGTTACATTCCTCTCTCCATAGCAGAAACAAGAAAAATGTAGCAAAAATTAACAAAAAATAGAACCAACAGAAAAATAGAAAAACACTTATAATTTCATCTCACATGTTTTAAATATATATTACAAATAAACTAAAATATAATCAAAACTATGAAATTATTTTCCAATACATTTTTTATGTGTCTCAACTCTTGTGTAGTATAATGTTTGTGGTCATAAAAAAGATCCAAATTATAATGAATCCAATTAACATGTGAGTATGTGAAATAAAAAGAATGAGATACCTGAAAAAATATTATAAACAAATATAATCTTATTGATCTTCATAACAATCCATGTAGAAATAATTTCATACATAAATCATAAAAATTATTATACAAAATTTTTTATGCTTTCTTTTTTTAATACATTTCTATTTTAAAGAATTTATCAATTCTAAATAACATTTATAAGTAATATATCAAAAATTTAGTAATTATAAATGAAAAAGTAAAATTTTCTTTTACATATTTGCTCTTTTCACTCTTCCTTCATGTAGTCTCTTGGCAAAAATTACATGCCCTATATGAAATTAAAATGAATAGAATAAATTTAAGTCATTATAATAAAAACTATTATTAAAATACTCAAACTTATATGTTCATTACATTCATTAACGTTTCTTGCACTCCACTATGGATAGAGCATAACCAATAATCTGTCTTATCTCTTGAAAAAAACACCCAACATCCAGTGCCCTCTAATTTAAAAAAAATTATTTTTAGTAGTTAGTTTGTTAAGTGATGTAAACCATTTTATGAGAAACAAGTTTCATACTCTTGAAGATAGGGAAACATACTGAACTGAATAATTTCATTATTCTCAAATATTTCAGCAATATAAACTATTATTTATACATCATTCATTATCCTTGCTAAAGGTTAAATAAAATATGAATATATAAATACATATACATATATATTTTCTATCTATGCACAAATTTTATGAAGATACATAATAAAAATAAATATAAGTATATGTTTTCAATAAATTAAATGCACAAAATAAAATTTTAATCAGCTTACATGAAACAAAATGCATCGTGTTGATTCCCGACTAATATCCAGCTAAAAGGTAAGTGAACTCATCTATCAAAATCCCCAGATTCATTTCGTTACAAAAAACAAAAGCTTTAATTGTAATCTTATAAATATCCAATTACAAGTTTGAATGTCTTGAAAATATATAAAAACAAGTAAAAATTGTATATTATGTAACAACAAATTATTTTCGTTGTTGGTTATACAATATTTCATTACCTTTCAATAATTACTATAAAAACTGATAAATATATAAACATTAAAATGATAAAACCAATTTAATAACAAAATGAAATAAATAATAAAATTTACACATATCTCTCTGGTAATTTGTCAAACAAGAATAGATGTCCAAGCTAAAAATGGATGATATTTTGTCCAATTTTACTCACCTCATATGTAGGACATAGTATCATTATTGATCTATCTATAATATTGTTTATAGTAAACCTATTATGATATATCTCTATATTTGTATGATGAGTGGTATCACCAAAATAAGATATCATCCCATATGAAAAAAATATACTGGGGATCATAAACATATAACTTGAAATAACTAAGAAGCTGTGTATGAGGGTGTATAAAAGTTGGATTAGAAGTAGTGGGGTTTGTATGAATAGATGTATGAGTAGTAAAGGTAAGAGTGGGATCTAATAGAAGGGGATGACAGAGGTGGAGGAGTCAAGTCAGTAGTCTAAAACTATCTTTGCATGTCTGTAAACATCACCTATACCAATGCTCTGATCCTTTCCCCCATCATCATGTGAATTTCTTGAACATTCATTTCCAAATATTTGTTTTTCTACATATCCTACCTTAAATAAGGTTTAGAATGGGGAAACACTTTTTTACTGATACACCTGCTGGGTGTCTTTATACACGACCCGAGTGTTTGGGTATTCCCAATATTGTAGATAAAATATCCTTCCTACCCTCCACTATAAATAACCTCAGTGTGCTTTGGTCTTCAATAGAATCTTGTATGGAATATTTGATAAATTCCTTCCTAAATCCCAATATATAAATAATTGACTTAACATTAATAAATAAATAAATTAAAAAATATTATAATACTCTCATCTACAACCCTTTACTCTTCCATATAATATTTCCATTTTTTCTCATTCGACCCCTCTTCCATTTTTCTTGTCATGATAGGGGGACATGGACCTCTACTAAGCCTGAAGACTCAACCCTTAGTTTTTGAAAATTATCATCCATCTGTTGATCTTCTAGTAATGTATACCCTCCCCAAGATAAAGTACGATGTTATATATTTATGGAATTCATATCTTAATAAGATCTCCTCTATTGTTGTAAATTAAGAATAAAGATATTATTAATATGACCATGAATAAAAAATCTAAAAGGTAACATTACCCTTACGAAAAATTCATCTCATAACCTTATTTCAAGGAACTATTTCCCTGTATCTTCATCTATAAATGGATATATATGACATGGATTTTCATGTTATATGTCCCTAAAAATTACTTCTAATGTGAGGGTTGATTCTGAATCACTCCATATCCTAGAGACCAATGATAGACACTTATTATTGAATCCTCCAATATTATGTATATCATATTTCATGTAATAAGAAGGGTGAAAAAATATTTTACTGTAAAAAATTATATAAAAGTAAAATAATAACAAACATTCTTACCAAAATCGTCTCCCATAAGTGAGATATAGACACTTTTTCCACACATCTCTAATTATCTATCAAAATACTAAATTTACTTTTAGCCTACACTCCTATAATATTTTTTTATTTTTTTCCATTTGGTCCTATTGTGATATCATTGTCCTAAAATTATATAAATATCCTATTGTTTTGACTATGTGAAATAGATATTTCTTTTAAACATATGATTCCTTGCTTACTCACCCTCAAAAACTTTTTTTCCACTATGGAAGTTGATGTCTCCTGTAATAAATGATGAGAGACTCATGAACAAGAGCATGTGTGCGTTCCTGTGTAGAGTTATGAGCATGATCATCTCTAAAATTATGTGGTGGATCAGATGATTGATTTTTCATTATCCTACAAATCGAATAGAAAAATAATTAGTAAACAATAATAAAAATTTAACTATTACATACAAATATAAATAATCAATGAAATTTATCAAACAAAAAGTAATCTAAATTAATCTTAACACATTTTTATTCATATTTTTTATAGTTAACTAAAAGGATAATGACATTAATGAGAGATGAAATGATATAAATGAATGAATGCATATCCAAAAATTTTGTGTCAACCATAAAAATTATCCAACCTAATAACTCATTTCTAGACTGAAATTAATGTTTTTTGAATATACTATTATACCACTTTTTTTATTTTATTTTTCATATTAGATTTAAAATAATTATTTATTAATAAAAAAAATTATGGATAAGTTACATAATAATAAAAATGGTAATCTAAAAAAATGAAACTAATTTAAAAAATTAATTTATCTTATTAGTTATAATATGTGTTTTAATAAAGAAAAGAAAATTAAAATATTTATCTTTTAATGATATTTTAAAAAGTAAACAAGAAGAAATTATATGTTACCTATAATATTAGGAATGTACTAAAGGATTATATTCCAAAATTCATTCTTCATGATCATTACGTATGGAAAAAACCATGTCTTGGACTTGGTCATCTATATTACCAATTATAATTTCTATGGAGGTAGAGATCTCACATAAATTTGAATCTTCATCATGTTTACCATCACCAAAATACTATTTTTCCTTATAAAACAATATACCACTATAAATCTAATTGATAGAGAACATAGAAATATTTTTTCATCTATTTCCATGATAAAATGATCTTCTGTGTTTTCCAATTTATTTAGATTCACTAGATTGATTCTAAATTCATTAATTCTGACACTGTTGATATCGATAAACCATTTTAATTTTAACATTATAACTCAATGTTTATTTTTATCAACATCCTAAATTTCTTCCACAACTTTATAATATATAGTTGATGCAAAGATGGGGTTTTGGTCTTTGGAAGTCAAAAAATGCATTGATTTTGAGAACACCAATATACTACTATTATGAACTACACTTCTATTGTCCCGATATTTCTTATGTAATGTATCGCCATTAATATCAGTTTGGACCATGTTATCAAATTTAATTTGGGACCTCCCACTAATTATATTAATGTTTTATAAGCATCTGTTCTACCAGGAATTATCTCTTTAAACCATGGGATAAAGTTTCATAATGGTCATTAAAAATTCACATATCTTTATTCATTGGACAAAATTGTTTGAACCCATTTAAATTAAATATTATATATTGATTAGCATTACTTATGTTATTCAAGATTTATAAATATACCATATTTATTTCCTCACATTTCAATGATTTTACTTTAAATCCAAGGATCCCATTTCCCCCATAATGGGCTCATTAATAGAAACATATAGGCAAATCGATGTGATTCACTGTAGATGAGTATCTTCTAAAAAAATTGCAACCTATTCAGAAATGTACTTCACAAAAATAGACGATTATGTAAATATGGATTCTTAACATACCACTTTATGATCATTATATATTTCTCAAAGGGATACATCCAACATAGATATGCCGGTGCACACATCTTTATTTATCACAGCAAATGAAACATTATATGCACCATGATATCAAAAAAGGATCGAGGAAAATACATTTCCAATTGAAAAAGTATAAAAAATTATTCATTCTCCAAAATTTTCAAAGAATTCAAATAAATAAACTTATTAAAAATTGAATTGAAAAAATAACACACCATTATGATAGTCCTTCTGACACAGATGGAGAATATTCTATGCAATACAACTTGTAGGAGCAGTTTCATCATGATATGATAATCATGAGATTTTATACCCTCCAAATTAAAATCCTTTTAAGACACAATTTTTTTTACATTTTATGTGTAACCTTAAATCAATTAGATATCATGAATAATCTAACAAAATATAATTTTCTTTCTCTTTGATATTCTATAAAAATCTAGGAATGTTTTAATAAGAAGTGGGAGCTAAATCTAATCATATTCCCATTGAGAGTAAGTCCAGTCTTACATTCATCCCATCTTTATTATTTACCTCAATACATAAATATGTTCCAATTAATCAGTCACAAATATTATTCCCCACATGCATGACACCAATTTTATGTTTGACCTCATTATATCTCAAATATGGTATCTTAATAAATAGTGACAATTTCTTACAAAAATTTCTATCATTACCATATTTCTATGTCCTTATGAAAGGAATATAAATGTATTACACACTCTCAAAATACTGGTCAGTGGAAAAGGTTTTGGATTACTAAAAAAACTTGTGATCCATTGAAAGCATTCTTTAATCTTCGATAAGAGTTAGACGTAGAAAAAAACTTTTGATGACCGAGTTATATTGTTCTTCTCCCATTATACAGATGATAATATGATATATTTTGTTTACAAATTTGAGAAGCTTTATTCCTCTTAACAATGTATCCAGACAAAATTCTATATGTTGGGAATTCATTTATAGTGAACATCAACATTGTATTTAGTTGAATATATTCGATTTTATAAGGATCATACAACCTAATACCTACCCCTAATAAATGTTTCAAATAATCAAGTAATGGTATAAATGAAATATCAATATCATTTCTCAGCTTTTTTGGTCTAAAAATCATTAATCTTAACATGAAATATTTTATCTTCACAGAAAATTCTATAAATAAGTTTTAAATTAAAAATAAAATAGGTCTCAATCTATGTGTGCTACTAAAGATTCTATATTAATTTATTCCACCCATGCACAATCTAAATAGGATATTTATAACTTCATTTATGAAAGTAGGAAACTTGTGATCAATTCTCTTCCACTCTAGAAAATAAACTAAATGTTTTAATTTTCCATCACCTATCCACTCATTTCGATTCCATATTATCCTTTTTTAGTCTTTTCATTTTCAAATAAACCATTCAAATGAAGAATTATAGAAAGATACCAAACAGAATTGGTAGGGGTCTTTGTAACTGCAAAATCAGCATATGATCTTACATTCAAATTAAACTGTGATGTCCCACATTTAAGAAACTCTGATAGAAATTCCTATTCTTTTCATTATTGAACATATTCATCTGGGATATCTGGTATTTTCTTGAAACTAAATCCCATTGTGAATAATATTTTATTTTCATTATAATTTTAGTCTAGAATATTAGTGTCTTTTTGGAGAATTTCTTTCATCAATTGTAGCAGCTCTATAAAACTCTTTTCACTCAATCCATGTTTACGCTTCATGTTAGTCAATCAAAAACTAGAGATAAAATCAAAAATTCCATACAACCAGGATACAATTGTCTTTTAGCATCACTATATAGATTCTAAATTTTTAGTTCAATCTCAATTTCCAGTACATTAATATCATGAATAATTTCATCAAGTTGATTAAATTAATCATCATGTAAAGAACCATCATTCATAGATCTGAAATTCTACCCAATTTCACCATGAAAGATCTAAGGGTTGTAACTCAGATTAAAACCAGAAAAAAATTAAATGATCTTTGAGCTGTCAACTTTTTATCTTCTCCAAATTTAAACATTTTGGGCATGGAAATAAATTCATATCATTATTTAGAGAATTTCATTTAGAAAATTACCAAAAAGCATATACACTTTCATCTTATTCATCACCTATTCGATGTGTAGTAATCCAAATTACATTAATTATTATCCTTTACATATATAAAAAATAAATATAAAAAATAATGATCTTTTCAAAATAATATAGTGGTGATAAAGTGATTTAGAAGAGGAAATAATAGTTATTTCAATGATAATCACGTTTTAAAAGTAATATAAGTTAAAATTTTCTAACCACATTAATGATAATCGGTTGTTAAAAACCCTAATAAATATCCAATAATTTGGAGGGGTATAATACATTTACCCATCAAATAATGATTAATTTACATATTTGTAAAATGTAGATGAGAAAATAATTATAATCCTAAAATATCATATTGAACATTGGATATGAATATTTAATGAATAAGGATTTCCAAATATTTGATCCTAATTCATTCTAAAAAATATTTTGTTAGGTGTCATTAGAGGATATATCATGTGGATAATAAGAAAAATTAAAGGGTGTTTACATTGATGAAAATTACATTATAATAGAATTATAAAATTACATTGAAAACTAAGAAGATATTTCATTTAAATTTATAATTAATGATTATTACAAAGGGATTAATTTGTAAAATACTGATATAAAAAATGACATTGAAAAATATAGAAACCCAATATGGGAAGCATTAGAAGGAAAATATAAAATTTGGATGAGAATATTAATTCATGTGGAAGTAATTAAAAAATAGATTCATTTCAATAAAATTATGAATTGGAAATAAATAAATATTACTTAATGAAATTACAAAAAAATATATAAAATGATATCTATAAAATAGTATATGGAATATAGACATGGAGGATAATAATTATCATTTGAAAAAAATGAGATTTAGAAGGGCCAACATATATAAAATAATTAGTGTGTGACTATATCATACATAGTATGTGGTCATTAGTTTAACCTACCTTATCTATCATAAAAACATGTTGTATGAAGAAACAACCCAAAATAGGTAAATGAGAAAATGAGCAATCATAATAAATAGATAAAACTACAAATAGTATATACGAATATTATTCTCCTTCCACTTAATTTGAATATTTAGAAACACATACACATATATAAATGAAAAAATGATCAAAATAATAGAATTAAATATTTTATAAATTAATTATAAAATAATTTAGACAAGGAAGAATATATTTAATGGGAAAAACTAATTCATACTATAAATAAAATCAGGAATAACTGACTTATGTTTTCTTAGAGATATCTAGACCTTCTGGAGAGCTAGTTATGGATGACTTGATTTATAGTAAGATGTGAAATTATGAGGCTAAGAAAACCTGAGGGTTTATAAAGATAGTACTATGAGAATGGATTCCACTGGATCTAAAAAAAAATTTCTAGGGATTTCATGCCAAAAAGCAACTGAAAAGAGAGAAACAACAATGCGTGGGGATTACTTCAGAGACGATTTGATCTATCTTTGATGTATAAGATGTGGTTGACGAAACATGATGGTGAATTAAGATAATAATGAGAGATTGAATAATCAGATTGAGGAAAAAACTGGGTTTGGGATTGGGTGTTTGATAAATGAGACCTGCATCCTGAGAATAGATGAAAATGAAATGAATCCACTGGTGATACATAAAATTTAAAAAGATATGTAACTTCACTTATCATATAATAAACACGGGAAATTAATTTTTTTCATATTTTTTATATCATATAACCAATGTAAAAAAGTTTAAAACATGGATTTTTCACATATTTTTTCATATAATCGACTTGAAAAATGACTTTTCACATCGGTAAATGTGAAAACCAATGTGAAAAACTATTTTCAATGATTTTCACATCAGTTATAAATTACCTACATGAAAGAGGCGATGTTATAAATAATTTTTGTGCTTGTGGAAGGGTCTAGAAATGTCATACATAGATTTAGTATCAAAATGAAATACCATTCCATAACTCTTTTGAAAAAAACTCCCTAATAAACCATTAATTTCAAAAACCACCCCAATTTATACATATTAATCCCATTCACAAACCACTTATTACTAATGTGATAAATATATATGTGTGTGTGTGTGTTCACATACATTTATATTCATTAATTTCCTCTTAAAAACATCTCTTATAAATTTTTCCTCCAAAAAATGTTTCTCAACAATCAGAATACATGTATTTTCCAAAAAAAGGGTAACAATTATCTCGTTATATCTTTCCACTGCCCAAGGATTTAGTGCATCCAACCTTAATCCATTAAAAAACTCTCCATTTTGGAACATAATCTGTTTTCATACTAAAGGAGATTGCACCTACTCTAACATAAAAAATAATGAAGAATACCCCTATAAAAAATGAGAAAAGTGGTGCGCAACATTACGAAATTTCATGGAGGTCTTTCACGCAAGAAAGGAGACATCCCATCACTTCTTTATGTAATTATCCCCCAATAGTAAAGGAATGTGAGGTGTGTAATCACAAATTGTGAGACCCATCACTAATTTTCTTAACATAGATGAAATTGTGTGACTGAAGAATTGATTCACAAAATTTTTTCTATAAATAGAGCATCAACCCCCCATTTTTTGGATGGAACTCTAGATGTTAAACCATTATCTCTAATTCAGGAAACATATCCTTTTGTGACTGCGCACAACTCTAGTATCCTATAAATTCTCTTAGGTTCTAAACCTGCATGATATACCTCACACATGCCTCAAATTATCTCATCTTGTACATGAGATGTCCTCATTCATCTACCCCTAAATTCTAGGAAGGTTCGTTTAAGATGAGTAATCTTTATGAAATTCTATGGTTCATGTAATCCTAAATTTTTCGTGAGCCTAATCCCCCATTATCTATGTGTTATCCTTATGTTAGAGCCTAAGGATCATGCAACCATACTTGATGCATAAATCCATAGTTGCTCGCAATAACCTCTGTGACCCTGGCCTAATGCATCCTCCCGCCAAACATAGTTAGGAAAAAGTTAAGTTCATGGGTATGATGTACCCATATAATATGGATCTACTCATACCTCAATCATTCCCAAAACTGGTATCATAAACCCTAAAACATAGGTCCTTTGATCCATACACGACTTGGATATATTGTCATCCCTTTCCCTTAAGCATAAGGACCCTAATGTACCCCCCACATGTTACTTCACCATGGTAGTGTTTAAACCTTGTGACACTCAAAAGAACCTACACAGTAGGTTTTTAATCCTCATATGCGGCATCATCATGATAAACAAGATAATTTTCTCCTTGAGTTGGGCTAGTGCTATATCCTTATCTCCTTCTTAGAAATTGTATCATTGGGTGCATTCTCTAATGTATGAGCTTCATTACTTAAACCTTAATAGGAACCATATCCTATTTTCATTATATAAAACTACAGGATGACACCATACCTATACAAAGTAATACTACATGACAACATCCCAAGAAGATGATGTACAACTATATCCCTAACTAATGAAATAAAAATAGGATTCCTTTGGAATGAATCACATGGGATGATACCTAACCTCTTGGTATGATTTTATTCATAATCCACACACTATCCCTTGTTGTCACCCCTTCCATAAAAAATGTGTCCTTACCATATGATGTCAAAAAATGGACTGGGCCTATCATAAGACCTTAAACTACACACTTGAACTACATTGCTTTTGATCCCTATCTCCAAATAAAATATGAATCATGCCACTCTAAGTTAAAATCCCAATAACCTAAAAGCACCCATTAATTCTTTTTTTTTTTCATCACATAGGTGGTGAAAAATATAAAGTGTGATTATCCTCCCCACTGTGTGGGCATACTTAACCACTCACTATCCGGACATAAGGTCCCCACCTGACCTCTGCATCTCCAAACTATGTTATCCCATATACGAACAAGAATGAAAAAATGTACATGGAATCTCTCCCCACATTATTTTAAACCAGTGACCAAACTATCCCCACAAAATGTTAAACATGTGAGCAAACTATCCCCAAAATACTTGAAACTTGTGAAAAACATGTGCCCAAAACACGCTAAATCCTTGTTGAGGATGTCCATATAAGGCATCAATCCTATTCCTAACCTATTACCATAAGATATTAAACTTTTGACCTACTTTTCCCCATAATACATTGAACATGTGACCAAAATATCCCCCTAAGATATTAAAAATATGACCAAAATATCCTCACAAGATTTTAATCCCATGACCAAACTGTCCCCACAAGATGTTAAACATGTGACCCAAATATCCCCACAAGACGTTCGACCTATGACCCCTCTAAATGCATTAAAATAAATACCTCATGAGATGAACATGAGATTTATAATGAAAATAACTATGGATTCCATATACCCTTGTTGTATGTTTCCCCATGAACAAATATAGGGTGCCTTGGGTTCTATACCTAATAATCCTCATATATGAGATACCCATGACTCTGAAAGAGGAATACTTTTATAGATTACCAATACACCCAACTTCCACAGATTTTAGGACATATCCAACATCACTATATTCTTTGACCATAGGTAGTTTTATCAATATGATAGAAGTATCATAATTAATTGGCACCCACCTCAAGATGTAATCTTGACACTCCTATTAAGGTGGGATATACCAATGGTTCAAAACTGTTGGTATAGGCTGGAAAACTATTGGTATAGACTATTATAATGGTTCTAAAAGTCATTGGATAAGGTTTTGTAGGTATAGGCCTATAAAAATGGTTTGTACAAAATTATTGGAATAAGACATCTGGAATTTCATGTTAGCAATGGTTTTGATAAAAATGTTAGTATAAGTATTTACCAATGGTATAAAAAATTTGTTAAAGTAATATTCCAATAGTTTATTAACATTTTTAATAAAAATTCATGGATTAAATATATACAAATAGTTTCATGAAAATGTTATTATATCAATATACCAACAATTTTGAAACTATATGCATAAAACTCTTATATATTCTAAGGTTTTATCACACCCACCTTGCCCGAACACTTAACAGAAATCACAGAAGGACCCCCAAATTGCACAATTACCAGTATAAATAACTAAATAGATTTAGTAAACATAACCAATCAATATAAAAATAATGATTACATAATAAAATAATTAATACATTCAACCCATGATAACATACATTCAAAACATCACATATATTCATTCAAAACTAATCATAAAACATAAAATGAAATAAATATTAGTAAAAAAAATGACCAATTTCTCCCTCATCACTATCACCATCAATATCATCACATTCATTTGAATAGTTATCATCATTTCCATACTCACCATGAACCTTACCATTGTCCACACCATCATCATCACCATCACCATCACCATCACCATAATCATTTCCATCACCATCGCTATCTCCATCACCATCACCATCACTATATCCATCCGAATCTTGATCATAATATCCAAGAAGGTACTCCTTCTACCAAACACTAGAACCATATCTCGTTGAACCATATAAAGTGTGCATCATTGATATATATATATACTAAAAGCTATGATTGTATCTGGTGGACGTGATTATCATAAGAGTTCTAGAAATTTTCTAAAATCATCACTACCCTTTTGATTATATTCACTCTACTTAATGACCATATATCTAGACTCTTATTCCTTATATTGAGTCTATTATCCCTAATAAAGATCTATTTATGAATTAGTACTACCCTAATTTGAAGTTTAAGTGGACCAATATCTAGTGGGTAGAATACCCTTCCAATGTTGGAGAACATACTATTCCACAGTTCTCATCTCCCAAAACCTGATGTAAATGATCATTTTCTCCAAATTTTCCAACTTCCAACTCATAAAGGTCCTCCAAATAAAACTATTAAAAATATAAATGTACTATTTAGTTACAAAATAGATAATAAAATTTGAAATAAAAAATCTTCAAATCAATATTTTCTATTGTGTCTGTTCATTTACCATACTTCTATATTTCTTCTTTCTTCTTGAGAAAAACAATATTACTTCAAAAACACATCCTTCCTCATTCAAAACAACCCTCTAAAATGTTATTTAATATAGAAAACCACAATTTGAAATAATTTATCAAAAATTAATTTCATAAATAAAATCAAATGGATATACTCAATGATTCAATATTATTTTTTATTATGATTTCTTACTTTTGACTAGTATTATGTGAGTCAGTTAAGAAAATAAATTTTATATATTAAACTGGGAGAATTGAGAATCATTATATAATAGAGAATAATAATATATATATATATAATATAAATATTAAACCATGATATTAAATTTTTATTATATCTATTAAGAATGAACCTTTAGTGGAAGTGACTTTGTACCAATGATATTTTTGACGAAAGAATAATTTAGATGTCTAACCCTGTAGAATTTCTGTTTGGAGGTTTTCAAAGGTATTATTGATTATGAATCACAATGGGTATATATAAGGTGGAGAAAGTTTGGGTTGATGCTATGGATTATGGAATGTTTCCAAGGTGGTTACTATGCATGCAGTAGAATTTGGCATGAGTGGGAGTTCCAAATTTGAAGAGGAGTATTGATGAGTTTTTTATATGAGACTAGAATGAATGATTCTCATGGTTATTATTTTAATAGTGCGATCCTTTTTTTATTTTCATGTGTCCCTTATATCATGGGACTAGATTATCTATCTTGTTAGATAATATTGTGGAACCATTGAGTTTTAATATAATCTTGTTGAAAATCATAGACATGGAATGCATTGTTCCTTATAGAATATTGATTAGGTAGTATTGGAGTGTATACTAAAATTTCATAAATTATATTTAGGTTTAATATGTTTTGTACAAGTGTCACATTTTGTGTTATGGAATAGTGATCATTAATTTTTAGTATATGGACCAATGTTTTTAACTATGATGCCTACACGCATAGAGGCTTAAATCCTATTTTTTTGAATTTGTAATTTCATCATGGTGAGGGGTGAAATTAGTGATGGTTCATGTTTGATGGAATGATCGATCTAGAAGATAATCTAGATCATTTATATTTATAGGAAAATGGGATCCTCTCAATAGGAGTGACACTTGTGCGATGAAGAAACCATTGGATTTTCAACACATGGATCCGTATTAGAATAACAATATGGTGGAGAGTACATAATTTTCTATTTCAGGGTATAACACTCATTAAGAATTTGATTTTAGAAATTTCCATGTATTTTTTACAAGATTGAGGTATGCGTAAAGGATTGATGTGTTTAGATGACACTCTATTATGGGAGGAATTACCATGTGTCTGATCAGGGGAGAATAAATCCTTAGGGTGAGATAATGATAATTATTGTGGGTGGTATTGATCCTATGATAGTTATCTATATATATACTAATCTTAGGTTTTTCCACCTTACACGTGTCCCTCTCACATTCTTCCACGTCCATTTTTTCTTACGTGTCACCACTCCAAGGGTCCACAACTCTTCCATATTCTCCCTCTCAACCCCGCTCCTGCTCCGGATCCCGCCTGTGTTTCAGCTCACTTGACCAACGGTTCTCGCAAACCTGCACCTCCTTCGAGATCCATCTCCCAGTTATGCTGCATTCTGTCCTCCACCTTCTTCGACGTTCTCCTTATCCCGGTTTCACCTCATCTATACGTCGTCTTCCTTCGCCTGCTTAGTCTCGGGTTTCTTCTCGTCACAACCTAGGGTTTCCAAAAATCCCCAATGCCGTCATCCCCCTCCTTCAGCCACCCAATATAGGGTTTCGAGCATCATGGTTCAGAAAGCGACTGACTTCGATTGCAATGGAGAGTGATAAGATCTGGTTCTTCATCAGCTTCGCGCAACGTTCTCTTATTCATCGTCTTCCCTGTGCGACATCGTTGTGGCTGAGTTCTTCAGGAGACTCGATTCAGACATCTTCCTTCTTCGATTGTTAGTATCAATTTCTATTCTCATTGTTTCTCAAATAATCCTTTGTTTTCAATTTCTATTTGGTTACAACTTATTTCAATATCCACAGATGTTTATAGCTACAAATTGTTTTATTAAAAGCATCTACATAACATGTATTCACCTATGTTGTATATGATATTTTTTCTGGATATGTTCACATATGTTCTATTAAAATATGAACACATATCTTCTATTCAATATGGATCATATTCTAGTAGGTAGAACACATTTTACTTTGACCATTATATGTAAGGTATTAATTTCTTTGAGACTTTATAATTCATTTAATGATTTAACAGAATCCTATTAGTTCATTTCTTCTCAATTTATATATGGGAATCAGTTGAACGTGGATTTTTTCCAAGGGGTGATTGTTCCTAATACATTTCATATTAAATGTTTGGATTATGTTCATAGGTTCCCATATGAAACCATACTGGTTGCAGGCTATGAGAATTTTTTGGACATCCATATTCTTGATATAATGAGCCTCTATGAAATCTTCAAAAAGGATTGACATATATGTTTTCACCTAATATGATTTCTAGAAGAGGTGATTGTCCATTATATTTCATTAGGAATTTGAGTATGATCTTATGGGAGAGTAGGATGTGAAGGTAGGTAGATCTGGGCCCATCACTAGTCATATTAGAGTAATTATAATTCATGTTGAAGGTAGGTCTCTTTCCATGGATCATGTGAAAATTATATATTCATTTCCCCTAGCAGTGGAAATGGCGATATTAGTTTTATGTGAATATTTATGGTTATAAACCTATGATTCCTGTTGAATTTAGGTGGCCACCTACTATTCATGCCTTCATGTCCAAGAAATCTTCTATTCCATTGATTGAACTTCAATGAATCACCTTGGTATGCCTCTCATTGATTTAAGTCATCTGGTATGCATTCTGTTCCTTAGAAAATCACAAATACAGGTCGGGATTTCCACATCTGTCGGCTCTGCTTCCGCTTGCTCCACCGCTACCTCCTATGTGCATCCAACACCAACCCTAGGTTGTATTTCATTTTCTTAATTGTTTTTATATTTCTTATACATATGTGTTTTCTTATACAAGACTGTTTTCAGATTTCTTACACATAGGTATTTTCAGATTGTATATTGCAGATTGTTTCCATATTTATTTCTGAAACAAAATAGTCTAAATCTTCTCTACCCTTGATTCAGTTTGAATATCATTGCATCCTCTTGTGGATTCTATTTATAATAATTTTCATTATGCATCTCTCCTATTCCCGGAATATCCACAAAAATTCTTACCATTTTAAACACCAGAAGATGATTTGTTTCCATTGAACAGACGGAATTGAAGTTTGGAAGATTCTTTCTAGTTTCTGTTATGAAGAATAAAACATTCCCATTTACCTTGCAGTATGTATAAATTGTGATGTTTTATTATCATCCAATTTGATTACTGTTGTGCCATGCATGGTTCCTGATTACTCAGTTTAATGAAGATTATTGACATATATACATCGATCATCCACGTTTATATTTCATTCCTGGATATATTTTCAAATCAATATCATCAATTTTTAATTACTTTACAAGTTTATTAGATTTTTTATGGAAGTGAAAATTGTATGCTGCTTAAATTAAACGAGTGCACCCATTGTAATGATGCTCAAAGCTCAAGTCATTTTCTTTTTCACCCAGGGTAATGTTTCTTGGAGAGAAATGTAGGTGGTAATATAATGAAGATCACATAGAATAAAACCTTTATATATTTAACCAGAGATGGAAAATAGAGAAGAAACACAAGAATGGATGAGGAGAAGAGAAGAAATTGGAGACAAAAACTCAAGAGTTCCCCAGGGATCTCTTACCCAAGCTAAGCTGGTAGCTTAAACAACTCAGGTATATGTTTTCATTTTCTTCATTCTATTTTATTTTTATTACATAATTGGAGTTGACATTGCATAATTATCTCATTTCGATTTACTTAGCATGATTAATACTGACTATATTTTATCATATAATTTTCCATTTCATAAACACCAAAATTTTTTACACTAAAAGATCTCAGTAATTTTTTCAAATTATTGACTGAAGTCAATTTTTCATTTAGAAAAATCTACTGACTGAGTTTGATACTAAATATGTCGTCCAACCAACTATTACATCTCGAGACTCGGTGGCAACAACAATCCATAAACTGCATCCCCGTTTAAAGGAAAACTTCAACAAGAAAACTGACACACTTGAATAAAATTTGGTGATGTAATTGCAAGGTATATTAAAAACATTACTGATTTTATTATTTTCTAATTACGGTTTACATTTTTTAATTCCACTGTAAACTTTACTTTTATTAAATATACAAAAAAGGTGTATGAACATGTATAAGGTAGAATTACAGCCTATATAATGAGTAAATCATGTACATGTTATGTATTTACCACTATTTACACAACTTTAATAACCTGTGTAGGTATCATATTTCTATAAACTAGAAACCATCACTACTTATCCACTATAGTGCCGCATGAACACACTTCTTCAAGGTTTTTCCTAGAACAATTTTAGGAATTTAGTTCGACTCCATGGGGGACACTATCTGCTATCAACATATCCAGTTACTGTAATATTTTTCACCCATAGTTTTGCTAAATAAACCATCTATCCAAACAATTTGTTTTCTTTTTCATGTGTTCAATTCAAAATCAGCATTGATGCAACTGTTGTTTCAATTTTAATGTTTCACTATTTGTATTACATTTTCTTATTTGATCTGAATGATACTTCATGTATTTAAATTCTCTATATTGAAAATATATTACCATTCTATTTCATATATACTTTCTGCTTTTTAATAGAATATTGAATTCTTAGTAACAGTAAAAAAATTGTTTCATTACATTTACTACAATGAAATTACATTTTGTTTTCAATGTTGCAGGTAACCCTATATTTTTTTGTACTAACTGACTTCCTTATATTGTTCTACATAGTATGTCAATGATCTTCTTTGAAGTGACATACTGGTGAACTTACATTCAAATCGGACTTATGTTTATAGATTATCTTATAGGTTGTTAAATCTTAAGAGATCTGGCAGCCCCTCTACATCCCCATTACATGTCTCTATTCAGGCGAGCTTTAAAACCAACAACACAACACTCTTGAGCTACTTCGAAGGCTCAGTTCAGGTTTTTATGCATGTTGAAAGTTCAGTTTCATTTTTATATTTATTATCATGAATTTAAAATTAAAATGAATTAGGTTTTCTTCATTTAGACTAATATAAATAGGAAAATGAATTATTAATATTCATCTATGACATTTAATTATGACGAAAATTACCTTTAGGCTTTCATATTTCAGTATAATAGGGATTAACTGTATTCATATTCCATGGTTTACACTACAGTCTATGCTTAGGAATTCATAAAGGAAACTATTTAATATTTTCCAATTATTTGTAATGATACAATGTCGTTTTCATGCTTCATTCTTTCATATAATTTTCATGATAATGAACTCTATATTTTTTCATTGAATGTATTCTAATAAATAAATAAACATGGTCGTTATATTTGTTAACCAATTGAAGAATCTATCTGTTAGAATTTGATATGTTTTGACTGTTCAATTTAAATTGTTTATTGATCTATTTTTAGAATGGAAAAAATACCACTATCAACTAGATATTATTCTACATGAAGTGCATCTATATTTACTAAAAATGGGTGGTTTTTTGAAATCTACAGGTACATTTTTACTCTAAAAAATTCATTACTATTAATTCATGCACGTATATTCTGTATTTGCAGATTGTAGGAGGATAGTGGCACAAAGAAATCCATTTTGAAACAAATCTTCATGGGTCACCCTGTAAAAGGAATGCTGACCCATTAAGCCATTATTCCCAGTTTGGGGAGGCCAAACCCATCACATTGTCCCGATTTCCAGTCTCATTCCCTTAGGTTTTTTTGTCTCCAACTCTTCCTCATCATTCTTTAAATTATGGTTCAGTTTTGAGAGGAAGGTGTTAAAAGTATGAATGTCTGATATTATTAGTTTTATTGGGAAGGTGATAACTATATGAATGATAGTTTCAGTTTTATTGAGATATGGGGATTGTGATGATAGTTTTAATGTATGTTTTTCGGTGTTGGATTTGATTTAGGGGAAAATAATTTTGAATGGAAAACAAAATGTCCATAAGTATACACTAATGTAATAATTGTATCACTAGAGGACTAATAGTCATCTTAATCTAGAAGAACATACCAATATGGAAGAAACAATGATTATTGTGGAATGAAATTTAGTATAGAATTTTATTTTAGTCAAATAGAGAGGCGAACAATGGGTAACTTGAACAAGAAAACTGAGAAATCCGACTAAGATGTTCAGATGCAATGTCGTGCTAATAACATTTTAGCTATTTAATTGGTTTTCATTCCTTTTTCTAAAATATTTTGTCCATTAAATAATGTTTTGGAGTCTAAACATTAAAATTACTTTATTGGAACATGTATACTGCTCAGTTTTATCGTTTTTATAAGATTTACCTACCAAATTTACTTTATACACCAGTTACGAATTTTTTTGGGTATTATCTTGGCCAATACCAATTCCACAAAAATGAATTACTATAGGAAAAGTCATTACTATTAATTCATGTACGTATATTCTATATTTCCAGATTGTACATGTTGAATGTTTTTTTATCTGCAGGTTGTTGTTTTCGGGATTTCTCATGGTGGAAATTTTTGAATGGGTTGTTAGCAAGTTGGTTGTCAGTTTTTCATGTTAGAAGTTTTTTATGCAGGACATTTTTCATGATGGACGATTTTCTTGTCATCCTGGATTGTTTTCATTGTGGATGTTTTGGTATCAGTTTTTCTTTCTATATGTTTTCTATTAAGCTGGATGTTACACATGCTGGAGGTTTTTGATGCTGGACATTTTTTTTTGCAGATTGATTAGATTGGGTTTTTCATGTAGGATTTCATTTAATGCGGGAAGTTTTTTTTATATTTGACATTTTTGGTATTGCTGGATGGGTTTCATGCTAGAAATTAATCATTTAGGACATTTAACCTTCTATTATTTATTAAATGATTGCATTTTTATTTAATTTTTTTCTAATTGTTTTCTCTGTACATTTGAATACATCAATAGGAATTTCAAATGAATGTAGGTAATTTTTCATACAATTGTAGTATACTGAAACTGCAATCTTTACTATTGAGGGGAGCATATCTAATGCCTTAGTCTGTCAAATTGAATATTTTTCTAACACTGCATGTCTGAGTGAAGACAATGCCTTGATAGATGTGACCACGTAGAGTATTAATGACATGCATAAGGTGTTATTTTACTATTTAATAGCATTGTTTTCTGTTTTCTTGTCAATAAAACAACTTGAAAACACCTCACGCACCTTTTGAAGATCAAATCATTTAGTTGTTGGAAGCAGAAACAGACACCCGAGTTTGTTTTTAGACTGTTTTCAATGTATTTGAGGGTTTCCACCGACCTCTTTATAGTGTATGCATGTCATTTCTGATTTAATGTGCAGGTATCTCAAAAAGTCATTAATTGAGCAGGTTTTATGTCACTGTTATCCAAGATTTGATTTACTCATCTCTACAATGGACCATTGAGAGACTATATAGGTAAATATCTCCTTTTTTGGTGCACTCCATTAATGATTTTGTATTATTAAAGAACATATTTAATGATAACAGAACATGTGTTTTGAACCCCCCCACCCACATTCATGTCACCGTCTTACTATCAATACATTCACATCATCTTTTATGGCATGATTTTAGTATGACAAATTTAATCAATCCCATGATAAATTCATTGTTAATATGTAAAATAGGAACTATATTTTGGAAGACACATGAATGTATTTATTTTCATGGGTTCTGATTTGATCATGTGCAATTCTATTATAAGATATATTTTTGTTTTGAACTAATATTTTTCAGTTTCTCATTATTTTAGTGCATGTGAAGGGGGTGCATACCCGGATATGGTGGTTCCAACTCTGAAGACCACACCCACTAATGGACTAGGGTTGACCTGCAGGAACTGTCCAGCTACTGATAGGTTAACTACAACACCTGTTTGGGGTTATAAACCCAAAAATTCTTCTCGCATTATTTTTATTTTATTTCCTTTATTTAATTTTCTACATAATAACAGTTTTCCTCTTTTATGGGCTTGAAAAAAACTAGCCAACACCTCACGTAGCTGTTGAAGATCGATTCATACTGTTAGAAGCTGAAACAAACATCCAGGTTCCCGTTTTTACATTGATTTCAATGTAGATTATGGTTTACACATTCCTCTTTTGGTTAGTGGGTAGGGGAGGGGAGGGGAGGGGCTGGGGAGGTTGGAGGGGAAGGGAGGGAAGTGGGGGATGAGGGCAGGGGGATGGGGCTGCTGGGTGAAGAGGTTGGGCAGGGGAGAGGGGAGTGGAGGGGGGAGGGGAGGGGAGGATTAGGGGAGGGGAGGGGAGGGGAGGGGAGGGGAGGATGAGGGTAGGGGGGAGGGGCTGGGCAGGTTGGACCTTTGAGAGACTGTATAGGTGAATATCTCCATTGTTGGCGCACTCTATTACAGATTTTGTATTATTTAAGAACATATTTAAATATAACAGAACATGTGTTCTGTACCCCTCCCCTCCACCCACATGCATGTCACTGTCTTACTATCAATACATTGACATCCTCTTGTATGGCATGATTTTAGTATGCCAAATTTAATCAATCCCATGAAAAATTCATTGTTAATATGTAAAATAGGAATTACATTTAGGAAGAAACACTAATGTGTTTATTTTCATGAGTTCTAATTTGATCATGTTAAAATCTATTATAGGATATATTTGTGTTTTTAACTAATATATTTCAGTTTCTCATTATTTCAGTGCATGTGAACGGGTTGTATAGCTGGATATGGTGGTTCCAACTCTGAATACCACACCCACTAATGGAAAGGGGTTGACCTGCATGAACTGTCCAGCTGTAGAGAGGTTAACCACAACAGTTTTTTGGGATTATAAACCCAAAAATTATTCTCCCTTTCATTTAATTTTATTTCCTTTATTTAATTTTCTACTTAACAGTTTTTCCTCTTTTATGGGTTGGAAAAAAACTGGACAACACCTCACACAACTATTGAAGATTGATTCATACTGTTAGAAGCTGAAACAAACATCCAGGTTCCTGTTTTTACTTTGATTTCAATATAGTTTATGGTTTACACATTACTCTTTTGGTTAGTGGGGAGGGGAGGGGAGGGGCTGGGGAGGTCAGAGGGGAGGGGAAGGGAGGGAAGGGGAGGATGAGGGGGCTACTAAGGGAAGAGGTTGGGCAGGGGGAGGGGAGGGGAGGGGAGGGGAGGATTAGGGCAGGGGGGAGGGGGCTGGGTAGGTTGGAGGGGAGGGGAGGGGAGGGGAGGATGAGGGCAGGTGGAGGAGCTGGGTAGGTTGGAGGGGAGGGGAGGTGAGGATGGGGATAGGGGGGAGGGATTACTCTTATATCCCATGTAATCAAATTAATCACTAGAACCATTTAAGGGACTTAAGGATTCACATTTGAAGAAATAGGAGCGGATGTAGCATATTTAGGAGTGGAGGTATAAGATTTGTTTTAGTGTTTCCCATAGCAAACAATACTAATGTTCTTCACTTTCAAGAGTATTTGTTTTAAAAAATTTATTGAAGAGATGCAAAAGCGACAATTCAATGCTAAAAGAAAGTGATATGTGTGTAGAGAAGGTTAGAGATTCATTCCTTCCAGCACCCTGCCATGGAGAAATCCCACTGCCAATGCCCAGTGGTCTTCCGTTTATGCCATGCTTCTACGACGTCCTTATACACCAAGGAGGATTCAAAAGCTCTTCTACTTGAGAATTCAGAAGCCCATCTCTATTTAGATAGCACTATTTATTCCTCAGTTTTTTAATTCCAGTTCCTAGGCATTAAGACTTTCTGTACCTTTAGTTCCTTTATTTATTTTATACAGTAGGGTGCTCATTATCTAAATTTTGTTCATCAATTTCTGCAACTTTTATTCCTCATTATGTATTTCATTTTCTTTTTAAATATATTCAATATTAATATAAACTATTATGTTTTATAAATAGAAAATTATAGTTAATAATAAATATTATTTTACAGTGTCGTGCATCGCACGGGCGGAGTACTAGTTATACATAAATTCAGGTTCAGAAATAAATGTGTCTATTGAGACATTTTAGGATTCCTTTAAGTGTTATGACATGATAATTGAGTTATTCACTTGTGAGTCGGTAGAGGACATTGAGTGTTTTGATTAAAGTAAGATATAGGAGGCCTAACCAGTTCATTTAAATAAAATGGTAATTAGTTATCCATAAAATACATTAGTAACATGATAATAAATGTTACAGTTTTGTTAATAATTTGATCAAGACTTTTGAGGAATAATTAGCAAGTGTGGTCACATTTAATGGGTAGCAGACACTTTTCCATTTCCTTTTGAATTGATATGAGGTATGATACTGAATTTTAACCATTTTTATTTTATGAGATGGATTTGGGGACATGGGAATTGTACAAAACATGTCATCGGGCCACTTGAAATAATTTTTAATAGGAAATTCTAATGGAAATGAGTGTTACGGCTTCGAATTAGCCAATGTTTGTAGAGGCCTATTAGGGGGAGTTTCATGAGCTATGAAAATAGATGATCTATTCAAGACAATAGAGTAGAGTGGATTCATCCAATTTCCAAAGGTATTTCATGTTCCTTGTGTATAGGATGTCTTGAGAAGATATTTTCAATCTAGTAAAAGAATTTTTGTTGAATTTATGTTTTATGTTGGTTTTTTCATTTGGTTTTAAATTAAATTAAATTAAAGTTATTCTTATTTTTTTGTTTTTAGTGGTATGGATTTTTCTTGTGATAGTTTAGAGGGTATTTTATAGACTATCTGCTAGTGGTTTGTCAGAATCTCTTTACAGTATAGTCACTAAGTGACTTAATCAGTATTTATAACAATTTAAAATAAATTTATTAGTTATTATAAATATTCTAATTATTTTATTAGTAGTTCTTGGAATGAGACAGGGACACATGTGAGAGGTAAATAACTATTACACTTAGACAAGCCTACAAAGAGATGATCTAGTGGTGCTTGAAGAGGCAATTTCTTCACTTATAAGATAAATTTTCCTTTAAACCAACACCTCAACATTATAAAACTTTTTATGTTGATTTTTATATCTGTCTTCCATTTACATTTTTCAATTTACCCTATTTAAAAGTAATGAATAACATATTTTTTAATGTATATTTGGGGTCAAATAAAATAATGTGACAAGTCAATTACGAAATATCAGAACTAGATTGATTCCTCATCCATATAGGGTCAAGGATTTAATTATGATAAAGTGCCTTATGAAATATAAGTACATAGGGATGTTATTTAAATGAGGTGTAATTGAGTAAATAAATTGATGAGGCATGAAGTACATATAGATAGGTGCTTTAATGGCTCTACCCTTTAATATGGAATAGTTACAGATTAAAGATAAGTAAAAAACTATTGTCATGGGGGATACTTCTAGTGAGAAACCCATCTCATATCAAGGGATGTTAAAGTGAATAATTTTTCACATATTAGTGAAAAACTGAAAATATAAAATGATAATTGAAAAGCTACTAAGGAGAGTCAAATTATGTCCCATATATCAAAAACTCAAGACTAACAATTTTTAATTGAAATCCATCACTAAAAAAGTCTCCTAGATGGATTGAGATTATAAATTAATCTACGAGATCATAATAGTCCATGTAGAAAATAAGATAAGTAAATAATTCAAAACTAAAAAATAAACTAACTCACATATAATATATGTTTGGAAAACCCTTATTTCAACAACCAAAAGCATAATTAAATATATCATAAGAAATTAAATTCAGAAAAAATAATCTACCACGGTTTTTTAGACATAGTATAAAAATAAAATTTATGGTTCATAGAACACCTGAATGATTTGTAAGTCACTAATTTAATATTGAAGAAGAATAGAATTAAAAAAACTGAGGAGAGATCACACATGTGCTAAAAAAATTGAATTTAGAATGTGTTGTAATGGTATTTTGGATGAGAATGAGATAATAGGAGTAGATCCAACATGGTTGGATATATATCAGATGTCTCTACCAATGATTTTAAAAAACTATTGTTATATCTATCTCTATACTAATCAGTTTTTAAATCCATTGGTATAAACACATCTACCCCAATGGTTTTTTAAAACCTTTGGGATATCCTTATTATAAAAAACATATCCCAATGGTTAAAATAATATAGTGGGATATGAATACATATTCCACATTTTTTTGAAAACCATTGGTATATGACCAAGTGTATAACCTACATTTCTTGTAGTGAGAATGATCATGATGAACATGAATCAAATATATGAGGTAGGAAAAAACTATGAAACTATATATAAGGAGGAATCCATTGATGGAGGAGTAAAAATACCATATTCATGTACCAATATATGAGTTACATCATCAAATTTTGGTGATAGAGTCCTCCCACCTTTGGAAAGTGGGAATACAGGGAAACCAACCATCATAGAGGAGGTTTATCTAGTCCAAGGAGGAGGGACACTCTAGAAAATGATTTAAAAACCATTTCATCATTATGATGTGTGATCCATAAAAAAATTGACATAAAAATTGGTGAACTTAAAATGAGACTCTTCTCCATAATGCATGAGTTAATGAGTAACTTTTTGAAACCAAAAGATTTGGATGTCGCTGGATTCAGACATTTGATATCATGCCCCACCAAATTGAATGATGGGCATGACATGATACTCTTCACATATAACTATGAGAAAAAGAAGAACATTGGTCACTGTTGGGAAAAAATCCCTCAAGGCATCATTGAAGTATTTTTGAGGTGATTGTGTTTGTTGAAAAAGTGGATATCTGTGATGTGATTGTTGACAAAGAAAACCATGATATACAAATTTGTGGACAAAGGGGATTTCATGGTGGAATGTCGAGTTCAAGAGCTGTGGTCGACAATCCATGTTTGATTCAATAAAGTTGATAAAGGAATGGATGATCTAGAGGCAGCATAATAAGAACAGATACAAGGTGGCACCGTTTTCTAGTGTTTGCCAAATTTTTAGGCTTGAAAATCGACAAATGAAGACATGTTTTTTTTGGAAAAGGGACTTCCGTGCCGTGTACTTGATGGCTTGAAAACTTGCGTGCCATATGTTTTTCAAGGCCAGATCATCAAAATATGGAAAAGGGATAAGGGTCGCGCAAGTATTGAGTTGGTCACGTAGGGGAATTGCGCTCCAAGAGAAAGGACTTGCGCGCTAGTGCCTAGAAGAATTGGAAACTTTTGTGCATGTTGTTTTCAAGATCAGAACATCAAAATATGGAAAATGATATAGGTTCGTGCATGTTTGGAAGTGGGTCATGCAAGTGACTTGTAGGGGAAGAGACTTGCGTGCTAAGACTTGCGCGCTATGGTTGACTTGCGCGCCATCGCGCAGGGTGGACTAATTGCCTATAAATACTAGACCACCCCTCCTCATTTCTCACCGGAGTTCTACACTTTGATGATTTAGAGCTCCCGTCGCGCAGGTGTGGTGGTCGCATAAGTGGTGGTGTGTCGCGCAAGTGGGACTTGCGCGCTAGTGCTGGAAGTTGCACGCCTGAGGTGATTTAGGCTAGGAAGGAAGTGAGTCGCGCAAGTTTGGAGTTGTAGAAGCTTGTGTCACGCAAGTGGTTGAGGAAGACTTGCATTCCAGTTGTGACTTGCGGGCTAATACTTATGCGCTGGTTTGAATTGCATGCCAAGTAAGATGGTTTTTCCAGCAGTGTTTTCGGGATGCATGGAAGCTGGATGTTTTCCTGATACCTTCGGTGCAAAGAGGTATTCATCTACGCGTGAAAGTTGGACTTCAACAAAGCATATAAATATAGAGGAAGATGCATTCAATCAGGAAAATGAAGAGACCTATAGGTCTATAAATAGTGATTGGATCCTTTCTAGAGCAGTGAGCGAAGGAGTAGGAAGAAGGTTATCCTCTCCACTGGCAGTGAGCCAGAGAGAGAGAAATAGGGAGTGGCCCTTGGGAAAACAGTGAGCTGACCCTAAACATTGTAAAGGCAGTGAGCCTAGGACAGAGTGACTATGCCCCAACCTTGTAATCAATAGTTATTGAAGTTTAGTGGAATTTCGTACGACAGACAACCTGTCGGTGTATGCTCCTTGGACGTAGCCCTTAGCGGTGAACCAAGTAATGGTGTTGTGTCCTGTGCTTGCTTTACTTTCTGTTTATATCGTGCAATAGGAGAAAGAGAGAAGAGTATTTTGCTAAACAACGAAACAAGATCAGAACATGCTTCAATTTTAAATTTTTCATACCCTGATTCACCCCCCTCTCAGGGTATTGAGCCTTGTAGACCTAACAGTCACCATTAGTATGATATATCATCATCATGAACCCTTCCTCCATTGTGGAGTAAAGGAATAAAATTGGGCTCATTGGTCATCACCTTCATTAGAATTGTACTAATGATTATCCTCATGTACCCTATAGGACTCAAACGACAAGAAATGTTCAGTGACCCACCACCAATAGACAAAAGGGTAGGAGAACTAATAGTGTGACCATCCCAAAAAATTATCCACATATAATGGCTTCCACTACTCCCACGACTACTAGAAACATTCACACTATCTCTCCCTATAAACACATTTAGTGAAGAGTAATCCAGTCCATAATTATTCATTATAAAGAAGAACGGTTCATCCCAACTAGGAATATGGCCCATCAGGACTTGGGAGCATCAAAACACAACCGAAACTATGGCCCCCAAGGTCCACTCAGTGGGAAACCCCCAGATAAGACGACTTAATAATTTAAAATCCCCTCCCAAAGAATTTATATAGCTCTCTCTACTACATTGAGGAGGTAGGGGGTATTTGGGTCATTTATATAGAACCAGTACCTATGAGCCAACTGGGAGCTTCCCAGGAGGGATCTGACTTGGTTGTGTTAGAAAATTTGACCGAATACATGAGTCTATGAGTAGACTAATCTTATAATTCTCTGCTATACTTGGTCAAAAACACTCAATGATAAAACTATGGGAAAATCTCAATCCCCTTCTGATTGGAGATCTCTCCAATATCTATAGAAGCTCCAAACACCATTGGAACACCTCATCCCACCCTCAAAACAACATTGCAGTGGTCAGACATTGCTTGATTAGGATCAAGACCCTAGCTACCTACTCAGAAGGCTAGGTTGAGTCCCCACATCATGGAAACCACTGAAAAACACCATGTTCCATCCCATGATGAATAATTACACAATGTACGTACTCCCCATAGTGTCACCAACCAACATGGAGGCCCTCCCTATGTTGAAGAATATCCCTTACCTGAATATCCAACTTGGGACAGGAGGAAAAATAAACATTTGGGGGGTCATAACCATGACACAAGATGCAAAATTTATGAAGCAATCCGAGAGACCCCTTGAGGCTCATGCTTATGTAAGTACCATGTATGATGAAACATTAATGGGGGAATCATCATGTAACCATTAACCTGTTGTGGTCCAAACTTGTATATTAATTAAGGGATGCATATCTTCCATCACCACTAGAATTAGGTAAATAAGCCTATAGACTGAGGCTAACCGTACCTAAGGACAAGGTACATAAGTCCTCTAAATATATATATATATATATATATGTACATACATGTGGAGGATGTTCTGGATTCATTATAGGGATTCATGATGTAACTGTCCCTACCACCCACAACTTCCCTCCTCTCAACCTCCAGCTTGGAGAAAAAGATACATTGATATCTAAATTGGTTCCCTATGATGATAGTGATCACTCTGCTGAAATATATAAGGGTAATTTCCTTCTATATCATTATGAATTTTCTGATACCTTATCCTAAATGGATATAATCATGAAGCTAGACCTGATTGAGGATGAAACTCTGAAGTTATAGGGAAAACTGGCCCATGTGATTCCCTATTTTCAAGAGAGTTGGTATAGAGAAGGTCTACTTCACCACCAAACCTAGTTTCCATACCAAAATTGATATGATATAGGGGTTATTAGAAAATAGAATCCCCCAGGATAATGAATAGAATGAATAATTGTGGGAGATCATGTCCACTGACCAGCTATAAGTTGTGTACGAACTACCTAAAAATCTATGTTTCAACTTAACAAAGTTCATCACTGAGGATATTGAGACATTTTTCTTCCAGAATATCTATGATAAATTCAAAAAACTCTGATAAAACCATTTTAAATACATAGTAATCCATGATAATATCAATGCCATCGATTAGCACTATCAAAATGTTTTCATCATAGTGTTCCCAGTGGCCTTGTTCTCTTACACGTATGGGTATGAATTGATCTTCATATGGACCAAAGTGCCTCACCATAATTTGGCGGGGCATGGAAGAAGTGTTCCAACATGTGTGGATAAAAGGATGGGGGTAGTACATCACCATACACATTAGTCACCTTCCACAACAATAATGAGATCATCAAAACAGTAAGTATGATGATGATGAAAACCTACCTTCAACCACCACCACTGTGAAGGTCTTCACGATCAATCCAATAGATGATCAATGAAATTGGGATGATGAAACAAAGTGAGATGGATAGAACCCACTCCGAGGGGAGACAATTCATCAGGTAGATCTACCAATAGGCACACACACATGTCATCAAAGACAGACGATGGGCCTCATTATCCCCCCATGGAAGCCCTACAACATAACTGTCAACATGTTGACAAAGGAAAGAGATTATTTTTTACCATTGGTCCATCCAAGATCACACTAGAATATGAGTTATATTACACAATTTCCCCTTTGATATAGGATCTTGAGTGTTATTAGAGGATTACTGCTGAGATCCTTAATGAACTACACGTAGAGAAATACAATGCTCAAGGGGACCATACCGCTCCTACCGAACACATGGTTCTTCTTGTCCAGGCGTACAGGGTTGAGGAAGCTGATAAAATGCACCCAATTTTTGTAAATGGTAGTGGATTTGTAAAGATACCAAGATATTACCATCCTACTCTACCTGAGGGGTTGTACTCCCCACCATGGGACCATGATCACATCGCTTTTTAATCAAGTAGGATGGTAAAATCATTGGTGACCCCCAAAACTCAAGAAGACACCATGATAGTTGCTATAATTTCCCATATTGAGGCATTATAGATGCATCATATATCGATCCTTTTAGAAGGAATGTTGTATATGGTATTTGTGGACAACAAATATCTACCCCCAAATCTTAGTAATTTGAGTTTCACCCAGTTCAATAGGAAAAGAGATCCATTGTGGTTTGTGAACAATTTTTCCTTTGGTTCAACATAATGTTGGGAACTTCTTAAAAATAGGATTATACTAGGATTAAGTGTTTTATCCATACCATGGAGGGACTTACTTTTTTCTGGTATAGTTAATTATCCCCTATATCCATTTCCTATTGAGAATATATCCTCATCCAGTTAATATACAAGTTTATCTCCACCATGTGTGTGATAACCATTAATGACCTCTCCAATTATAAGAAATAGAATAATGAGAGAGTTGAAGACATTATTTCCCAATGTAAGGGGTTATTTTACTCCATCAACATCCTGTTTCTCAATGAATAAAATTGATGATTTAATAGAGAATTTCTGGGTTTAGTTGTTTCTTACCTTCATCTCTCTATGATATCCAAGAGGGATTCATGATTCCTCTAAAAGATCATAGAATCTAGGATAATTTTTGCTAAATAAAAAATAGTGGAAAAATATATTACCTATTTTCTCCCTTGTATGGAGGTATTCGAAGGTAGAAATAACTGATGTTGTACATATAGATACCCCAATGTTGATCCACCTCCAAGAACCACTACTTGACATGCCTCACCATGTGTAGTGTCACCAAGAATAAACTCCCTGAAAAGTATCATCCTGTGGATAATTCCCAATCCCCCATCAAGGACAGGTACCTAGAATTACCTTCATCAAGTGGAAGAAAATTAAATATTCCTTCAAGGATGTATAAGTCTCAGAGTACTTCAGTTTCACCATGTAAAATAACATTAAAATGTTTCCAAAATACCACATTACCTTGGAGGATGCCATCAATGATCTTACCAAATACTATTTATACCAAAAGGGATATTGGAAACAACCTCAAATAGTGATTAGTAATCAAATATTGAATATATAAATAGTTAGATCATGTCTTAGTCGAGTTTGGTGATGCCCCAGCAGATGTCTTATATGTATCTTCCCCTGATAGTAATGAAAAAGATTCTATCGAATGGATACCAGTTCTTGGATGTAGTGAAAAAAATGTATGAATAGATTTCTTTTAAGATGGTCACTCACATCCATGAAATTACTAATGACCCCTTGAGAAAACCAATACCTAGTATAGCTACCATGCCTCATATGTCCACATTAGTGACATCAATACCTTTTAAGTCAAATATGAATAAGAATTGGAAAAATCATGGAAATCAGAGTCCCCCACTAATGTAAAATCCATCCAACATTCTTAGTGACTTCATACCTCTTAAATTGAGAGGAACCCTAGGATCAATCTCATCTTAAAATATTACACCAATATAGAATATGGATACTCTACTGTGAATGTTTCTAGGAATTTTTATAACTACACTATATTCAGTGATGAGGAATTCCCCATAGGTCCTCATGAAAATCTAGTTGACATCATCAGAGGAAAGGTAGAATCCCAACTAGAAGAAATGATACCCTAGTCATCAATTTAGAAAGTAATGTTTATTACATAGATTCTAGATAGAAAGCCTTACATTGGGATTAGTATAAAAAATCATCTTAGTCTAATTTATGAAGGACTCATCCACATCCGACCGTATTAGTTGATCATGAGGCCCATGAAATATAGCATCACACTCATCTACAACTAGCCATGTCCCGACCCGAGTCATCTAATATGTAGACTAAACCATCTAGTGAATAGTGTAAAACTATTATCACCATCTAAGATTCACCACCTCATCTAATGGAACCCACTATGATCCCTATTATTGAGTGACACTTTATCGGCAGGAATACATCCCTTTCTGGGAAGTATCACATGCTAATGCACCTCACCAACATACCAGTGAGACTCTTGAACATTGAATCACTCCACATGTCAAAGGTGATGTTTTCGGACATGAGTAGTCCTATCTAGTTCAATAATAAGGTATATTCCATTGAGAAATACCACACAAAGGACTCCAAGAAAGAAGAATTACAAAATATTATTTTCTTCACCGAAGAGGATAAGGGTTCTAGTATCCAGGAGAACATTCTTCCATTGCATGATACATTCCATTTCAATAGTGTGGGAATCCATCACTACCTAGTGGATAGTATCCATAGGATAAATAAAATCATAACCATAACACTCCACAAACTAGGGATTATAGAAATTTATTTGAATCACTATAACTAGAAAATTTGGTGGTATGAAAAGAGTGATAAGAATCCATATGGAATTATTTAGCTGAAGACTCAATTCGGAGACTTGGTACCAAGAATCGAGTTCATGGTGGTCTCAAAGGATACTTATTACAATTCCCTGTTGGGAAGACCCTATCTATATATACACATAGTGGTACCCTATTTTTACTTTTAGTTCCTCATGTAATCCTTCAATGGTAGATTAGTGGTACTTTAGGGTGATTCATCGCACAAAATCTCTTATGATGTACATGGATGAATGATATTATAAGAGGTAGGGAAAAAAATCCCGGACCAATTGAGTCATGTGTATAAACAAACCCCAAGGACCTTATAGCTAGCTCTGTGGATCCATGAATAGATTTAATTGATGGATTCATTCTGCTGATCCACTAGATGGATCCCATAACCCTATATCTAGGAAGATGGTATATAGTATCCAATGTGGAGAAGTCCTCCTAGATCAACTCTTAATCCTATATGGGACAGGCTCAACCAACACTGGAAATAACTACTACTATAGAGTACTGTGAGATTCTACCCACGACGACTATTCTATATCGCTGCTATATATTCTTGAAAGTAGGGATGAATCAAGGGAGGTCGGCCTATTATCATTGTTTTGATATCAATGGTGGACATAATAGATTAAAAATAAATGGGATTAGTTCATATTATTTTTTTCTCTATGATCTCCATAGATAATAACTCTATCATGGAGGATTGCAACACTTCAAGAGCAGATTCTACAATGACTGTTAGTTCTACAGCTCTATAAGAATTTCCTACATCCTCTAATACACATTGTTTTGATGAAGAAGTAGATTTGGAGTATGGATGTACTTCTTTTCAAGAGGGTGTATCTGATTTGATTGATTAGTTAACCCAAGTGAATCTCGACACTGAGGAGGATCTATGGATGATGGCAATCATAACTATCATATTACCAGAGGAGCAACATCAATATGTTGATTTTGATGAAATATCACATTGACATATTCACCTATAGGTACAAAAAAATGTCGGGGATTTATCTATATATTATCCTTCATCACCTGAGCCTCTTAGTAAGCCATGATGGGTACAAATAGTCTCCCAGAAATATGGACCCTACCCATGGTACCATGGTCGAGGCCAAATTAGACAAGATTATTAAGGACAACTTCATCAGGTTGGTTTAGTACCCTATGTGGATAACCAAAATTTTCCCATACATTAATAAGAAAATATGAATTAATGTTTCTATTAATATCAGAAATCTCACCTTCCTCTTCCCAAAATATTATTTTACACTTCTAGTATTAGAGATGCTAAATGATTAAAAACTGATTTCTTAGACCACACCTTCATGGATAGTTACTTTAGTTATGAGAAGATCCATATGTCACCTAAAGATGAAGAATCCACTAACTTCATGGTATCTCTAGGATCTTTTTTTAATGAGTGATGATATGTATCTTGAATAATTCTAGAACTACCTACCAATGTGTCATGAACCATTTCTTCAAGCTGCTCATCATGACATTAGTGGAGTTCTTCATGGATGATTTAGTGGTCAAATCCATCCAAGGTAAATATTCTCTCAAGGATCTTGAGAATGTGTTTCCCTTCCTCAACTCCCATAAAATGAATATAAGCCACTTTAAGTGTTCTTTTGATGTCCCATATGGAAAATTCCTTGACTTAATCATCAATTATAGAAGAATTAAAATCAATCTAGAGAAGATAAATTACATAAGATAGATTCCTCCCCCACATGACCTCTAAGAGTTTAAAGGAATCCAAGGTTGTCTGGTCTGAATATGTTTATTTTTTTCTAATATGAAAAGAATTTATAAGTCATTTTAAATTATCATGAACAAAATTTACCACTTATCTATGGGATGAAGAGAGAAAGGACAAATTTGTTGACAATAAGCAGTATTTTCTATATCCTGCTATTCCAAATATACCCATACTAGGGAAGTCTATATTCCTTTACATGACCACCGTGGAATGGTACATCAGTTCCCTTATAATATAGAAGAATAATTAGGGCATTGAGAATAACCTTTACTACATCAATCACATGCTCCTTGACATGGAGACCAGATATTATCACTTTGAGAAGAGATAACTCAACCTATTCTTTATGGTTTAGAAGTTATGAAACTAATTGCCACACCATGAGATACAACTCATATATCACTTTGATCTGTAGAATTACATTCCCAATCACTCCATGTTGATACGAAAATTATCATATTGAGTAGTAATTATGTATTATTTTGACATTAGGTTTTTTCCCATAAATCATTAAAGGTCCAATAATTTTTAGTTTTCTTGGTAGCTTATCTGAACCATAAATAACTAAAATTGGATATTGACATCCCCGATGAGGCCATCATTCCCATTGACCAGGTTACACCATGTTGGAATATGAATTTCTATTGAAAATCCTATGGACCTACTTTTAGAAGGATCAATAACCCCATGCTCTTTAGGGTGGTCCTTGGAATTTCCTTCATACACCAAGATAGACCATCTTTCAATACTCAATCCCATTGTTGGGAGGCTGAACCAACAATAAGGCTGAGTACCAAGAACTTATCATCGACCTTTAACTGACCCTCGTGATTGATATATTTAATTTTCATGTTAAGGGAGAATCCAATATGGTAATCAAGCTAATTAATGATGACTATGTAATTATTAAATAGGACCTCGTTCCCATACTAGAGAGGAACCATGAGATAAGGGCCTAGTTCCCTACCTAGAAGAAGGTGAATCATATCCCCCAATCATTGAATGACAAAGATAATTCCTTAGAGAGCCTAGAAAAATCTCTCCCAAAGCTCAAACAAGATGAATTAGTCATTCAGGTGTCAAAATAGAGGGCCATATCCACCATCACTTCTAATGATGGTAATCAATAGGTAAATCAGCTTGTTACCATCACTTCTATAAAAAGGCCCCCAAATTCCCAAGTAGTATAAGAAAAACCAAATTGGATTACTTCATTTATATAGAATATCCATCATGATGCTCTTCCACTCACCCTCAAAGGGCATGACTGATTCCGTCGACGTTCGGTGCAACATAGTCACCAAGATGGGCCAGTCATAGAGAAAAACCTCTATAGGCATGGTTTTGATGGGAAACTCCTTTGATGTATTCAATGGAATGAAATATCTCATGTCCCACTAGTGGTCAAAGATTAGTCTTTTGGGGACGAACAATTAGGAGAGAAACTTTTCACCAATGTATGAGGTTTGTTTACTTTTATCCAACCATGGTTCACTACTACATCAAACACACCAAGAGGTTTCATCCATGGTAGATCCATTCCAACTTCGTGCATCAGCCACCTGAGCTTCTCTATAGCACCAAGTACTCGTAGCACTTTTTTATTGGGAATCAACATTGTGGGAACCTACTTTCTAGTGATAGATTCAAAGTGAATGTTAATTATAAAGTCCAAATACTTCTTATTAAAGTGGGTAGAATCCATCACACTTAAAGAAGTTGATACTTAGTCTATGATTGAGCTTTCTCTATACCATATCATCCATTTATTTGGGATTCCTCAAACATTTTCATCGAAAACAACTCCATATTTTTAATTTTATAGATGAAAAATTTGTACTCAATGTTTAACATATGGTCTAACCAACCCTTCCACTACTACATGTAAATTAATGAGTAGATTGAGGAATTTATCAAGACCCTCTATAACATCCTACATAATATGTTGAGCCATATTTTGAGGAGTTTCCATGATAATGTCTTTAATGCCCTCTGTTCCTATCAGATGATTACTTGAAACTCTACCCAGGAGTCTTGACACCCCTTGGTGTTTGGAAAAAATGATTTTTTACCTATAGAGGTTCATTTTTAGACCCTTCACATGATAATTTATTATCAAAAGATGCTAGAATATAGAGATGAAGCCCTTCTATCCACATTGGAATCCCTTGATGAAAATAGGCGCTATGAATTGAATAACCTGGGAAGACATCATAATCACATGGCACACACACTCATAAAAAAAGGTTCACTAGTGTTTGTTTTTCTATAAGATGATATGGTTTGGTTTTAAGGATGTTGATGATTCTTGGGAAGAAGACACAAAGCTACAACCCAAATTAGAAGAACCTTACATCATTCATAATTTATACTCCAATGGTGTAGAATTGTTTACCACTATGGAAAGGGAGCACATCATACCTCCCACTAATTCCAAGTTACTCAAGTAATAAATCTCAAGAACTACCTCCATCTATATTCTATTTTGTATGACTTTAAAATTCAAATACCAATGCCTCAGTCACATGACATTAAAATGTGGGTAATATTTCTAGTCATAAGATGTAAAAGTGTTCACTATCATCATGGTTACATGATACTGAAATACATGACATTGTTTTGGTTGCATGAAATTAAACTATAGTTAATCGTTCAAGTCATATTTGGTTAAAATTAATTACACCATGGTAAAATCCCTATTAACTATAGAAAATGTATTAGCTAAATGATATAAAACATTATAACAACTTCCTAACCTCACGATGGAAAACAGTATGCCCTAATTTCCCAATCACATGATGTAAAACTGTATGATGATTTGGACATCTCCTAAGAGGAATTACCAGTATAGATTTGGTCACCTACCACACCACCTTCTTGAACTATGTACGACTTGATTACCATTCTTGAATACGATACATTGTGACACTTAGATCCTATATCATAGGCCCAACCTAGTCACTCATCTATTTTGGGAATATAATGCATTAATACGGGTTTTACCCCTTGTAGAGTAAAGTAAACCCCTTAAATTTTACTAAATGAATGGAAGAGTTGAACTTAGAGTGTTGAATTCCAGTCAAAGGATTTTCAAAATCACCCCCAAACTCAATTCCTTTCCTGGTTTGCATCCTCACAACCCTCATAATTTGAACAAGCCTCATATCAACAATCATGTATAGATAATACCAATCACATCCCATCCTAGGAATATGCCTTGAAGGATCTATGATGATAGATGACAGTTCCCATGATTCAAACATGGTCAAAATACGAGCTGATATTTGTTCTCCATAGTTTATAACTATGGCTACATGGTATTTCCATGGTGGAAACAACAGGAAGTTCTCTATTTACATGGTTTTAAACTGTGGTTATAGTCTCATACACCAACCATAAAAACTTATAGATTCCTTTCATATCCTACATAATTAAATATTCACTACAAACTATAGTAAAATTCAACAATAAAAACAAATAAAACTGTAATAAAACTAAAACATGTAATAATGTTCAATCTATAAATAAATAAAGAATAAAATTTACAAAAAAATGAGCCTCAATATATGTATCACTGGAACCATGACAATCCAAATACACAACTCCTAAAAAAACACCATCACCACTTCTCACAACACCATCATCTTCATCATTATGGGTATTAACATTAGCAATAATAGTTTCATTGAAAGTGGAAGCGACACTAGTAGTAGGAACAAAAATGACAGTGGAAATAACATCGGTTGGAGTAGAGGAATTCAGATGAGGAAAATTTATCATCATCAAAGAAGCATCAACCAATGTAGTAACTTTGGGGGGATTTGTATAATAATGAGAGGATATAGAATTCATCATCTCTTCATTTATTATCTTTGGACACTAAATATATTCTTTCACATTTTGAGTTTCTTATTTTATTATAGAATTCATTTATTCCTATAATATCATACCAGAAGCAGTACTCAATGAAACATTGTTACAATAATATATAGATGGTAAAATATTATTCCCAGGTCAACAAAACAGTCTTCCTGATGTTCATCTCCTAATACTTTATGCTGATGATTGTTCAAGCCCATATTTTTCGGTTCTTTTTTTCTACCAATGCCCCCAAATAAATCTATTAAGTGATATATAACATAAATTAAAATTTTTAAACAATATAAAGAATTAAATTTATACAAAAAAAATGAAATTTAAATATAAATAAAATCAACTCTTGGTTGTTTCTATTTACCACAATACCGTATCTCTTTTATTTCTTTTATAATATAGGGTAGAGTTAGGGATGTCACCCTTGATATTCCAGGATTTTTTCTGGGAAAAAAAGAAATAAAAAAACATTATAAGTGAATTAAATTACACCTAAAAAATATAAAATAAATCTAATAAAATAAAAATGAGAGTAACTAAATGATATCAAACCAACCTAAACTGGATATCAAAACAAAATAATAAAATCAAAAAGATCATAACTACATGATATCAAACCAACTTAAACTGGACGTATTTTAAGAATCTATTGCCAAATTAAATTCAAATTAATGGAATAAAATTTATTATATATATAATAAACTAATTTAGATTTAGTAATCTACACCAAAATATTCATGAAAATTAAATTAAATTATATATTATATATAAACATCTATAGTAAGAGTCACTCACAAATGCCTGAAATCATAACTTTAAAGGCAAGAAACTGATATCATATAATTAGTACAATAATAACTAAAACTTTTCAAGAAAATTTCAAAATTCAATATATCATATCACACATCAAATGAATTTTGTAAAATATATTCAAAAATAACAATAAACATTCTTATAATAGAAAAAAACAACAATAGAGTCCATTATTAACCATAAAAAATAATTTATTTCCCCATTTTAGCATGAAAAAAAGAAAGTAGAATTGAGTAGATCAAGATGTAAATAAAATAGAAATATTTAAATTTATGAATCATTGTTTACATAATAGACTAACTAGTATAAAATCTAGGGCTTAATCCTAATGCATACATGTTGATCCATTGGATCAACCACCTAACTCAATAGAGAATGTAATCCTCAAAACTACCACTAGGATCAATAGTAGGTTTATATAATCAACAATATAATCTTATTTAATTTTAAGTAGTATTATATTATTTTAAATCCTTAGTAATATTCATAATATCACATTCCAAAATGAGTGAGAATATTTTATAAATATATTTTATTTTATTTTTATTTTATAATTTTGAGGTAGTGGAAAAATAAAAAAAATGTAATTATTAAAAAATTTATGGATTTAGTGTTATTTAAAATCTTCTTATTTTAATCATTATTTGTTTTACATGAATAATTATATTTTTTACTTCTCTTGAACATGAGTTTTATAGTTATGTCATTAATTATATTTACATTTTTATCCTTATTAATTTTTATGTATAGAGTAAGAAGCATAACACCATTCATGCAAGGATTGTAATAATTATATATCGAATTATTATATTTTTTATCCAATATATTTATTATCTCTTGATGATTTGTAGTGATTATGTAATATTTTGTAATATTTTTTGAATCAATAAATGTATTAGACAATTGACATAATATTATTTGTAAAAGGATAATATTATGATGTAAATACCCGTAAATTTCAAAGAAATTTTTTTCTTAATTTTCTTTGGAATTTTACAAGAACACAGCTTCTGACGGCACCTGATTCCGAGGCCCGGTGTGCCCGGAATCATTTTCCGAAGTATGGCTCAGGTACGTTCAGTGAACGGGCGAGAGGGTTTTTCGAACTTTTGAACCGTTGACTGGAATCGAATTCTGAGGGCACCAATGGAATCGCAGTGCCGATATTTTCTTAGAAACGGCTCTTCCAATGTTGTGTTTGCTCGGTTGTGGTTTTTAATTTTTGGGTTTTAAGTTTCGAAATAAAATAAAGTTGTTCGACAATTTTATTTTTATTCCACTTAAAGCCGCTTAAAGACCACTTAAAGCTGAGTTGATGCGGATAGGGTGCTATCCAAAAATATCCTACCCTCTTGGTAGGATATTTGTGAGGTGGGGGCTGCACGAGCCCCACCGTTTCTTTTCTGCTAAGTAACGCACCCGCGAAAACCCGTCATTATGAAAGTCAACTGACGCGCTTTCTTAATTTCTTAACGCACCATTTAATTGGGCGGTTTTATTCGTTGAATTAATTCCACGAATTAATGTATCATTACTTATCTCTTCTTCGTTTGTTGGCATGTTAATAAAATAAGACCAACGCTTTTTCACCTTAAGTGTTTTTCGTTAAGAGGATTTGACAAACCTCAAATTCTTCATCCTCCTTCGCGAAGAACTCGAAGAATGCGAAGAACGAAAAGAACGCAAAGAACGCGAGGAACGCTAAGCCCTCAGAAATTGACAACGCGATGCCGTGTGCCACGATGCCGATGTTTCCTCTCCCGTGACGTTCTTCTGTGACGTTCCTCCGCAGCAAAATCTCCGATCACCATCTGCTTGAGGTAAGAGATTTCAGGTTTCTTTTAAACCTCGTTTGTGGATTATAACAACAAACAGATTTAATTATTTATAATTAAATCTGTTGTTTCTTGGTCGTCGGAGTTTTTCGACGCAACGTTGGATACCGCGACGACGCGACAGTCCCCACCTTCCGCGACGATCAATTCCGCGAAGAACGCGCGTACAACGACTTGACAAGGTAGGGGTTTTAATGAATGTTTTATATTTCCGTGATCGTTTCATTAAAAATAAAAAACCCGGTTTCATAAGAACAATTTTAATTTATTAAAAATTGTTGTTTGATATGTTGATTATTTCTTCCCGGTTGTTATCACCTAACGCGGAGGGTGCGGGCCGAATGAACGCAGCCCGACAACCCTCCGCAGTTCTTCATTGTTGTGCAGATTTGGCGGGCGACGACAAAACGTGACGCAATGGTGATTTGATGTTTCTGCAATGAAGAACGGAACCCGAGAGGAGCACCGGCGCAGATGGGAAGGAAAACAAACCACCGGAGCAACTTCGGTGGCCCGCGGAAGCTTCCGGCGACGCGCCACGCCGGCACGGCGGCGCCGGCGGCCGGAGGTGGTGGCCGACAGCGGCCGGCCGCCAGGCTGCGGCGGCGCCCAGTGCGACGGAGAGAAAACCTCACCGCGGCTGAAGCCACAGCGGTGAGGCGGTTCCGCGGCCGCGCAGAATCGCGATTCAGGGACGCGGCGGTCCAACCGCGTCTGGGTGACTCAGCGCGGCCCCACGCAGGGCCGCATCACTTTGACACCACGGGGGCAGCACCCACCCCGCAGGTTCCTCCGCTCGGCCAACTCGGCTAAGCCGAGCCGGGCCGACCCACCTGGTCGGGTCGCGCCCAGGCCGGGCCGGGTCACGCCAAACCGGGTCGGACCCGGACCCGGGTCGGGTCAACCCAAGGGGGTTGGGCCGGGTCGGTCCGGGCCCAGACCCCCCGTCTTCGGACCATTTCGGTCTTTTGCCCGTAACTTGAGCTACGTGACTCCGATTGATGCGCTGTCAGTGGCAACGCGATCCTTGGATCGAGCCCGTCGTTTCGGTATACTGCACTCAAGGTTTCAGAATTATTTGGGTTCGGCCAGGTTGGTTCGTACACGAAACCAACCAGGCCCTCAGAGCGGAAACACTCATATCTTGAGCTTTAGACGTCCGATTGACGTGCCGTCAACTTTGTAGTTTTCTTATAAGTGTGACGGATCTTTTGGCATACTCCGCCCGAGTTTTGGACATAGGTGAAGTATGGTCGGGTTGGTTTTGCCTTAGAAATCAACCGGGCCCCTAGGACGGAAAAGCCAATAACTCTCAGACCGGGCGTCCGATTGACGCACCGTCTACGAAGTTGAGTTCCTGTTGGCGATACAGAACTTTTGGATACATTAACTCTGGACTATGCGTTAGTTGATGTATCAACCTCTCGGCTCGTGGAGCGGACCCACCCGAACGAGCTTGCGGTGTACGAGAACCCTAGAGCTGGCTTCAACTGCTGCTGTGACGACGACGACTGTACAGAGATCCTCAGTGGATTCGACAACGACAGTGATGAAAAGTAGTATGGGAATCCTCTGTGTTTTCGGCAGTAACTACTACGGTACATCTTGGGATACATCAGCTCTGGACTACATGTCAGTTGATGCATCGACCACTTAGCTCGTGGAGTGGATCCTCCCGGAACAAGCATGATGTGTGCGGAAACCCTAGAGTCGGTTGGGACTTGACGACTGCTGATCGAATGACTCGGTGTGTTACGGATAACCTGGTAGAGGTGTGCTTGGTTGTAGCGGCATAGTGGAGTGCTTGGTTGTAGTGGCAGACCCACGACAAAGGTGCACTTGGTTGTAGCGGCAGAGGGGAGCGCTTGGTTGTAGCGGCAGACCCACGACAGAGGTGCGCTTGGTTGTAGCGGCATAGGAGAGCGCTTGGTTGTAGTGGAAGACCCACGACTGAGGTGCGCTTGGTTGTAGCGGCAGAGGGGAGTGCTTGGTTGTAGCGGCAGACCCACGACGGAGAAGCTCTTGGTTGTAGCAGCACGTGGGAGCGCTTGGTTGTTGCAGCAGGCCCACAGTACCCGATAGGTGGAGAACTACAGCAGTCCAAGGTAAGAGGGAAGCGCTTGGTGGTAGCAGCATAACCACTATACTTGATGGAGAAGGAGTTTCCCAATAGCTTTCGGTTCAAATTCATGATCGATCCTGTGTGGGTCTTTGCGAGAGTTAGTACCTACAGATCCATTGTGGGTCCGACGACTTAGATGAATCAGTGGTTACATCTGATCATCTCTAATGTCATACGAAGAAGTACCTGTGTGAGCTGAATCTTGTGTTACTCTCCTTTGTAGATTTTCTTGAACTATCCTGTGTGGATTTACTGTTTACTCTCCTTTGTGGAATGTGTTGTGCTATCATGTGTGGATTTACGTTTTTCTTTCCTGTGTGGATTCGGTTGTGCTTGAGCTCGGATGTTGGAGCCGAATGGGAATTGATGACTTGGGTATACGTATGGGCATATACCTAAGCAGTGTCGGATGTTACTTCGTGATTGTATCTTCCCTTTGTGGATTATCCTTTGTGGATTCTGGGAGACCTTCAGGGGTCTCGGGGTCCCTACTAAGTAGCTTATACTCACCCCCGCATGGGCTATGCCCGCACTTTGTTGTGTTGGTTGCAGACGATGGACAGCGCTGATCGTGGTGGAGGCTTGCGGATCAGGACGGTACCTGGAAGTGGACCACTGGGTGGGACGTACTCGGAGCGGACGACTGAACCGAGGAGCTGTGGAGGCTATCTATGCTCACCCTTCACGTGGGACTTCCAGAGGATGGCTCGACGCTGCGGCTTTTCTTTTCAGTTGCTGTTTTTCCCTTCAGTTGTACTTTACAGTTGGGCTTGTATTTACAGCCCCTTTTACTTTCAACACAGCTTGTTACAGTTTTTACTTAGTGTTTACTTTTTCGCCTGTTTACTCTGTGGTGCTTGTTTACTTTATAAAGGCAATGCCTTCCTTTTTTATCGGGATTTACGCCTTGGTGCTAGTCGCCAGCCCCTGGCCTATGGAAGGCGGGTTTGGGGTAGTCACGACACGGGCCCCGAGGGCGGGTCGTGACAAATTGGTATCAGAGCAGGTTCGGTTCTACCGTAGACTCTGATCTTTCTTCTATGTGAAGCAATAGTGTTTAGCGTATTGGGTGTGGTTATCAGTCCAGGGAGTCCAGTGTTGGTGCGGCGACCGACGTATCCGTACACCAGGACCCTGACTTCTGATTTCCGACTTAATGCACGAAAACATTGATTGCTTGTGTGTTTCAAGTTTTCCTTGTGAATACTTGTGTCATCTCACCAGGTATACTGTTCTAACCGTGGCGCACTTGTTTCCCTTCAAGATGGCCCCACGACGGCAGCCAGCTAGGGTTCCGAGCGTTGTGCCTGGCGATAGCCCGCCGAGCGACGAGGCTTCGGTACAGGGCCCTTTGACAGTAGAGGCACCAGTGGTACCTCTAACCGCCGAGCCACCGATGCTTCCAGCCCCAGCCGCTGACGATGCATGTCGCCTTAGTGCACTGCATGAGTTCTAATGCCAGCGATCGCCCGGTTCTGCGGGGAGACAGACCCCCAGGCAGCCGAGGACTGGCAGGAGGCAGTTTTTAAATTTTTCAGGCTAGTGAGGAAACCAGCGGACCTTATGGTGGTCCTTGGAGTGAGCCTCTTGCATGCGGCAGCAGTCAGATGGTGGAGTTTGATGCTCCAGGTGCACGACGAGACATCTCTCCTCTGGACGGACTTTGAGAGCATCTTCCGCTCCGAGTTTGTCCCAGCCACCCTCCGTGCGGTGCGCATCCAAGAGCTGCTACAGCTACGGCATGGCAGCATGACAGTGGCCCAATACTCAGCGAGATTTACTGATCTCTCACGCTACTCCACAGATATGGTACGGGACCCGTTCTTCCGGGCCCGGACCTTCGAGCAGGGACTGAGGCACGAGATCAGGGCTTCGATGATCTCCCTCAACATTCTGACTCTGGCAGGAGTGTTGGAGCAAGCCCTCTTAGTGGAGAGTTTCCTTGCTGAGTAGTCTCCAGCAGCAGGACCCACCACTTGCCGGCATGCGGCAGAGTCTTCTGCATTGGGCAGTAGACAGATGACGCAGGGGTCCAAGAGGACTAGACCTACAGGTGGTTGACAGCATGACTCTGGATCGTTTGTGCGAGGCACTCGGGGTGGACAACGACTTGCCATGAGAGGGAAGTGTTACTCCTGCGGCGGGATTGGTCACATGGCTCGTGACTGTCCGACCCGCCATATAGATGACCAGCAGATGAACGAAGGACCCCCCAGGCAGAGGCAGAGGTTCGATCAGGGTGGGCCGCAAGGAGCAGGCGACCATGGAAGGGGAGCTGGCTGTGTAGTTGGAGGTGGACGACGCTTCGGGGTGTTGCCACCACCACCACCAGGAGGTCCACCCTGACCGCAGGGGACATGAGGACATGGGAGAGCTCAGCTTCAGGCAGCTGAGGCCTACGATCATGGAGCTCCGGGAGCAGATGGACAGGAGCGGGACTAGTGGATACGTCTTTTGTACTTCTAGTTCCTTGTTTCTATTGTGTAGTGTCTTTGTATTATTAGTTGCAATAACAAAAGACGCATACCTTGGTGATGTTTTTATTCTTGTCCTCTTTTGTGTTGTACTAAGAGGTTCCGGTTTAGACTGTTGACTTGACCCTCAATTGTGAGACATCTACTGGAGGAGACCCAGTTACCACACACTGATGCCGACAGTGTGACTCAACCCTTGGAGGCGAGAGTAATGGTTGGATCTCTTGGTAGTAGCTTCGAGGCCTTACGACGTCATCCTTGGTATGGATTAGTACCATCCATGTTGGGATTGACTATATTAGGAAAAGGAAGTGGTTCATCCAGGGGATTAGACCAGATTTCTCTTATCGGCAAAGAAGAAATCTTAACAGCTCTTGTGGGACCGGAGATGGTCCAGGCCATGACAGAGAACGTCCAGGTCATCCAAGAGCGGATGAGGACAGCTCAGATCCAACAGAAGTCTTTTACTGATAGGAGGTGGAGGCCACTAGAGTTCGAGGATGGAGACCACGTCTTCTTGTGGGTCTCACCTCGATGTAGATTACAGAGGTTTGGCCGAAGCGGCGAGTTTTCTCCACGCTTCATCGGACCCTTCCAGGTCCTCAGCAGGATTGTCAAGGTGGATTATCACCTGGCTCTACCACCACAGTTGCGCCGGGTGCACAACGTCTTCCACGTATCTCAACAGAGGAGATACGTGCACGACCCAACGCCAATCTTTGACCATGAAGAGCTAGTCTTTGATGATGGGGCAACTTTTACGGAGGTCCCAGTGGAGATCGAGGATCAACAGGAGCGGGTCCTACGTGGATGATCGATTCCTCTAGTGCGCTTCAGATGGCAGCTCGGGAACCTCTAGGAGAGCACTTGGGAGCAGGAGGCTCAGATGCGTGCTCAGTACCGCCTTTGTATCCCTAAGTTTGTGGTGAAGCTTTACGGGGACGTAAATCCCCAGTGATGGGAGTAATGTAAAGACCCGTAAATTTCAAGGAAATTTTTTTCTAAAATTTCTTTCGAATTTTACAAGAATGCAGCTTCTGACGACACCTGATTCCGAGGCCCAGTGTGCTAGGAAACATTTTCCGAAGTATGGCCGGGGTACGTTCAGTGAACGGACGAGCGGGTTTTTCTAACTTTTGAACCGGTGCCTGGAATCGAATTCTGAGGGCACTGATAGAATCGCAACACCAGTATTTGCTTAGAAATGAATCTTCTGAAGTTGCATTTGCTCGGTTGTGGTTTTTAATTTTTGGGTTTTAAGTTTCAAAATAAAATAAAGTTGTGCGACAATTTTATTTTTATTCCACTTAAAGACCACTTAATGCTGAGTTGATGCGGATAGGGTGCTATCCAAAAATATCCTACCCTATTGGTAGGATATTTGTGAGGGGGGGGGGGGGCCCACACGAGCCCCACCATTTCTTTTCCGCTAAGTAACACACCTGCGAAAACCCGTCATTATGAAAGTCAACTGACGCGCATTCTTAATTTCATAATGCACCATTTAATTGGGTGGTTTAATTCATTGAATTAATTCTATGAATTAATGGGTCGTTACTTATCTCCTTTTCGTTTGTTGGCATGTTAATAAAATAATACAAATGCCTTTTCACCTTAAGTGTTGTTCGTTAAGAGGATTTGAAAAACCTCAATTTCTTTATCCTCCTTCACGAAGAACGTGAAGAACGCGAAGAACGCGAAGAACGCGAAGAATGCGAAGAATGCCGAGACCTCGGAAATCGACGACGCAACGCCGTGTGTCGTGACGCCGTCGTTTCCTCTCCCGCGACGTTCTTCTGCGACGTTCCTTCCTCCGCAGCAAAATCTCTGATCACCATCTGCTTGAGGTAAGAGATTTCGGGTTTCTTTTAAACCTCCGTTGTGGCTTATAACAACAAATGGATTTAATTATTTATAATTAAATCTATTGTTTCTTGGTCCTCATAGTTCGTCGATGCAACGCTAGATACCGCGACGATGCGACGGTCCCCACCTTCCGCGACGATCAATTCCGCGAAGAACGCGCGTGCGACGACTTGACGAGGTAGGGGTTTTATTGAATGTTTTATATTTCTGTGATCATTTCATTAAAATTAAAGAACCCTGTTTCATAAGAACAATTTTAATTTATTAAAAATTTCTGTTTGATATGTTGATTATTTCTTCCCGGTTGTTATCGCCTAACGCGGAGGGTGCGGGCCGAATGAACGCGGCCCGACAACCCTCCGCAGTTCTTCATTGTTGTGCGGATTTGGCGGGCGACGAAAAAACGTGACGCAAGGGTGATTTGATGTTTCCTCAATGAAGAACGGAACCTGAGAGGAGCACCGGCGTAGACGGGAAGGAAAACGGACAATCAGAGCAACTCTGGTGGCCCGCAGAAGCTTCCACCGGCGCGCCACGCCGGCACGGCGGCGCCGCCGAGAAAACCTCGTCGCGGCTGAAGCCGCAGTGGCGAGGCGGTTCTGCGGCCGCGCAGAATCGTGGTTCAGGGACACGGCGGCCTAGCCGTGTCCGGGTGACTCAGCGTGGCCCCACGCGGGGCCGCGACACTTTGACACCGTGAGGGAAGCGCCCACCCTGCGGGTTCCTCCCCTCGGCCAACCCGACCCGCCTGGCCGGGTCGCGCCCAGGCCGGGCCGGGTCGCGCCAAACCGGGTCGGACCCGGACCTGGTTCGGGTCGACCCGGTTCGGGCCGACCCAGGGGGGGTGGGCCGGGTCGGTCCGGGCCCAGACCCCCCGTCTTCGGACCGTTTTGGTCTTTTGCCCGTAACTTGAGCTACGGGCCTCCGATTGACGTGTCGTTGGTGGAAACACGATCATTGGATCGAGACGGTAATTTCGGTATACTTCACTCAAGGTTTTGGAATACTTTGGGTTTGGCCGGGTTGGTTCGTACACGAAACCAACCGGGCCCTCGGAGCGGAAACACTCATAGCTTGAGCTTCAGACGTCCGATTGACATGCCGTCGACTTTGTTGTTTTCCACTAAGTGAGACGGATCTTTTGTCATACTCCACCCAAGGTTTGGACGTAGGTGGAGTATGGTCGGGTTGTTTCTGCCTTAGAAACCAACCGGGCCCCTGGGACGGAAAAGCCAATAACTCTCAGACCGGGCGTCCGATTGACGCGCCGTCTTTGATGTTGAGTTCCTGTTGGCGATATGGAACTTTTAGATACATCAAATCTCGACTATGCTTTAGTTGATGTATCAGCCTCTCGGCTCATGGAGCGGACCCTCCCGAACGAGCTTGCGGTGTGCAAGAACCCATGAGTTGGCTACAACTGCTGTTGTGATGACGATGACTGTACATAGATCCTCAGTGGATTCGACGGCGACGGTGATGAAAAACAGTGCCAGAATCCTCTGTGTTTTCAGTAGTAACTACTACGGTACATCTTGGGATACATCAGCTCCGGACTACATGTCAGTTGATGCATCGACCAGTTAGCTCGTGGAGTGGATCCTCCCGGAATGAGCATGTTGTGTGCGGAAACCCTAGATCCAGTTGGGACTTGAAGACTGCTGATTGAATGACTCGGTGTGTTACGGATAACCCGGAAGAGGTGCGCTTGGTTGTAGCAGCATAGGGGAGCACATTGTTGTAGTGGTAGACCCATGAAAACGGTGCGCTTGGTTGTTGCGACAGAGGGGAGCGCTTGGTTGTAGCGGCAGACCCACGACAGAGGTGTGCTTGGTTGTAGCGGCACAGGGGAGCGCTTGGTTGTAGCGGCAGACGCATGACTGAGGTGCGCTTGGTTGTAGCGGCACAGGGGAGCACTTGGTTGTAGCGGCAGACCCACGACGGAGGAGTGCTTGGTTGTAGCGGCACGTGGGGGTGCTTGGTTGCAGCAGCAGGCCCATAGTACCTAATAGGTGGAGAACTACAGCAGTCCAAGGTAAGAGGGAAGCGCTTGGTTGTAGCGGCATAACCACTTTACTTGATGGAGAAGGAGTTTCCCAATAGCTTTAGGTTCAACTTCATGATCGATCCTGTGTGGGTATTTGCGAGGGTTAGTACCTACAGATCCCTTGTGGGTCTGATGACTTAGATGAATCAGTGGTTACATCTGATCATCTTTAATGTCATACGAAGAAGTACCTATGTGAGCTGAATCTTGTGTTACTCTCCTTTGTGGATTGTGTTGAACTGCCCTATGTGGATTTACTATTTACTCTCCTTTGTTGAATGTGTTGTGCTATCCTGTGTGGATTTACGTTTTTCTTTCTTGTGTGGGCTGGGTTGTGCTTGAGCTCGGTTGTTGGAGCTGAACGGGAATTGATGACTTGAGTATATGTATGGGCATATACCTAAGCAGTGTCAGATGTTACTTCGTGATTGTATCTTCCCTTTGTGGATTATCCTTTGTGGATTCTGGGAGACCTTCGGGGGTCTCGGGTTCCCTACTGAGTATCTTATACTCACTCCTGCACGGGCTATGCCCGCACTTCGTTGTGTTGGTTGCAGACAACAGACAGCGCTGATCGTGGTGGAGGCTTGCGGAGCAGGACGGTACCTGGAGGTGGACCACTGGGCGGGACGTACTCGGAGCAGACGGCTGGACCGAGGAGCTGTGGAGGCTATTTGTGCTCACCCTTCAAGTGGGACTTCCAGAGGACGGCTCGACGCTGTGGCTTTTCTTTTCAGTTGTTGTTTTTCCCTTCAGTTTTACTTTACAGTTGGGCTTGTATTTCTAGCCCCTTTTACTTTCAGCACAACTTGTTACAGTTTTTACATAGTGTTTACTTTTCCTCTTGTTTACTCTGTGGTTCTTGTTTACTTTATAAAGGCAATTCCTTCCTTGTTTATCGGGATTTACGCCTTGGTGCTAGTCGCGAGCCCCTGGCCTATAGAAGGCGGGCTTGGGGTAGTCACGGCATGGGCCCCAAGGGCGGGTTGTGACATATGAACATAAATTAAACTCATATTTTTTAAAATACCAAGATGTTATAATGATGCTTTTTTCAATTATATTTCATTGATTCTAAATTTATGTTCCCCTTTTAATGTTGTAGTAATCAATTAACTAAAATAGAAATCATAAAAACTAATACTGAACAATAGTTGTATTTTTTTCCAGTTACTTTATAATCCATTGATTTTCAAATCCAACAAAAAATTCCATACCTTTTTGAGACTATCACATCCACAAATGTATTAAATTCCTATGGATATGTAAATTTTGAAATTAATATGCACACTTTCTAATAATAAATTAAAAGGGAATAAAAAAGTGTTTAGTCTAATGAAAAAACCTAGAGAAGTTTGATCCATAGATTATAATTTTGATCTCAATGTTAATATTCTCTTATTTTAGTGATTTCATTTAATTATTATGTAAAAAAATAAGACAATAAAAACCATGAAATATTAAAAATAATAATTTACAAGATTATGAATTCTGTATATTTATCTTATTTTAATGAATGATCAAAATTTGTAGGAATTTAATATAAACAAGTGGGACCCACTAATGAATATTCCCTAGGGGAGGTGAATCTAGGTATCATAATTAAAAAACTTCCTCTCACAAATTATGTTCGAAGAGTCTAATGGATTTTGATGATGATTATATTTGTTTTTAATAAGTAAGAATGTCAATATGTGTTGGTTGATGGAGAATAACTCAATTAATGAAGATATATATGGTTTCATATTTACCATAGAGTTTCCATTTTTTATTCCATTATATAAATTGTTAAGATATCCATTTTTATATTGGTAATTATAAATTGAATAGTCATATGAGTTGGGTTTTCATCCTATTATTTTTGGATTGAAGAAATATGAATTAAGTTGAATGCACACTTGGATGAAAAAATAAACCGAGTTTTTAATTTATGAGATTGGTGATATATTTATTTTATAATCAATTGACCATTATTATTGAAGGTATATTGATATAAAAAATTAATTAGTGTTATTTAAGGAAGTAAATGATTTATTGAACAAATCAAAGGTAGTTTTAATATACCAAAAAATATTTTAGAATTATACTAAAGTTTTTTGTGAATGTTTAATGAATTCTAAAAGTCATTTGAAGTATTTTTATATAATTTAGGTGGATTAAGATATTTAAGAAAGTGTGGAGTCGAGCTGAGTTAGATGGAAAAGAATTTTGGATATTCTGGATTCCATATTTTTAATGATATGGTGTAAATGCATTTTATATAAGATTAATCCCTCTTTTTCAGGTGTCATAGAATATTTAGAAGATTCTATGTATGAATAACCCCAATATTCCAACACAATGCAAGAATAAGATTGGAGCTGTAGAATAATAACTTGATTTTGTGGGGGATTAACTCTAAGGTTACACATATCCCATAATAGTATGTTCTAGTCTACATCAGAATAACCAGAAGATTGGGAAGGCTATATTTGAGTAACTATAGGGTTCTAAAGGATATATTAGAGTAACTATAATCTCATTTCATAATAAATAGAGCCAATGTATAAATAATTTTATGTTTTTATAATCACATAATAGAATCTTTGATCCCACAAATGAATAATTATAATGGTGAGGAGGCTATAAAACACTACTAGAAATTTGTCTATTTGGGACGGGATCCCGTCGCAAAAACCATTTTGCGATGGGGGCCCATCACAAATAGCCCGTTGCAAAAAACGACATCACAACTAGTATTTTTTGTGAAAGACCCATCAAAAAAAATATTGCTTATGACGGGAAGCAGGCTCATCACAAATAGATGTCCGATTAAATACATTATATATACAAGAACCTTTAGCGATGGGTGCATCACAAAAAGTATTTGTGATGGGATACTAGCCCATCACAAATAGCATATATGTTATAAAACTTTTGTGATGGGCCCGTCACAAAAAAGTTATTACCACGGTAAAGAAACACGTCGCCAAAAACTTTTAAAAAAATATATAAACTACTTTCGATGCGACCCTCTTTGCAAAAGGTCCCATCACAAATACTTATAAAAAAATAATATTAATATTATTAAAATTATAAAAAAATGAAAAATATTCAAATTCTCAATATTTGTAAATAATTAATAAAATAAAAAAATTTATAAAAATATGTTTAATGAAAAAAAATATTAATATTATTAAAATAATAAAAAAATAAAAAATATCAAAATTCTCAATATTCAGAAAAAATATATAAAAAAATAAAAAAATATTATTATTATTATTAGAAAAATAAAAAAACATTAAAAATTATAATACTAATAATAAATAATAAAATAATAAAATATTAAAAATACTAAAAAAATATGCAATATTCACAACAATATAAATGAAAAAAACTGTAAATAGTTCATATTACAATAAATGTTCTATTAAAATGTTTTTAATAGAACACAAGCATCACCTAGGGGGATAGTCATCTAGAGAAGCTGGAGGAGCTGGATGAGATGGTGGAGGAAACTCCATCCCTAAAGTACGAGTCTGAGGGCGTATGTACTCCATCTGATCGATCTGCAGCTGCTACCATCAACGCATGTCTTCCTCGTGCTGCTATTGCTACTGATACATCTCTTCTTGCAGCTTCTACAGATTCTCTATAAGCTCAGTTTGAGCTCGCAACTACACCAGATACTGTGAGCTAGAAGATGATGCCTCTCCACGAGCTCCTCTCAAGCTAGACACCGACATCGTAGTAGTACCATAATAAGTCCCAGGAATCAAATGAGAGCCGATACCAACTACTAGGCCCTTCACGAAGGCATACTGGGTTGCCTGCATCCATACCGCCTCATCGAAATGGTGGTAGCTAGTATGATCAGTCGTCTCAGACTGAAATCTCAGCCCGTGTGTGAGAGGTCATGGCCTCATATGACTCCTAAAGTTTCAATTTGAAATTAAAATAGTGAAAATATTATATGTAATTAATTTTCAAATTGAAAAAGAAATAAAATTTTCCACAATCTGATGTTGGTGATCACCTCTAATCTCTCATGTTGCTGGGTCATTTTACATCCTTTGATAAACGTCGTACTTCGTAATATCAGGATGCTGAACTAGCTATATGAATATAAAATAAACTGTTTATATGTAATGTTAGATAAAATATCTAATATAAGATACTTACTACTTTCTCTCTGGGCGTACTAAATGTATGGCTACCAGCTCGATGTGCCACCTCGTATCTCCCTTGGTTTTGCTGGACCAATGAATATCTACTCTGAAATACACTACTCAACCAGTGTGACCATAATCCATCCCAAATGTGAGATGAAATATACTTTGGTCAGTGGGATCTACATGACTCATCAAATACTATAGCTCATACTTTTTTAATGGTTGTTCTCCCCAAATTTTTCAAAAACTAATGGAAACACTCATGCATAGACACCTCCCATGCCTCGTGGATAACCCCACACATGTTATCATCGATTTGATACCATAAAACCTACAAATAATTTATAATATCAAATTATTAATAAAAAAATTTCAAAATAAATATTATTTATTTATGTACCAGCCGATGATTGAACATTCCAAGTTGAACATCAACAGAAATCAATTCCCATGTGATCCATGGCTGAGAAAAATAATTGTGTCAGATAATGCTCCCCTTTCAAACAGCTACATGTGAAAAACATTGAAAAAATACCAAATAATCAAACAATTAGTATATAAATAAATTAATGAAAGATACCTGAAATACACATGTTATCATACCCCCTGCGTGCGTGGATTGAAACCATAATGTGGACACCACTTGGGGATAGGTTCATGAATCATAAGTCTCACAAGATCTCACCCCCTCTGCATACCCCCTAAACAACCAGTAGCCTAAGGGTCATATGATCCCAAATCCTTCTCATCCAAAGGTAGCTTAGCCTCCTCCAACTAAAAAAGTAGATTAGGTTCCATCTAAAACACAAAATTATTATTGTTAGCAGATAGTTGAAAATAACTATTACATACAGATATATATTAGTTAGGATTATAACCTACATTTAATTGTGTCAATGTTAACCTTCATCATTATCTTAATATCTGACAATGTCAATCTATTTATATTCATCATCGGCGTCACCAATATCCATATGTATTTCGGGTTCAACATCTCTTTCCATTTCAAATTTATTTGTAACATCATTAACATCCTCGTCATCATCGACCCTTAATTGTGGGGTGTCATCATCGATATTCATGTCTCTTTGTGAAAAATATTGATTTTGAGTCATCTCTTTAAACAATTCAATTCCTTGTAATTCATCGGAACCGCGTTCAGTTTATGTAAACATATTTTCTAGAGATTTCAATTTTATTATGTTCCAATAATAACTCAGGTCTCTGGAAGTAGCATAATACTTTGTGTAATATACTTTATGTGCCTTTTGAGCCAGTAAAAACAGTTCATTTACATCCAGAAGACTTTTATATTTAATATCGACGATTCCATGGATCAGATGAACAGACAAGGATCTCTCTATATTTAACCACTAATATTTAAACATTATTATCTAATTTCTCCCTAGATAACACGGTTCAATAATTTCGACAATCACACTATAAAATTCAACTTCAGTTCCTCGATGACCTGATCCTCTCAAGAAAACCCCATTGTTCATTGTTTTTTTTGATGCCCCATATGCACGTGTATGAAACCAAAAACCATTCAACACATATGCATTGTAAGATTTAACCATTTCGGATGGTGGGTTACTCAATATATATAGTCACTTATCAATTTTATCAGCATGTTGAGACACCATAAATTTTTTTAAAACAATTATCAATATAGTAAATAATAAACTGAATTGATATGTTTAACCATCAATAATTTATGTTACCAGATTTTGAAACCATTGAGAATTTTTTTTCTATCAGCGTTCTTGAAGAGGAGTTGCTGTAATTCGTGGAAACTATTTCTTGATATGATTATCATATAACCTACAAATTAAATGAGTTTCCTTATTGTAATATAAGTTATAGAATATGTGATAGAAGTAATCATAGTACAAATGATGGAATTTCTTCACAGTTGAGCAGAACATATGTATGAGCTCTGTGATGTTCATCATTTGAAAGCCATCATTCATGAACTCCACCAATTCCAAACTCTGGCTAATTAAATACTAATAATTGATTTTTCATTTCATCATCAGCATTCCCCTAGTTCCACCCCATGAGTATTTGTTTTGAGGGATATTCAGATTCAAAATAATGAGAGCAGAAAAAAGCAATTTCCTTTCACAAATAAGCTTCAGCAATTGATCCTTTATCTGATGCTTTGTTACATACTTTTTTCTTCAATTTCTACTTCTCTAGAATAGATACATCCATCGAAACTATACCAGACCCCCCTATTTGACTTCATGAGGAAAATGTAATATCAGATGTTCCATTGCATCAAAGAAATCCAACAAAAAGATTTTTTCCAACTTACATATAATGACAACAATATCTTCTTCTGATTTAATTAGTGCATCCTAGTCTATTGTCGCCACACAATTTTTTTGTAAAAAATATGCTATTTCTGTTATCTAATCCAAAATCATAGAATTCAACAAACCTCTAAATCAAATAGGAATAAGTCATTCCATTATAACATGACAATCATGAATTTTTAATCCAGAAATAAGACCATTCTTAATATATCTTACCAAATTGGAAGCATATCCCTATGGAAGTCTCAAATCTACAATCCACTAACAAAATAATAAGCGATTCACTTTTGATAGTGTATAAGCTGAATTTGGATTCATTAACCCATGTGATATGACACTTTAAAATAGATCAAGTTCCAGTTCTCTGCAAATTTGGGCAAGATCTAATCGTTCCTTTAAATTATCATTGGTCTTACCTAGTGTATCCAAAACTATATGAAATAACTTATCAAAAAAGTTCTTCTCAATATTCATGAAATCCAATATGTGGGGGACAAACAAATCAGACCAATATGAAAGATCCCAAAGAATGCCCTATTTTATCCAATTATGATCTTTCCCCAAGTAATTAATTTTCTATTGGTATACTGTTGGCCCAAATGTGATGGCAGGTAATGAAAATACAACTAACTTTAACTCTATTCCAGAGATCATTTTTGGAAGTTCATTACTTTCAATTCTGCCTTATCTGAAATGAGATTTGTTCCTCCGAAAAGGATGATCGGGTGGAAGAAATCTGTAATGACAGTCAAAATAGAAAGGTTGTTATCCATTGAAGATCATAAAGGCTCTGTTGTCTTTCATATAGTAAGGATATGATTTCAGGCCATGTGTACTACAGCCAGATAACATTTCATATGTCGAGAAGTCACTAATCATCCACAACAATGCATCTTTTAATATGAAATTTTTTCCCCAGCAACATCATATATACTAACAAAAATACTCCACAATGAATATAACTCATCAGTCAACGGTTTAAAATAAAAATCAATATTCTTTTTTAGAGGTCCTGGGATTAATAAGGTGAAAAAGATATAGAGCTCCTTCAGAAACATCCATGGAGGTAAATTGTATGGAGTTATAATGAGAGGACAATATGAATACCAATTACGATAAGAAACGAACGGATAGAAATCATCATTAGAAAGACCTAATTGCATGTTTCAGGCTTCTAAAGAAAAAGACATATGCATTTGGTCAAAATGTTTCCATGAATCACCATGAGATGGATGATTCAATATTTTATCGATTGAAATCTTGGTTTTTTTCCATGAAATCATTGGCGCTGTGTTCTGAGACAAAAATAAATACTGCAAACTGGGTGTAAGGGGGAAATATATCAACTATTTCATAAGAATTGATACAAAATTCCCTGGTTGAGCTTCATTATACCTTGATTTTACACATGTTTGAAAACTGTCCGATGACTTATTTTCCCCAGAATATAGGATGAAATCATTTACACATGCATAAATATTCTGATAACTAAGGTCCAGATTATGAAACATCCTATTTCTCTCATAGTAATTTGTAGGAAACACATTTTCTTATGGTAACAGTTTTTTAACTAATGAAAATAACTGATCAAAACAATTTTTTGAAATTTCTTTATTTGATTTAATAGCAATAATTTTTTTAATCACTTCTAATTTTCTTATCATGCAACTAGGATATAATGCCTCCTCAATAGACCTCAACAAATCATAACATTCAAATGGTGCCAACTCAAGAGTTAAATCAATAACATCATGACTTTCTGTTTGTTGAACATATGGGCCTACAACATCATGTACTAAATTTTGAATTCGCGATGGATCTAGAATCAAGTTATTACTATCTTATTTGGAACTATGTTTATTGTGTTGATACCAAAAAACATAATCTTGTTGAAAACCAAACCACAAGAGATGTACCACAACCTTCTCAAATGTGTCAAATGTTCTCGTAGCACATATTTTACAAGAACACATAATTCTTCCTTCTGTAACAAATTCTGGTTTTGATGTTGCCAATAATAAGAAAGGTTCAACACCCTCAATATATATAGGATTTAAACCAGAACTGTTTGGATTTATGCGATGATTTATCCAAGTGCGATCATCTAATAATAACATTTGTTGACTTCCTTATTCCACAATTTTCTACAAAATATTAAATCATTACTGTTTTTGAATAATTTGAAATTAGAAAAAAACTATCCAAAAATGAAGGTAAATAATTATAACCACTTATTAATAATTACCATTAATTACGGGTGACACAATTTTCAGTGGATTGATAGCTACCCTTTTTTCAAACGGCTCATTTACTTGCACCTTTCTCAACTGAAATTACAACGAACAATGTGGTTGGAGGTATTCTTATTCATTCTCATGCATACAAGAATACATAAGAGTACATCCAAGCATATTCTATGTTGTTATTTCTGTGTGAAAAATATGCATGTAAATAAGCCTTCAGATAAAATATCCCCCTTTTTGTCGATGAATCTTTTTCTAGCAACTGTCACCCCCAAAAAACATTATGAAAAATGTGACCATATGAATGCATATTCAAACTCATCCATACGAGATTGGATATGAATATGTAAAAGAATACTTTTCATAATGTTTTAAGTCAATGAGAGTTAAAAGTAGAAGAGTCATGGAGAAAAAGGAGTGTTGTCATTCCATTAAAAATTGTTCCAAGTTATTACAATTTATTACAATTCTTACAATTTATAAGAATTGATTTTATTTCTAGTTGTTGCTAATTATTTCTAAGTATTTCTATGTATGACTAATTATTACTTATTATTTCTAATTATTTCTAATTATTGCTAATTATTACTAATTATTGCTAATTATTGCAATTTATTATAATTTATTGCAATTTATTGGTATTTATTGCAATTTATTGTTATTTATTTGTATTTATTGGTATATATTGGTATTTCATGGTATTTATTTGTATTTATTGGTATTTGTTGGTATTTATTGGTATTTATTGGTATTTTTGTGTATTTATTGGTATTTTTTGGTATTTATGGCTAATTATTGATAATTATTTCTAATTATTGCTAATTGTTGCTTATTAATCGTAATAATTGATAATTAATACTAATTATTGCTAATTATTCCTAATTTTTCATAATTATTACAAATTATTACAAATTAATACTTTTTATTACTATTTATTACTAATTAATAATAATTATTACAAATTATTACTATTTATTAATAATTATTACTAATTATTACTAATTATTACTAATTATTAGTATTTATTAGTATTTATTAGTATTTATTAGTATTTACTAGTTTTTATTAGTATTTATTAGTATTTATTAGTATTTATTTTATAAGTATTTATTTGTATTTATTTGTATTTATTAGTATTTATTACTATTTATTTCTATTTATTATTATTTATATCTTTTTGTTATAATTTATTATAATTTATTATAATTTATTAGTATTTATTAGTATTTATTAGTAATTATTAGTATTTAATACTATTTATTAGCATTAATTACTAATTATTACTAATTAATACAACTTAGTACTATTTAATACTCTTTAATACTATTTATTTCTATTTATTACTATTTATTACTATTTATTACTAATTATTGCTAATATTTACTAATTATTACTAATTATTACTAATTATTACTAATTATTACTAATTGTTACTAATTATTACTAATTATTACTACTTATTTCTATTTATTAATATTTATTAAAATTTACTACTAATTATTACTATTTATTACAAATTATTACAATTTATTACTAATTATTTCTAATTATTATTAATTATTGCTAATTATTAATAATTATTACTAATTAATACTAATTAATACTAATTATTACTAATTAATATTAATTATTTAATATTATTACTAATTATTACTAATTATCACTAATTATCACTAATTATTACTAATTATTACTAATTATTAATAATTATTTATTTTTATTACTGTTTATTACTATTTATTACTAATTTTTACTAATTATTACTGATTATTACTAATTATTTCTAATTATTACTAATTATTATTTCCAATTATTACTAATTATTAATATTTATTACGATTTATTACGATTTATTACTATTTATTAGTATTTATTACTATTTATTAGTCTTTATTATTATTTATTAGTATTTATTACTATTTATTTGTATTTGTTAGTATTTATTACTATTTATTAGTATTTATTTCTGTTTATTAGTATTTATTAGTATTTATTACTATTTCTCCGTATTTATTTCTATTTATTATTATTTATTACTATTTATTATTATTTATTTCTATTTATTACTATTTATTACTAATTATTAGTATTTATTAGTATTTATTACTATTAATTAGTATTTATTACTATTAATTAGTATTTATTACTTTTAATTAGTATTTATTACTATTTATTACTATTAATAAGTATTTATTAGTATTTATTACAATTTATTGTTAATTATTTCTTTTTATTAGTATTTATTTCTATTTATTACTATTAATTTCTATTTATTACAATTTATCAGTATTTATTAGTATTTATTAGTATTTATTAGTATTTATTAGTATTTATTAATATTTTTTGTAATTATTACAAATTATTACTATTTATTACTATTTATTAGTTTTTATTAATATTTATTAGTATTTATTAGTATTTACTAGTATTTATTAATATTTATTAGGATTTATTACAATTAATTAGTATTTTTATTACTAATTATTAGAATTTATTACTAATTATTAGTATTTATAATTATTTATTAGTATTTATTAGTATTTATTAGTATTTATTACAATTTATTTGAATTTATTACAAATTTGTACTAATTAATACTATTTATTAAAAATTGTTAATATTTATTACTATTTATTTCTAATTATTACTAATTAGTGTTAATTAAAACTAATTACTGCAAAATACAACTACAAATTACTAATTACCATTTATTATTTATATACATTACTAATTATCGTTAATAATTAATTATTATTATTAATTACTAAGAATTAATTCTAATAATTTAATTTTATTATTATAAATAAATACTGATGAGAAAACAATTTTAATCTAACTTAACTACAACTAATCGACAATAATTAAAATTAATATAGAGAAATGAAATAAATACTAAATAAAATCAAACTTAAATACCTTTAAACTTGATCTCTTATAATTATAGGCGACTTCACAATTTTTTCATAAAAAAAGCTAACTCACAAAAATATTCACTAAAAAATTGGAGTTTTGAGAAGGAGAGGAATAAGACATTCAGGTAGAAAAAAGAAAAAAAGGAGGGGGTATATACAGGTTAGATTAGTTGTGACTAGACTATTTGGGATGAGAGTCTCGTCGCTAATAGTACTTACTATGACGAGACCCGTTACAAATACCTTTGGCCACATTAATTACCGTCAGTGATTAATAGGTTATTTGTGACAGGGCCCGTCCCAAAAAGTGACATGCAGTCACACTTTTTGCGACGGGACAACATCCCATCGCAAATATGTTTTTACCACCGATGGTTATTTGCAACAGGGGATCCCCTCGTCGCAACTAGGTCTTACCGTCTCCCGGAATATGCGATGAGCAGTGCCCACCCGTCACAAATATTCTTTCATGCGGGTTGGTGCACAAACCGTGCGAATCCGCGCTAATCCACTCCATTCCATGTGTAACTTTTTGCTACAATTTGGTCAACATGTCGCAAATAACCTCTTCGATAGACTATTTGCGATGAGATTTATTCCTGTCACAAATAGCCCATCGCAAATAATGGGGTTTCCCGTATTGAAAGAAGAATATAATTATTTTGATAGAGTAATATGTGTTCATGAATGCGATATTTTTAAAGGATTTGAAGCTATGATTCCAAGAGAAAAATGATATAATATGACCCTGAAGATATTCTTTGATGATTTAAATATCAAAATTTTTTGGAATTGAAAATCATGACTCAAGATGATGTTTTAAAATGGTTATAAAATAATTAAGATTAACATGCTTTTCTAATTAATGAGGAATTGAGAAATGTGGGATAATATTGCACTATATTGTTGTGTTTTGAGAATAAGGTGTGGCTATAGTTTGTGATGACCGATGAAATCACACCATAATAAGTGTGTTGTGACATATACCTATGAGACTTAAAGATAATTGAAAATAAAATCATGCCACGAGAAGAATGTTCTCACCATGAGGCTTTACTACATGTGATTTTACAATCATGGATAATGACTGAAGATTTTTTATAATCACAAAGAGATGAATATTTTGAGTCTTAAAGAAAATTAATTTATAATTTTAATAATTTATTTTTAGGATAATTCAAGTATTCCAAATACAATAATTTGAAATACATTAATGAATGTCAATGGAGGGATAATTTCTTGATGAATGCTTGACTAGTTTTAAATTGAGAAATCATAATGTTGAATACTATAGAGTTTTCATCTCAAAAACATGGATACAATATCCGGGTGATATTTATTATTTTATAAAGTGAACAAGAGGATATAGGAGAATAGATAGAATGAAATGAAAAATGAAAATGTATTATTTCGAGCATCAAGAATGAAAGAACAAAGGGTTGCTACTGGCATAATTTAATTGATGATTAAAAGTGTTAAAGTAGAATAAGAAGAATGAGTGAATTCAAATTTATTCTTTTACTATCGAATATCCTATATATTGAGACTATTGACTTAGTAAGATCTACTACTATTATATATTATTAGAATTATTGAAGAATATTGAAGAGGCAGAAGATAATCGGGGCATCCAACTATATACATGAACCAATAATTTAGAATATGATGAATAGGTTTATATTCATAATATTATTATAATCCTAGTGTGATTTAATATATAAAACCAAATATTGAACTATTACTTATAATAACTCATTTTATTTATTCAACATAATTGTTAAACATGATTTTTTTATACTATCAAAATAGGTTTTACCCATAGATTATAATACCTAGAGATTATTTAAAACACATTATGACCTATATTGACACTGTTTATAAACATTGATGCAAAAAACCCAAATTATTATACCATTTTTCCATTAATTTCAAAAATGTTATTATAAATAAATTATTCCAGTATTTATATGTCAAATGAACCATTTATTATGATAGATTGTTGAATCTTCAACTAAGACATAGATTGGAGATTAAAAAACATTAATGAAAATGTTTTTTATACACTTATTGAAAATTATCATAATTTTTTTTATCAAAATTTGATTTTATATTATTAATCATTGGTTATATATAAATTCTATTGAATATAAAAATTAAAAATTAAAAACTTTTTTTATACAAATATTTTAATCAGTGTACACTAAAAAAATAGGTTGATAAAAAATGCAGATTCCACATAATGCATAAGTTATGACACATATTATTCTATATTATACCAAAATTATAAAACGTTTATACATAGTTCATAGAAATTTTATGATAGGTATTTTTATTGCATTATAAATTGGATCATAGAATAATAACATCAATCATAATGTTCCTAAATTATAAAACCAAGCTTGATTAAACAATATAATTGAGATAAAAAATAATAAAATTAATTGTTTTTGAAAATTAATTTAATTAAGAAATAACAAAATATCACACAAATATTATACATTAAAAAAATTTACATCATTATAATTTTGGATCTAAAAAACTTTGAGGAAGAAGATGGAATATTAATCAAATTGGGAGTTTGAGTAGGAATTCAAAATTTACAACACCATTTTTATACATGAAAAATGATGAAAGACTCAGGGATTCTAAAGTGATTTAATCCTTAAGAAATGCGACACTATCAATTCAAAATAAATAATGTTTAAGTGAATTTTTGACTCTTTTTAGGGACAGAAAAACACTAACATTTTAGAAATTATATAATTAATGAAAAATATTATATAGTTAGGATTAATTACATAAATACATATAGGAGGTATGATGATAGAAATATGAATGAAATAAAGAAAAAATATTAGTATAAAAAACAACTCATTCAATTGGAGAATCAAGTGAGGATAATATATTTTGAAATTTATGCTATTCAGCATAGAGAAACCAAACTTCCAATCCATTGGATGAACTATATGAATTCACATTACTGCAGTTCAGTAATAGGATACGTTAGAATAAAGGGGAGAAATGTATGGATAAAAAAATAAATGATTGACACATAAGATTAAATATTGATGTGGAAATAAAAATGAGAATGAATGAGTGTGATAATTTTGGTTTCCAAAAACATAAAAATTTAAAAAATAAAAACCGATTAGGCCTACAAAAAAATTTAAAGTTATATATCCATCTTTCATGAAAAATAAGTTGATAAATAAAATTTTATGTTAACTATTTTTTCTCATGATCTAGGAGAGATGTTTGTCCAAGAGTGTTAATATATTTCATTTAACATTTATTTATTTTATTTCTGTCATATTTCCCTTATAAAAAATCAATTATATAATCGCATTAACGTATATATAATATATAATTTATACTTTAAAAATTACTTCCAAATAAATAAATTATTATATAAATTAATTTAAATAAATTCTTAAAATATAGACGCTTCAAATATCTGATCATATCTCTATATTGTGATATTAGAATATTGGGAATTATCAGTATTTCATCAAGATCAATGTCAAATATCTCTTTCAAACTTGCGTACAAGTAAAAATTGTATGCTTTCAATATACCAACCAAGTTCATTAACCAAGGGTCCTTGACATTTTTTCTATTATGAAAATTATATCATAGCTATATTGGAAAAGTATTTCTTAATAGAATATTAACAATTAATATATATAAAATTTTATTAACCTTGCATGCCCAAATATCTGATCATTCAATGAAATTTTTTTGGGATTCAACTTCCCTCCAATATAATGGTTCAACATAAATGATGTTGTTGTGTTTGAAAAGTGATCCAATAAAACAATTACATTAATTACCATTTTTACCAATTATAATTCCATTTTCATTATATTGAAACATAATCCATGTGTTTCGGTTCCACACCTCTTACAATTTCTTACAACCTCATCATCTCGTAGATGATGCAACTAATCCTGAAAAATAGTTAGTAATGGAAAATAATATATATTGATTTATCATTAATCACTATCAGTAATTTTTAAACACATACCAATATATGGTGGATCTGTGGACCCATGGAGTTCAACATCAGGAGGAGGGGGAGTATCTTCTATGGTCAGTGTGATATCTATAGTAGGAGTACTTGATATGGTTGATGAATATAAATTTACTAATGTAGGAAAAACACTTGATGAAAATCCTTATATAGATAAATGTGGACATAGATATGGATATAGTGATGGGATATATTGGGGAGAAGATCCCTATATAGTGGATGGTGGGAATGGGTAATAAGGAGGGATAAGTGTTTGAGAACTACCATCCAATGTGGGTGTCGATGGAAGGGGATATTGAAAAGGGGAGTACTAAAAATAAAGAGACATCATTATCAGAGGATGACCTATGGAATACTAACGCAACATGAATGGAGGATCAATTAGATTACCTCCAAGTGACTGAAGCAACATAGTGGTAGGATGACCCATATAATCGGTCGTACTAGTACACCCACCATAGAACCATTTTCCACAGCTTAATCAAATCACATCCTTGATGATGTAGTCTAAAGTAACATAGATGATAAAATAAAACTAACTATAAATTGATAAATAATATGAAATAACATAAAATCCAAAAATAAAGTTCACTTATAGTGGTGATCATAGAATACATGAATAAATATCTAATACGTTGATTATTTATTTATATTATCAACCTTCTAGCTTCTTTATAATTAAAAATTTTGACCCGAAAATAAAAAATAGTATTCTAAGATAAATATAAATAATGCAATTGTTAACTAATTCATCTAGTTGATTTCAAAATAAAATAAAAATAAACAAAATGTTATTTAATATAAGGATTTATCAACATATAAATAAAAATTTGATTAAATTTTCATATTTAGATACCACAATGCCAAATAATTTGAAATTTGTATAATTTAATTAACAAAATTTATGTTATATCATATATAAAATTAGAAAATTCATAAAATATTGCAACAATATCTGGTAAATTTGTACAAATGTGTCAATGTTATGTGTGATCTATTATAATTTTTGGTTAACAATCTATTCTAGAAATTTAATATTCTATGACAGAAAATGAAAATTAAAATAAATACCCAAATGTTCATCCAAAACATAACTATCATCTATGCCTTCATAAACGTTTTCCATGGAATTAATTTAACAATAAATCAATTTTTTTAACAAGGTAGTTCAAAAAAACCATTTTCTAGATTTTTATGCAAGAATGTAAGGTTCATCAGTATAAAGATTGTATTTTATTTTAAACTCTCTAAATCCATAGTTATCTAAATGTATACCTTTTCATGTTACTGAATCAAACCACTTAAATTTGATCATTTCAACATGGCTATGTGTATAGTTTCAAATAAAATGATTATTTCTATTACCCCTGGATATGATATATTTTCTAATTATGGTTTCTTATCTGATTCCCTCAAATAAAAATATTTTAAGTGATTATTGTGACACCATCATGCTAGGTTGTCATTTTTGTTGCACTACTATTTATAATGAATTTAAATCTATAGATAACCATTTCATTACAATAACTTACCACATTGTCTTGATCAAATTGAAATGATCTTATCTTATTAGTTACACCATTCAAAGGTAAACTAATAATATTAATGGTAACAACATAAAATATTAAATAGATTCATGTGATTAATTTATTTAAAAAATATATTACCATTGAATTTAGCCAAGCAGTAAATTGTTTACAGTTTGATTATTGCTTCTTCATAATAGATAGAGAATTATATCTTTTTTATAATTTATAAATTCTCTCTACAAATTGAAAAGATTTAAAATGTCAAAAAATATGAAAAAATCACTAAATTAAAGAATACATATTTATTAGTTTACTAACTTAATGTAACCATGAAGTATAGAAAAATTGAATAATACTATATGATAAACCATTTTAAATTATTCCCTACTTAAATAAAACATTGAGTATGATCCAGCTATCCATGATTTTTGGGGAAGTGAAGGAAATGTAGGCTCAATGGGATAATACTGCTCATCTTTAGTCCTCATGAGTCTGTTAGACCTCATAGTGACATTAGCCATGTTTGATGAACATAAATAAAGGAATTATTGTGTTAAATGGCCTTTCATAATAGTGTCTTTAGAATGATATTTATTTATCACATAATATTTGAATGTAGACATCATTATTTCTATCAGATACATCTACTGACTCATAAAAGGACCACTAAAAAGAAAATTTGTTAGAAGATTCATAGTCATATGTAACATACATGTGAAAAATGATGGTTTGTAATTTTTCTCTTAGTCACAAAAAATAATCACTGAATATATCTGAAATATATAAAAAAACTTTTTATTATTCTTTTGGAATAAATTATATGATAAAAATAACAAAACATAGTCATGAAAACTCAACAATTATGTGATTGTAAATGTCGAATTGCAGTGGGACTCAACTCATGTAACATGAAATTGTAATCATGTGTTTTAGGGGATTTTAGTTTCAGATATTCTGTTTTCACCCTTTTACAAAATATTACATGAATAACCATCTAGAACCATCAAACTTTACAAGACTTAAATACTTTTTTTCTGACCATTTGTCATTGAATAATAAGAAAATGGTCTTTATACTTACTATTTTTAATTAGTACAGGATAAAGTCTTAATCTTATACCCCAATTCAAAAAACTATGACTTGACAAAAAAACACTATTATTTTTCCCTTGAAATTTAAATGATTATAATGTACAATTTCACAATGGTTTTCCTGATATGTATTAAATCCAAGAAATGACATAATAAATTTAAAAACAGATAACCAACTCAATGATTATAATTTTATTTCTTTGTTTTCTATTGGAATTGGAATTAAAATTATTTCATTATTTCATTTTTGATTGAATAATTCCTAGAATATAATTCAAACCATCAATCCCCCTATTAATATCATTCCCCAACATTCATTGAGCTGTTTTATCTATCTATACGACATTATTGAACTATCCTTGATTTTTTATATATGGATGATCCATCGATAGAAATAGTTGACTCCCTATGAAGCCTAAAGTTGTTCAAAAATTTAATATCTAGGAATTTTTATTTTTCATTCAAATAGGGTAAGATAACTTACCTTATATAATCTAATAAGACATAATTTCGTAAGCATGGAAATCATTTATCATCCATAACAAAGATGTACAAAACATAAAGTACTTCTTCCTAAATATATGATATTCTTGAAAACCAATTATTTAAATATCCTATAACTAATATATTAATGGTTGAAAGTATATGAAAATATTAATTCCAGGATCATGGGGTCTAGATATCAATATAATCATGATATTAAATGACTTATTAATACACATCCATGAGGGAATGTTATAACTAGGATTGAAAATTGGAAAATTATTATGTGTAGTATGCATCTGGTGAAATGGGTTGAAACCATCACATGACGATCCCAATCTAACTAGTAAAATAAAAATCACAATGTAACCATTCAAATTTTATCTATGATAATCCATCTTTGGGATGAAATATTCTATCATTATCCTTATTTCAATCATATTTAAGCCATCTCATATTTTTTCCATTTTTTCTGATATAAAGGTTATTGATCCATGAGAATTAAATGGAAGTACCAAATCACTTTATCTAGTATGTTGTATTTAGTTCTATCATTATTAGTCTTCCACCTTGATGCACCACACCATTTTCACTTACTCCACTCTATTTCAATTATAGAATATACATCAATATTTGGGGAAATAATGGATCCTAGTAGATGAAAATACAACATTTTCAACCATATTTGATGCCATGTAATCATTTTCTGGAATACAAGAATCGTTAGGCAGTAAATACAAAATAAATTTAAGGTGATAGTCAACCAAAATTTTAATAAACCTATACATTTCATTCCCATGATATAATAACATTAAAAACTACTGTTTGATCATTTTTTCTCATGATTGATATATTAGGGTATTCACATCATCCATAAAACTTCTAACACACTAAATGTCAACATTTTGACAAAGAGTTGAAAACTATGTTTTGATATTCATTTATTCTTACACTATTTATAAGGCCCCAGCCTTAAACCTCACTTAATCTTGAGTTATTACAAGATTACACATTGAGGATCTTTTCAGGTTTAGAGTTTTAGAGAATTAGATCATGAATCTTGCATTACATTCCACATTTAAACAAAGTGGTTACATAAAAGACAGTATTCATTCTTCCCATCAATGGAAACATATTTAAAATAAAAAATGGATTCTTTCTTGACACATCCTTGACACTATCATCACATCATGTACCCTTCCCTTGACCTGTGAAAAACATTTCAAAAACTTGGGATGAGCATAAAAAGCTCAGTAAGGGATATAAAAATATGGAAAGGAAACATGAGTACATGTATACATAAGAATGAAATCATACTTTACCCATAAAACATAGGCATATCAAATCATGAATAAATCCTAGAAATCATAAGACATAAAATCTAACTTGAGGCATTCATAACATTCTTACGTAGGGAGTAACCCTCTTGGTTACGTTTTGGAATACCCATCACAGTATATTCCCTAAATCTCTTATGAGAAACCTCAATGTTTCACTCCTTCGCATTACCCAATGCATTGGAGAGCTATATCGGGCTCACCCGCCCTTAGTTTATCACGGAACCACCCGTCTTCATAATAATGCCCAAGAACCTCAACATAATCATATCACATAAAACATGCATAAAGGAAACATAATATTTCCACCTTTCAATCACAAGATATCAATACAACATATTGATATAAAAACATTATGAAAACCATTTTCAATACCAAAATAAAATAAAAGTAAAACATGATAGTTATTTTTCTTTTAAAAAAAAGGTATAACTTGTAGAGGAAGCCGAAACTCAAATAACGGTCACTACGGCGGAGAAGTCATTGTCGCCGCATACGTACGAAAAAACATTCCCTTTTGTCATTTAGTAAACGCTTCATATAAAAAATATTCCTTTTGAATAAACATAAAAGTAAAAGGGGTTTATACACCATATAAAAAAAGGTTGTGTATAAAACAAAATATGCCTCAATGAAAGGAGATTGAGAAGAAGTCCCATACAAAGACGGTATCCTTGGTTTAAGGAAAAATCAATTACATAATTATGTGTGACAAAGGAATACACCAAATATAAGTGGGTATTAAGTGTATAATAATCAATGGTCATTCACACATATTCAAAGGATGACATATTCAATAACTACATGTTGAACCCAAAGAAATCGAGATTGGGTTAAGAAGTTCCCTTGACAGCTTACGGCGTCACATAAAAATGAGTTTATGAGAGATAAAAAGTGTATCTCATCACTTGGACATAAAATAAACATCAATAAGGATATATGAGAACATATCCCAACATAAAAATATGTAAATTAGAATACCCAACAAAAGAAGTCTTTTAAAAAAGAGGGTGAAAGGTTCCCTTACCGACAAGGGTATCTTTCAAAACATAAACCCCATGAAAGAAGGACAATAAATCATTGATGTTAATACTCATAAACGAAAGAATATTACACAAAGAGTAGAATAATGGTCAGTACATACACCACTCAAAGGAAATTGTGGCAAATGTAGCATAAATCTCACGGGAATAAAAGTGAGATGAAAAATCCCTTACGAAACTAGGTAGCCTAACGACGCCATAAAAACATACAAAAATGGATTGATGAGATCAAATAGGGTATCTCATCAAATTAAATTAAAGTTTATAGAAAGATGAATATAAAATAACATCCCCCAACATAACAAATAGGAGCTTAAAAGAAGTTACATAAAGAATAGTACTTAAAAAAAAGAGAGAGGTTAGATCTCTTACGAAAATTCGGCAGCCTAACGGCGCCACTCAAAACTTCCAAAATGGATTGACGAGAGAGAATAGGGTATCTCATCACATGAACATACAAACTACAGTAAGAGTAATATAAAATAACATCCCAATCATAAGAAAGATGAGCTTAAAAGGAATAAAAGAGTGTACTTAAAAAGAAAGAGAGGTGTAGGATCCCTTACCTCGGGTCCAACATGACTCGATCGTTCTTTAACGTCCTGTATAATAAACTTGAGTTAATTTATACTTTCTTAAGAACCTATTCCAAGTTCATTATTCCTTTTATATCAATTATTGACATGTTATAAACATTATGTAATCATTTAAGTTAATAATGTTTGTTTTGTCGATATTTGGTTCTTAAGTCGAAAATAGACTTCTTACACTTACATGTTGTTAATTTGGTAAAATGATCATTATATCCAAAATTATATTAATGATTTGGATAACATATATATCATATATATTCATCATATACATGTATTTATAATATTACATCACATTTAGAGGTAAGAAATGAAATTCACCGTTCATGGAGACGGTAAGCCGTACGTACGCATGAACACTACTTCCATTTCTATTTCGTATTTTCTATAATGGAATCATAATTATATAAGAGTATATTATAATTCCAGTATAATAACATATATAATATCATTAACTTTATCCTTTACACATCCCACATATGTTATTAACGAATCAAATCACTTTCAGGGGGCGGTAGTCCGCACTTCCTAAAATGAAGATATCGTGTTTACCCATAATGGAAACAATAATGGTATGCCATAAATGAAAAATACAGAAGCTTAAGGAAATAATAAAAATATTATATATCATATATAAAAATAGTGACATCATAATGGCCACCTTTGAAGATGTTAAATGATATTGAACAATCATCGTTTCGGGAGGCAGAATTTCTCCAGCCACGGAAACTGTATGTTCTTTAACCATTTGAAGTAGTTGTGTGAGAGTTTAGCTTGAATAAATCTTATAAAAACATCATAGTATATTGGATATACTGGTTTTGTTACAAAAGAAGTAAATAAAAAGAGTTTAGGGGGTTGGAGAAGCAAAATAAAACAAATGAACATGAGAGAAAGAATTACCTTTAAAAGTGTAACTCCTTTTAATTTGAGCCTAAAGGCTTACTTTGAAAGGATTATGCCCAAAGGGAATCCTCTAGGATGAGGAGAGGTATCTGGAGAGAGTAAATGGTAAGGGGATGGCCGAGCGAAAGGCTTGAGGAGTGTGTGAAATGAGGTAGAGGTGGGGGCCTTTTATAAGAGGATAGGAGGTCCACTTTTGGAAATCATGAAATTATTATTTTATTTTTAAAAGTGTTTCGAATTTCAAAGGTCCCACATTGATATAATTCTAAGATAAGATGATAAGGCTTCGAAATACTACCATACAATAGTTTTTGGACAAGTTTAGGTATTAGATTTTATATTATCGTTTCATTTTATTTAAACCGTTCATTAATGAGGTCATCGCTGCATCATCATGATGTCATAAATAATTTAATTTATTTAAAGTATAAAAATTATAAAAAAATACTATGATGTAGGAAATCTTTTTAGATTTCCAATTACTATTTATAATCAAAATTTTGACTTGTTTAACCACACTTAAAAACTATTTTAGTAAAACAACTCATGTTTGTGTCAATTTAATTTTAACATTAAATAAATATATTTTAATGTCATTTTCCAACCAAAGTGGCTCCATGGGGTCCCCAAGTTGACCCATGGGTTTTCTTGGTCGGCCATGACTCATCCAATAGGTGTAGAAAAAGTGTCATGGTGTTTTCTTATTTTTATAATATCATTTTTACCTTAAATTATACTAATTACCTCTAATCGTGATTAATGAAAAAAAGTTACTATTCACCAAAAAAAATTATTTTTATCCCATTGAACCACATTTTACTTCTTAATTATAACCATGTATGTCGGATTTTTGAAATTCAAAACACAATGATGGAAAAATTTCATTTAAACGGAAAAATCAGTTTTTATAAGTACCACATAGTGGTTTCACTATTCATTAAAAATTGAAGTTTTTCAGAAAATTACCAAAAATTCACCCCAAGCTATATTTGATATTCTGAATTCAAAAATGAAGTCTATTTTACAAAATTCAAAACATATAAGTCACATTAATTAATTTAATAATTAATTCCCGCTGTCAGAGAAAATAGAGTGTTTTTATGAAACAATAAGTATCAAAAGATTGACACTAGTTTAAGTCCGATTTCAAAGTGAAATTAATTCCAACGACCACTATTGGATTTAATGGTAAAAATATATTCTAATTTAACTTTAAAACCAATTAAAAAGATAATCTAATCATATAAATAAATTAGATTAAAAAGTGGTTTTGAATTAAAATACCACATTTTACACTATTCATAAAAAATGAACTTTATCGGAAAGATACCAAAAATTTAAACAATGTAAATTTTGATGTCCCGATTCTAAAGAAGAGTTTTATTTGGTCCAGTAGAATGTATAAGAGTGAAAAAAACTATATTTAATGACGGTTCGCCATCAAAAGGCGATAAGTGAACCTTTAGTGAAAACTAGGGCATATACGCCTAAAATTGAATTCTTTCTGTATTTTATGCCTTTATCTTTTATTGGATAAATGTAAAAACATTTAAAAACATATATAATCATATTTTAGTTATTTCTATCCATTCCTGTCAATACAACGGCTACATGTTAACTACCATTTAAAATAATATTATTTTATTATTAGAGTGCAACGTAAGATTCCCAAGAAACTCGTTGTTGCGTGTTGGGTACGCCATCGAGCATAGCGTCCCCTTTAAAGTCATATTAATATTTTATTCAATAATATGGATAAATATGAAAATTTCATATTCTTTATTTACCTGGGGTGTTACATTCTTCCCCCCTTTTGTGAATTGCGTCCTCACAATTTTTAAAATTGAGCTTGGAAACATCCTTGAACGTCCCCCATCAGAACAAGAGTCGGTAAAACAATCACTTTAAAATAAAGGAAGATAAGTAGAGAGGTCACCCGAGTTAACCCATACTAGGATTCCATGTAGGAAAACATGGACATGGAGGAGAAAACATAGGGTCATGTTCTGATGGAGAGTGATAGAAAACATGTTTAGGAGAAAGTTAACAATAAGAAAATCACAAACTTGTGATGGGTTAAATGGTATTCTATTACCCAGTAGGAAAAGTTAATAGGCAACATTTTTGTTTTAAGTTACTTCTTATTGAGGAATTTATTCATAAGGAAACATAATCACTTATCATGTTGACATTCAATTTTTATTAGATTCCTTACACAAACTCATATTTTCTCCAAAAGACGAGTATTTAGGAAGACTTGTTCACATTAAGAGTACTATAATCAACTTCTAGAGAGTCACCTAATCGAAAAAAATAGAACTATATACTTCCCATGTATTTAGGCTTTAACCAATACCAAAACCAAAAAGGTTAGTACAAGGTCAGATAATCTAGAAAAGGATAACCCTTTAAAAATAAAATCTATGCTTAATCTCCAAAATTTGTCCAACAAAACCCAAAGTTCAACGAGGACCATCCGATAAACAATTTGTCCATAAAATTCTACAAAGTAAACCAATCTAATATTGAAACTCAAATATTTGAAGGAATTAGTCACACAGTCTTCCAAGTTAAATCGTAACATTTATCTCCAAAAAACATCAGTTACTCCTAAAGTCTCATATTGAAAAGTAATTAACCTAATCACATATCCTCCATGATAGGTTAATAATTTTCATAAATAACCCAAAATCAACTTACTCTTAATTCATAAAATCATCTAACTAAAAAGAATCGGTCAAACTAACCAGGGACTTCACGTAGTACAGTGGTAGGCGATAAATACCAGTTGCACTTTTTTTGTGGGTTCGATTCCCGCAGCTTTGTCCGACGCGACGGGTTGTCACGCGATCTGCGTGTTGTCCTTTTTCCAAAACTATATAATTCTTAAATCATTCCCCAAAAAGAGATAAAATCCTCAAAAATGATCATAACATATTTTAACCTCAAGTTTATCTTATGCATTTCATTTTCCAGCATATCATATAATAACCCATAATTACCTCAAAAGTAAGGATCATATAAACTCTAATGGTTACCTTTATAATTATTACCTGAACTTCCACATAGATTGGTCATATCGTACATGATTCATTACAGAACATACCAAGGTTCAAGTGGTTGATCATGACTCCTTGATATTTGGTTTAGAACTACCACGAGTTTCCTCATTGAATCCTCCAATTTATCTAGTATCTTAATCAGAGAATCACCATAGTTTCCTTCAAACCTGTTGTCTCTCTTGTTCCTTCTAGATCCATCAATTCACTAAAAACAGAAAGGTCAGTGTGAGTATATCAACAAAACCATCATGTACTAATGAGGAAGGTAAACACTAAGATACACTTACTCATTCGCTTTATCTAAAACTAGGACTCTTTCTGAAATCCTAACCATTATGGTAATGTCACTTATGCTTAGAGAATACCCTAACCTCTAAAGTTATCTGAACCGACCTTTGATACCAACTATAAGGCCCCAGCCTTAAACCTTACTTAATCTTGAGTTATTACAAGATTACACATTGAGGATCTTTTCAGGTTTAGAGTTTTAGAGAATTAGATCATGAAACTTGCATTACATTCCACATTTAAACAAAGTGGTTACATAAAAGACAATATTCATTCTTCCCATCAATGGAAACATATTTAAAATAAAACACGGATTCATTCTTGACACATCCTTGACACTATCATCACATCATGTACCCTTCCCTTGACCTGTGAAAAACATTTCAAAAACTTGGGATGAGCATAAAAAGCTCAGTAAGGGATATAAAAATATGGAAAGGAAACATTAGTACATGTATACATAAGAATGAAATCATACTTTACCCATAAAACATAGGCATATCAAATCATGAATAAATCATAGAAATCATAAGACATAAAAGATAACTTGAGGCATTCATAACATTCTTACGTAGGGAGTAACCCTCTTGGTTACGTTTTGGAATACCCATCACATTATATTCCCTAAATCACTTCAGAGAAACCTCAATGTTTCACTCCTTCGCGTTACCCAATGCATTGGAGAGCTATATCGGGCTCACCCACCCTTAGTTTATCACGGAACCACCCGTATTCATAATAATTCCCAAGAACTCCAACATAATCGCATCACATAAAACATGCATAAAGGAAACATAACATTTCCACCTTTCAATCAAAAGATATCAATAAAACATATTGATATAAAAAAATTATGAAAACCATTTTCAATACCAAAATAAATGAAAATTAAAACGAGATATTTATTTTTCTTGTAAAAAAAGGTATGACTTGTAGAGGAAGCCGAAACTCAAATAATGGTCACTACGGCGGAGATGTCGTTGTCTCCACATAGGTACAAAAAAACATTCCCTTTTGTCGTTTACTAAATGCTTCGTATAAAAAATATTCCTTTTGAATAAACGTAAAAGTCAATGGGGTTTATACACCATATAAAAAAAGGTTTTGTATAAAACAAAATATGCCTCAATGAAAGGAGATTGAGATGAAGTCCCATACAAAGACGGTATCCTTGGTTTAAGGAAAAATCAATTACATAATTATGTGTGACAAAGGAATACACCAAATATAATTGGATAATAAGTATATAATAATCAAAGGTCATTCACACATATTCAAAGGATGACATATTCAATAACTACATGTTGAACCCAAAGAAATCGAGATTGGGTTAAGAAGTTCCCTTGACAGCTTAACGACGTCACATCAAAATGAGTTGATAAGAGATAAAAAGTGTGTATCATCACTTGGACATAAAATTTACATCAATAAGGATATATGAGAACATATCCCAACATAACAATATGTAAATTAAAATACCCAACAAAATAAGTCTTTTAAAAAAGAGGGTGAAAGGTTCTCTTACTGACTTGGGTATCTTTCAAAACATACACCCCATGAAAGAAGGACAATAAATCATTGATGTAAATACTCATAAACGAAAGAATATTACACAAAGAGTAGAATAATTGGCAGTACATTCACCACTCAAAGTAAATTGTGGCAAATGTTGCATAAATCTCACGGGAATAAAAGTGAGATGAAAAATCCCTTACGAAAACTAGGCAGCCTAACAGCGCCACATAAAACTTACAAAAATGGATTGATGAGATCAAATAGGTTAACTCATCAAATTAACTTAAAGTTTATAGATAGATGAATATAAAATAACATCCCCCAACATAACAAATAGGAGCTTAAAAGAAGTGACATAAAGAAGAGTACTTAAAAATAAAGAGAGAGGTTAGATCTCTTACGAAAATTCGGCAGCCTAACGGCGCCACTCAAAACTTCCAAAATGGATTGATGAGAGAGAATAGGGTCTCTCATCACATGAACATAAAAATTACAGTAATAGTAATATAAAAGAACATCCCAATCATAAGAGAGATGAGCTTAAAAGGAATAAAAGATTGTACTTAAAAAGAAAGAGAGGTGTAGGATCCCTTACCTCGGGTCCGACATGACTTGATCATTCTTTAACGTCCTGAATAATAAACTTGAGTTAATTTATACTTTCTTAAGAACCTTTTACAAGTTCATTATTCCTTTTATATCAATTATTTACATGTTATAAACATTATGTAATCATTTAAGTTAATAATGTTTGTTTTGTCGATATTTGGTTCTTAAGTCGAAAATAGACTTCTTACACTTACATGTTGTTAATTTGGTAAAAGGATCGTTATATCCAAAATTATATTAATGATTTGGGTAACATATATATCATATATATTCATCATATACATGTATTTATAATATTACATCACATTTAGAGGTAAGAAATGAAATGCACCGTTCATGGAGACAGTAAACCGTACGTACACATGAACGCTACTTCCATTTCTATTTCGTATTTTCTAGAATGGAATCATAATGATATAAGAGTATAAATAATTCCAGTATAATAACATATATAATATCATTAACTTTATCCTTTACACATCCCACATTTGGTATTAACGAATCAAATCACTTTCAGGGGGCGGTAGTCCGCACTTCCTAAAATGAAGATATCATGTTTACCCATAACGGAAACAATAATGGTATGCCATAAATGAAAAATACATAAGCTTAAGGAAAGAATAAACATATTATATATCATATATAAAAATAGTGACATCATAATGGCCAAATTTTAAGGTGTTAAATGAGTATTGAACAATCATCGTTTCGGGAGGTAGAATTTCACCATCCATGGAAACTGTATGTTCTTTAACCATTTGATGTAGTTGTGTGAGAGTGTAGCTCGAATAAATCTTATAGTAACATCCTAGTATAGTGAAGATATTGGTTTTATTAAAAAAGAAGTAAATAAAAAGAGTTTAGGGGGTTGGAGAATCAAAATAAAACAAATGAACATGAGAGAAAGAATTACCTTTAAAAGTGTAACTCCTTTTAATTTGAGCCTAAAGGCTTCCATTGAAAGGATTATGCACAAAGGGAATCCTCTAGGATGAGGAGAGGGATGTGGAGAGAGTAAATGGGCAGGGGATGGCCGAGCCAAAGGCTTGAGGAGTGTGTGAAATGAGGTAGAGGTGGGGGCCTTTTATAAGAGGAGAGGAGGGGCACTTTTGGAAAATCATGAAACTATTATTTTATTTCCAAAAGTGTTTCGAATTTATAAGGTCCCACATTGATATATTTCGAAGATAAGATGATAAGGCTTCTAAATATTCCCATCCAATAGTTTTTGGACAAGTGTAGGTCTTAGATTTTATATTATCGTTTCATTTTATTTAAACCGTTCATTAATGAGGTCATCGCTGCATCATCATGATGTCATAAATAATTTAATTTATTTAAAGTCTAAAAATTATAAAAAAAATACTATGATGTATGAAATCATATGATCTTTCCAATGACTATTTATAATCAAAATTTGGACTTGTTTAACCCCACTTAAAAACTGTTTTAGTAAAACAACTCATGTTTGTGTCAATTTAATTTTAACATTAAATAAATTTATATTAATGTCATTTTCCATCCAAAGTGGCTCCATGGGGTCCCCAAGTTGACCCATGGGTTGTCTCGGTCGGCCATGACTCATCCAATAGGAGTAGGATAAGTGTCATGGTGTTTTCATATTTTTATAATATCATTTTTACCGTAAATTACACTAATTACCTCTAATCGCGATTAATGAAAAAAAGTTACTATTCACCAAAAAAATTATTTTTATCCCATTGAACCACATTTTACTTCTTAATGACAACCATGTATGTCGGATTTTTAAAATTCAAAACACAATGATGGCAAAATTTCATTTAAATGGAAAAATCAGTTTTAATAAGTACCACTTAGTGGTTTCACTATTCATCAAAAATTGAAGTTTTTCAGAAAATTACCAAAAATTCACCCTAAGCTATATTTGATATTCCAAATTCAAAAATAAAGCCTATTTTACAAAAGTCAAAACATATAAGTCACATTAATTAATTTAATAATTAATTTCCGCTGTCAGAGAAAATAGTGTGTTTTTATGAAACAATAAGTATCAAAAGATTGACACTAGTTTAAGTCCGATTTCAAAGTGAAATTAATTCCAACGACCACTATTGGATTTAATGGTAAAAATATATTCTAATTTTACTTTAAAACCAATTAAAAAGATAATATAATCATATAAATAAATTAGATTAAAAATAAGTTTTGAATTAAAATACCACATTTTACACTATTCATAAAAAAATGAACTTTATCGGAAAGATACCAAAAATTTACACAAAGTAAATTTTGATGTCCCGATTCTAAAGAAGAGTTTTATTTGGTCAAATAGAATGTATAAGAGTGAACAAAACTATATTTAATGATGGGTCTCCATCAAAAGGCGATAAGTGAACCTTTAGTGAAAACTAGGGCATATACGCCTAAAATTGAATTCTTTCCGTATTTTATGCCTTTATCTTTTATTGGATAAATGTAAAAACATTTAAAAACATATATAATCATATATTAGTTATTTCTATCCATTCCGGTCAATACAACGGCTACATGTTAACTACCATTTAAAATAATATTATTTTATTATTAGAGTGCAACGTAAGATTCCCAAGAAACTCGTTGTTGCGTGTTGGGTACGCCATCGAGCATAGAGTCCCCTTTAAAGTCATATTAATATTTTATTCACAAATATTGATAAATATGAAAATTTCATATTCTTTATTTACCTGGGGTGTTACACTATTCTACATGAGGAGATGTAATGAGAAATAAATGGAAACTAATCAAAAATTATTTTTTTCAAACCAATCATTTCAGTTGAATCAATTTCATTATCTAGTAGATATTTTTCTCCATTATGATACAACACATGATATTTTTTTGGAAACCATGTTTAGTGAGAGGTAACATACTTCCTCATAATTTAACCATGGTATTCCTACACAATAGAAACTTGTTCATGAATCAATCTATCATATAAATCAATATTGAATGTAATGTTTAAGAAATTTCAAAACTTCTTCACACACTAATAAGTGATTCCAAGAACAATGTATGTCCAAATCCTATACATTTTGATGTAAAAGAATATACCTTAATAAAATAATCTAGAAAATTATTTAAGCTGATATGTATTATTTTGTGAGATAATACCTAATAACCATTAACATGTTTATAAAAAGATCATAACAAATATCTTAAATGGAAGGTAAAATAATATATTATATCTTAAAATTTAATTTATAGTAAATTTTATATTCACACAATACATTATTAATTAATTAAATATTTGACACTATATATATAATAATCAATGTTTAGTATTTAAGATACATATACAAAATAGAATTATTTTAAAGAAAATATAATTTAGGATCATATTTTTATTTGTAATAGTTATAAACATAGTGATATTTTCAACTCTACTAATATGTAAGGTTAGTATCATTAAAAAATAACTATCATAGACTTAGAAAAATTTCAAAATTTTAGAAAACTCAAGTGTCATTAACAAACATATATTTCTAAACATCAAATATATAATTGTAAATCCATAATTATATAAAATCATTTCCTTTAAAAAATTAATCTATAATGCCAAAACACATAATATATATGTTTGAGTGGTTACACAAATTCATCAACATATAATTTGGGAAAAAGTTAATAATGAAAAATAATAAATTGAAATAAAAAATAATAAATTTCAACAAATAAAGGGAGAATAAATATAAGTTAAAAATAAATAGAAATTAACTAATGATGATAGGGGAATAAAAATAAAAAATTTAGAGAGGTAATTTGTGATTAATGAAAAATGTATAGTAACAATACCATTATCCAATCAATATTATTTAACTCTTTAATATATAAAGAAACCAAACACCACACCCCATTTTTCGAAATTATCATTATATGAAAATATAGAGTATTACATGTAAATTCTCAAATTTCAATAAAAATAAGAAATAAGGGCATGAAATCAAAAATAAAAGAATTGTTACGTATATTAATGAATATATTACAACAAAAATAGAGAATAATAATTGAATCAGTGCGAAATATAACTTTTTAGGCTAAAATATAAATCAAAATATTGTATACACTTCATTAATAAAACATCCCCTCCTTTTAAATGAAATTAGTGCGAATTATTTATGATGAAATCATCATAGTTTCAAGAAACCTATATTAATATTAAATGAAACTAGTTAATAATTATAAATAATCTACAAATATTATTCAAGGAATAATCGAAAATATATTATAATTGTTTAATCTTACATTTCATTTTAATACATATCATTTTTAAAAATCTAAAACAAATAGTTCCTTGTTGAAAATGTCCCCATTATTCCATCATTCCAAGATCATAATTTAATTCTTAAAAAATTATATATTCTAAAGTCCGTCTAAATATATCATCTAGTAATTATTGATTAGAAAAAAACTCAATTTTTTTAACCTTTATATAAAAAATATCATAAAGTGATACCTTTCATAAATATGTTTCATTAGAGAATACTAAGGACATTTTATGAAAATTTGAATGAGTGATAAATTATTTGATAATATTAGAATAATTTTAAAGTGAATATAAACAAATGGAGTTGTCTGTATAATCCATGAGTTTGTGAACATCATACTTGAGGGACATATTAAACTTCTTCAAATAATAATGATATTGAATACTACCTCTTTGAACAACATGAAAACAAACATTCACTATGATATTTATACATTCCACTATTGAATTTTCTATCAACAATGGAATATCCAATGTATGAATCTAAATAACTCAATAATAAAACAATGTCTTCCCTTGAATGAAAAAATCATGATTCTCAGTGCCTTTATCATGTCTTCAAACACTATGTAATGTTTCAACTAAATGATACATACCAAAACACTTATTAATGGACTATAATTATTCCAGTATTATTATGGGATATTGGAGAAAAGAAAAATAACTAAATAAAAAAATCAATAAAATATTAATAGATCAATTAAATATAACATAATATTAATTATAGGATCTTTGATAATGTAGGGATAATGAAAAAAATCTCACGGATGAAGGAAGATGACTAACCATGAGGAGTGGGTTGAGTATGTGTTGGGTTATAAGTGGATTGCACCTAGAATAAAAATCATTTGTGATAATAATACTTGTTAGAATCACCAATATATATGTGAAGCTAAAAATCAAATTTAAGAGTAAAAAATGGGAACACATATTTTTAATGTTGAAAAAAACTCATTGGGAAGGATTAAAAAACCATAGGAAAACTCCAGCAATATCCACTATGAATTAGAGATTATAAAAAACCAATTAAAACATGAGACTTCAATTGTAAATAAAACATAAAAACCTATGTGAAAAACCACACCTTAATATGCCTACTTATCTTCTTTGATAATTGACTATGACAAGAAATTATCCTTTGGAGATAAAAATTGAACACACAGTGTCATTACCGCACCTTGTTTCACAACTTGATTTGTCGCTGCTCGCTGATGCCCACACCCAGAAACCATCACCCAAGTATCTTCTCTCTATGGATTTCCATGGACAACCAAATAATCTCCTTCCTTGAGTCACTACATTCCCTTTTATAGTATCCCATATTGAAATAGATATATGAAAATATCTTAAAAAGAGATAATAGGAGATATCACTTGTATCTAATTATGGAAGATACACATCATAATGATCTTGAATGTCTAAAAAATCATTAAATCTTAATGTGTGGGATAAACCCCAACAATCTCCCCATTCATCACATCAAAGAAGGAAAACACATCCAACAAACTTAGTTGGAAATAAAACTGGTGGGTATCACACCAACCACTATCCTATGTAGAAAATATGACATCCCTCTTTTTCATATATGATAGAAACCTAAAATCTTCCCCAGAAAATGAAATCAAAATGCTGAATTCTTCATCATACCTATGTCTGTACTGTCAATAACCAAATAAATAATACATGTATCCTCCATAATTGTGATATCCATATAATCTAGACCACCTATAGGAATTAAATACTCCCTTTTCTTAACATCATTTGAACAATGAAAAACTATAAGAGTGTCACCCTAATCATTGATTTTCATTCTTTCTTCACTAGTGGAACTCTCTAATGAACAATAATAAGATGTGAGACCTAAAACACCTGAACCGACATGAATCAAAATCCAAACCTTTTTTATCATATTTAAGGGTCTTTGACTCATGCATGGGAATCACCTGTGCCACAAATATGACAAAGGACTCTTCACAACTATATTTATCACATCACTAAATAGCTTTACATCCATCCTGTTAAGTGTTTCATCCATTATACCTCATGAATAAACCATTTATCCTCTAGGCATGGTCTATCTTCCACTGATAAATGAACTACTAAGTCCATCATTATCAAGAGTACAAGTGGATAAACCACTATGGAATAAAACAAGAACATGTCGCACATCCCTCAAAAACATTGTAGAACATGCATTTATAGTGATACAAATATAAACAAAACCAATGAAATTAGTAGAATATCCATTTACCATATTCAAAATACCAAACTTGCCTTCTTCATATAAAGAGAATAAATCTCTCTTGGATGTGATATGGCATGATGCTGCTGAATAAATAACCCATTTGGTTTACAGATCTGACCTGCAATAATCAATACTAACAGAAAATAAATCATCCTCACCAAGAATAAGTCTTATGCCAGTATCCTCAAAATCAGTGTCGTGCACCTTCTTTTCCTCCATATGATTTCTTCAATATATAGAAGTGTCTTTTCACATGAACCTCCATGTAGCCAAAGAATAACATGACCTTTCTTCTTCTCTTCGACTAACCTATCGGATTACCAAATCCAACTACCACAACTATAGTACCATAATTACCTGGAGATTCACCATTGTAGGTCTTTCTTTGAGTCTCACTCATCAACAAAGACGAAATAACATCATCCAACATTAGTGTCTCATTCCCAAAAAGAAATTTGGTGAAAATATTATCATATTAATTATTTAATACACCCAAAGGACCAAATCCTTGTCGTCCTCTTCCATCTCAACAAGTACCACATTACCCTTATCACCGATCTTGACCACCACTGAATATTCATTGTTTATAATTTTGGGGAACTCATCTGGTTGATTTTATAAATCTCCATTCACTAGAATTTTCAATTGACATATCCATATTTTAAATTATAAATGACTTGTGGGGGATTTTTAATTATGGGTACTTTTAAGATTCACCAATATCTCATTCAGAAATGTCAGATCCATCACTTCCCATAGTGTATTATCACCCAAATACATATGAATTGTTCATATTTCCAACTCTTTCATATCATGATAATCACAATTTCATGTAATCCATTACTACTTTGATTTTTCTTCAACACTTTCAATGTCTTATCATAGACTAGAATATTTTTAACTCTTCACTAAAAAAGTGTAAAATAATTTTTTCCATTAAATAGTTCATTGTTGGAAGAAATAACCCAGTGTGGATCCCCCATATTTAATTTTCAAGAAAAAACAGATAACCTCCTTTGATACCAGATATTGGGTAGAAGATCGATTGACCCCAGAATAAAACATATATTTGATAAAAATAATTATGAGAATCACCAACGTAAGAAAAGCAAAAAACCAAATAAAACAATAAAAAATGGGGATACATATTTTTTACATTGAAAAAACTTCCTTGGAAAGGATTAAAAAACCATAGGGTAAATAAGAGAATATCAACTATGAATCAGAGAGTACATAAATCTATATAAAACCTGAGACATTAATTGTAAATATAACATAAAAAACTATGTGAAAAACAAAACCATAACACACCTCTATCACCTCTCAAATAATACTCCATGATAATTTGTAATCATTTGAAGATCCAAATATAACTCATGGAATCATTGCAACATCTCATTGCACAACCCAATTTTCCACTACTCACTACTGCCCATGCCCAAGAACCATCACCCATGTATCCTCTCTGCTCAGGTTCCCACACACCACCAAATCATATCCTTGAGTTGATTCCCCCTTTTATAAGCCCCCATATTCCACATATCTTTTTGGAAATAGATATTTGAAACTATATAAACAAAGATATCATGAGATATCACATGTATCCTATACTGGTAGATAAACAATGGAATGATCATGACTTTCCAAAAAAATATATTTAAATATAAAAGATATAACTGTGTGCGGTGAACCCCAAATGTATGGTTCTAATAAAATATAGGGATTATCTCATGTGGGTACTAGTCATGTAAGCTCTTTTATGAAACACTCATGTGCTTTTCACTCATATAAGAAAAATATTTTTTCCGATGCACCGAATAGTTGATGACTTAGATGAAACACTTGTGTATGGTCCACTTAGAGATGGGGAAGGGTTCATCTGATGCAATGAATAGAGAAGTATTATGGAATGAAGGGGATTGAATAAGGGTTTAACACACAAGTGATGAAGGGTAAGGGAGGAATTGAGTGATGGATAGGGAGAATCTACCGAGTGAGAATGGATCTATTGAGTAATAAGAGGTCGAGGGAGAAATATAGTTGAAAGGCATTCAGTGTGGGTCAGATAGGGAAGTCATGGGATGATTTGACCTTGGGGGGGGGGGTTAAAATTAAAAAACCCTATTTCCACATTATATTTTACCATCGATTTACAGATAATATAGACACTATTTAAAAATATCCATGTATATATCTCAATATATAGACATATACCTATTAAACTGTGTCTATAGGTCTGTACTGATAGTTCATTTATCTAGTAGTGATCATTTTCCCACTGACTTTCAACGATCAAATCCCAATTTTCATTTTCATAGTGATCCCATATCTTATGTATATCACAACAGAACAACACCACAACACAACATGGTCACAAAAAATCCCATCTAACTCATAGACACTGAGAACATCACCACGTCACATCTCACAAAAATACACATAGGCCATCACATCATATCTCATCCACAAAAAAAATCATATTATTAGTGTATCAGTAATATGAAGGAGATAAACCTCATGCCCTCCTATCATGCATGTACCCAAACATAAGATATCTCATCACCTCATTAAAAAACCATCAAAACTATGCACATTTGACTTCTGTCCATCACAACCCATGCATATCAACCTAACCTGGAAGAGAGAGTAGGAAATGAGGGCTAGCAAGCCATCTTTTATAAGAAACAGAATGTCGAAAAAATGGCCCATATATATATATATATATGGGTGTTGGAACATGGTGATCGATGTGGATAGAGTTATTATAGAAATCGAAAGGATTATAAAAATATACATAATATCCACACACTAGCCTAACCATGGGGTACACAATAATATTGCCAACAAAATAACAACATCTCAAACTTTCAATACCACCTATGAATGGAAAACACCACAAAATAGGCCAGACGCCATATTTCAAATTCATTCTCAATTGAAGCAAATTTTTAGATTCATATTAGAAATGAATTCCAATCATTTAACAAATTGATTTTATAGCTCATTCATTTCATATTTAACATCAATCCCACTTAACCACATGACCCATTATTAAACAGTCTTTTACCATTTATACCATATTAACAAAACCATCCCATTATTTTCAATTTATTAACAAAATTTAATTGAAATACTATCTAGGAAATGAAAAAAATAAAACCCTTCCCATATCATTTACCTCATATCACAACCACACATTGCATCCCCAAAACATAGGAAAACATCACCTCCCTACATCACATACACACATCCCCACCCCACAACATGATTACACCTACCAAAAATTTCACATCATATTCTTTGCATCTCACAAAACATCTTCCACTACATAGTTACTACCCATGCATCACATTAATGCAAAAAATCCACATCACATATACACTTTCACAAACCCATTTTACATTGTTCATATGATAGTTTTCAAATTTCTAATATGGAAATTTTATTACCTTAACTTATTTATTTAAGCTAACTATTAGAAAAGTTTTATTTCAATTTGAAACTAATTTATTTTCCCAGAATAATTAATTATACATTTTAAATAGAGTTGGTGAAAAACAAAGACCACCAAAAATAGATTATATAACCACTAATGCCAAAAAATAATAGACCCTAAAAAACAATGATTTTCAGCGGGGCATTTATCCCATACAATTCATAATATCAACAACAATATCAAAATGGTGAAACATTCGATTTAATTCCCATTACCCTTAAATTTAATTAAAATAATTAGTTTATATTGTTAAATAGGATGACAACATCTTCCAAATAGATAAAAAGAGTATCCCATACCACAATATACAATAGTCTATAAATCAGTTATTCCCAACAAGGATTCAAAGATCCCACAAATATGATAAACAATTTTCACAAAGCCTTACACAAAGATATAATCATATAATAATCCATCGTTAATAATTTTAATGAAAAATTTAATTTATTTAATCCTCTAAATTATAAATTATTTTATATAAAAAAATTCTTAGATTACCTTCTACTCATCAGGATGAATCAAATGTGACTAATTCCTTGTCAATCTGATTTATATTGAGAGTGATATAGAAGAGAAAGTTTAAGGAATTTAGGTATTTTATTTATATGATTCTCACACATGAAATCACTTCTTTATAGAATTTAAATTATTCATGTTTTTAACATTTCTAAATTCCATATTTTATAATTCTTAAATTCAAAAGAAAACACACACTCTCTAATATTACACCCTTTGAAAATCAGAACACGCCCATTTCCATTATCTCAGGGTTTAATCTTTATTATTATTATTTCATTCAATTAAAAAAATCTTCTATCTATCCCTCTCTCCTCCCTCCTCTTTATTTGTTCCAATGCATTCTCTCTGATCCCCACTTATTTTATTGTTTCCCATACCCCTAGAGCTTATGCGCCTCCCATATTATATTCTTATTTAATTTTTCATTTATTTTTTAATTTTATTATCTATCTTATTTAATTTATCCATATCAATTCAATATACACATTTTGTACTTTCTCTCTATGCTCCACTATCCTTTTTATTATTACTTCATTCCACTTCTCATTCATCTCTCCAATTGTCCTTCCATATTACTGTTTTTATTTCATTATTCTATACGTTTATTTCTAATTAATTTATTATCAATTTTTTTTAATTTATTATGATATATATATATATATTTAATATACATATTAAATCAATAAAATATATATACCTTTATAATAATTGATATTTATACATCTATATAACAATGTTATATATAAATAATTTTATACATACATGAATACATAAACAAAAAAAATTCAATAAAAAAAGCTTTCAAAAATTTTAATATTAATATAACTCATTGATATATAATATGCCATGTGATGTGTGATTTTTTTAAATGTAATAATTCTAGCTCTACCATGATCATATAAAAAAGGAAATTATTTAGGTATAATATATTTTTTTAAAAAAATCACTAACAAAAACCATTTCAATATTTAATAAAAAATTTACGCATAATAAAAATAATATTCATTAGGTGATAACTTCATGAATCCTCTACACCTGAAAAAATGTTAAACAGTTCAGAAAATCATCGCTCTTACATTAAAAACATCTCAAAAAATATTGTCCATGGGAATTAAAAAAAATTAAAGGAATGGAGAATTGTGTTATGAACAATAGAACCAAGAGATATATCTCAATAAGAAGTCTCAAAGTAGTTGAAATAAATCAAAAAACAATATCTTAGGAAGATACCTATTAAATAGGTACAATTATATCAACAAAAGGCTAACACAACAGGATATCAAAAACTCAAGAATTTGGCTTCGATCTGGACAATTCCCAAATTAAAACTATACAAATCACAAAAAAGATTTGAAAAAAATATAGTAACCATAATTAATAATATTAATAACTAATCATACATAACATTTAATTATAACTTTTACTAGCACGATTTCACAATAATTTATTAATAAACATAGATATGTTGTTTACAAAATTTCATTAATTTGTGCTATTTAAGGAGTTGAAAACATAAACATTCTCTTTAATCGATTGTTTACATTCTAGTCATGAATTACAAAAATACATATTAAAAAATGTTAAGTTTAAAAACACTATAAATAAAATATTTCCACTAGGTATATTATTTTAAAAAAATTAGTAGATTAAAAAAACAATTTTTCATGAAAATCCCTTTATGATTCTTCTCAAAAAAAGATATTTATAAAAGAATCTTTATGAAAATAATTTAGACACATTTTTTGTAAAACCAATTTTAAATTAAATGAAAAATTTTAAAATAATGTTTTTCTTAGGTAATAAAAATTTAACAAAATGAGGGCATTATCATGGTAAATCATTCTTTCCCCAAAACATTTCATTACTATCAAATATTAAAATTTTGAATTCACCATGAATCGCATGATTTAATTCATCCACACACTATTTAATTTATAACATGTTTCATCTAAAAACTATGTGAAATTCATAATAAACTTAAAACACTACTAGAATGATATCTAAACATTAATATTTAAGAAGCTTCCCAAAACAACATTCATTTTCAAAATGGTTACATTATTTAATAAATTTCTATTGGTTTAAATATTATATAACTATCATGAAATTTACAATATTAATATTAATATAAATTAACTTCAATGTTAAGAAACTCATTTCCACATGTTACATGCATCAATAAAACACATGATGTTTTATAAATCCTCCATATCCAGCTATAAAATTTCAAAAGTTCATTAAAAACATTATTTACCAAGTGGGAACTCCTAAAAAATATTCACTTAACATTTCTAAAACAGAAAAATAATTTATATAAACATTATCATATATTCCATAAGAGTAAAACTCAAAGGAACCCATCAAATTCACCATGATATTTTCTTCATTGTGTGCCACAAACTTTCTAGCACACTTTTAAAACTTGTAACAATATAACACATCTTGATGATGTAAAGGGTGTCCCTATATTCATATGTTAGTAGCTATTAGACATGACACCAACCTAATATTAATAAAAAATCCAACCAATATGATAAAATTCAAACAAATCTTTCATTTTCTTCATAAAATATTTAGGTGTTTTGGAGGAAAACCCATCTTCATCAATTTCAAGATTTTCCAAGCTACAATTTTCATCATTACCGACTTTAAATGGTTAACCATTTAACAAGAGTTGTTCTATTCTATCAATACAATCACATAATAATATAACAAAATCCTTATCACCACTATAACCACACTTTTTTTCCATCACACAACAACACCCCGATACAACACATCCACTTGCCAAACTTTCCAACCCAAAAAATGTGTACCAAACATTTCAAACGACTATATCACCTCACCACATTCACATATATAAGAAAAAACACTTTTCACCCAATCACCCTCTCCATCTAATCCTCCAAACTGACCCAACCAATAATCAACATGATCATAACACATAAAATCTCAAAGCACACAAATAAATGAATTCCCTCTCCCATGTTAAGGTATTTTCTTTTTTGGGAGGCACTAACTAACCGGTATGTATTTAATCAAGTAAATGTATAATGTATACAAGTTAGGTATTATTTTTCCATTATTTTTATTCAAGATGTTTTTAATCACACATTAGATAGGGAAACAAAATATGAACAACCACACATAATAATAATTAATTATTGATTACACAATTATTCATGGGATTACATTACATCACCTCACTATCTAGCATGGGTATTCCCAAAAAATTTCAAATTTTCTCCAGGGAACTAGTTCATTAACCTTGTATAAGGGATTAACCATTTAGTGAATTTTTATATTAATCAATAACTCTTATAACTGGTCTCATAATCAATGATAATCACAACCTATGAATGTTTTCCAACAACTATTATTTTCAGGATGTCATAACAACACTTCCACGCAACAAAAATGTAACCGGAAACAATCCACACTTCCAAGTCATTTCTAATGAAACAATATTCCCTACATTTGAATAGCTTTAATATA